>OY728131.1:769930854-770642581 GCA_963277665.1 Viscum album
TATAGGTTTTTTTACTCATTGTTTAATATAAAGTGTCTTATAATTTTCTTATATCTAATCAAAGTTTCATAGATTTGGGTGTGTGAATTTGTACAAGTGTTTAGTGTAAGGCCTCCCATTTCAGTGATATACCTACTCAGAACTAGTTGTCATCCCATGGCCTATTAGAGTTGGGCTTGGGGATTCAATCTCAACTTAATTTTGACCCAATTGGTGTCTCATATGCTTGTTTCATTAAATAGTGGTATCAGAGCATATTTTTTTTACTAGGGGTGGTGTTTGGTTTTAGTTGTGTTGTGAGGTTTTGTTTGGGAACATAGGGAAACATTGTTGGAGTGCCTAAAGTTATACTCTCATGCTAGGGAACCTGATTTTGGTGTAGTGGTTGAAGTATCCATAAATTAGGACTTTGACTGCATACTTGTTGACTCTATATACCAGGGTATCGGTTACATAGAAACTAATGGTAAATGAATCATATTGGATTGGGTCTTTTTACATCCATTCCCTTCCTGAGTCAGCACCTTAGATATTCTCTTTGATCATGCTACGTCTTGATAATTTTCAATATTCTTATTCGGTGAAAGATAGCTAGGATTATAAGATAATTTAATGATGATGATCAGTTAAGTTATGAAATCCAAGTCTATAGAACTATTCTAAGGTGTTTCCCACAATGCAATCATAGATTAGGGATTCCACCAAATGAGCATCATATGGACCCACATCAAATGGTCTAGGTGGATGATCATCAACATTTTGATAAATAGATGGATCCAACTTGATATATAGATTATTTTTTAAGTTTTATCACTTTGAAAAGATTACATAAATTGAAAATTCTCAGGTTTCCTGGTGAATTATACCCTCAGGTAGGAGAGGATTAGCTCGAGGAAGTGGTTCGAGTGTTCCAACATGTGTGAGGCCCAACTGATCAAATAGTTTAACTTAGAGTCAGTCTTATTATTATATCAATAGGGTTTTGGTCGGATTTATTCATCCATATCCATGATTATGTGACTCTCACTTGGGGTAGTTGTGAGCAACTCATCGGAGAGGAGTACTTTCTAGAGACACTACAGAAAATCAGGTTTAACTAGAGGCAATGTTTTAGGTTTTCTACCTTTTTCAAAAACCCTTGTGGATATATGGTGGTCCTAAAATCTACTCTAATTTATTTATATTTCAGTAATTGATTAATCCATTTTTTGGTTATGTGGGATGTTTCTTCAAGCATGCAAGGAAGAGGGTAACTTTTCATACCATGACATGTTCTCTTATCACATGATTTAAAGATGTTTGAGTGAGTCAATGATGCCAAAAGTAAATAGTGTTGATGTGTGGAGGATGATTTCATTTGAGTTTTATGTTTCAATTTAATTTGGTGGTGTTAAGGAATCATTGCAAACCATTTTTATGTGTAACTAATGGGAAATGGGAAGTATAACTTCATGAAGTGGAGGCTTATGACCCAGAGTCACCAAGGGTGATCTGATGTATAACCCATGAATTATTTACTTTAGTCATAGTTTTAGTAAACACATGTTCTGGTCACTCATTCCTTACCACATCCCTTGTTTAATACATAACTATTCCAACATATCCTTTAACTCAAAACTTGTTTTTAGATACTTCTAATGAGGAAGTGTTGATGATCTCACATTTCTTATGGTAGTGTGACTTGACTCTTGGAGGAGATAGATTCTCATGGAACTATTCCATAGTTGAAATGAGACACTATAATGTTTTACAATGTGACTATGTGGGAAGGATTTTTTTCCCTTCATTAGAAAGGGGGGATATCAAGTAGATCAGTTTGGGCTCATAAGAATGATGATGTAGTTGACTTCTCATTAGTTGGCTAATATGGTCCTTGAAATGGTAGTTGTTATGATAAGGGTTCTAATAAACCCAATGTGTCTCCCTAGGGTGGATCCAATATTGTTCATGAAAAAAATTAATGAGATATTTCAGCTTTTAATAGTTCACCAACACTTAAATCAAGTGAGTACCAATATCAAGTACCCTTTTACCAAGGAGGGATGACCTCTTCAGCCAATTGAAAGGTGTCAGATAATACTCATGGTTTGATCTCAGGTTCATCTTCCACTAGTAGAGAGTTCATAAGGATGGTAATACAAAGACAACATTATGATTTTTCTAAGGGAATAAAATTTTTTGGTGACTCCATTTGGTGTGAAAATTTCCCATAGTGTTCATGGAACATATAAACCATTGATTCCTTTATTTATGACATTCTTACATACTATACTCCTGAGGTGGTATACCCAAAACATTTTATGGTGGTCCTAGACTTGATTTGGGAGAACCAATTATAAGGTATTCTCTCAAATTTATTTTTATATTTGAGAGGCTTACATTTTTGGGTATGTCATCTCTAATCATGGTGTATTAATAGATTCAAAATGGTTAATACAGTTCTTATTTGTGATCAACCCAAGTACTTATAGTGACTTTTCTTTTCTTGCATTACATTTACATATTTTAAATGATAAAAAAACATAGAAAATACACAATTAGGATCCAAAGGTTTAGTGTATTAGGAAAACTAGGACCATACAGAACATTTACATCATAAAACATTTATTTAATTTCTTCTTCTCTAGAATCTTATTGACCCTTGAGTTATCCATAGTACAAGTAATTACCTAGGGATATACACCAATAAATGGTCATATAAAACCAAAGTAAGAGGATACATAAGGACATGAAACAATATAAAATGGGGTAAATATAATCATTATCAACATTATATAGGCATGGGATCATAATCTTGAGAGTAATCATTAAGAGAAGAATTAGAATGTTTCAATGCATAAAAATGAAACATCATGTATTAGTGGTTAGATTCCACACTCCAGACACCATGAAATATGTTCCATGCAATTCTCCACAAAATGTACTCAACCAGGCTTGAAAAGTTTGTGGTTTTACTCTTCATTTTTCATTGGGGTTGGTGACGTTAGTGAAGGCACCTGCCCAAAGGGCCGGGACTGCAGCTCGACAGCGATCCCAAAAAGGGGTGCAGGGTCCAGTACCCTATGGATTGGAGTATTATTAGGCTAAGTCCATAAAGAGTATCCCAAGGAACCAGTGTGAAAAAACATGCACGCCACCATGCTGGAGGAGAATGAAACTATTATTTAGGAAAAGTCCTCAAAGCGGTGACCTAGTTAGGCCAAATCATTGGTAGCACACTAGTCTACTTGGGAGCCACCCAAGTGGCGTGAAACCACTTGTGTGACACAAAATTGGTGTGCAACCCACTTGTGTGACCAAACATCTTTCTCCCAAGGTTCTATTTTTACCTATAAATTGACCCTAGGGGCCTTCATTTGTACAGAAAAAATTTTCTAAAGCTCAATTGCTGCTCAAGTCTCCCTAGTGCTTCCCCCAAGTCCTCTGAAACTTTCAAGGTTGTTTTTTAACACATAATTCAGAGTAATTAAAGGAGGATAATAGGACATAAGTCTTTTTAGTGTTTGAGATCCATAACACTTGGTCTCCTAAAGCACTCAACCTCCCAAAATTAGAAACACTTGAATGCCACCAATGTGTTTCCCTACTTCTGGGATCACTTGTGAATACTCTTGAAGGCTTGATCTAGGACTCACCCAAGAATTACCATACAGGTTATTCATCTTTTAATTGAATATCTGATTTCCCAAGTCTAAATGTGTGACCATACTTGTAGGATATAAATAACTATGTAGATTCTCAATATACAAGAGGGGGGTGAATTGTATACTTTAAAATTTTCCTTAGACAAGGAAAGATATAAGTTTAACAAAGTTAAACAAAACAAATTCACAGAACCTCTAACACCAATTGGAGAATTGGAACAAGGTATGAAGTTACAAACTTCTTGTTCTGTGCACTTTCTTGAATCTAGAAAGTGATTCTGAAAATAGGTTCCAGAAATATGGATCCGGAAATTGAAAATTAACTAAAGTTTACAATATGAGATTCTACCTTAAATCGTATAGAATCTAAATGAATCAAAGTAAAAGTGTAAGGAAATACAAGAACTTTATGCCTTCATTACAATATGAAATGCAGCAGAAAAAAATTAGTAAAAATACTAGTTCCAATATATAATTATTTTAACCCAAAGAGAAGGGTATTCAAAAACCATGGATAAAGGTCCCTTGATTTATACATTCAAGAAAGTATGTCTTACCCACACCAGGGTAAGCCCTCGATAGGAATATCAGTGTCTCTGTCTTGCTATCCCTGCATGCCCTCAGCTTCCGGGTAGTTGGAACCTCTGTCTTCCTTAGCAAGGAAGTCCTTGAACTTCAAGGTAGTTGGAACCTCTGTCTTCCTATCCCCGGAAGCCCTTGAATGTAATCACCAACATTCGGAGTCACACGAAGCAATCTAAATGAGCATTTCATTACGCATAAATCATGAAAAGCTTCTCTCTCTAGAAATCACCTTAACAGTGTGTGGTCTCAAGATTGATCAACTTATTTTTTAGTAGTATCAAGCTCTTTCAAATGAGCTCCTATTTATAGGCTCGGTTGGAACGATCGGCTCCCTCCTCCAACGGTCATATTTTCCTTGAATATCGGAGTGACCTATACACATGTCACTAAACCAATGGTTAATTAGAAACATAATGGATGACATCATTTTATAACAAAACATGTGTAACTGAAATCACGACATCGTTTTACAATGAAACAAGTGTAAGCATAAGCAAAACTAGAATTTGGAATGTATGTAAATAAAAGTTCAAAGCCTAACCAAAATGGAATTTGGAGTCTATGTTAAAAAAATGTTCGGATTTTGTTTTATAGGAATTCGGAACCTGAAGTCTGTAGAAGTTCAGAGTCTGAATTTCTAAGGAAATTCTGATTCTGGTTTCACCAAAGTTCAGAATATGAACTTGCAGAGTTAGAAGTCGAACTAGTAAAAGATCAGAGTCAAACTTCATAAGAGTTTGGAGTCGAACTCATGAATGTTCAGAGTCAGACTTCATAAGAGTTTGGAGTATAACTCATGAATGTTTGGAGTCGAACTTCATAAGAGTTCGGAGTCAAAATCATGAATGTTCGGAGTCGAACTTCATAAGAGTTCGGAGTCGAACTCATGAATTTTCGAAGTTGAACTTCATAAGATTTTGGAGTCGAACTCATGAAAGTTTGGAGTCGAACTTCATAAGAGTTCGGAGTCGAACTCATGAAAGTACGTATCCAGAATTCAGAGTGGAACTTCATTATAGTTCACATCTAGAATTCAGAGTGGAACTTTATTACAGTTCAGATCTAGAATTCAGAGTGGAACTTCATTATAGTTCACATCCAGAATTTGGATCCTAAAAACAAAATACTCCAATTCTTGACATTATATGATTCTGGGGTTTTGCGTCTGAATCCGGTTTTTGTACTTAAGAAAAATATTGATATGTATAATAAAATCTAGGTTAGGGTAAATTTCCTTAAAGAATAAAATTTTCCTTATGGAGGTAAAATATATATTTTCTTAAGCATAAGGTGTTTGTGATTTTCAAAACAAGAACGAATGGAAAAGTCATAAGGAAAACCTTATTGAATCAACAATCTGCCCCTTTTTGGAAGGCACAAACATCCCTATGAAAAAGAATATAAGGACTTTGAAAAATTTCATTATACTTTGAAATTAAAACTTTTCTCCCTCTTTTCATGGATGAAAGTGAATACAACTAACTCCCCCTTAGGCATTGAAACTATAAGGATTGAATTATGAATTTTAGGAGTGGAGTTTTCATTATCATGGAAATGAAAAACTTCATAGTGAGAAAATCCCCCTTACATTAAGGATATATTCACTTAGAAATTTTTCTTCTTCATTTTAAAATTTTCTTTCTCCTATTTTTAGTGGTTCTTTTTCCTTCTCCCCCTTAGGAGTAGTTCTTTTTCCTTCTCCCCATTTTTCATTTTCAAAAGGAATTGAAGGGAATGGAAAAGAAAATATGGTACCTGAAACATTAGTATATAACAAGATACAACCAGCCAAATTTGCATTAGAGTTGAGAAAATTTTACAAAGAAAGACAAATACAACAAAATATAGGAGTAGATTTATTTGTCTTCCTTTTCCTTTGGGATCAGCTTCTTTAACAAAGTTTTGAGCTTATTTGGGTCTCTTTGGTCTTCCTCAACTTTCCTCTCCAAGGTTTTTGTCTTTTCTTTTTGGGCTTTCAAAGCTTCTGCCTGAGCCTTGATGGCTTCTTTCTGAATCTTTATTAATTCATCCTGCTTTACCAATCTTTTCTCAAGCTCAATCCGGAGATTTCTATCACTTATCAAATTTTGAGCCTGAGAGTTAGCCTTATAATTTAGTTCCTTCACTTGTTGACTCTGAGAACTCTACTCAATAATCAGGTCATCTTAAAGATTATTAATCTTTTTATCCTCAGTGTCAAAAGTATCTTTCACCTCATTCTGAAAATTATCATAGTCAGCCATGTATTATTCATCTTTCTTAGACCACAAATTTATTTTTCTGCAAGACTTTCTATGCACATCATAATTGATAAGAAAACTTTTGAGGTCAGCCTCAATCTTTATACATTTATCCATGAACATGGATAAGGAATCTGATTTCTGATTCATACTCTGTTGCAGCATCTGTCATCTGAAATCTATAGTTGGAAAAATCAAAATGGTTTCCACCGAGTTCTTCGGAGATTCAACCACAAAATCATGCCCATGAGCTATTGACTCTGAATCAGATAATTCTCTTGGAGATTGTTCTTCTTCAATTTTTACGAGTTTCCTCTTAGAAGAACCACCAACCTCCTTCCTCCTGAAAATATCCTTTGTTTGTGTATCCATCAGAACTTGCTTCCCCTTGTTAGATTTCAGAATTGGTTCCTCATTAGGATATTCTTCCTTAGATTCAGAAACTTGAATAATCTGATCTTCATCTCGTTTCTCCTTTTCTACTATTTCCTCTTGAAAATCCTTCTCATAAAATTCTTCCTCATAATAACAAACATTTTCTTCTTATTTTTGTTTCTTATCATCATCTTTACTATCTCCCTCAACTCCTTTTCCTAGAGGAACTAATTTTGCGAATTCTTCCTTATATTGATAATCCTATACTTTCTTGATCAAGGCATCCAAATCATCACTTCCCTCTTCTTCTTCTTCTTCTTCTTCAATCTCTTCCTCTATTTATTCCCTAGCATCTTGTTTTTCTACTTCATCAACAACATCTTCACCCTTATACTTTTTCGGAGTGATATAGTTCTTAGCTAGAGTTTCTGGTAAAGAAGGTTCTGTAAGGAAAGTTTCTGGAACTGGAATATGCTCAGAAGCTATTTCAGTATCTCTCAAAAGTGATTGCACCAGTTCAACTTCAGACAACTTCTTTTTCATCTTCTTTTTTTCTACTTTTCTAACTCATCCATGGCTTTCTCTTTTAAGGTATTAGCCTTTTCAAGGTCCATTCCAAACTGTCGATCCCCTTATTTTCTCTTTTCCTTATCTTCCCTCCACTTGACTGCCATTTCATCTGTATAATTTTTCTGCTTCTCCAGCTTGGGGGGAGCAGACTGAGTTTCCTTAGACTAGGGATTTTCTTCATCAACAACCAATTCCTTAAGCTTTCTCTTCTACCATCCCTTTTTGGATGGTTCCAGATTTTGTGTATCTTTCTGAACTGCCTCAACCTCTTTCACAGATAGAGGGTAGAATTCTTCGGATTCACTAGAAAAACCCATCTTCATCCTCTTCAAAGTATCATCACTTACCAGCATAAGCTTACAATTCTGGACTTTTGATTTTCATGTAACCTTGAAGGATTCTAAGTACCGAACTATCAGCTTAGATAGTAAGGCAGGGTATATAATTATTTGATCCCTCAAGTTCCCTTCTTTGATGTTCTTGATTGTAATCAAGACATGCCTCATCAAATTTATCTATCTTAGATTTACCAAGAAATCTGAGACATATATACCACTTTTCTTCAGATTATCCTTGTCGCCTCTTCTTGGTACGAGAAAACATTGTACCTAGAGCTATAGAATCTTATTGTTCGGAGTGAGATGAGAAATCTTATCATTCATAGAATCCTTAAGTCCAAGACATTTTAAAGCCTTCACCTTGTTGAAACTTCCTTTCTCATCTGGAATCTTATGTGAGAAAAACTCAGCTTCCACTTCATAGGATAAACCAACCAATCTCACAGCCTTGGTGTAAGATAACTTTTAAGTCTTCCCATAAGACTTGAACGAAAACTAGTCTCTTCCATCTTCCATTTGGAAGGAAACAGACTCATAGAACTTGATCAGCAAATCGGTGTAAACCGGATCCTTTTTCTATTACTTGTACAAGCATACATCTTCCCAACTATTCAATCTGATATTCTTTGTTATAATAGAATCAAGCTTGTAAAAATCCAGATTCACCAACCTTTCCCTAAAGACTAACCATTTTGAGATTGGCTTTGTAGTTGACATATCTTGAGATGTTGCTTCAACATACATTCGGAACAGAGAGATCTGAAAGATTCGAAACGGCTTTGCAAAGATCATAACGGTCCTTAAGAAGAGATGTAGGGCTTCGAGACGCGAGAGCTTGAAAAATCGATGTGGGATGACTTTGATGGTCCCCTTTATATAGGCGATGGAGATGACCTTTGGCCTTCCAAAAACCATCTAACGGTTGAAAAATCTTTTTATCTGATCTGACGGTTGAGAATATTCCCGCAAGGAAAAATTGACTCTGATCTTTTGAGGTTTATATGAAAAACATTCAGATTTAAGGAAAACTAGAATTCGAATAATTTTAAAACTCATAGGAAAATACCATCAAGAAAAATATGATTATGAAAAAAATAATTAAGGAAATCATACCTTTTGGATTGGGTAAAAAGATTTTTCTTAATTGGTAATATTCTTCTTCAAAAATATTACGAAAAATTTTCATTATGAAAGTTCATTACGAAAATTCTCATTACGGAAAATTCATTATGAGAATCTCATTACGAAAGTTCCAGTACGAAAATCTCATTACGAAAGTTCCAGTACCAAAATAACATAATGAATGTTCCAGTATGAAAATCTCATTATGAAAGTTCCAGTACGAAAATCTCATTACGAAAGTTCCAGTATGAAAATCTCATTATGAAAGTTCGAGTACAAAAATCTCATTACGAAAGTTCCAGTACAAAAATCTCATTACGAAAGTTTCAGTACGAAAATATCATTATGAAAGTTCCAGTACAAAAATCATAGTACAAAAGTTCCAGTACGAAAATCTCATTACGAAAGTTCCAGTAATTTCATTCCGTGATTTTCCATTCTGAAATTTCCATCCCGATAATTTCCATTTCAATAATTTCCATTCCGGAAATTTCCTAAAACATGTTATGAAAAATATTTAGTTACAAAAGAAGAAGAAAACTGTCAATGGAAATTTTGGTTAAACTAGCACACAAATGTACTCCCCCTATGAAAACGAGTTTATTACTGTAAGGATAATTGTTCAACAGGAAGTTAATGAAGAATGATTACCTCACGGTTATCATTCATAACTTATGTTTAATGTATTTAAATCTATCAGAGGGTAAGGATTGTGTGAAAATATCAGCAAGTTGATCTTGTGTTCCATTAAACTGGAGAATCATATCTCCTTTGAGTGTGTGATCCCTAAGAAAGTGATGCCTAATATCTATGTTCTTTGCACATGAGTGATGTGCAGGGTTTTTACTAAGGGAAATGTCACTTGTGGTATTACACAAAATTTGAGTCTTAATAAAACTCAAGCCATAATCTGTGAGTGTGTGTTGCATCCACAACACTTGAGCACAACAACTTGCAGCTGCTACATAGTTAGCTTCAGCAGTGGAGAGAGCTACTGAGTGTTGCTTCTTTCATGACCAAGAAACTAATGAATCTCCTAAGAAATGATATTTTCTAGATGTACTCTTTCTATCCATTCTACATCCACCAAAGTCAGCATCCAAAAAGCTTTTGAAAACAAAATCATTTCCAAAAGTATAAAATAATCCTAGATCTATGGTTCCCTTTAGGTAGCAAAAAATTATTTTCACTGCCTTTAAGTGAGATTCCTTAGGATTGGATTGATATCTTTCACATAAACATACTGAAAACATTATGTCTGGTCGACTAGCTGTTAAATAAAGTAGACTTCTTATCATACCTCTAAAAGTTGTTTGATCTACTCGTTTCCCAGCTTCATCAAGATCTAAAGAGTTTGAGGTACTGATGGGAGTACTTATACTCTTAGTATTGTCATATCCATACTTTTTAAGAATATATTTAATATACTTATGTTGAGATATATAGGTTCCTTCTGGTTGTTGAGAAATTTGAAAACCAAGAAAAAATGTTAACTCACCCATCATACTCATTTCAAACTCATATTTCATTAGACTTGCAAAAGTGTTAATTAAAGATTGCTCAGTTGAACCAAATATAATGTCATCAACATAAATTTGAACTATCAAAACATTTTTCTTATCATTTTTTATAAAAAGGTTTGGATCTGCATTTCCCTTAACATAGTTATTTTGAACCAAAAATCCAGTTAGTCTATCATACCAGGCTCATGGGGCTTGTTTAAGGCCATACAAAGCTTTAGTAAGTCTAAAAACATGATCAGGATGCTTTGTATCTTCAAATCCATGAGGTTGTTCAACAAAAACTTTCTCTTGAACATAACCGTTAAAAAAAGCACATTTTACATCCATTTGAAAAAGTTTAAAATTGAAGAATGATGCAAAGGAAAGTAAGATACGAATAGATTCAAGTATAGATACTAGAGAATAGGTTTTCTCCCATTCCATAACTCATAATGAGTTTTATTAAGAAAATGTCTATTCAAAACTCGATTTATAGTGTAACAAGCAGTACTTACAGCTTCATCCCAAAAATTTCTAGCTATAGAATATTCACTCAATATGGTTCTAGTTATATATTGAATAATTCTATTTCTTCTTTCAACTACACCGTTTTGTTGAAGAGTTCTAGGTGATAAAAAGTTTTGAGTAATAACTTTTCTTCTACAAAAAGTTTCAAAATCAGAATTTTGGAATTCTCCTCCATGATCACAATGAATAGTTTTTAGTGGAAGGTTTTTCTCATTTTTAACTTGGGCTCTAAAACTTTTGAAATAATAAAAAGCATCAGACTTCTTTGATAGAAAATAGACCCATGTAAATCTAGTGTAATCATCAACTAAAACAAATACATAGTATTTTCCTCCAATGCTTCCATTTTATGTTAGACCAAAAAGATCCATGTTCACTAACTTTAATGAATAAGTTGTTGATACTTCACCGATTGATTTAAAACTAGATTTATGATTCTTTCCATATTGAAAAGGATCACAAACTTTAGAAGAATGGAATCTAAGCTCTGGTAGATCCTTAACTAGTTTCTTCTTAGATAGTTTACATAAGTTCCTATGATTACAGTGACCTAATATTCTATTCCGTAACCAGTAATGATCTTTCATTTCACTTAGGCAAGGTAAATCTTGCCTCCTAATGTCTTCTAAGTTTAGTGTGTAAACCTTCTCTTGCCTATTGTCTGAGAGAATAAACTCTTCCTTGGAATTGTGTGCTAAGAAATTATCATTCCTAAAATTCACAAGGTAACCTCCATCACATAATTGACTTATGCTAATGAGGTTTTTATTAAGAACCTTAACAAATAAAACATTTGAAATTATTTTTTTCCCAGAAGATCAATACTACCTATACCCACAATTTCTCCCTAAGCATTATCTGTGAAAGTTACTTTTCCTCTTTTCGACTTGATAATCTTTTCAAAATAGCTTTTGTTACCAGTCATGTGCTGGGAACATCCACTATCCATATACCAAGTATTTTTGTTGGTACTTCCATTATTTTTTTGAAAATTAGAAAAGAATTAGACTTTCAGAATCCAAACTTGTTTGGATCTGAGATTTTCAGATAACAAAATTTTAGGAACCCATGTCTTCTTAGAGAAATAAGCCTTATGAAAACCTATAGATTCGGTTTTGTTTAAAGAAGAATTCTTTGCCTAGGGACCACCAAATTAACACTTGGTACAAAATGGGGCACTTTGAGGAAAAAAATAATTGTTACTAAAAGTTGGTTTTTCAAGGGTATAACCAAATCTGGATATGTTTCTTAAAGGTCGTATTTGTGAATACATCTTATCCAAATTTTCTTTACCATGAGTAAAGTCTGACAAACACTTCTTTAAGGAAAAAATTTCGGACATGAGTTTTATAATCATGTTTTTATCTTCAAAATAATTAGATTTAGAACTAGAGCTAGGCTCAAAAACACTTTTCTTAGAAATTACTTTTTCTAGGTCTTTAGAAAGTTGATTATACTCAGAATTTACTTCCTCAAGATTTTCTGAAATACTTATAAAATCAGCATTTTTCCTATCAAGATATTTGAAAATATATCATATTTCTTTTGTAATAATAGTATTCCTAGAGTTTTCCTTGTCAAGTTTTTTATTGAGTTTATAATTCTCAATCTGAAGAAGATCAGCAAACCTAGAAACTTCTTCATAGGTAGGGAAAGTATTTTCTTCATCAGAATAGGATTCTTCATCTGAAGAGTTATAATATTTACTATCATTAGTATTTAAAGAAACATTGTTCAATGATTCAACATTGTGTACCTTAGACATGAGTTAATGATTGTTAATAGGTAATCTGGCTGTAAGACCAAGATTCTTCAGTCTAGAAGATTCATAATCAGAAGATTCATCTGAAGAATCCCCACCACTGGCACTCCAGGTGTCATTAGCTTTCAGAACGTTGTTAGCTTTGGATTTATAATACTTATTTCTATTTCTTTCAGAATGCCTCTCTTTTATTTCATTATTTTTTGAGCAAAGGGCAATCTGGTCTAATATGTCCAGCTCTCTTGCATTCATAACAAGTAACTTCTCCATATTTCCTATCTTTCCTTTCCTTTTTCTTATACATGGATTAAAATTTCTCTGACCAGCTATCTTGTTCATCTTTCAAGCAAGATTTTCTAACTCATTCTCTGAGACTTCACTATTACTAGATTCTGATTGGATAACAACCTTCTTAGACTTGGATCTACTTACTCTCTTAGGAGTCTTTGCTTTGATGTGATTTGAAGTTGTTGTAAAAGCAAGAGTACCATTTCCATTCTTCTTCTTGATGTTGTCAGCATCTCTCTTCATTCTTGTTTCATGTTGGAGAAGAGTTCCCAATAGTTCATCAAAGGGAATTTGAGTGACCTTCCTATTCTCATCAATAGCGGTTCTCTTTGATTCCCACTCATTGGGCATAATATGAATGATCTTGTCTACAAGAGCTTCATCATCCAGACCTTTCTCTCCCATATATTGTAAGATATTTACGATAGTGATAAACCTTTCTTGAACATTACAAATGGGTTCTCCATAAGGAAAATTGAAACTATGATACTCAACTCTCAACATAGCTCTTTAAGTCTCAATCACTTTAGATGTACCAAAATGTGTGACTTCAAGTTTCATCCATATGCAATTAGCTGTTTCACAAGAAGATATTTGGATATATATGTTTCTAGTCATTAAATATAGTAGATTATTGCATACCTTATAGTTTAATTGAAAATCATGCTTCCCTTAGTTTGTGAAAGCACTTACTTTCTTATCATGAATTTTATAACCTCCAGTAAGAATAATGAAATTTTCTACTCGAGTATTGATAACAAAAGTCTTCATATGATCTCTCCAATACTCATAATCATTACCATAAAAAATTGGTGGTCTTGTAGGATTTAGATTGTCTATTGATCCAATATTTAAACCTTCCATCTCTAAGAAAAACTTTAGCACACAAACTTGTTAGTAGGAAAAGTTCATAATCACAAAGTTTGGAGTGAACATGTTCGGAATGAACAAGTTCAGAATGAAAAAGTTCAGAACAAAACTATCTTTCTAAGAAAGGATGAAGAACAATGAAAAAGTGAGAATGAAAAACTGATATGTGAGTATAAGGATTTTAGAGACCTCCTCTAATACCAATTGTAGGATTGGTATAGAGTATGAGGTTTCCAACCTCTGATACCAATTATAGGATCGAAATAATGATGTAGATGCTCAATATACAAGAGGGGGTGAATTTTATAATTTAAAATTTTCCTTAGACAATGAAAGATCTAAGTTCAACAAAGTTAGACTAAGCAAATTCACAACACCTCTAACGCCAATTGGATAATTGGAATAAGGTATGAAGTTACAAAATTCTAGTTATATGCACTTTCTTGAATCTGGAAAGTGATTCTGAAAATAGGTTCCAGAAATATGGATCCGAAAATTGAAACTTAACTAAAGTTTAAAATATGATATTCTACCTTAATGCGTATAGAATCTAAATGAATCAGAGTACAAGTGTAAGGAAATTCAAGAATGTTATTCCTTCTTTAAATTATGAAATGCAGCGGAAAACATGTAGTAAAACTACAAGTTACAAGATATAATTCTTTTAACCCAAAGAGAAGGGTATCCAACAACCTTGGATAAAGGTCCCTTGATTTATACTTTCAAGCAAGTCTGTCTTACCCACACAAGGGTAATCCCTCGATAAAAAACATGTGTAACTGAAAGCACGACATCATTTTACAATGAAATAAGTATAAGCATAAGAAAAACTAGAATTCAGAATGTAAGTAAATAAAAGTTTGGATTCTAACCAAAATGGAATTCACAGTCTATGTTAAAAAAATGTTCGGAGTCTAACTTCATAAGAGTTTGAAGTCAAACTCATGAAAGATCGGAGTCGAAATTCATAAGAGTTTGGAGTCGAACTCATGAAAGTTTGGCGTCGAACTTCATAAGAGTTCAAAGTCGAACTCATGAAAGTTCGGAGTCGATCTTCATAAGAGTTTGGAGTCAAACTCATGAAAGTTTGTATCCAGAATTCGGAGTGGAACTTTATTAGAGTTCACATCCAGAATTCGGAGTGGAACTTTATTACAGTTCACATCCAAAATTCGGAGTGGAACTTCATTACAGTTCACATCCAGAATTCGGATCCTAAAAACAGAATACTCTAATTCTTGAAATTATATGATTCCGGGGTTTTGGTTATGAATCCGGTTTTTGTACTTAAGAAAAATATTTATAAGTATAAGAAAATCTAGGTTAGGGTAATTTTTCATAAAGAAGAAAATTTTCCTTATGGAGGTAAAATATATATTTGCTTAAGCATAAGGTGTTTGTGATTTTCAAAACAGGAAGGAATGGAAAAGTCATAATGGAAAACCATATTGACTCAAAAGAACTTGCATGCCCTTACATACTTGGGAATCCCTATTTGATTCACTAACTCTCCTCAATATACAAGCCATCAGGTCCTCCTCAAATCCATTCATGGAAAGGCTTCTTCTTTATTGGCTCCCTTGTTTGAAAGGGATTCTATTGAGACCTCCAACAAAACCTCCTAACTCATCAAATATTTGGGAAAGCAACATTAGTGTGTCTTCTATTTGGGTTTGTATATTCACAATCAGAGGTTTCCCACACTTGTTTCAAAATGGGGTTAGGAATCATGGATTCCTAGTGGGTTTGTATATCCACAGTCACATGGACCTTTCTCCTAGTAATAGTGTAGGGAAGTTTTCAGTTTTGAGAATTAGGGTTTATGTATCGACCCCACCCTTCTCAAGGACCCGTTACCTCAAATTCCTATTTGGGAAGGTAAAGTTCATGCTTGATTTTCCATGAAAGAAAAGAAAAATCTCCCTCCCCTACCAAGATCAATTTTAGGGCATCCATCCTTGTATAATTTCCAAACCTTCATCCCTTATTCCTTTCACTGGACTATTGTACAATGTAAAGATAACATAGGATAAGACTCGTCGCCTCACCCTTATACACCCTTTCCAATGTATGTGTTCCCTATTCCACCAGCGAAGGAGGAAAAGTGTATGTGTCATTGTTGAATCATTCACATCCTCTTGTTTCTCACACTGATCATGACTCTCATGGGCTTAGAGATTCGTGATGATTACAAAATTTTCACAAAAACCCACAACTGAAGGAACTATGAGAACTATGATTCCTTTTCAAACCATGATACGTAGGAAGTCCTTCCAAGGCCCAAACTCATTGCATATCCTCTCCATGAATCCATCCCTAATTCCCTTAATCTAGGAATCCTCTTTAAGAATAATCCCTAAATTAAACCCCCCAAATCACCAAGGCATCCTTTTTAAGAAGTAAACCCAAACTCATTTCTCTCAAGGGACTATATTCTCCTATGAGACTCATCAAACTACTTGGGATTTGATTCCCATCCACATGGGATACACAGGAATCCTCCTTGAGTTTCTAACCCTACATATAGAATCCACCCTTTTCTCCTTGGTGCATATCCCAACAAGGTCTAGTATTACTTGGAAACCCATATCCTTTCCATGTTCATTGGGCTGTTTCAGCATAAGTCCCACACCAAACTCTGAATAAGAACCTTTCTCTTAGATTTACTTACTACATGACATTAAACTATATGATTATGTCCTTATCACATGACCTTAAAAGGTATGATGTGTCCCATTAAGAGGCACCGAACTATGAGGGTTATGATTCCTTTCACAAGGATACGTAGGTAACCCATTTCATGGGTATGATCCCAATATCAAAAGAAACCTTCATCTCCCTGGATGAAAATAAATTCCAGAGTTCCCCACTAAGTGGATTAATAACTAGTATCATCATAATGATGATTAAAATAATCTTTAAATAGTATATTAGAGGATAACATTGATGGAGAACCTCGAATACATATGGATATCTCCATTAATGAAGAACCTTGAATACATACTAATGATTCTAAATTTTACACATGTTAATAAGTGATTGAAAATTATAAGGGAAACTTATGTTTTAGTTGGTGAATTAATAAGGATTCAGGAAAATATATTAAATTTATAAAGAGAGTCTCGGCGTAGACAATAATTCTCCCCAAAAAGGGCGTGATGAGTCTGACCTCCCATCCTATCGACTAATGCATGTTCTTAAGTATCGTAATTTTCAAACTTAATGAACGCCTATCATTTTAAAAAAGGTACCTTTTAGATAAAGAACTATTGGAATTTTCCAGTTCCATGAATAAATCCATTGGAAACCACTTGGAAGTAGTGATTCTTAAAACTAGAGCACACGTTTCAAGGAACTTCGAAACAATGATGGTAAACCCAACATGAATCCTTAACCATGTTAATAATGTTACCTACCTGTCTATCCCCTATCAATTGATAAAGAAAGTCCAGACAATGGAATCAATCACACATTTATATATTTAAAATATTTCTCTTTAATGGATTTTATCTTTGTTTTCATGTTTTTTTTCTTAGAACTCCCTTCAGTCCAAAATGGCTTTCTTAAAGAAAACATATGTGAACTTCCCGACCACTGCTCAGGCTAGATCCTTATCTCTGGGAAGAACATTATCACCCACCCAGTTTCTTCAACACTAGGTATCCAAAATATTGGAAACGGAGTATCACCAGCATGGTACAATACCATCTTTGTAGGCAGCCCAACAGGCCCTCCGGGTCAATAACGACCCTCGATCATTCGGCCAATGACGACTGATGATCAAGAAGCATACGGTACCAACCACCATATTCTACTTTTTGGGTCCTTATCACCAAAATGAAACAATCATTCCCTCTCATACTATAGGTAGGTGGATCAGTAGGTCACTTAGGGCCACGATTCAATGATGAAGGGATCCTTTCTAAGGATTCCCACAAACAATCACTACTAGAAGAATTGCACGGTAGTGAACCCCCAACATGATGGTTGTGTTGTCTCTAGACATTCGGCCCAACTCTCATAGACCTGGACATGAAATACAAACCACCAAGGACAACGTCTGGTTAATAGGGAGTAGTTTCTTATCCCTTCTCCCTATAGAGAAGTCCATCAACCTAACTTGATGGAAAACAATGAGCGGGCATATACACTCGTCCGTCGTAATTTTTTTGTACAGTAGATTCGCATGGTAGAAACCCACCAATCCCACCAGATAAATTTGGTGGAGTAACATGAATTGGAACATACACATGCTTACAAGTTATCATCCATTCAGTAGGCTCATCTGACTGCATTTAAAGAATCCCACCAATCCAATGTGGGGGAAACTGGTAAATAGAAACATACACCTGCTTACAATCACTAATTCAGTCAGCAGTCTTATCTGCTAGTATTGAAGGAAGTTTTTCAACCATACATGACTGGAAATATTCAGTAGGCACATATACCTTCTAGTGTTCATCAAGAATTCCAACAGTCTCATTTGGAAGCACCAAGAGAAGTCAGTCGGAAATCTCTGACGATAAAGTTGGGGCAGACCCAACTCTCTGCCCTCATACATGAGTACTGGAAATACCCACTGATAGGTAAAGGAGGGTAGAAGTAGGCACATACACCTACTCCCGATATGGAATGGATGTATATTCCTATTCCTGCTGCTGTATTCACCAAACACATCTTATCAATGGTGAAAGGGGAGACACAAATTCTCGACCATATTTTGGAAGCATGCCAAAATATTATAACAACTACTTCAGCTGTACTAGGGGAACATGCACAAAAATTTGTCCCCACACCTAGTATAAAACATCATCATGCCCTCCATGATTAGATACACACCTCTGTTCCAGTCCAGGGGGTCATGGGGCATAATCACCCATATCATAAAGACAACAAAATTAGGAACATACACCATTTCCAATGGGGTTATCGGTTTGTTCTGGTGGCCACTCCAAGGCAAGCACATACACTGGCCCATGACAACCACTTCTCCAAGAAAGTATCCCCTAATAAGTGTAAGAGAGAATCCAAGAATAATTTCCACCAAAAACAGTGGGGAAATCAAGAGTCAAGCTGTAATTTGACTCCTCTTAATTCCTGAGTTCTTGAATCCCTGAGACATTTATCTATTTCAGCTCAAGATCATACCATATCAATACCAAAGTATGGGAGTAGTAGTATTAATTCTGATGTTCCCCATTGAAAATGTTATCATGAAGGCTTGCTTCATGAAACTTTGTTCAATCCAAAGAGCCTATATCTGAATGAGAGCCATGAAAACCATCTGTGTGGCCCGAATACCAAGAATCAAGATGATTTATCCATTGTTGTAATCCACCATGGTGGTCCTCCCCATGATGTAATTCACTACGAAAGACCTCTCTACAATAGTATTAGGCATTGTCAAGATAGTTCTATTGTTGACAATGCAATGATGAGAAATCACTCCTATATTGAGGCACTTTCAAACATAAGTCCAATCATGTCTGATGCCTTATTATTTACCAGTGAAACACTTCTCAACAAGAAGACATATTAGGGAAGCAGTCATTCTCTAAACCTCCCTTGGGTTATTTATCTTCTAGTATAGAGTGTCCACTTTGGTTTGAACAAGTGGAGAAACCTCTAGTGAAATATTAAGAAGATATTCTAAACATGAGAAAACAATTGTCTAAAGGAGAAATACCTGTCATGTTCTGGACTTTGGAAAATTCTCAATACAATATTCCCGAATTGATGGCAGAAGATTACATTCATGATATCCACCTCAACTTATTGAATACTTTTCACCATTCGAAAACCAATGTATTACTATATGATTAATATCAAAATCATGTAAATGTAATATAAGGGTTGCAACATCAAATTGACATGGCATATCTCTCAGTTTCCAAACATCAAAAGGATGAAAATCAGTAAAGAAACCTTTAGGGTTCATGCCTCAATGCTCTAAAGAGGCTATGATAATTAATTTATGATTCCTCATCTGGTGATCATATCAGAGGATGGGGTGCACATGGAGAATTTCATTTCCTTACACTCTAGAATCAAAAAATCCCACAAAAAGTGGTCCCAGGCAATGTTATTTCCCATGGATGGCTACAATAAACAGATTTTGTATGTAATCTAATCTACACTCATGAACAGACCTCAACTAGCTCTCATCGAAAATAGGCCCAAAGAATACAAGTTTTTGAGTTACTTTTACATCAATCATATGACAATAATGTGCAGGCCTCATGCTTAGAGTATTTCATCCATCAGATAAAAAAAATGTCTAAAATACCACAGTGATCTTCCAAAATAGGTGATTTGAGTAGTTGTCGGATAATTCATCCCGCTAATGTCCAAACAAAAATTCGCAAAATTAGAAGAGCAGCTGCACGAATCTCAGCCATAGTAGTTCAAGAACAACCCCAGCTTGCAGGTTTGGGGCTCATTTAATTAAACCATTAAATTCACTAAACAATGTTTAAAGGTTTGAAGAAAAAGAACAAGAATATCCCCATCCTACAGGACTGGTTTATTTTTCACATTTACAATCCCCTCCTCAATGGAAGTCATTTTTCTCCCTATTGGGGATGAATCCACAAAGAGATCTCACAACTAAACTATATGAGGATTCCCTTTAGGTTACTATCCTTCAAAAAACACATGAGAATCCATCATATAGGATAGTATAGTCTCATGGAATGTATAAAAGGAGACAGTATTACAAATATACTGAAAAAATGTCATCAATGCATTATACGTTAGTAAATGTCACTAATACCCTTATAGAATATCCTCTATAAAATGAGTCTAGTTACAGGGAATCAAAAGATGAAGTTCTTATCCATAATATGGTACACAATAAAGCAAATTAAGAAGGTGTATGTACCCGAAAGTAGTGTCATTCCCAGAATCTAGGTAAACCTTCAAATAACTAACTTCCACCCCTCTGAAAAGAATCTAACAAGGGGAAAGGTAAAAGTCATATTTCATATCACTTTTCCACTAGAAAAGGTTAATCAATTTATCTTGAAGTTATATTTTCACGACAAGCAGAGGAGTTGAAATATTTGAAAATAATCGATACAGAATTACTTTGAAGCATCATTTATGCTAGATGTACTTCCTAGGTAGATCCTCAACTTGCACATCCTGTAGGATATCCTTATCAAAGATGGTTTGTTTTAACTACAGATGTAGATAATGAATTCCCTCTATTAGGTACCCAGCTAGGATAGGATCAGACACATCCTTATAGGCATGTTCTCATGGGTTAACCAAGGAAAATACCAGTACCACCACCTATGGTTTTTCCGGTCATTGCACCAGTTCAAGCTCCAGCTGCTATACCTATACAGGTCCCATTTCATTTAGATATTCCCCAAGTTCTTATGAACACAATTGAGAAATTAACAACTCAATTGGAATCAATGGAGGAACAACGTGCCCCAGTTCAACTGGAAAAGAAAGCTTACCCCGAGTGGTTGGACCTAATTCCTCCCCCACTAAATTTTTGGGAATACCACATTTCTAATATTTAATGGTTTTCTGGAGATCCAGAATGACACTTAATGAATTTCATTTCGTGTTGTGATACCATGATGTGAACTCCTCAACAACAAGAATTAGTAAAGCTTAGGTGTTTTGTACCATCATAACAGGGACCAATTTTTTATGGTATACATGTTTGCATTCTCAATCAATTACTGGATGGTAAGATCTCCGTTAGAAATTCCTACTTCAATTCATTTTTTTAAAGGTTGGGGCTAAAGCCTCAATTAATTATTTAAAGAAAATTCCTTTTTTTAGACAGGGTAGAGAAGACCCATTACATAGCCCAATGTCCCAAGGCCAACTGACCTGAATACAAGGCTTGAAAGCCCATTTTTTGGCCCAAAGGACCCCTCGGTGAACAGTACTGCTATAGTACCCACACTGCAGCAGTACATCTGCTGCTACAGTACCTGGTACATCCCTCCTCCACTATAGTGTTGTCACCGCTACAGTGTTGTCGCTGCTATAGTATGCTATAGAACCCTGCTATAGTACCGGAAATTCACCCCTGCCCGGATTTGATCCTGGGTCTTTTGGATGCCAAGCAGGAGCCTGTACCACTAGGGTACAGGCTCGTTGGTGAATTCAATTCATCTCAACATTACTGAAGACAACAATTTTTGATCTTACAAATTGAAAAAAAAATGGAAGAATGAAAGAGTTTCAGATTTCATTTCTCGATGGAAAGGATTAATGTATTCCTGAAGTCTGAAAATCCCTTAAGAAGAGTTTCTACCAATTTTTGTGGCAAATATGCATGATGAGTTACGCACACCAACAATCCTTGTGAAATAAACATATGAGTTTTCATACCTTTCTTCAATTTCTCAAAAAATAAAAAATTATATTATAGAAACTAAGGCTAAAACTCAATTAATTCTGTCAGCTTTGCGAAGGAGAAAAGGGAAGGCAGAGGCTTCTACAGTTACACTCCTGAAAGAACATGTACCTGCTTCCACTTCAAAACCATCATCATATTGAAGGGCTCCACCTCTTGAGCATTAGAATCAATGACCTCCTTGTAAATATAACCAAAGAGATCAAAGGTGGTAACATTTTGACGAATTAAAGAGAAAATTGTATTCCATCCGAAATGAACAAGTTCCCGATTACTTCATCTCAACACTGGAAAACAATTTGGTTCAGTTACGAAGGCTGAAAAAACCAAAAAAATAAGGGGATTAATATATTCCAAATTATTTTTTATTTCACTAGATGTTGGGGCATCCCATTCAAGAGTGTTCTTTTTTCAAGAATCTCCTACAAAAAATGGTAAACTATGGACAAGTGAAACTGAAAAGTTCATCATCTCAAGTAGCATGTGTTACTGATACTAATCCAGAGGAAGAAGAAGAATTGAAATAAATAAAAAGTAAAAAATGTGCATAAATATGATGATTGGATGATCTGGAAAACAATCAACCAAACTCATTCCATTCTAAAAACATAGTTGAAACAACTGATTTTGTCTTCTACCATTCATACCACAACAAAACCACCTTTATCAAAAGGTCAATCTTAAAAGAAGAAATGTGATTAGAAGGATAAAGAGAAGTTAGAATAAGGCAATCTCATGTCATGACCAAAGTTTTCTTTGACTCTGGAAAATTTCATGCCATCTATTTCAAAAGCACGAGCATCGCCCCTCGAAACACCACAACTAGAACTAACCTGTCAAGAAGAATCTTCATCGGATGAAGAATTGATCTTTGTTTCCATTAATGTTATCCACATAACAGATCCTTATGAAAAAGGAGATTCTGATTATAATGATCCAGATTTCCTTGTACCTAAATAGGGAACTAATGGAAGAGTCCAATGTTGAGTATATAGAGGAAGACATGGGTATTCTAGAAGCCACTATTTTAACTCTACCCCTACTCAAACTGTATATGCAGTAGAAACTCATGGAAGAACCATTCAAAGGTCTCAACAATAAGAAGAAGATTCTTCCACCCTTGATATATTTGGTCCTGACATGATTATTTTGGAGGACCAATTATAATTCTCACCATCTTTTTCTTAGAAATCACCCAGTCAGTCTAATCTACCAAATACAGGAGTATTTCTAGCTTCTTCTCTAATACAGGTTACATCTACATCAGGAGCATCAATATCCAAGGTACCTGCAAAACCACATTTCCATTCTGGGAAACATAGACCTTTGGACAAAAAGTATGATTTATTGAAACAATTGTCCCAAGTACTGTCCAAGTCATCGATTTTGGATGCCTTGAGTCTGACAAATGATATTTGAGAAGCACTTATTGAGGCTTTGTTAAGTCCTAAAAAGTTTGAAACTGAAGTTTCTACTACTGAGGTTTACCATATAGAGAATGATCATGTAGAATGTCATGCAGTCATATCTTTTATGTATGAAGATGAAGATGATTTTTTACATGGACATATTAGGCCCATGTATCTATCTGGAAAGGTATGTGACATAGAAATCTGATGATCCTTCATTAATAATGGCTCTTGAGTCAACCTCATTCATGTTTGTACACTTAGTTGATTGGGCCTAACTTAATTTGACTTATCTTCTTATACTTTAATGTTGCGATGATATGATAATAATGAGAAAGAACCTCTGAGCGGGATTACACACAGAACTCAGTTTGGAGATCTTGTGTCTAATTCAGATTTCATGGTTGTTTTTTAGGACACAACATTCAACATTCTTCTTAGAAGGCCTTGGATACATCAACATGTGGCCATACCTTCATCATACCGCCAATATCTCAAATACTATTTCAATGGTCAAATCGGGACATTTTATGGTGACAAGTCTCTATTCAAAACGTGCGAATCTCAATACATTGAGGTATATGTTTATCATACAAAGGGAATGAGGTCCATGATAAAGGAGATAACCTGAATTAATGCTCTGAATAGACTGTAAAAGATCCTAGAAAACCCATTCATACATTTGAGTATAGATTATGTGTTACCAATCAATCAAATTGAAAGGGTAAAGCCAAATCCAAGAACTCGTCCAATAACTTCCATAATGTAAATTGTAGCCACTAAGCCTGAAAGAATTAGAGAAATTTTTGATTCACCAAGTAGTGATGTAATATTAAATGGAGATGTTTTCATTTCAACTGTGGAACTACAACAAGCCTCTACTTCATCAATAAGAATAGAAGAAGTTGTAGAATTGAAATAGGAAGAAAAATATGTTGATTCCCAATCCATCATCTATTATTTATTACCCCAAGAAGACCCTTCATCATTAGGGGGGTCAAAAATTGTGGCCTCTTCTTCATGATGTTCAAATAATGACTCCTCCCCTAACTCTGGAAGATTTTCTTCGTCATCTACTATGCAATTGAAAACAGAAGAAGTAACGCATAAGGAAGATGAAGAAGAAGAGGAAGATCTCAGGGATTCTCCTCTTTTATTTGAGGAGGGTGTCTCTACCACTATGGATGAGTTTAGATAAATAAATCTGGGTACAGATAAAGATCCAAACACCACTTTAATTATTACGGCCATGATTTATGAATAACAAGAGTTGTATACTTCATTTCTAAAGAAACATCAAGATATATTTTCTTGAAATTATACAAAAATTCTAGGACATAATCCCTATATTCCACCCATCATTTGGGTTTTCCAGAATAACATCGCGGATTCAATCAAGCAGTAAGAAGAACACACCCAACTCATGCCTCTAAAATTGAAGCAGAAGTTTATAAAATTATAAAGGACAAATTTTTTAGGGAAGTTCAATATCCTAAATGGTTGGACAACATTGTCCCAGTGAAAAATAAAAATGGGAAAATCAATGTTCTCAATGATTTCATAGATCTTAATCGGCATTTTCATAAAGGTGAATTTCCAATTCTGATCACAGAGCTTTTAATCGATGTAAAAAATACCTATAAAGACCATTACTTCATGTATGGATACTATGGGTATAATCAAATTTATATGTCCCCAGAGTATAAAGAATCTATAGACTTTATAACCCCTCAAGTTTTGTTTTTCTATTGGGAAATGCCCTTTGGTTTAAAGAATATAGGTGCAACATATCAACTTGTCATGCACCGTATCTTTCAAACTATATTAAATAAATTTTTTGAATGTTATGTGGATGATTTGGTCGTAAAATTCATTCAACATTCCAATCACTTCGTTAATATGGAGACCATATTTAATAAACTTCAGCATCACAGTTTGAAGATGAACCCCTTAAAATGTTCTTTTGGGGTAAACTTAGGAATATTCCTTGGCTTTGTTGTATGCTATCTTGGTATTGAAGTTGATCCTGAGAAAACCAAAATCAATCCTTGTCATGTCACTTACTCAAAATTTGAAATAATTAAGAGGACTCCAAGGATACTTGGCCTATATTCTCTCTTTATCCCCAATTTGGCAGGAAAGTGTTTCCCTTCATGAGATTAATAAAGAATGGAGTTACCTATCGATGGACTAAAGACTGCCAAGAATCATTTGAAACCCTCAAGAAATATCTTTTGAGTCCACTAATATTAATGCCCCTTGTTGAAGGAAGACCACTCATTCTTTATGTGACATCTTTAGAGTGATCACAAGTTTCTTTCCTTCCCCAAAAGAATGATGATGGGAATGAAAACATCCTTTACTATCTCAGTAGAACTATGCTCGATGTAGAAACTCGGTATTAAAATATTTAAAAGTGCTTACTAGCATTAATATTTGATGTTCATAAATTGAGGCACTCCCTGCAACATCATGAGGTCCAATTAATATCTCGTAATAACCCACTAAAATTTATCATCAATCTTCCTATTCTTACAGGGCATCTGGAATGGTGGGAAGCTATATTGTAATAGTTTGATATGCATTTTTTACCTTAGAAGGCATGAAAAGGACAATCTATGGTCGATTTACATGGTGAACATCCATTTGATGAAGAGATATCATTGAATACTAAACATCCTAATGAAGAGGTATCCTCTATTCAAGATAATCCCAAAACATGGGAGATGTACTTTTATGGTGACTCCAGAAGTCCAATTGGAAAGAGAAAGGATAATTGTAAACTAATAAAAATTGGGTTAGGAATTGTTTTTATCTCCCCCAGAAAAAGAAGTATTTCCTTATTCCTTTCTGTTATCATAATGCAGTACCAAAAATGAAGTAGAATATCAATCTCTCATCATAGGCTTGGAATTGAAACATCAGGTGCAAGTGATCACTTGAAAGTCAAAGTTGATTCAAAATTGGTAATCAAACTAATCAATGTAGAATATTATATCATAAAAGAATATTTAATCCTTTTTTGTGATTATGTCAGACGGTTAATGGATGAATTTCTCTTAGATCAAACATTGTCTTATGTCCCATAATCACAAAATTCCAAAGCCGGTGCACTAGATAATGCAGCTACAACCGTGGAAGATCTAAATCAGGATGATACAATCATCATCATAGCTCAAAGTCAAGTTGTTTCACCTTTTTTTCAAACGAGAATAAAGGAAATTAATGAAATTATCCCTAATTCTAATCCATATGGTTATACCATGGTATGGAGAACACCCATCATGGAATACCTTCAAAATGGAGTACTTCTACCAGATATGGCTGAAAAAGAACAGATCTGAAGACGAACGTCCAATTTTACACTTTTTGATAGTCCAGATCACTAGAAAATCCTCTACAAATGAGGATTTGATGGAATCTTCTTCAGATGTATTGATAGATAAGAAACTGTACAAGTCATGAAAGAAGTACATTCAGAAGATTGTGGTGCCCACTAGTCTAGGACTAGGCTTTCTGATCAAATCTGAAATATTGGATACATTTGGCCTTCAATGAAAAAGGATTGCATAGATTTCACTAAGAAATCTCATCCCTTCCAAGTGCATTCCAACTTCATTCATCAACCCCTGTAGTTGCTACATATAGCTAAATACTCCTATCAATTTTCTACATAGGGAATAAATGTAGTATGACCTTATCCTCCAACTACGGCTAAGAAATTCAAGTATATTCTTATTTCTAGTGACTTATTTTCTAAATGGGCTGAGGTAATTCCTCTCAAAGATGTCATATCCAAAACAATTGTTAGTTTTCCCAAAACTAACATCATCGCCAGATTTGGTGTCCCTCATACTATATTTACGGACAATGGCACCAATTTCTGTTGTGTTGAGGTAAAGAATTTATATCAGGATAATAATATCAAATCCAACCATTCATCTCATTATCACGTGGTGTCCAATGTATAGATAGAGGCTTTAAATAAGACCCTATCAAATATACTCTATAAGATAGTGGATAAAGATAAGAAATATTATCCTGGTAAACATTTTCATGCTTATGGGATTATTGGACTACTACCTATACTGCCACCCAAGAAACTCCTTATTAATTGATATACAGAAAAAAATCTTTTTTTATAATTTAAATGAAATTTCTTTCACTTAAAGTTGCAATCAGTGATCATTTTTCTACAGATGAGATATCTCAAAAACAGTTTAATGAGATGGAATGATTAGATAAGAAAAAATTACGTACTTTTCATCATTTATAATTATATCAGAATATAATAGCACTATCTTTTAACAAGAAAGTTTGCCTCCATTAATTTCTTTAAGGAGAATTGATATTGGTCCTCAAGAATCCAATGATACTAGGAAAGAAACCTCCAAATCTTGAGCCAAAGTGGGAAGGACCTTATTCTGTACATAAGGCCTTCTCAGATGGAGCTTATGACTTAATCTCAATGGATGGAGAGATTATTACAACTCCAACCAATGCAATATTCTTGAAGAAATACTTTGTGTAGTTGCACACATCATCCTCACTGCGAGACTGAAAACTGCATAGCCCCTATGTCCTTATTGCAAGACTTAAAACTGAATAGTAAATATTCCTAGTTTCAAAATGTTAAACTGTGTAACAACCATAAACTTCCATGCTGCATGATGTTAAAATGCATGGCACCATTTTTCCATGTTACACGAAATTAAATTTTACAGTTAACATCTTTTCTGGTTGATGTTAGAAGATTCTATATGCAATCTTCATTGATATCATTGCTACTCATAAATGTCACATGAGTCCTTTTCTTCCCTATTTCTGAATTAGATCTATATAGGGGCCTCATTTCAAGAACTATGTGTGGATTTATTCTCATCTATTTGAGATACATAGAGATTCCTAGATCTCCAATCTTGGGCCCAACTGCTTCCACAAAATTTTTATTTCCCTTTTTCTTCTCTTTTATATATACTAGATCTACATAGAGTTCTCTTTTAAGATACATGATTGGATTTTCATACCATCTTGGGTCTTAAATTTAATCATTCTTCTAGAATGTGTTAAATCCCTTGTCTCACATGTCAAACTAGATTGGTGTGGAAAATGAATGTTTAAAGAACTACGTATGACTTTATTCTCATCAATATGAGATACATAAAAATGCCTAGATCTCCAATCTTGGTCCCAACCATGATAAACAAACCCCCCTTTATTCTTTATATAAGAATAAAACTTCCATAGGGAATGTTTAAAGAACCAAATATGGATTGATTCTTTCCCCTAGCAAGACACATAGTGACACTTTGGTTTTATTCTTTATTCCAATTGAAATATGTCTTTATTTTCACATCGGTTCATCTTTTTCTTACCGCATGATGTTAAACTACATGGAAATCTAACACCCCTATTCTTCACTTTTGTCACCTTTATGTTATAAAAACCCCTCACTTCTCCTTGTTTCTCAGACCGATCCTAGATCACGTGGGCTTAGGAATTGGGTAAAAGGTTTCTTTATCTAAATAATGTGTCTCAACTTATTATGGGGATATCAATGTCCTCACTTCATGACTTAAAACTACACAGTGTAATGTCCTCACAATATGACTTAAAACTGCCTGGTATAATGTCTTCACTACATGACTTAAAACTGTATTGTATAATGTCTGCACTACACGACTTTAAACTGCACAGTATAATGTCCTCGCTGAATGACTTTAAATTGAACATTAAAATGTCAATT
This sequence comes from Viscum album, assembly GCA_963277665.1. Classification (NCBI taxonomy): domain Eukaryota; kingdom Viridiplantae; phylum Streptophyta; class Magnoliopsida; order Santalales; family Viscaceae; genus Viscum; species Viscum album. The sequence continues at coordinate 769,960,217 of OY728131.1, forward strand.
TAAAATGAAACAAAGAAAGTATCCATTTAACATATGAATTAGATCTATGTAAAGGATGTCAAACTCATGTCCAATAATGATTCAAATATTTCTTATGTGAATTAAGAAAAAATCCCTTCTATATTTCACACTTTTAATATAGAATATTTCCAGATATTCATAATATTTCTTATAGTTTTTGGTGACATGTTTTATAATACCTAAGATCTTTTTTCCTGACTATGCAGTATGTTCCCTTAGGTGGCCTTGCATAAGTTACTAACATAATGGGCATGTCAGTCAAAAGATGCCACTATTTGGCTATGCAGCATACACCCCAGTTGTCCCTTCATAACACAACCCCCATAACAGGTTTTTCAAATGATGATAAATTCGTTCTTGGTTATAGTTTCTTTGTTCCCTTTAAATATTGATGACAATGTACAATATTCTATATTTTAAAACCGTCATTCAGGTATATATGTCCCATTATATTTCTCTCGGTCTGAAAGGCTTCATGACCATGGTTTACACATTTTCCTCTCTATGTGTTCAAAGAAATATGAAATAATCTTGGAATAACTTGGATACATATCATATATTGTTTCCGTTTCTGGTTCTAGTTGTATGAACTAATACTATAAACACCATACTTCCTACATTTGGGTCAGACATTCATAAGAAATTTCATTCCTCTATTTCATTGGAAATCATGATTAGAAATACTTTCTTTATATTTAGGTACCTTTCTTCATAAACCAAACTTGGTGCTTTGAAAAATATGAATCTCCATAAAATTTCTTCAGATTTTAGTAATAGAATGTCATACTTCTAAAATCTCTTTTTCTCGACTATGCAACACGTTCCCTTAGGTGGACTTGAATAATTTGCCTACATAACATGCCTGTCAGTCCAAAGATTCCACTATTTGGCTATGCATCATTTTCTCTAGTTGGACCTACATAACACAACCCCCATAACTGATTTTTATAATAATGGTAATTTTTTTCTTGGAAGAGACTTCCTCTAATTATTTTAGCCCTTTTCCCATATCATTCATCAGTTCTAGAAATTCATAAATCAGAGTTTACAATTTTCCCTTAAATACCTAAATATTGTAGTATGTTTCCAATAAAATATAAATAAATTTGGAGTTTATAATACCTTTGGTCAAAGATAAAGACCATAAATTAAAGTTACACAATGTCCTCACTTCATGACTTAGAACTGCACAGTACAATGTCCTCACTACATGACTTAAAACTAACAGTACAATTTCCTCACTGCATGGCTTAAAACTACACAATATGATATCATAAATTCCCCTTTCTGATAAATTTTAACCATTCCTCATATACTAAATTTGTATAGAAATGGTTTTCCTATTAATGACATATATTGGCATAAAACAACCCTTTCATCCTTAAAATTCCTTTCCTTGGAAAACCCACCCACTGTGGCCTTGATTCACCCAACTCTTATTTCCATTATCTATCAATAGTAAAATGCAAACATCTGAGAGATCTTTTTCTTGACTATGCAGTATGTTCCCTTAGGTGGCCTTGCATAAGTTGCTTGTATAATGGGCATGTCAGTCAAAAGATTATACTATTTTACTATGTAGCATATAACCTAGTTGGCCCTGCATAACACAACTCCCAAAACGAGTTGGTAAAATAATGGTAAATTTATTCTAAGAGGAGACCCCCCTTATGTTGATATAAGTTTTAAATCTGGTGACCATAAAAATCCTGGCTTAAGATTACCCCTGGAAATATTTAAGTAATATTAAATAAATTCTTAGCCACTGAGTTTTGTTTGGGATATAATTTCAAAATATTTGTTCAAAGCTATTTGAACTTAAACAATATCCCTTTATAGTCCAACATGCATGAATTTAAACTTCCAACAATAGGAGACATGGTACTCACCAGATTGAGAACCCAGAAAGGGAAATCCAAACAAAAGTCAAGTACCATCTCGCTAAACATACATTTTATATGATTTAAGTAATATTGAATAATAAAAATTCTAAAGATAAAAAGTTTCTGGGGTTTTCTATATAACCCTAGTAAAAATAAAACTATTCTCACTTGTACCCATATATTACGAAAAAACTAGAGTATCCTTATAAACCTGATGTAGCTCCAAATCTAACTAAATAATGTTGGAATGCGTCAAAGTGTCCTACTTTTACCTTAGAACAATATTTTTTTCATTATGAATGAATAAAATTCTTAGTGGGGGGGCTTTCGTAGACACCATAAAATGTGTTCCATGCACTTCTCTATAAAATTTCTTCAACCAGCCTTAAAAAGTTTTTGGTAAGACTCTTCATTTTTCATGGGGGTTAGTGACGGTAGATAAGGCACCAGCCTAAAGGTTCAGGACTGTAGCCCAACACTAATCCCAATTAGGGGTGTAGGAGCACAACCCCTATGGAATGGGGAAATTATTTGGCTCAGTCCCTAACGAGGCACCCGAGTTACCTATGCGCAAACACCTGCATGCCACCATGATGGAGGAGAATGAAAATATTATTTTCAATAAATTCTTTAAAGCAACACTCTAGTTATTCCAAATCACTAGTGGCATGAAAGTATACTTGGGCGCCACTCATCCTGTGCGTAGCCACTTGCACGCCACAAAATTGGAGCGCAACCCACTTGCGGGACCAAACTCTTTTAGCACAGGGTCCTTTTTTTCTATAAATAGACGCTTGGGGCCTACATTTGTGCAAAATAATTTCCCTAAAGCCCAATTGTTTCTTTGGTTTCCCGAGTGCTTCGCCCAAGTCCTCCAAAACATTCAAGATAGTTCTTCAAAACCTAAAATAGAGGAATTGAAGAAGGGTCATATGACATAAGTTCTTTTACTATTTTAAATTCATAACACTTGCGTGCCTAAAGCACCCAACCTCCCAAAATCAGAAACACTTGCACGCCACCTATTTCTTTCACCGGAACTTGAGTGGCCTACTTCTGGGATCACCTGCGAATACTCATAAAGGCTTCAACCAGGTCTCTCCCAAGTATTGCCATACAGGTTGTTCACCGCTTAAGTGAATATCTAATCACCCAAGTCTACTTGTGCACCCATACTTGTGCTCCCTTACATACTTGGGAACCCCTCTTTGATTCACTTCCTCTCTTCAGTATATAAGCCATAAATCCCTCCTCAAATCTATTCATAGAAAGTATTCTTCCTAATTGACTCCCTTATCTAAAAGTGATTCTACTGCAACCTCCACTAAAACCTCCCCAATCATCAAATCTTTGGGAAAGGCACATCAGTGTGTCTATTATTTGGGTTTGTATATCCATCATCAGAGGTTTCCACACTTGTTTCACAAAGGGGTTTGGATTCATAGAGTGTTTATGGGTTTGTATATCTGCAGTCACATGGACCTTTCTCCCAGTAAAAGTGCTGGTAGGTTCCCAATTTTGAGAATTAGGGTTTAGCTCTCTACCTCTCCCTTCTCAAGGACCCAAAACCTTAGATTCCAGGTAGGTAAGGTAATGTTCATGCATTCTTTTCCATGCAAGCAAACGAAAAATCTCCCTCACCTACTAGGATCAATTTTAGGTCAGTCGTCCAGTTATAAACCCCTAACCTTCATCCTTTCTTCCTTTCATTGGACCCTTGTCCAACGTAATGAGAACAAAGGAGAGGGATCATCACCTCACCCTCATCCACCCTGGCTGCTGTAAGTGCACCCTCTTCCACCAGCGGAGGAGGAAAAATGTATGTGTCATTGTTGAATCTTTCCCATCCTCTTGTTTCTAACACCGATCATGACTCAAGTGGGATTAGAGATTCATGATGATTATATGATTTTCACAAACACCTACAACTAAAGGAAATATGAGAACTCTGATTCCTGTTCAAACCAGGATACATAGGAAGCCCTTCCAGGGCCCGAGTTCATTGGATATCCTCTCAAGAAATCTGTCCCTAATTCCCTTAATCTAGGCATCCTCCTTGGGAATAAACCCTAAATTAAACCCCCAAATCACCAAGTCATCATTTTAAGGAAGTAAACCCAAAATCATTTCTCTCAAAGGACTAAAATTTTTCTATGAGACTCATCAAACTACATGGTATTTGATTCTCATCCACATGGGATACATAGGAATCCTCCTTGAGGTTCAAACCCAATATATCAAATCAACCATGTTCTCCTTGGGCCATATTCTCAGGAGGGTCTAATCTTACTTGGAAACCCATATCCTTTCCAAGTTCATTGTTCTTTTTTGGCATAATTCCAACATCGAACCCTGACTAAGAACATTTTTCTTAGATATCCTTACTACATGACGTTAAACTATACGGTTAGGTCCTTATCACATGACCTTAAAAGGTATGATGTTCCCCATTAAGCAGCACCAAACTATAAGGGTTCTTATTCCCTTCACAAGGATATGCAAGTTACCCTTTTCATCGGTAAGATCCCAATATCAAAACTATCCTTTATCTACTTAGATGACAATAGATTCCAGAGTTCCCCACTGAGTGGATTAAAAACTAGTATCATCATAATGATGATTAAAAGAATCTTTAAATAGTATGTTAGAGGATACTATTAATGTAGAACCTCAAATACATATGGATATCTTCATTAATGAAGAACCATGAATACATATTGATGATTCTAAATTTTTTTCACATGTTAATAAGTGATTCTAAATTACAAGGGAAACTTTTTGTTTACTTGGTTATTTAATAAGGATTCCTGAAAATATCTCAAATTTATAAAGATAATCCTGGAGTAGAAAATAATTCTCCCTAAAAAGGGTGCGATGAGTTTGACCTCCCATACTCTTGACCAATGCACGTTACAAGGTATCATAAAGTTTAAACTTAACGAATTTCTGCCTTTTGAAACCAGGTCTATTTTGAATAAATAATTGATGGATGTTTCTAGTTCCATGAATAAATCCATTGGAAACTGCTTGGAAGAAGTGATTCTTAAAACTAGAACACACGTTTTAAGGAACTTTGAAACACACGCATAGTTATGAACAAAGTTATAATCATGTTAACACATATTTCACATTACTCATGAGTTTCTTCACCTAAACCAAAGCATTAGAGTGCTATATAATTTTTTCTGCACCTTTCATAACATAACATTTACATTGCGCTATATAATTCTGGGCACACCCATCACATCACAACATTTACATTATCAAGCATGCCACTTAAAAAACATATCAATCTTGAACATATAATAACCTGTGTAAAGGAATGAGTCTCATTTTATAATAATACATTCATAAAATATGGATTCCCAAAATTAATGAAAAATCACCTACTTGATATAAGATTCATCAACCTTGAATTAGAAGTAAAAGGTGTGTTTTGAAAGAAGAGTTCTTTTGGAAAACATTGTGTTTGTCATAAACACAATTAAAAAAAGTTTATATCCTATAAAAGATAATATAATGATGAATAAATGATTTTTAAGGAATAGCCATACTGAAAATGGGGTGGAAGAGGGAAACCCCAAAGAAAGGGAGTTGGATTCGAGAAATCCTCTTACCTTGTATCTGAACGCTTTATTCACTTTAATGTATTTTATAATGACATTAGATTTATTAATTAACAATTAAAGAACCTTTTATACATTTAATTGATTAATTATGGTTTTATTAAGTTTTTATGGGCCTTTTTATGAGTTATATTGTTTAAATTTGTTGTCTGGGGGTGTTCATTTCTTGGTTTCAATGAACAGTTCACTTGTACATGTGAATGGAAGTTCATGTAGAACATGGATAAACATCCATAATTTTTGTTAAATATTATTAATGATATTATATTAGTTTATATTATATTATAATGATTTTTTTATATACCATCAGGATGAATCATTTGATAAAATTTAATGATGATTGTTTTAGTTTAATTTAGGCAATTTTTGGATCACGACAAACTTGTTTTGTTTTATAAATTATTATTATGTATAAATTTTGTTTCCATAACATAAAGGGAGTTTCAAAATAAAGATTAAAATCTTTTTTAAAAAATTTACTTATTTTATTAAAATCATTGAATGTGTTAAAGTAAAATGGAAGTGCATCGCCCATGATGTAGATAAATTAACACATCACGGGCGATGATTTCATTTTTATAAACACACATAGAGAGAGAGAGAGGATTATAATGAATAATAATCCATTAACAAGATAGAATAAAATTAAATCGACCATACTAGATTTATCATGAAATTTTTATAAGATAATTTGAGGATAAGAGAAGAAAATAACTGAAATTTGAAAGAAATTTGAAATAAAAGAGAGATAAATTACCTCTTAAATTCTCCTCATGAGATCCTTTTTAAAGAATCTAGTACTGTACTTAGAATGAGACCAATAGATCCTAGATGTGGGGTAGGGTATAGGGAAGAGTTTTTGGAAGAATTTTTACAAGTCTTGCAGCTTTAGAGGTGTGAGGAAATGAGGTTGTGAGGGGTGATATTTATAGTGGAGAGGAGGGGTGTTTTCTCAATATTTAATTCATTAGTTTATTAATATCCCTAAAGACAAGAATAAGTGATGATTACATGACTAAATAAAATAAATAAGACAAGTGAGTTCCAACCAATGGCCATTTACATCATTTAATACTCAATAATGATGTAGAAATTCATTTATTTAGCATATTTGGTAAATTATCATATTTCACTATTCACCAAAAACTAATGTATTTTTGAAAAATACTGAAAATTCACCCTAACAATTTTTTAAAGTGTATAATTGAGAAATGTAATCTATTTTATCAAAATATTTTTCTAAATTTTTGAAATTTAATTTGTAAACAAAATCATCATTTACATGGAAAATGCAAATTTTAAAATTACAACTGATTTTATAACACTTTGAAAATTTACTTAAGGTATAATAAAATTATCCTAAAATCATCGGACAACAAAATATTTATTTTTAAATAAATTTATTAAAATTAATTTTATTTTAAATAAATTTATTAAATGAAAAATTGTAATTAAATATTTATTACTCGCAAAAATACCAACACTTAATTATTAATTTTAAAAATATTATATCTCATTAATAAGGTTTCTAAATTATATTCATACTTCCATGGGTGAGGTTACTATTTATTTGGCTGGTTCACTATTCATAATGGTCATATTACTATTCATAAGGTTATGTTACTATTCACCAAAAATTAATTTTGTCATATCTGACAACAACGATCATACTGATCGCAACCATGTATGTTATATTTTTGAAATTAAAATCACATGACTGGAAGAATTATGTTTATAGCTGACATAGAATTTAGAAGTTTGTTTAATAATCCTATGGAATTGTGTTTCCTAATGTGATTTTATGTGATTATACTATATTACATTACTATAAGAATTTAGAAATTTCATTAATAAAATTTTGGGTCGTTACATTCTTCCCCCCCCCCCACTTTTGAAATTTCTCCCTCAAAATTTCATTTTACATAAACATGTGAGAGTACTTACCCTTCATCACATCCTCTAGTTCCTAAGTTTCTTCTTCAAACTTATTTTTCCTCCACAAGACTTTTACAAGGTTGGTTGTCTTATTGCATAAAACCATATCTCTCCAACCCAGAATCTTTACTGGACACTCCTCATAAGAGGGATCATCTTCCAATTATACCACCTTTGAGTTCAGTACATGTGAGGGATCTAGTATGTACTTCCTTAGGAGTGATATGTGAAACACATCATGAATGTCACCCATATTTGGTACAAGTAAAATATGATTGGCCATGGATCATATACGGTCAATGATATCAAAGGGCTAATGTAACTTGGTCTTAGATTACCTTTATTCAAAACGGCATGAATCTCTTCCATGGTGATATTTGAAAGAATAATTTATCTCCAACATTGAACTTCATATCCCTTTGATGGTTGTCATTATAGCTATTTTTCTGAATCTGATCAGCTTTGACATTGTGTTGGGTGGCTTGAAGCTTCTTGTTCGTCTCTTGTAAAAGATCAGGTCCAAGTATCTTTCTTTCTCCAACTTCATCCCAACAAGTTGCAGTTGTACATCAATTTCCACATAGAGCTTCATATGGAGCCATCTGAATACTCTAGTAGAAGCTATTATTGTATGATAACTCAACCAATGGGATATGTCGATCACATCCACCTTTTAATTCTAAAAAGAAGGCTCTTAGCATGTGTTAAACCATCTTAATAGTCTTTTTAGATTGGCCATCGGTTTTGGGGTGATTGGTCGTACTGAAATTTTATTTAGTACTAAAATCATGTTGGAGACTCCCCAAGAATATATATGTGAACCTTAGATCATGATTAGAGACAATCAATATTGGAACCCCATGAATTATCACCACTTCATTCATATATATCTTTGCAACTTGTTCAAGTGAGAGATCTTCCCGAATAGTGATAAAGTGGGAAGTCTTGCTGAGTTGGTCCACCATAACCCATATCACATTATTTTCATTTGATTTCTTCAAGAGACCTGTGAAAAATTCCATTGTAACATTATCCCATTTCTACATTGGTATGGGAAAGGGTTTCATCCTCTCTTTGGACTTTTGTCTCTCTAATTTAACGTGCTGGTATATCATGCACCTTGATACATATTTTGCAATCTCCTTCTTCATTTTGTTCCATCAGAAGTGTTCTCAAACATCATAAAACATCTTGGTGCCACCAGGATGGATAGAGAAATGTGAGCTATGTGAATATCAAATAGCCAGTTCTTTATCCCAGGTGATGATGTCACACAAAGTCATATTTTAAACTGAATCACACCATCATAATCGATGTGAAACTCTTTCATATTCCCTTTCTTTACTACATTCACCTTTTTTTGTAACTCCAAATCATCCATTTGTTACAACTTAATATTGTCTTAGATTGATGGTTGGGAAATCATTTGGGAAATTTATGATGTATTCCTTGTCTTTATGATTTCCAAACCCATCTTTTTCATATCCATGACGATAGGTTCTTTCTCAATCCGCATCACAGATAGAGTATCAGGTTCTTTTCTTCCAAGAGCATCATCTTTAATATTCTCTTTGACATAATGATAGTGAATATATCAAGCATAGTCTTTGATTATATCTAACCATATCCATTTATTTATGTTGAGATATTTTTGTGTGGTTATATACTTTAGGATCTTTTGATTGATATATATGTCACACTTCTAACTATAGAGGTAGTGCCTCCATATTTTCAAAGAAAAAAAACATAGGTACTATATCTATATCGTGCATTGGGTAGTTCTTCTCATGGATCTTCAATTGTCGTGAGGCATATGTTATCACATAATCATTTTTCATGAGTACATAAATCAATATTTACTTTAAATAATCACTGTATATTACAAAACATTATACACTTTTTGGTAATGTGAGTACAACTGTCGTGATCAGCCTTCACTTTTTCTCCTTGAAGCTTTCCTAAAATTATTCCGTCCAAAAATACTTCACCCCTTTCCATGTTAACTTAGTTAGCAGGCTTCAAAATCCTAAAAAAAATCTCACAAAAAGTTGGTATTACCCATATAATCCAAGAAAACTCCGGATTTCTATTATACTAGAGGGTGTGTTTCATTTCTCAATTGCCTTGGTTTTTGAAGGGTCCATAGAAATTCCGTCACTTGTGATCACATGTACCAAAAATGTGACTTTCTTCATTAAAAATTCACACTTTCTAAACATGGTGTACAACTTCTCCTTTCTCAATGTCACCAACATAAGCCTTAAATGTTCTTCATATTCCTCATTTCTCTTGGAGTAGATAAGAATATCATCGATAAACACAACCAAAAATTTGTCTAGGTAAGGTCTAAAGACACTATTCATAAAATCCATGAAGATTTCAAAGGAATTAGTAACTCTAAAGATAATCACTAGAAACTCAAAGTTCCCATACCTGGTATGGGAGGTAGGCTTCTAAATATCTTCCTTATTCACCTTTTACCGATGATATACATAATTAAGATACGCATTTTAGAAGTAATATCTCCTCTTAGTTGATCATTCAAGTCATTAATACCATGAAGATGATACATTTTCTGCATGTTGATCTTTTTGAGTTCTTGATTATCGATATAGAGCTGAATTGATTCGTCCTTCTTCTTAACAAAGAGAACTAGTGAACCCTAAAGTGATGCACTAGAGAGTATGAACCCTTTGTCCAAAAGATCTTGAATCTTCTTCTTTAACTCCTCCAATTCTATAAAAGACATCCTATAGGGACACTTTGAGATAGGAGTAGATTTGGGTATGAATTCTATTGAGAACTCTACCTCACGATCTCAGGGGAGTTTGGGTAACTCTTGAGGAAATAAATAATTGTATTCCCTCATGATTAGAATTTCCCCTAGGTGGATAACTTCCTTTTACTCTCTAATTGAGCAGGGTATGCCTCTTCATTGGTAATCACCACCCACACAATTGAAGGATTTTTTAAAAGAGATTCATGGTCTTCCTTGCATTTTTAGAGTAACATTGGATGGTTTGGAATATGAAAATATATTTCTTTTTCCTAAATGTAGATATGTTCTCTATATAATGAGAGCCAATCCATTACCATTATAGAGACAAATTCCCCCAAGGGAAGTATCACAAGATTTTCTGGGAAAATCATCCCACATACACAAATAAGATAAGAGTCCAACACTTGGGCTGCAATGATTTCACCACTTGGTTTTTTACAAATATCCTTAATTCAAGGTTTCAGGGTTTTGATTCTATAGTGCTATGAAACTTTCTCGATATAAAACAATTTGTAGAACCTGAATCAAATATTAATTTTTTTTCTGAGTGAATAGGAAGTATACATTGTATGACTTCATTTTCTTGCTCCACTTCCACAGTATTGAAATAATAAGCCTTACACTTCTCCTTTGGATTTGGTAGATACAGATGTTGATTACCCTCTAGGACTTGAGGTTTTGTCTACTAGCTTGCATAGTGGCATTGCTCCCTATAGTTGTAGCATTGGATCATGGGTGGTGCTCTCCTTTCCTCTACCACATTATTCGGCCTTCTCGTGTCTTTTTGACACTCTTGAGCTTAGTGTCCTTCTCTCCCACACTTGAATCATTTCCCCATACCTTTTAGGTACTTCCCATGATGCTTCTTTCCACATTTTTGACATGGGGGCAGTTGATTTTTCTTACTACCTTTCTCATTATATCCTCCAGCATAAAACTCTATCTTTCTTTTCTTATCAGCAAATCCATGAGACCATTCTCCAAACTCCATATTCACTTTTAAATCATATTTAGTGACCTCTATATAAGTATTAATGTTTAAAATTATTGGATCCTTTCGATGGTGTGGTTTTCATCCACTGAAGAATCTATCAATTTTTCTATCATTGCTGATAAAAAAACCAAAGTGTACCTTGTAATACTTGTGAAATTAACTTCATAAGTCATGATAGATTATACAGCCTTTTTATTTAGCTCTATGAATTCTCTCTACTTATTCATAAAAATATTTTGTAGGAAATACTTGTTAAGAAACTTTATCTTAAAGTATTCCCAATCCATGTCTTCAATTTCTTCTATCAACTTGGTGTTCTTAATCAAATCCCACCATTGGTCAGACTCTCCATTGGCATGATAAACGACTAGAGTCACATTCTCCATATTAGAATAGTGAATCATAGAAAATTTATTCTCTATTCAGTTGACACACTATTCCGTAACAAGTGGATCAGAATATCCACTAAAATTCGGTGGTTGTTTCTGCATAAAACACTCAACACCTAGTTGCTCCCTCTTATGTGAAGGAGGATGTTCCAAATTATTCAAGTTAATATTCATCACAAAAGAAAACTGGGCAGTAATCACCATGAACTTTTTAACTCCACCTCCCAAATCATTGGGTATGTTGTTTGGGCAATCACTACATTGTCCCTCGCACAACATGTTGGTCTGTTTTCTCGTAGTTCCCACCATTTTCTAAAATAGAAAATTTTAGAAGAAACCCTAAGTAAAAAAGTCATGAATAAATAAGTTATTATATTGTGTAATTAACACTAAAATAATATCTTATTTGATCCCTATGTTTATAAAATATTATTTTGTTCTTACTTATACTTAGTCTCAAACTAGTGTTTTAACTAAATTTCTCTAATCCTAATTCCCAAATTAAATAAATTGTTCCTCTTATACCAACTATAGAGACCCTTATTTTCTTAAATTACTTCAACATCATTTTAAGCATAAAAAGCTTAAAAATTACACAATGAGTATCTAAAGGTTTAGTGTCTTTGGAAAACTAGTACCATACATGACATTTAAAAAATAAAACATTTATTTAATTTCTTCTTATCTCACTTTTTATTTCCCTTCAATTCTCCTTAGTACAAGGCGACACCTAAGGATATACATCAAAAAGGAGTGAGCTAAAATCCCTATAAGGGGATTGATAAAAACATGAAATAATATAACATGAGATAAGAATAATCATTATCAACATGAAATAGGAATAGGATCCATATCAAGAGAGGAAGAATTAAGAGAAGACTTAGAATGTGGTAATGCTAAAAAATGTAACATCATGACTTAGTGGATAACTACCACACATAGTTGTGAAAAAAGATAGCATCATGTTCACACATATTTCACATTACTCATGATGTTCTTCACATTAACCAATACATTGGACCACTATATAATTCTGGGCACACCCATCACATCATAACATTTACATTGTGGTATATAATTCCAGGTGCACCCATCACATAACAACATTTACATTATCATGCATGCTACACAGAACACATATCAGTCATAAACATATAAGAAACCATGTAATGGAATTTATTTCAGTTAATAATCATACATTCTAAAACATTTGGTTCCCAAAACAAAGGGGGAACAACATACTTGATATAAGAATCATCAGCCTTGAGTTAGAATTAAAAGGTGGATTTTGAAAGAAGAGTTATTTTGGAAAACATTTGGTTGGTTATAAACACCAGTATAAAAAATTTATAACCTAGAAAATATAATATAATTATGAATAAATTATTTTTCTGGAATAAACTTACTGATAATGGGGTGGCAGGAGGAAAACACAAATAAATAGTGTGGGGTTCGAGAAATCCCCTTAGATTGTATTTGAACGCTTTATTCACTTTAATGTTCTGTATAATGACATTAGATTCAGTAATTAACAATTTAAAAAAACTTTTATACAAGTAATTTATTCATTATGGTTTTATTAAGTTCATTTATGGGTTTTTGGATGAGTTATAGAGTTTAAATTCATTGTTTGGGAGTGTTCTTTTCATGGCTTCCATGAACGGTTCACTTGTACACATGAGTGGAAGTTCATGTAGAACGTGGGTAAACATCTAGAATTGCTATTACATGTTATTAATGATATTTTAGGATTTTAAGTGATCTTATAATTAATTTGTTTATGTACCATGAAGACTAATCATTAGATAGAATTTAATGATGATCATTTTAGTTTAATTTGTGCGGTTTTTGGCTCACAACGAACGTTTATTGTTTTATCAATTAGTATTACGTATAAAATTCAGTTCCAAAACATAAAAATGGTTAAAATATGAATATTAAAAAAAATATAACATTTAATGGTTTTATTTACATAATTGATGGCATTTAAGGAAAATGGAAGTGCAACACCCACGATGTAGGTAAATTAACACATCACGAGTGATGATTTCGTTTTTTATAAAAAGAGAGAGAGATAGAATTATTTTAAATAATATTACATTAACATGATTTCATACCATTATATAAATCATAATGGATTTATCATTTCATTTAGATAAGATAATTTGAGGATAATAGAATAAAAGAAATTTAATTTTAAAAGAATTTGAAAGAAAAGAGATAGAAATTACCTCTTGAATTATCCTCTTGATATCCTCATCAAGGCACCTAGGATTGGTTGTTGGATGAAACCAAGAGATATTAGACATGGTTTATGGCCTAAGGAAGAGGTTTGGTAATAATTTTTTTAAGGATTGAAACTTGATAGGTGTGAGGAAATGAGGTTGTGAGATGTTGTATTTATAGTCGAGGGGATGGGTGTTTTCTCAATATTTAGTTCACTAGTTTATTAGTTTCCCTCATGAAAAGAAATAATTTTTATTATAGGAATAAGTTAAATAAATAATGCATGTCAGTTCAAACCAATGGTCATTTAAATCATTCATGACTCAATCATGATGCATATATTCATTTATTTAGCATATTTCGAAAATTATCAAATTTCACTGTTCATCAAAAAATAAAGTATTTTATAAAAATACAAAAAATTTACCCAAGCCATTTTTCAATGTTTATAATTCAGAAATGGACTCAATTTTATCAACATAATTTTCTTTATGTTTAAATAAAATCCTAATTTACTTGGAAAATGAAAATTTTAAAATTATAACTCATTTTATAAAACATTGAAAAATTACTTAAAGTCTCATAAAATTATCTAAAAATCATGGGAAAATAATAAATTTATTTAGAAATAAATTAATTGAAAATTAATTTTATTTTAAATAAATTTATTAATATAAAAATTGCAATTAATTATTTATTACCCACAAAAATACCAACACTTAATTATTAATTTTTAAAATAATACCTCTCATTTATAAGTTGTATAAATTTTATTTATACTTCCATCGGTGAGGTTACTATTCATTTGTCTAGTTTAATATTCATAAAGGTTACATAACTATTTATAAGGGTATTTTACTATTCACCAAAAATTATGTTTTTCCTATCGGAATCTAAGAATTTTATTGATCACAACGATGTATGTCATATTTTTGAAATTCAAATCATAGAACTGGAAAAATTATGTTTAAAGGTCACATAGAATTTAGTAGTTCATTTAATCATGATATTTAATTGTGTTTTCTAATGTGATTTAATTTTATTCCACTATGTCACATTACTATAATAAGTATTAAATTATATTGATAAAATTATGGGTCGTTACAATGCTTGTCAGAGGGGTGGAATTTTCTCATATTTAAAAGGTACTATCAAAGGTTAGAAATGGAATTTTTCAATATTTCAACCCTATTATTGAATAGGAATAGAAAGGGAAGCTTATTGATGGGCCTGCAAAGTTCCAGATTCACCAAGGATATTGGTAATATCTTGATCATTTCTCATATCTTAATGCTATCAAAGGTGGGAGTCAAGTATATAGTTTATTTTTGATGCCGAAGAAGCTGGTCTTGGATACATATCGATGCACAGGTGGGGAGTGACTTCTTATGGGTCAAGAATATAGATACCCCATTTTTAGAATGGTATAACCATGACATGGTTTTTTTATGTAAATATTCACCTTGAATATGTGTAGGTTTTTTCTTTTGGAAATTTTTTCCGTAATTATCTTAGACCAATAATGTTTCAAGTACATCTCCACTAGGAATAACTCATCCTGAGACTGAATAATTAGTTGGAGATCATATGGGACTATGGATTTGATATATTCTATATTCTATGGAATGAAAATGGGAAGGTAGATACCCTTATAATCAGATTCCATTCTCATTTTGTGTAGGATTCATAAAAGAAGATGCCCTCATTGTAGTGGCCTAGCTAGAGGAGACTGGTGCGGTTTATCATCAGTTGGTAGTGGTAACTCTACCACTTCTTCAGTTTGTGTGTAGAGAAGAGAGAGAGAGAGTTCTAGTTAGAAGAAATTGACAATGAAGTCTTATGAAACCAAATATCCTTATTATAAGTACTATATCAGTTTACTTAGCATACAAACAAGTTATCCTTTTCCAAGGATGAGTTATGGTTTCTATCGTGTTAGGTGGGGAGGTGATGAGTGATTTTTCTTCCTCACTTATGACTGAACATATGGGAGTGGTAAATATGTGCTAGGATATTCAGTGGATTTTATGGTAGGTTGGAATTATGTGGTATTTTTCTGAGTTCATTTATAGATTCCTTGCATATCAACAGGTAAATGATGTACATCAAGATTTAGTAGATCTAACTCAACCTATTGTCTTCCCACAAATGCAGTAGGATAGAATATCGATAGATATACTAATAGTAATTCCATATAAAGTTAAAGTTCATTAAACCATCTTTGTGATTTATTACAAACATAAAAAGTTGGCACACATTCTTAAAATATGTTGGTAGATCTCAGTTGAGGGTTTGGGCTATTTGTACTTGAAAGAGATAATCTGGTTTCATGGGGTACCATGAAGATCATATCATAAGAAGGTTCTAGATATATTTTAAATTTGTATAGGTGTTAAAAAGAGGCTTATGTGACTCAAATATGGATGAGAACAATTTTCTACACCCTATAAATATGGCTAGTCTAATCAAACCATCATGGTTTTGGAAAGAAGGTTGAAATATTGTGTTCTGTTTTTTAGTTATATCTAGGAGGATCACTTAACATTGGTGGAGAAATCTTATAATAGTTACTATCACTCAACTATTGGAATGTATCCATTCAAGGAACTATATGAGATACCCTACAGGTCATCCTTGTAATTGATTGAGGTTGGTGGGACATCACTTGAAAGTCCTGAATAGGTGATGGTAACACCGTAGAAAGGTTTAGGTTATCTATCATCATTTATGGATAGCTCAAGGTTAAAAAAATATTATATAGATCAAAGTTGTATTATTTTGTAGTCTGAGAAATGGGAATATATCTTCTTGAGAGTATCCATGGGATGTGGATTGTAAAGTCTAGTTTGGAGTAGTAAGGATTTTCCAAGGTTCATCGGGCTGTACAAGATTCTATATAGGGTTTGTAAGGTTTCTCACCTCTTGGATTTATCCCCACAGTGGGACCAAGTGCATGAAATATTCCATATGTCATAGCAGATTAAATATGTTAAAAACCATTCATACATTATTTGTTGTGGAAATTAGTACATTAAGGATGGATTCACCTTCTTAGAGTACCCGGTGGTGATCAAGGATCGATAAGAGAAGATCCTATGTGAACAACCCATTCCTATTGTTTGATTCCTTTGTCAGCTTGGGAGAATGTAGGAGAGATCTAGGGAGTGTGATATAAAGATATTATCCTAGTACCCCTACTCTATTGTAGAAATAATACGTAATGTAGGGGATAATTTTACAACTACAATTTTCAGAATTTGATTCTTTGAATATTTATTTATGTATCTATGGATTTTTCCTCAGAGTTAACATCGTGTTTTTGGTGTCATAGAACCCCAAAATTTATATATTAAATATAATAAATATATTAAATCATGTTCATTCACATTTTAAAAAAAAATCTTCCCAATGATTTATACCACGGATGGAAAATATGAGACCTTTTTTTCAGGGGTGTGGGGTTTAAACTAGGCACGACATAGGGTTGGTCAACTTCAGATGTCTCATAGAAGGAATTCATTGGGGGTCCATGAATAAATTAAAATTATTTTATTTATTATGTTTATAAACATTTCCCCTACTCTATAAATATTTGGTTATGGAAAATCCCCAAGGTTATCTGTATAACCTAGAGAAATTGGAGTAGATAAGGATGAGAGTAATCATTACTGAATACAAGCTCAGGATCCTAAATTAATGATGAAAAAATCAAGGAGATTTGTGGGAAAAATAAAGAATATATAGGGATATCCATATTAATTTCTAATGAAAATTTTATTTACCAATGATTGATTCATTCTAGAGTTAGGGGTCATTATTTATTTATTTTTGATCTTTGATTTAATTATTGATCATGGATTGTATATCTACTTAAATCCTTTATTTTCATTCATCACATGATCTAGAATTTAATAAAAATTATTACTTCTAATTATTATTTTATGATACACTATTATTATCATCTCTTTTGGTTTCAAAAACTATTATCATTGGATGACATCACATTGACCAATTATAATTTTTCACTTTTTTACATGCATCTCATATCTTTATTCTCTGTATTCAACATCGTTGGAACATGGAGTCAGTGTTTCTACATTCCTAGATTTGTTTCAATATAATTTAATCTCCATATTCATGGTGATTTCATGAACAAAAATGGATTTAAGGTTCTAGATGGATCATTGGGTAGCTTCTGATTAAGGGTGATGGATCCGGGTATCGAAACCATGTTTAGGAAAAGAGAGTCATAACGGAACATGCATGGGTAGTCAAAATCCCAATTTTCATATTTCATAGTCCAAGAATTTATTTTTTTGATATTTTAAAAAGGTGAATCAAAGATGAAAGTGATCAAAAAATTTCATGACAGTGGATTTCCTAATATTGATACCTTGCAGTGTTCCAATATGAACATGAGGGATGTTTTTCTATCTTACAAGTGAATGGGATCCATTAATTTCTAACTCTATAAGATCGGTCAATATAGATCCAAGATTTAGGTTGTATTTCATGACTATATCATAGTAGGAGGCCATGTGTGAAGTACAAATGAAGGTTATGAGTTTATATGAACAACTGATATAAACAGTGCGTACATCAGAATATCACACACCATACGTACACCTCTTTTTATGTATGGGTTTTTTCATTATATAAACATTTCATTTCATGTGTAAAAACCACAGATAGTGTGACCTAGTATATCTTTCATAATAGTGTAATTAAAGTACATTCTCAGGCTATCCTTATAGACTACAATCCATGCACCTCTGATTACACCCAGTATACCCCTACTCGGCTAGAGAACCTATGTTAATTATGGAACACATTTTGGACCATTGGTGGTCTCTCACACTATATCACCTAGATGTATCATTGTGTACTTTTAATTTTAAGCTCTAATTGTATTTAAGGTTTATGTCCATGGTTTTGATTTATGAGACACATCACGTACCCCAATAGATCACACCGTGTACACTTATAAAATCATTCTACCTTGTATATCTTGTTCCACATGACTTGGATTTGGTCCCATTATTAGCCTATCCTAATTAGTTTTTGACAGGGAAGATGTTGGTAGAATTATTTTTGGAATCATAGTTACTATATGATGTGTTGTGAGAGAGAAATTTCTTCCAGATAGACTTGACCCATGGCAGTGATTAGGTTGATCAATAGAGAGATTTCATGGTCAGTGATACCCTATCGCACTAGTTTGTGGGTCCCCCATACTCTTACACAAGTATGTTAATTACTCCCCCAAATTACAGAGGGTGTGGGTCCTCTGTCGAGGGAGGGGTACTCCGCCATCTTTGATCTTTGGAATGGAGTGGGTACTCCAAATGAGTTAGTGCTCCATCTAATATGGAGCATAGTGGTAAAGTTCCTTCCCTCCACCCTAATTTATTTTTAGGTTATGAATATTGCATGGAATTAGAGATGGGGCCTTTAGGACCTATAGGTTTACTCATCATTTTTTATACATTTTTAAAGATATATATTCACTTTATCTCTTTTATTACGATTCTTTATGAGAATATATAATGTTGAGTTTCTTTACCCTATTTCCTTAAAGGTTGATTTGACTTCATTATTCTTTGTATTTCCTGTTAGTTTTTATAGAATCCAACTGGGTATGTTTATAATCACCCCTACATAGAATTTTACCACACATATCATGTCTTATACATATGATATATAGATTACCAGTGACTATGGTGGACCTAGTATCAGTGGAGACTAGTAGTACTAGTGACACTAACTGTGTTTTGTGGTTGGACTCAAGGACCTTAAGTCAGGATATCCCATGTATTACCTTTTTCACTTGTTGTCAATTTGGGTTTTCCAACTAATATATTTGGTTGGGTGTTTATTTTCTCCCTTATGAATTTTAATTTTTTCATTGAACTTGATATGTATCTTAGATGTTCTTGCATTAATTGCATACTCTTTAGAGGCTTTTACTTTATTATATATATTCTTTATGCTTGCAGCTGGGTGTGTGTTCATGTGTACATGTTCTTATTCTAAGGCCTACCATCTCATTGATATTTATACCAGAAAATGAACTTATTCCAAAATCAAGTATAATTGTTATTTCAATGTAATTGTTTAGATAATTTCTAATTAATGGTGTATTTATTAACTTTAATATCAAATTCAAAACATAATGGGACTTTTACTTGAAATGAAATGATAGTTTTTATAAAAAAATGGTGATTTTTACTATTCACTAAAGAATAAATATTTTTAGGAAAATCTTGAAAATTTACCATAAGATAATATTAACATACAAATTTAAAAAATTATATTTGTTTCATCAAATAAAATTTCTAAAAATAGTTGAAATTGATTTTAATATCAATGGAAAAGTACTATAAAACCATTTTTAAAGAAAACTTATTTTTGAATAAAATAATGAATTTTCTAAAAATTGAGTAATATTTTATCATGAATTAATCAATACAATATAATTATTTAAATATATTATAAATAATTTTCATAATGCAGCAATTTTTATTCATACTAGCCAATTTAATGTATGTGTTATAATATATCTCAATTCAATTTAACCTCGATATTGTCTTTTTAGAAATATATCTAACATAGTATTAATTTAAAATAAATTTCATTGTTTTTAAACTTTTGTAGTTAATTATATAATAAGTTTCATATATACATTCTCTTATTTCATAGGCCGCCATATTATGGTTTTATTTAGTGCAGACTAGAAGGTTTCATAGAATGGATAAAATGGTTGTTCACATGACTAATAATGAATTTCCATCATTTGATATGAATATATCCTCATAACATGATAAAACCAACCCCAAAAATTCCAAGATAATATCCTTTTGCATATAATTTAAGACAAATTAATTTATAGATAAGAAATTACATTTACTTGGTATGTGTTCTTCATTGTCTGATTGGTTGACCATTCTTGTTATGCTTTCATTTTGAGGAATAATTCAACGTTAGAATCCATCTAGCAGTATACAAACATACAACATGAATTTTACAACTTCTCCATTGGAAATCCTAGTGATAACATAGAATAACCAAATTTATTACATCTTTATTTGTTGACAACATCAAGAATCCATTCTTTTTTAGAAGGATCCTATCATGTTATATCGATCTTGAGAGGGATTATGACAATTATCAGTCTTCATTCAAAATAGTGCTCATGATAAATTTCTCTCTTAACATGGCATAATTATCTAGGGAGACTATTGTTCACAACAAATCCTTTACCTTAGAAATGAAATAATTCAGGTTATATACATATATAAAATAATTATTTATTTCATAATGATATTAAACCAATCTATAAATTATATGTTTTGTCCACATATATTATAATTATTACTGTTATTTTTTTATTTCCTCGAAATGTGTTCAACTCATGGTTATTTAATTATTATTTCTTATAGGCCCTTAAATTATCCCATCAATACTCCTCAACATTTATTGACCCTTTACTAACTAATATTTATTTAAATAAATAATTTTCATTGTATTATTAGTTCAATAAAAAAATATTATATTAGTTAATTGGTGAATATATAATTATGTAATACACAACTCATGCATATATTCATTCAAATATCCTGTGACTGAATATATAAGATCAACATAACCTAAATAATTATTATTTTTCAAAACTTATGAATAATATTTTTTTTCTAATATTAAACTCAAATATAATTTAACTATGTCTATATTATACTTATTTCATGACCATCTAGGCCTCTTTCTTTGTGTAATTAGGTGAATTGACCTAAATTTCAAGATTAGTATCTAGAAATATGTCAAATCACCCACAGAGAAACACATTAATGTTTTAATTATAAAAATCATCTATGAATACTCAATTTTTAATATGGTATTCATTTCTTTATATCTCATAAAGAAATATGCATACTTATTCTAGAAATCAATATCATTGATATATATTTCTTTGACTTTTTAAAAATTAACACTCCATAGACATGGACTTGATCAAACTATTAAATTTCAATCAAACAGATGGAGATATCTGCTTCCATTAAAATAGAAGGAAAAAAATCCTTTCTTGACATATTCAATAATATCATATCATATATTACACACCCAAAGTATCATACCTCACTATGAGAATATTCTATAATGGTTTTTATTAATACATTAGTGGACATGAATCATGATATACATTAATAATAATTGAAAATCTAAGGAATAATACAGACCTTTATAGATAGAAATACATAATGATAAATATAATTTGTGAAATTCTTACCATCGGTTCTATTCTCATAACCTCATCTCTTGGATATTACCAAGTGCGAAATTTATTAGAAGAAGACCCAATATCTTATAAGCCTATGAGACCTGATATCCAATATCATCTTTTTCCCATCAGATAGATTGCATCTATCCATATAACATATATTTAAGAACACTATCATAGAACTTCATGGTTCTCATCATAGTGGGGAACTAATATAACCATTTTATGTGATAGATATTCTATATATGTTATAATATTAATTTAATATATATGAACACTCATCATTTGATGCGATATTTATTAATATTTTGGTATTTTAATATAATGTTAATCAAAAGTATAATGTTAGTTAGTTATAAGGAACCAAGTATAAAAAACTCCCACTTCCACTAGATCTAATTTATAATGAATTTTAGTTATATAGCTCTCAAATGATATATATATTTCTTTTGATATCTGTATTTAGTTAATAGGTCTACCATATTCTCTTCAATGGAAACTATTATTATTATAACCACATTTCTTTAAGAAAAAACATTTAAGAGGTTATACTTATTAAGTATTTGATTAGTCTATTAATGTGGCCTTGGCTCCTTGGATAGGACTAATAAAGTAGTATTATCAAAATATAGTGTGACCAAAACATTAATGTTATACACCACATCGAGATCATTGATGATTTTTTATATCTAAACTGCTACTTTAGATACATTAATTTCCATATTATAATTAGGATTTAGGGGTATTATTATACCATCTCAAGACTCTTGTCAATATAAGAAAGCTCAAACAAAAAAATATCTATCTCCAAGGAATCAAATGCATAAATATATTAAAAAACATATAATAAACTATCATGCCTAAAATTCCTGAAGATTAGTAGATTATATACTTATTCGTTAATGAAGTTTTCTTTGTGATTAAAATTAAGAGAAATATATGAAGGCATATTGCCTTCAAGGGAAAACACCAACTAATAGATCCACAAATTCTTTAAAAGGACTCCCAAATGCTAAAATGAGGTGTTATTCCTTCACCAAGTGATGAAAAAGTGATTGTAATGGAAGAGAGATTTAACTATCATGAAAACATCATATGAAACAAGAAAACTCAAATAGAAGATACATGGCACCACACATACATCACATAAATGTAAAAAAAGAGTGTGGTTGTTTATCATGGAATTACATGCACTGACATGGCCTAGTGGTGGCCGATTTTACACACATTCAACAATATCCCACTTACACTAAAATCTTGAAAGGACCTTATGAAAAACATCCCAAATCTTTGTGAATTATTCCAAACAAATTGAATACAGTTTCATTAAACTCTCTTCATTTTAGAACAAATACATTATCCAGAAATTAATCCTTATCCAAGGGCCTAACTTTTTGACCCTATGGGACTTATCATCCTTAAAAAAAATATGAAATACATATTTACTATATGTAAATAAATAGTGGTATCTATAAGAGAATCAATGCTACTCAAGATACCAAGGGGTCTTGTGTGGTCTCCATCAAAAATACTCATATCTATATAAGAACATTTACACCACATTATGGATCACATAAATCACATATATACATGTATAATCCAATTTTCTATGACATTGAGATACCAATTAGACATATAACATGTTAATATATTCTAAAAAACTCAACTTTTATTGATCCTCCGACAAAGACTAACCAAATCAATGAATAAATCACATGTCATTTATCTAAAAATGAATACATCACATACTTCGCATCAATGTATCTTAACATATCTTATGTGAATTAGCTATGAATTTCCAAGAATTTCCTTATACCAATTCAATCGAGGGATCGATATATATTCTTGTAATACAAGTGTAAAAATCCCAACTTGGTTGTTCCCTAATAAACAACACGATCAAAATTATACCCAACTACTCCCATACTAAATAAATTAATACATTGACTTGAATAAGTAAGTATCATAGTATTATTCTTCTCATAATAGGTACCTCAATAACCTTAGGTAAGAATGATTGATAATAATCTTACACCCCTATGTATATTGATGATTGTATTACATTGCATGTGAAATAGTTTGGAGGGTCTTTACAAATTTAAATTCTCTAATTAGTACCTCATGAATCAATTATTTGTACCTCATATACAATTCTATGTAATTAGTACCAGACTCTATTCAAGCTAACCTTAACATATCATTACAACCAAAAATAATTTATAATGATCATCACCTAGGAACAACTCTATGTCACACATTGAAGAAATATTATCATTTGACCGATCATGAAAAATAAATTATAACAGAAAATAATGAATGATAATAAGATATTTACTTTAATATAAAAACTTGATACATTTACAAAAAATTCAAACAATTTTTTTAGATGCCTTACACCGATATATTATACATAACCCTTGAGTTATTGTAGTAGTAACGACTCTATCAACTGATCTGAAACATTATCCTCTATATCCTCCTAGATATTCCTTAAAACACCCCCTTCAATGATCTCCCTTGTAAAATATTACTTTTGAATGACTTGTTTGGTCCTTTGGTGAGACAGGGGTTCTTTATCCAAAGACACATCACCATTGTTGTCACAATATATCTTGATTGCTCCTTCAATTATAAGAACTACTCTATATTCAGAAATGAAATTATTGATCCAAACAGATTCCTTTGTAACATCTAATAAAGTATATCATGTTATTGATTCCTATATAGTGGACTTGTTATAACCTTTATAAGTGATAGCTCCACTATTTTAGTAAATCATAAATCCATATTGATTCTTCAGACCACATTTTTCAGATTTGAAACTATCATCTATATAACACTTAACACAAATCTCATCCCCTCTCTTAAAGACCAAGAACATATCCTTAGTCCTTCTCAAGTAATTAAAGATGTTCTTCAATTAATAATATGAATCTCACTATGATTGGATTGGTGTTTAATTTTTATGATCAAAGCATAAGAGGTATCAGGATTAGTACACATAGTGGAATAAATTATAGTTCATATGGTGGATGCATAAATAATAATATTCATATTTTTTAACTCTTTATATGTATCCTAAATCATCCTCAAACACTTATAATGAAACACTAATAAATAACCCTTATTGGATTTCTTCATGCTAAACTGCTTTATAAATTTAATGATATATTTTGTTATGGTATAAGTAATAACTTAGATCTATCTCTATAGAACTTCATACCCATTATGTTGGCTAGTTCACCCATGTAATTCATTGAGAAATATTTACCTACCCATTCCTTCATAGATTTAAGTGTTAAGAAATAATTTCTAATAATCAGTATGTCATCTACAAAAAATATAAAAAACACTACAATACTCTAACTACCTTGGTTATATAAGTATTAATCATCTGTATTTTTTATGAAACCAAACAGGTTGATAGCATAAAAACTAGATATTCCAACTCTAAGAATATTTCTTTATTCCATATGTCTACTATTGTAATTTTCAAACCTTTACAAATTCATTTGGAACATAAAAACCCTCATGTTGTATAATATACACATCCTTGACTAAATTCTCATTATGAAATGTAGTTTTTATGTCCATTTTATATGTTTCAAAATAATATTGATATTTTATGTCTATAAAAATAAAAATAAATATTATCATCACAATAGTTGAAAATGTTTCTTCATAGTCAATACGATGAATTATTTTATCACCCCTTTGCACCATGAATTATTTAAAGGTAGATACTCTACCATCTATGTCAGTTTTCTCGAAGAAAACCCACTTTTACCCTAGGGGTATTACCCCTTTAGGTTTATATACCATGTTCCCACCCTGGTAAGTGTACATGAATTCTATTTCATATTCCATGGATATTAACAATTTCTTATAATAATAAATCTCAATTTCCTCTCATTAAGAAGAATTTTCATCTTCTATGAATATTACATTATCATAATTATCCACAAAAAAAATAAATATCTCTCATATTCATAATAAATCATACCATATATTCATGGTTCTTATGTAACTTGAGTCTGTTCTTATTCCAAAACTCTTTAGGGAATCTAATCAACTTACATCTTAGGAAAACTTCATGTTTTTTGTCTTTAACCTATAAAAGTTAAAATTACTCTCTCTAACACATTAACATTATTGTTTACTCACATATAAAAATACATGTCAGACCACAAACACTTTCCTCTCAGTGGTATTATAAAAATAATACCCCATTTTTACTTAGGATAACTAACAAATAATAACTTTTCAAACATGTGGTCAATTTTATTAAAAGAAAAATGTCATATGAATTCATCACTACCCCAAATCCTTATAAAATAAAAACTATAATTTTTTACCTTAAATATATATAGTGTCTTCATTTCTTCTTTATATGAAATTTAGTTTAGTATAAATTTAGAAATTTACAAATAATAACCCCAAAATCAAATATAATGGTAACATAAACTCATAATATATTGAAACATGTACAAAAATTTATGAATACTTCACTTAGAAATATCATTCCATTTTTATTATTCAAGAGAATTAAGTTTTAAAATACTCTGTAATCCCTTATATAAGTTATGAATTCTTGGATCATGTTTTCACGACCCTAATATAATTATAGAATCTTAATAATTTTTCCCATATTATTTTATAATTTTCTCTCAAACTATTTGAACTTTTAAAAAATAATATTTTATTTCATCAAAAATAAAAAACTATACTAACTAAAGTAATTAGTAAAATTAATGAATTACCTAAAACCACCACTTTTTTATTAATCATTCATCCATATACACCACTATGTATGAGAAACAATAGTATTATGTCCCTTTATTTTCTCCCAAAATGTGACATTTCCTTTTTTTTAATAAGATAAAACTCACATGTATCAAATGATTCCTAATCGAATTAGTCCGACAACTCATATATATGGAGTCATTGAATGTTTTTCACAATTATATCACTAATGTTATAATGAAAAATGTATATGGGATTATAATCAACCCTGACCTTCATATCCTAAATGTCATAAAATGATTATCCATATCTAGAATATACAAAAAATTAATCATATTCCCAGTTATATAAAAAATCATTCATATATTTATAACAACTCATGTCCTTAATAATGAATGAAAATCCCATATTATCCAAAAAATATATAAAAAAAGTTATGTTTTATGGAAGGAACATAATAATAGTTATTTAATTATTGAACTAATATATTGGGTAGAATTGTATCATAAGTTCCAAATTTCAATATAGAAACTTTTTCTCTATTACTAATATAAATATATGATTTACCCTTCATTAATTCCATCATATCTCTGAGTTTGTGATTTTTAGTAGAAATGTGTGATAAAAAACTAGTATCTAATACCAATGAGTTAGAATTGGTGGAATTAATCTCTATAAACTTCAAATTTTGGTACATTAATGTTTCTCTTTTATAACACTTCTCAATTAAAGACACCAATATTTTACTATTTTATTTTACATGCATATTAATGATCTCAATATGATTGTGATTAAGTTTTTTATAATATACAATAAACATATATTAGTAGGTGAGTGTCCTATATTATATATCTTTTCATTAATTACTTTTATTATAATTGATCCCATTAAAAATGAATACCTCATGAATTGTATATATTTATTGATCTAATATACATATTTCACTAAGAAATTATTCCACCATGTAATTAATCTCACAACTTATTTAGGTATGGAATCATCCCAATCACAATAGTAATGAATCTTATATAGTTTAGTAGGTAACACTTAATCCAAATTCTCCAAATGGGTTCACTCAACTATATTTCTATAGTATACTAACAATTAGGTTTTCCCAGTAAAGAGATGCACAGAAGAAATTCCAAAATAGGCTAACACTGAAAAATTATGGGGCACCCTATTATAACATGAAACAACATTAAAATACAATCTAGTTTCACTTCTTACTTACTTTAATTACACAACATAATCTTGGGGAACCCATATATATAATGAAACATCTCGATTGAATGATGGATATCTTGAAAATGTTCACTTTCGATGGAATCTCACACTTAGTATTTTTGGATTTTTCAAGCCCCTCGAAGTTAATATACATCATATGCATATTAAATTCATAAATATTATATATTATTATATTATTATATTATCATGTTTTATTCCTTTGAGTATGAATTATTCTAACATTTTATTTTTGGGATCCCTATTCTAACCACCAAATTACTATTTTCAAATAGCATTAATGTGTAACACTTTACACAACCCACAAGTTTGTGTTACTCAAACACAAAAAAATTGAAGTCAAGCATTTCCATAAATATCTGAATATATCATTTTCATAAGTTACATAAACTCTTCATGTTATGGAAAAGAGATATATGGTATTCAAAATCACTATATGATTAATCTCGAAGAAATAAATAGGCAAACCCTTTCAACTTTCTACAGAAGTCATAACCACTAGGATAATGGTTGGTCTGACCCCAAGTATTTCTACCTAGGGAAACTTTACCCAAAAGATAAATCTATTCATAATAACTCTAATACCTAATTTTCCCAAACTATATTTAATATCTATTCTCAAGATCATATCTCAAAAATAAAACCAAAGTGAAGGTAAATCAAATCCATGTTTTATAGAGTTATATCTAACTTCTAATGCATGTCTCTAACTCCTAAAAGTAATTTAAAAATTAAACATAAAACATACCAAGTATTTATATTTATTAAAAAAAAATCTAAAAATGAATATTAAATTAATTTAACAAACAAAAAATTATTTTATTTTATTTTACAAATATGGTATTACAATTCAGGAATATTTAATAAATAAATTCTAATTACAAACAATTATTATATTAGAAATAATGTAACATTTTATATTCATTTCAAAATGAACACTTTAATATTTGATATTATACCTAATTTATATGACATTAATTGAATTATTACAATTTTATAATTCAATTTATACTCTATAAAAATTGTATATAATCAAACTATCATATTTTTTTAATTTAAAAACTCTTTATAAATTAATCCTTGTGATTTCTAAATAAACCCTTTTACTTATATATCACAAGTCATGCAATGTAATTTGTAAAAGTTATATTTAATATATCCATTTAATATTAAGGAATATTATACCTATTTAAAAATCATTTAATTAATTATATATAATTTATGATTAATAAATTTAATGGTATTTTATAAATTATAAAATCCAAAAATAACTTTTATAATGACTTATAATCATTTCATAGCCCATTTATATCATAATTGTAAAAAATAATTCTTAAACTTTTAAAGATCTGCTATGACTTACATAATATTGTGGTCCTTAAAAGGTGATTTTTTTATTCCTCCACATAAAGTTAACCTATGGATTACATTTACATGTACCTTTTTTATAAAAGTAATATAGGGTGAAACAGCTTGTAAAAATAGTCAAACCATCAATTTCTCTTCTCGTGGTGTTGACCATCATCAAGAAATATCTCATGTAAATGTGACGAGTATTTCCATTATGCATGTGAAATTTTAAGGCGCACCATGTATTAAACAATGTGGTCCTGCTAGTGATATAATAATTTTTAAGGATCATTGGGACTTCTACAACATCGAGCAGACCATGGATCCAGAAGAAACCTAGCCCCGACCCACCATGTGAAATTCTATTCCATGGTGAGAGTGAGGTTTTTCCAAAACATTTATCCAACATGTTTTAATTGTGAAGGGTCAATATTTGATTCTACTTATGGGTTTCTTTGGATCAACTCAAGACCCTTGGAAACATAAGAGAACCAACAATACTTATGGATCTATCTACAAGTAATCAAATGTGTAAACATATTCAAAAAAACAAATCATAAACCGGTGTACATGAAATTTTTGAACATTAAAATATTCCTTACATGTTATTTTATAGGTTTATATTAATGAGGATCATAAGAAGAAATAGATAGATTCCTTATTCCTCTTAGGTTGAAACACTTGGTAATGGATCCATGAACACTTTATAAGTACTCCCAAATGCTTGAAGGGGTATTATCTCCTTCTTCGATTGATGAACAATATATGGGAATGGAAGAGTGTCTCATCTAGCACAAAATCATAATATAAACTATGCTCACATAAATATGAGAGGATGGAATCCTCTAATATGGCCATCCTTGATGCTCTTAGATATATGAAGAGTGTGGACCTTACATAATTACTCAGGTTCCATAATATAGGATCCATTAATTTCATGGTGATTATTCATTCAAAACTTCAATGAATGAGTTTTTACTATCATAAATAAACCAAATATTTTGTTTATAACCATTGAAATCATGCAAGGAGTGTGGAACCACACATAAATCACAGGCACATAAAAAAAGGCGCATGATTTTCTACTATGAAATTACATAAAGAACCATGGCATAGTGGTTTTTTTAGTGAACATCTAACAAGGATCTTATGAAGGGTTAAACACTCATAGGGGTGAATTAGTGTTTAAATATTTTAAATATACCCTTTAACTCTTGTGATTATTTAGGATACTTCTCTAAAAATAGTCACCAATGAATAAAAATCATGAACACAGGTCATTTATTAATATGGTTTACCACTTTAAGGAAGACTGCAACACCATTATGTAATTTTTTTATTCCATTTCCATATAACTTATCTTTATTATAAAGAATAAATTGGAAAAGGGTATAGCCTTGGGAATTTTATAATAGATGGTTTTAACCAGTTACAACTATTCCATCAATTAATTTAGTAGCTCCATTTTTAAGAAAAAAATTCAAAAAATATTTTGGCCTTAACACAGTCTTATTTGGATGTGAACCTTCTTCCATAGTTTCAATCCTTTGAATGAATGGAAAACATAGCTTGTCAACTACAATATGGGGGTTTTTTACCACATAAGTGTATCATCTTCACTTTTCAATTCTCAGACAGTTTCTTATTTTTTATTTCTCCATTTTATTTTTAAAATAATGTAGGAATATTATTTCCATAATAGTTCATGTAAGTTTTATTGAATTTTAGAAGCACTAATTTTCCATGAATAATAATATCATTTTTATCATGGAGAAAATTTTCATCCATTTAAATTTTCAATCTTCACGAAATATTCATGATCTCTTTATTTAATCCTAGTCAATATCATTAATTTAAACCCTACATAGGTTTCAGGTTCTTCTTTTCTCACATGATATTTTAAAATCACAACATTCCTTTTCTCCACACAATCAACATGTGCATGGATTTATGTATTTTTATGTGTCGTATTCCATGTGGAATAGGTCACACAATCTTTTATATTGAATAATGATCCACTAAAATAATCATGATGTTTGAATCTATTAATAACAACATCATGAATCATATAGATTATTTTTATTTAAATATTAAATTTATAGTTATGAAAAAAAAATTCCTTTATAAAACTCACAATTTTCACTAAGTAATGGACTCAGTATATGTATTATGAAATAACTATGATTACTTTTTTCCTTTGTCACATTTTCAATAAATAATTTATATTTCATAAGGATTATTATGTCTTATTAAATCCTTGTCTCTCTATTTTCTTGCTGAAATAATCAGTTTGTTACTAATTTTCATAAGATCTTAAAACTCTTATGAAGTCACTTGATTTATTTTGGAAATGTTTTGATTATCTTAAAAATTGAACATAAAGTATAACCAAGTATCTTCAATGTATTATGATCTACATAA
Organism: Viscum album; assembly: GCA_963277665.1. Taxonomy (NCBI): domain Eukaryota; kingdom Viridiplantae; phylum Streptophyta; class Magnoliopsida; order Santalales; family Viscaceae; genus Viscum; species Viscum album. The sequence goes on from OY728131.1 coordinate 769,992,101, forward strand.
AGTCCTACAAACTCCCTATTCCTTTTTCATTTTCTATCACCTAACTAATGTCTTATAAAACCTAAAGACATGTCAATTTTAAAATCATCAATATAGAAATTTTAGACATCTTTACTAAGTTATAGATATTATTCCATTCCTAAAATATCCTTTAAAAACACAACAAAACATTATCCAATGTATTTTTTCACTGATTAAATAATAATTCCATCGTAACTCCATTTGGATTCATTAACTTAATTTTTTCTAGCACTTCTGTCATTTAAATATATAATTAATCTCCCATAAATTTTCTCAAACAACCTCTTAAACTTGAATTGATAATAAATAAAACAAAATCCTCATGTGGGTTTAATAATCTCCCCCTTTGGATTTGTTTTCAATATTATATATATCTTATCTCGATAATTGAGAATAAAACTAAAGTGAATGTGAATGATTTGATATCAATATATTAATGATCCATGAGACAATCATCTTTAAGTCTACTTAATCTAAGCTCGATTTGGAAAACCAGATTAATTTTCTCAGTCAATAATCTTTTAACTTTTTTTTAAAAAAAATCAATTAGATATACCATCTCATATTTTCATATATGAAATGATAAAAAAAAATTCATTAATCATTTCCCTATAATTGCTCAATAAAATCATCAAAAATAGTATAAAACTATGATAATAATTTTATACCCAAATTGATGAAATTTACTCAATGAAAAATATATAAGAAAGAGTGGATGAAACTATACAAATAATATAACTTGATAATATTAAGTTAGATGTGCTATAATTTATAGGCTTAGTTTCAAAAATGGACCCAATTATGTGAGTATTTGTCAAAATATCATAAATATGTTCCTTAGATAGAAAATTTTCCCATTTCAGGATTCCTTCAACCACTTTATATTTTATGAAATGATACTTTATATCAATGTGTTTAGTCTATGAGTGTTATAATAGATTTTTGGATAGATTGATGGCACTCTGATTATCACTTCTGATAATGAGTGTATATTCGAATATAATATTCAAATACAAAATATGTATCTTATATTTAGCCTTATATGATGTATCAATATATTCATATTCAATTGATCTCAAAGTAATTGGTGTATTATTATTTGAAATCCATGAGACATGGATTCTATAAATGAAAAACTCCACTCAAAGTATATTTTTTGTCTATTTATCCTTCCCGATCAGCATCATTAAACCCTATTAAAAATATCACAACATTATTCTTATAAATCAATCTATAATTGAGTTTATATGAGATATATTCTAGTGTCATATTTCTTAAAAAAAGACATGATTCTCTAGGATTAGACAGATATTTAGTATAATGGGTGAAAATATTTACAATAGAAGGCCTAGATGTTTTTAAGTAAATGTTTCTTCCAATTGAAATTATAAACTACTTCATATTAGATATTTCTCCTTCATCATCCTTGATCAATTTTATAAACACATGAATTGGTGTAGATAAACCTCTAGATTTCTACATTTAAAAATTATTCAAGAGATATTTAGAATATTTTTCTAATGAGATAAAAATAAAATCAGATACTTGATTAATATATAATCCCAAGAAAAAAATCATTTCTCCAAGCATTAACATTTCAAATATTTTTTCATGTGCTTTGAAAATTTTTCATAGATCCTCTATTTATCAATAGAAAAAAATAATTTTACCAACATACATGATCGAAAACATTTATGAGGAATTATTATTCTTCACATATAAATTTTTTTCTATATTAATTTTCATGAATTTTATACTCATTATATATTTATCTAGCATAAAATACCATGATATTATAAAACTATTAAATCCATGGAGTGACTTATTCTGATTACCTATTTTTCTTCTGAATGATTTTAATATGAAACCCTTGGGTTTCTCCATGTATACATCTTCATCAAGATATCCATTCAAAAAATGATTTAAAATCCATTTGGAATACTTTAAAACTTATCTAGGCCATAACACCTAGAAATATCCAAATTGATTCAAGTCTGTAAACTAGAGAAATTGTTTATCAAATTCAACCCCTTTAATTTCTTAATACCACTTACATACCAACCTAGACTTTTTATAGCCACATCAACTTTTTCAATAAATTTATTCCTAAAAACTAGAATTGATCCAATCACATTATTTTATTTGGGTATAGAAACAAGTTCTCAGGTCTCATTATTTTCAATCTTATCTAGATATTCATTTATATATTGAACCCTATCTTAATTATCAAATTCAAATTGAACTATTTAATACCCAATGTTTTTTATAAAACTAGTGTCTCTAGTTTCTGTGATTCATCTCATAGTTTTCACAACCTTATTTTGATCACTAATAGTGTTTTTAACATTTTCATGTTTACTCATCCTGATATTTTATCCTTTTTGAAATATAATTATCATCAATATCATTAGAATAAGTTGAATCTACTTCTTCAGTTTGAATCTATGTTTTTTAATATATTCTAAAATTGGTTTTAAACTATCTACATCATCCTCGTTGTATTATATGATAGTTTTTTTTATCACTGATTTATTTTCAAAAACTGTAACATCATCACCTTTATAAATTATTTAATAATTATTTTTTTAACATCTATAGAAACATTAATTTTGTATATAACTAAGGAATATTCCAACCATATATTTTTCATAATTATTTTTACAATTTTATCTTTATTTATTAATCAAACATAGGCTCTTATACACCCTAAAATGTTCAATATTTTTATTTCATTTGAACTGTATATTATATGGATTCAGGTATGAATTTTTTATTAAGAGACGCCTGTTATAAATTATTCTAGTAGTTATAATGTTCTATGACCAATAGAACCTTATGGTTTTATTCTATACCAACATATTCCCAGCCATATCAAATAAAATAATATTCTACCATTCAATAACTTTATTGTATTTAAGAGTATATGGACCACTTAACTCATGCATGATTCTATGCTTAAAAATATATTCGATGCAATTTCTATAAGAATAATCACTACCATTATCGGATCTCAATATCTTCAAAGATATATTCATATGATGATAAAAAAGTTTAAAACTTTTGAATATTTCCATGGCCTATTAATTGTGTCACATGAGAATGATCCATGTCATTCTAATAAAGTCATCTATAAAAGGGATAATGTATCATTGTCCACTTTTTAACTTCTTTGTCATAGGTCTACACATATAAGAGTGGATCATATCAATATGTTTTTTAGTTTTAATTTCTCCTCCCTTATGAATTTGGTCCATCATTTTTACCTTTTTCCATGTATTACAAAGAGAAATATAAATATCCCTCACAACCTCTTCTATAATAATTTTTTCTGGCACTTTTTTTGGGGTGCATTGTCTTGTTTGTTATCGTCCGCTGGAGTGTTTTTTTCCATGTATTCCCACTTTCCAAAGGTGAGTGGAATCCATCACTAATTTAGATATGTCTTCTCTTTGATCAAAATGGGATGGTGCAATTTTGGTTCCTCCTTCCATGGATTCCTCTTTGGAATTTATCACCTAGTCCTAGTCTACCTCATAGATTAAGAAGTTTTCATGAAACTAATTCCTAGTTCCAACTCTTCATGGACTCTGGTTAATTACTGTGATTTTTTCTACACATTCCAAGCGGTCTTGACATGGCAGTAATCTTCAGTCAGGGGGGTAGTCACATTGTGAATCACTAGCATGTCTGGATGCTGAAACATTGGTAACCTATATTCTTCCTCATGAGATGGATTCTCAAAGGTGTGGAACCCGAGGCATCCTGGAGTGATCACAAGGTATATTATTCCAAAGGCACATCTTTCGAGGTTTTCCTCAAGCTTCCCATGTTTAACATGGGGTAGGCCATGAGTTTAATATCTTGAGGATATGGAGTGGAACTGATCAGAATGCCTCATGAAGGAAGAATAGATAGGTATGTCCCAAGGAGGGAGGCACCAAGGTTTACCATTGGTTGGGGTTGAACCTCAAGGAGGAATCCAACATACCCTATTTATAATACTAGGATCAAAACACATATATTTTGAGGGGGTATGGTGTGGGGCTTACACATGGTTAGTTACCCTTAAAAAGAGAATTTTGCTTGGTTGGATGATGGGTTATATGGGGATTACGTATGCTTATCTTCCGAGGTGCTTCTAGGAGAATCAATGATGTGGATGGGGATTATGTGTCGGAACGACCCATGTGGATGGTATGATTCTACTTGGATGTGATGTATCAGGTAAGAATTATAAAAGGCCATGGATGGATTTGATAAAATGGATGGATTAGGTGTATTTTTTTAGGGTATTGGGATTGAACCCGAAGGAGGCTTCCTACGTATCCCAATTAATAAGGGATCAAATTTGATGTAATTTTGGAAAGTGTTGGGCTTACACATAGAAATATCCCATGAAGAATGAAACTTGGGATTAATCCAATAGAGACATACATTGTGGATGGGGAAAGGTCTCATGATTACTAATAACCTCTAATTCCACGTGATTCATGCTCAGTGTGAGAAATAAGAGGAATCAATAGACCAGATGGTTTCATCATGAAATATGGATCAGAGAGAGATGGTGTCAGGATTATGTGTAGAAGCTACCTAGGGAGGATCTCATCATATGAGATCCAAATATAATTCCATGTGAGGAAGATATCACTCCCTTGGAGATGAGTGGGCATGTAAAATTCTTGATTTATGGAACCCAAGTACATTGTATGGGGTGAGACTAGTTTAATGTTGTTTGTTGAGAATGAAGGTGCTTGGCAGTATTACATCATGCAACACAAATGGGGGGAGCTCACTTTTTCCCCTTGGTCTTACATAACTGACGCCCCCCAAACATTGGGGAATGTAATTCATTAGCAATTCCAGTTTTTAATGGCCCTAAGGAGTGGTAAATAGTGGGATCCATTTATCACGGCTATACTAAAAAGTAAAATACATTAGCGTACCTATACTAAAAAGAAATATCCAAGGTGACACAATATGTTACACTCCATGAGGGACCAAGAAATCACTAAGAGCAAGCATGGAGGGATGCACAGAAGAGGTGGATTCAATACATGTGAGTTTTATGAAAGAGGGTCTAGAACATGGTTCATTGTGGTAAAGTCAATCCATGGTGCCATAAAGAGGGGATTCATGAAATATTGGATGTTTTCAAACAAAAGGTTGGGTTGAGAAAAAGATTGGGTTGTGTGGAAGACTAAGGTCGTATGATAGAGGAAACTTTTTCATGCACCTAAATTAGGATAAAAGAAAGTGTACGAGGTTCAAGACCTTGTGGGCCCACACGAAGGGGTCTCATTCATTCAAGATCCTATACCTTGGGGGTTCATGGCTTTCACTCTACTATGGATGGGGTGGTCTTATTCAAGGAGGAGCAATAGTTCGGCTTTTGGATGATCACCAAAAGAAAGGGGAAATGACTATATATAGGGAAAACCCTTGGTGGTAGTGCATAATATTTCCAGTGTGGAAGAGGTGTTCCATGCAGAGGGACCTTAGCGAGTGCATAGAGTCCTATTTTACATCGCATTAGGCATGAAACAGACTTTCACATGGGACTAGATCTTACACACAAAGGCCAACTATTGCACCCATCTTTCTTTTCTAATTCTCCAAGACTCCATGGAAGAGGAGCCACATACATCGCATTGGGCTCATAAAATTCTTTTGCATGGATTCTGGTCTTGTGTGTACACCTTTGATCTTACACGCACCAGCATTGGGATTCTCATCATACTTCTTCAATTGAATAGTGCTTTATGTTTACCCAAATATTACATTGGCAGTCTTGTGTGGAATTCAGTGGCAACTAATGCACCCCCTTTGAATGTGAGATAAAAGGTGAATAAAAGGTTGGGTTCTAATGGAAACTCCAAAGATATTAAGGCATTCACAGGGGTATATACAAAAAATTTTCCAAGGTGTTTATAGTGTATTCTTTGCATGTGGATGGCTCAGTCCATCACTATAAATACATGGGGTTCATTCTCAGTACATTTCCCTTTTTCCATGATAAGAGAAGTTATATCTTGCACATAAGTTCTGAACATTAGTGCAAAAAACTGAAATTTGGTCACCTATTGCATGCCTATTCACTATTCTTGCATGTGATAGTGCATTATGCACATATCCGGCCCAATAGTTTTGACTTCTTATTAGTCTTTTATACTATTTTGAAAACTCATTTAGACTTGTTTGAAATGGTTGATCATAGTATTACTAAAGAGACAAAGATCACATTTCCTTACAAAGGGAAGAAATGAACCAAAACTGAAAAATACTCTATTCCAGTTGAGTTATATAAGATAATCAGATGCTCTTGGTCATGATGATGCATCTAAAAAAATATTACCTTCTCAGTGACAACATTTTGTTATAGAATTTTGTCATACATTATGAAGTGGTCATACAGGTCTTTGAAACTAATTCACTACAGTCGTGGCTCATGTGGGAAGACAACCTCCCATTATACAACATAAATTTGAACAACCATTCTATTAGGGAGAGTTTGGACATAGTTGTCTATGACATGAATGTGAAGACTAGGATGACCATGGGAGACAAACTGGAGGAGGAATAGTTACCTACCCATTATGAAAACACCTACAGAGTAGTATGAGGAATGATATTGTGGGTTGGAATAAAGACTAGGACATTAGGTCTATAAAAAACTTTACTAGTGAATGGTCATGGGGAAACTAGGTATTCCACAGATGCAAGGATTTTGGAGAGGAACTGCACCACATTAGATTGTGAAAAGAAGTATGTACATCACAATTCCATATCTATCATCAACAAGATCTGGTCTTAGAGCTCTTCAAACGATGGTCTCTAGATAAGAATACATTCCACCTCTACCATGGATAGGTTGGAATCATCCCATTAGATGTTCTTTACATTGGAGGCATTCTTTTTTAGGGACTTCAGTACGACGAGTTCCTTATACCAAATAATACATGGGAGGATAGGGAACGGACCCCCATTATAACATGGAATCTCCTAGATTCAGCAAGGGAGAAGATGCAAATCAAATATATCCATAAAGAAATCTTGTTCCATGCATGATTTGACCTATTCCTTAAAAAGGATAGGAATGTGAGGCTTCCATGTTAAGGGAAGCAGTTCCCAATAGTTTTATAGATAGGGAAGGTGGGATCATATTAGTTCATACTATATGAAGAATAATATCAATCATAGGGGTACAAAATGGTTGAGATATGGGGCTCATCAGTATGATATACTTCCTTTCTTGCCACTTTCTTGAGTGGGTGGCCACCGCTGCTAAGAATTACCAAGATGGGGATCTTTTTGGGGATGCTGGTGATGGCTGGGATTATTGTAGCTCCTAACAATGTTAACCTAGGACTGCCTATCTTGGATTGTATCTTCAGTATTATGTAAAAAAATTTGAAGGGGAAGGATGCCCAGGATAATCTGCAAGCCATTCCATATTCTTCATGGTTGGATCGTAGCACATATTGGAGGAAATGAATTCCTAAATGTTGTCTGCCCCCTAGGTATCGATCCGCAGCCATCCCTACTAAAAATAGTTGGGTTTCAGCTGGTGACGCTCAATGATGAAGGGGTCAAAATATGGATTGGTAACCATATTAATTTTAACTTTCATCACTTCCATAGTCACGTTGACCTGATGTTGGATGATCTACAAGGGTCAATGAAGCAGATAAAAGACCTTCAGATCATCAAGGATGGAGTGCTAGTGGGTCGGATTGATGGTAAAATTATGTAAATACCCGTAAATTTCAAGGAAATTTTTTTTTCTTAATTTTCTTTGGAATTTTACAAGAGCGCAGTTTCTGACGGCACCTGATTCCGAGGCCCGGTGTGCCCGGAATCAATTTCCGAAGTTTGGCTCGGGTACGTTCAGTGAACGGACGAGCGGGTTTTTCTAACTTTTGAACTGGTGCCCGGAATCAAATTCTGAGGGCACCGATGAAATCGCAGCGCTGGTATTCGCTTAGAAACGCTCTTTCGGAGTTGCGTTTGCTCGGGTGTGGTTTTTAATTTTCGGGCTTAAAGTTAAGAAATAAAATAATTTCGCGACAACTTTATTTTATTTCACTTAAGCCACTGGGAAGCCACTTGAAGCCACTTAAAGGCGGCTTGAACTGAGTTGAACTGGATAGGATGCTATCCATAAATATCCTACCCCCTTGGTAGGATATTTGTGAGGTGGGGCCCGCACGAGCCCCACCGTTTCTTTCCGCTAAGAAATGCACCCGTGAAAACCCGTCTTAATGAAAGTCAACCGACGCGTTTTCTAAAATTCTTAACAGACCATTTAAATGGGCTGTTTCTTTCGTGAATTAAATGGGCTGTTTCTTTCGTGAATTAAATGGCCTGTTTCTTTCGTTGAATTAATTCAACGAATTAATTCAATCGTTTCTTAACCGGTTTTCATGTGTTGGCATGTTAATAAAATAAGACCAACCCAAAATCTTTTGAAAAGATTTGAGAGGATCCCTGTTTCTTCATCTCCCTCGCGAAGAACGCGAAGAACGCGAAGAATGCCGAACCCGGAAATCGACGACGCTTCCGTCCGTGACGTTCTTCCACGCTCCGATCTCCGATCACTGACCGTTTGAGGTGAGTGATTTCGGATTTCCTCTCAAAAGTTCTTTTCTTTTGGTTTTAAACGAAACACAGATTTAAATATTAATAATTTAAATCTGTTGTTTTTGGTTCGTTGAGCTCGCCGACTCAACGCCGGATTCCGCGACAACGCGACGCCTCCACGCGACGACGCGACGATCCCTCTCTTCCGCGACGATCCTTTCTGCAAAGAACGCCCGCGCGCGACGATCGACGAGGTAGGGATTTTATATTATGGGAATTACCCCTTTTTAAATTTTTCTTCCCGTCAATGTTTCTTTAATGAAGTTAAAGAACCGTTTTTGTGAACAATTTTTAATCTTCTTAAAAATTGTTGTTTCCTGTGTGGAATAGATTTTTCTCCCGGTTGTTTATCTCTAACGCGGAGGGTGCGGGCCAAACGAACACGGCCCGACGACCCTCCGCCGTTCTTCGTTTTGTGCGGATTTGACGGACGATGATGGAACGTGCCGCAGTGGACGTTTGATGATTCCGCAGTAAAGAACGAATCCTGGGGGGAGCAACGGCACAGACGGGAAGGAAAACGGGCCACCGGAGCGACGCCGGCGGCCGGAGGCGGCGGCGCCCCGGCGCGCCGGCGGACAAGTCCGCCGCGGCTGAAGCCGCGGCGGTGGCGGCCAACGGACCCGTGGCCGCGCGGGTCCGGTTCGTCCAGGCGGGACGCGGCTCAGCCGCGTCCGCGGTTCGCCATCGCGGCCCACGCGGGCCACGACTTCCTCAGGCTGCGGGTCAACGCCCGCGACGCTCGGCCACTCGGCCGCGACGAGCCAGGCCGGTCCGACCGGCCGGGCCGCGCCCTGGCCGGGCCGGACCGGTCCAACCGGGTCGGACCTGGGTCGGGTCGGACCTGGGTCGGGTCGACCAGGTTCGGGCCGACCCAGGGGGGTCGGGCAGGGTCGGCCCGGGCCCGTACCCCCCATCTTCGGACGTTTTCGTTCAAACGCTCGTAACTTGAGCTTCGTGCCTCCAAAAAACTCACCGTCAGCGGAAACGCGATCCTTGGATCGAGACAGTCGTTTCGGTATATCGCACTCAAGGTTTCGGAATATTTTGAGTTCGGCCGGGTTGGTTCGTACACGAGACCAACTGGGCCCCCGGGAGCGGAAACGCTCATATCTTGAGCTGTGGACGTCCGATTGACGTGCCGTCAGCTTTGTTGATTTCCTCTAAGTGAGACAGATCTTTTGGAATACTCCGCCCGAGGTTTGGACGCAGGTGGAGTGCGGTCGGGTTGGTTTTGCCTTAAAAACCAACCGGGCCCCTGGGACGAAAATGCCAATTTCTCTCAGACCGGGCGTCCGATTGACGCGTCGTCTGCGACGTTGAGTTCCTGTTGACGATACGGAACTTTTGGATACATCAACTTCGGACTTCGTGTCAGTTGATGTATCAGCCTCTCGGCTCGTGGAGCGGACCCTCCCGAACGAGCTTGCTGTGTGCGGGAACCCTAGTGCGGGCTGCGACTGCTACTTTGACAGCGACGACCGTGCAGAGATCCTCAGTGGACTGCGGCGACGACTGTGCAGAGATCCTCCATGGACTCCGACGACGACCGTGCAGAGATCCTCAGTGGACTGCGGTGACGACTGTGCAGAGATCCTCAGCGGACTGCGACGACTACTGCACTCAGCGATCCTACGTGGATCAGTGCTACAGGTCCTGTGTGGGCCCGATCCTGTGTGGGTCCGATCCTGCGTGGGTCAGCGCTCAGCGGTTCTGTGTGAGCCAGCGCCTACAGGTCCTGCGTGGGTCCGGTCCTGTGTGGGCCCGATCCTGTGTGGGTCTGATCCTGTGTGGGTCATCTCTCAGCGGTTCTGTGTGAGCCAACTCCTACAGGTCCTGCGTGGGCCGGATCTTGTGTGGGTCACTGCAAGGTTAGTACCTATCGATCCTTCGTGGGTCCGACGACTTAGATGGTTCAATGATCATCTTTATCGTCATCCGAAGAAGTAAACCTGTGTGAGCTGAATCTTGTGTTTCTCTCCTTTGTGGATTGTGTTGAGCTATCCTGTGTGGATTTACTGTTTACTCTCCTTTGTGGATTGTGTTGTTCTATCCTGCGTGGGTATGCGTTTGGCTTTCCTGTGTGGACTGGGTTGTGCTAGGGCTCAGACGTTGGATCCGATCAGGGAATTGACGACTTAGGTATATGTATGGGCATATACCTAAGCCGTGTCAGATGTTACTTCGTGATTTATCCTTTGTGGATTTCGGGAGACCTTCAGGGGTGTCGGGGTCCCTACTGAGTAGCTTGTACTCACCCCTGCACGGGCTATGCCCGCACTTCGTGGTGTTGGTTGCAGACGACAGACAACGCTGATCGTGGAGGAGTCATGCGGAGCAGGACAGTACCTGGAGGTGGACCACTGGGCGGGACGTACTCGGAGCGGTTAGGTGGACCCGAGGAGCAGTGGAGGCTATCTGTACCCAACCTTCAGGTGGGACTTCTAGAGGACGGCTCGACGCTGCAGTTTTCCCTTTTTAGTTGTTGTTTTTCCTTTCAGTTGTACTTTAAAGTTGGGCTTGTATTTCCGGCCCCTTTTACTTTCAGCACAGCTTGTACAGTTTTTACTTAGTGTTTACTTTTCTGCTTGCTTACTCTGTGGTGCTTGTTTACTTTTCAAAGGCAATGCCTTCCCTTTTTGTTGGGATTTACGCCTTGGTGCTAGTCTCCAGCCCCTGGCCTATGGAAGGCGGGCTTGGGGTAGTCACGGCACGAGCCCCGAGGACGGGTCGTGACAAATTGGTATCAGAGGTGGTCGGTTCTACCGCAGACTCTGATCTTTCTTCTATGTGAAGCAATAGTGTTTAGCGTATTGACTGTGGTTATCAGTCGAGGGAGTCCAGTGTTGGTGCGGCGGCCGACGTATCTATACACCAGGATCCTGACTTCTGATTTCTGACTTAATGCACGAAAACATTGATTGCATGTGTGTTTCAAGTTTTCTTTGTGATTACTTGTGTCAGCTCACCAGGTATACTATTCTGACCATGGTGCACTTGTTTCCTTTTCAGGATGGCACGGCGAAAGAAGCCAGCTAGGGTTCCTAGAGTAGTGCGCGACGACAGCCCGCCGAGCGACGAGGCCTCGGTACAGGGCCCGTTGACAGTAGAGGCACCGGCGGTACCTTTACCCGCCGAGCCCCCGATGCTTCCAGCACTGGCAGCTGACGACGCACGACACCTTGGAGATCTTCACGAGTTCCAGCGCCAGCGACCACCCAGGTTCCGTGGGGAGTCGGACCCCCAGGCAGCCGAGGACTGGCTGGAGGCGGTCGTCCGAGTTTTCAGGCTAGTGAGGATGCCAGCAGACCTCATGGTGATCCTCGCGGCGAGCCTACTGCACGCCGCAGCAGGACGCTGGTGGAGCCTGATGCTCCAGGTACACGATGAGGCCACCCTCATCTGGACGGACTTCGAGAGCCTCTTCCGCTCAGAGTTCGTCCCGGCCACCCTCCGAGCGGTGCGCATCCAGGAGCTTCTTCAGCTGCGGCAGGGCAGCTTGACGGTCGCTCAGTACGCGGCGAGGTTCACCGACCTTTCTCGGTACTCGACAGACATGGTACGGGAACCCTTCTTCCGGGCCCGGACCTTCGAGCAGGGATTGAGACACGAGATCAGGTCATCGCTGATCTCCCTCATCATCCCGACCCAGGCAGGTGTGCTGGAGAGAGCCCTCCTGATCGAGAGCTTCCTGGCTGAGTCCACAACGAGACCAGCCGCAGGGCGGAAGATAGCGGAGTCTTCGGCAGCTGGTATCCGGCGGATGACTCAGGGTTCCAGGCGGACCAGACCTTCCGGCAGGCGACCTCGGGACACTGGCTCAGCAGTGCAGGGCACCCGGCCCGGAGCCAGCCTTCCAAGAGGCAGACAGTGCTACGAGTGCGGCGGGCAGGGCCACATGGCTCGTGACTGCCCGACCCGTCGTACCGAGGGGCAGCAGACGATGGAGGGACCACCCAGGCAGAGGCATAGGGTCGACCGTGGAGGTCCGTAGGGAGGAGGCGGACGAGGCAGAGGAGCTGGCCGAGCAGCAGGTGGTGGGCGACGCTTTGAGGCTCTGCCACCACCACCACCAGGAGGCCCGCCCCGACCACAGGTAGCTGGCGGGCAGAGACAGGCTCAGCTCCAGGCAGCGGAGTCCTACGACCACGGTGCACCAGAGATGATTCGAGGTACGATCTGTGTCTATTCCACCCTTGCTGCAGTTCTGATAGACACAGGAGTGAGTCACTCTTTCATAGCCACTGCCCTTATTCGGAGCTCGGAGATTCCGACAGAGCCATTGGCTCGATCCTTACGGCTAGAGACTCCTACGGGAGCAGACTCGACGATTACGCACTGGTGCCGGCAGTGTGAGATTACTCTAGGAGGCGAGATCTTCGGCTGGGATCTTCTTGTAGCGGCGTCGAGGCCTTACGACGTCATCTTGGGCATGGATTGGTTATCTACGGTCCATGCTCAGATTGACTGCATTAGGCGCAAGGTGCGATGTGTGTGCACCGACGGGAGCAGGTTCACCTTCACCGGCGAGAAGGGAGCCTTAGCAGCACAGGATGGACTCACGCAGAGGAGAGGTCAGCCCATCACTCATCAATTGGCTAGCCTCATCCTGGGAGCAGTTGACGTGCGGAGTCCCATTTTTCCTGCAGTGGTGGATCAGTACGCGGACGTCTTTCCCGACGACGTTCCAGGACTACCTCCTCGCAGAGAGGTAGAATTTTATATTGACCTGTACCCCGGGACAGCCCGATATCCACTCCAGCATATCGGATGGCCCCCGCTGAGCTTCGAGAGCTGTGGGTACAGTTGGAGGACTTGCAGGGCAAGGGGTTCATCTGACCCAGTGTTTCGCCCTGGGCTTCCCCGATTTTGTTCGCCAAGAAGGCGGACGGGAGCTTGCGACTGTGTGTCGATTATCGTCGCCTGAATCAGGTGACGGTGAGGAACAAGTATCCGCTACCCAGGATTGATGACCTCTTCGACCAGATCAAGGTAGCACGGTGGTTCTCGAAGATAGACCTCAGGTCAGGCTATCATCAGCTTAGAGTTCGAGACGAGGATGTGCAGAAGACGGCCTTCAGGTGTCGGTATGGCCACTATGAGTTCTTGGTTATGCCCTTCGGCGTGACCAACGCTCCAGCAGTGTTCATGAGCCTCATGAACAGGATCTTCCAGCCATACCTCGATCGATTTGTCGTGGTCTTCATCGACGACATTTTTGTGTACTCGACGACGGAGGAGGATCACGCCTACCACCTGCGTGTTGTACTAGACACACTCCGAGAGCACCAGCTTTATGGAAAGCTCTCGAAGTGTCAGTTATGGTTACGTGAGGTCCACTTCTTGGGGCACGTCATTTCTGAGGCGGGAGTTGCAGTGGATCCCGCGAAGATCGAGGCAGTGCTAGCTTGGGAGCCACCCAAGAGCGTGACAGAGGTGCGGAGTTTCTTGGGCCTAGCCGGATACTATCGGAGATTTGTGCCGGACTTCTCCAGATTTGCGGCCCCACTCTCAGCGTTGAAGAAGAAGGGGAAACCCTTCGTGTGGTCAGACAGATGTCAGCAGAGCTTCCAGGAGCTGAGGTAGAGGTTGACCAGCGCACCTATCTTGAGGTTGCCTGAGGAGGGAGTTGGTTACGTAGTCTACTGTGATGCATCAGGGACCGGAATCGGGTGTGTCCTGATGCAGGAGCGGGCCGTGATTGCCTACGGATCACGTCAGTTGATGCCTCATGAGCAGAACTACGCTACCCATGACTTAGAGTTGGCAGCAGTGGTCTTTGCCCTGAAGACATGGCGACACTATCTGATGGGCGAGCACTTCACAGTCTTTTCTGACCACCAGAGTCTCAGGTACATCTTCTCTCAGAAGGACCTGAACCTGAGACAGCGGCGATGGCTCGAGTTCCTCCAGGACTATGACTTTGAGATAGTCTATACTCCTGGGAAGGGGAACGTGGTGGCTGATGCCCTCAGCAGGAGGACGGGCATCCAGCTACTTGAGGAGGCGACAGAGCAGCTAGCCGCTTTGCATATATCCTTCGTGGATAGAGACGGAGCAGCCTTCCTATAGTCTCTCACAGTCTCTCCTCCACTTCTTCAGCGGGTCAGAGAGGCACAGCGGGGGGACGTTGACTGTGAGACACGGCGTGCACAGATATCCTCAGGACAGGCACCTGATGGTTTCTCCCTTGGAGCAGAGCACGATGTCCTTTTCAGAAGACATACCTTGGTACCAGTCACCTTACGAGAGGAGGTGCTGAGAGAGTTTCACACTTCTCCTTTGGCGGTACATCCTGGAGTGGCGAAGATGTACCAGGATCTCAGACGACAGCACTGGTGGCCAGGCATGAAGAAGGATGTGGCAGAGTTCGTTTCATGGTGCCTCACTTGCCAGCAGGTGAAGGCAGAGCATCAGGTACCAGCAGGCTTGGTACAGCCCTTGGAGGTCCCGGAGTGGAAGTGGGACGGGATATCTATGGACTTTGTGACTGGACTTCCACGCACTTCCAGAGGTCACGACTCCATTTGGGTGATTGTTGACCGACTCACCAAGTCGGCACACTTCTTACCCATCCGAGAGCAGGGCACAGTGGAGAGCTTGGGGCGTCTCTACGTTCAGGAGATTGTACGACTTCACGGTGTGCCATCAACTATCGTCTCCGATCGGGACGCTCGTTTTACTTCCCGGCTTTGGAAGGGGTTGCAGGAGGCGTTCGGGACGCGACTACGTCTGAGCACCGCCTTTCACCCTCAGACAGATGGTCAGACGGAGAGGACCATTCAGACTCTCGAGGACATGCTCCGCGCATGTGTCCTCGACTTTGGTCGTAGCTGGGAGGACCACCTACCCTTGGTGGAGTTCGCGTACAACAACAGCTACTACTCCACCATCAGGATGGCACCCTACGAGACGTTGTATGGCAGGCCTTGCAGATCTCCTTTGTGCTGGGCAGACCCTGGGGAGTCAGCACTTGTGGGACCAGAGATGGTCTGGGCCACGACAGAGAAGGTCCAGGTCATCCAGGAGTGGATGAGGACAGCACAGAGCCGGCAGAAGTCATATGCTGACAGGAGGCGGAGGCCACTAGAGTTCGAGGATGGCGACCACGTCTTCTTGCGGGTCTCACCTCGACGTGGTTTGAGGAGATTTGGCCGAGGCGGCAAGTTGTCTCCACGCTTCATCGGACCCTTCCAGGTCCTCAGCAGGGTTGGCGAGGTGGCTTATCGTCTGGCTCTGCCACCTCAGTTGCACCGGGTACACGACGTCTTCCACGTATCCCAGCTGAGGAGATACGTGCACGACCTGACGCACATCATTGACCATGGGGAGCTAGACGTGGATGATGGAGCAACTTTTGTGGAGGTCTCAGTGGAGATAGAGGATCGACAGGATCGGGTCCTACATGGGCGATCGATTCCTCTTGTGCGCATCAGATGGCATCACGGGAACCTCCAGGAGAGCACTTGGGAGAGGGAGGCTCAGATGCGTGCTCAGTACCCACATTTGTTTCCCTAGTTTTTGATGTATCTTTACGGGGACGTAAAGTCCTATGGTGGGAGTAATGTAAAGACCCGTAAATTTCAAGGAAATTTTTTTTTCTTAATTTTCTTTGGAATTTTACAAGAGCGCAGTTTCTGACGGCGCCTGATTCCAAGGCCCGGTGTGCCCGGAATCAATTTCCGAAGTTTGGCTTGGGTACGTTCAATGAACGGACGAGCGGGTTTTTCTAACTTTTGAACCGGTGCCCGGAATCAAATTCTGAGGGCACCGATGAAATCGCATCGCCGGTATTCGCTTAGAAACGCCTCTTCCGGTGTTGCGTTTGCTCGGGTGTGGTTTTTAATTTTCGGGCTTAAAGTTAAGAAATAAAATAATTTCGCGACAACTTTATTTTATTTCACTTCAGCCACTGGGAAGCCACTTGAAGCCACTTAAAGGTGGCTTGAACTGAGTTGAACAAGATAGGATGCTATCCAGAAATATCCTACCCCCTTGGTAGGATATTTGTGAGGTGGGGCCCGCACGAGGCCCGCCGTTTCTTTCCGCTAAGACACGCACCCGTGAAAACCCGTCTTAATGAAAGTCAACCGACGCGTTTTCTAAAATTCTTAACAGACCATTTAAATGGGTTGTTTCTTTCGTGAATTAAATGGGCTATTTCTTTCGTGAATTAAATGGCCTGTTTCTTTCGTTGAATTAATTCAACGAATTAATTCAATCGTTTCTTAACCGGTTTTTGTGTGTTGGCATGTTAATAAAATAAGACCAACCCAAAATCTTTTGAAAAGATTTGAGAGGATCCCTGTTTCTTCAGCTCCCTCGCGAAGAACGCGAAGAACGCGAAGAACGCGAAGAACGCCGAACCCGGAAATCGACGACGCTTCCGTCCGTGACGTTCTTCCACGCTCCGATCTCCGATCACCGACCGTTTGAGGTGAGTGATTTCGGATTTCCTCTCAAAAATTCTTTTCTTTTGGTTTTAAACGAAACACAGATTTAAATATTAATAATTTAAATCTGTTGTTCTTGGTTCGTTGAGCTCGCCGACTCAACGCCGGATTCCGCGACAACGCGACGCCTCCCCGCGACGACGCGACGATCCCTCTCTTCTGCGACGATCCTTTCCGCAAAGAACGTCCGCGCGCGACGATCGACGAGGTAGGGATTTTATATTATGGGAATTACCCCTTTTTAAATTTTTCTTCCCGTCAATGTTTCTTTAAATAAGTTCAAGAACCGTTTTTGTGAAAAAAATTTAATCTTTTTAAAAATTGTTGTTTCCTATGTGGAATAAATTTTTCTCCCGGTTGTTTATCTCTAACGCGGAGGGTGCGGGCCAAACGAACACGGCCCGACGACCCTCCGCCGTTCTTCGTTTTGTGCGGATTTGACGGATGACGACGGAATGTTCCGCAGTGGATGTTTGACGATTCCGCAGTAAAGAACGAATCCCGGGGGGAGCAACGGCGCAGACGGGAAGAAAAACGGGCCACCGGAGCGACGCCGGCGGCCCGCGGAAGCTGCAGGCGGCGCCCCGGCGCGCCGCCGGACAAGTCCACCGCGGCTGAAGCCGCGGCGGCGGTGGCCAACGGACCCGCGGCCGTGCGGGTCTGGTTCGTCCAGGCGGGACGCGGCTCAGCCGCGTCCGCGGTTCGCCAGCGCGGCCCACGCGGGCCGCGACTTCCTCAGGCCGCGGGTCAACGCCCGCGGCGCTCGGCCGCTCGGCCGAGCCGAGCCCGGCCGGTCCGACCGGCCGCGCCGAGCCAGGCCGGTCCGACCGGCCGGGCCGCGCCCTGGCCGGGCCGGACCGGTCCAACCGGGTCGGGTCGACCCAGGGGGGGTCGGGCCGGGTTAGCCCGGGCCCGTACCCCCCATCTTCGGACGTTTTCGTTCAAACGCCCGTAACTTGAGCTTCGTGCCTCCAAACGACTCTCCGTCAACGGCAACGCGATCCTTGGATCAAGACGGTCGTTTTGGTATATCGCACTCAAGGTTTCGGAATACTTTGAGTTCGGCCGGGTTGGTTCGTACACGAGACCAACTGGGCCCCCGGGAGCGGAAACGCTCATATCTTGAGCTGCGGACGTCCGATTGACGTGCCGTCATCTTTGTTGATTTCCTCTAAGTGAGACAGATCTTTTGGCATACTCCGCCCGAGGTTTGGACGTAGGTGGAGTGCGGTCGGGTTGGTTTTGCCTTAAAAACCAACCGGGCCCCTGGGACGAAAATGCCAATATCTCTCGGACCGGGCGTCCGATTGACGCGCCGTCTGCGACGTTGAGTTCCTGTTGACGATACGGAACTTTTGGATACATCAACTTCGGACTTCGTGTCAGTTGATGTATCAGCCTCTCGGCTCGTGGAGCGGACCCTCCCGAACGAGCTTGCTGTGTGCGGGAACCCTAGTGCTGGCTGCGACTGCTACTTCGACAGCGACGGCCGTGCAGAGATCCTCAGTTGACTGCGGCGACGATCGTGCAGAGATCCTCTGTGGACTCCGACGACGACCGTGCAGAGATCCTCAGTGGACTGCGGTGAAGACTGTGCAGAGATCCTCAGCGCACTGCGACGACTACTGCACTCAGCGATCCTACGTGGATCAGTGCTACAGGTCCTGTGTGGGCCCGATCCTGTGTGGGTCCGATCCTGCGTGGGTCAGCGCTCAGCGGTTCTGTGTGAGCCAGCGCCTACAGGTCCTGCGTGGGCCCGGTCCTGTGTGGGCCCGATCCTGTGTGGGTCCGATCCTGTGTGGGTCATCTCTCAGCGGTTCTGTGTGAGCCAACTCCTACAGGTCCTGTGTGGGCCCGCTCCTGTGTGGGTCACTGCAAGGTTAGTACCTATCGATCCTTCGTGGGTCTGACGACTTAGATGGTTCAATGATCATCTTTATCGTCATCCGAAGAAGTAAACCTGTGTGAGCTGAATCTTGTGTTTCTCTCCTTTGTGGATTGTGTTGATCTATCCTGTGTGGATTTACTATTTACTCTCCTTTGTGGATTGTGTTGTTCTATCCTGCGTGGGTATGCGTTTGGCTTTCCTGTGTGGACTGGGTTGTGCTAGGGCTCGGACGTTGGAGCCGATCGGGGAATTGACGACTTAGGTATATGTATGGGCATATACCTAAGCCGTGTCAGATGTTACTTCGTGATTTATCCTTTGTGGATTTCGGGAGACCTTCGGGGGTCTCGGGGTCTCTACTGAGTAGCTTGTACTCACCCCTGCACGGGCTATGCCCGCACTTCGTGGTGTTGGTTGCAAACGACGGACAACACTGATCGTGGAGGAGGCGTGCGGAGCAGGATAGTACCTGGAGGTGGACCACTGGGTGGGACGTACTCGGAGCGGTTAGGTGGACCCGAGGAGCATTGGAGGCTATCTGTACCCACCCTTCAGGTGGGACTTCCAGAGGACGGCTCGACGCTGCAGTTTTCCCTTTTTAGTTGCTGTTTTTCCTTTCAGTTGTACTTTACAGTTGGGCTTGTATTTCCAGCCCCTTTTACTTTCAGCACAGCTTGTACAGTTTTTACTTAGTGTTTACTTTTCCGCTTGCTTACTCTGTGGTGCTTGTTTACTTTTCAAAGGCAATGCCTTCCCTTTTTGTTGGGATTTACGCCTTGGTGCTAGTCGCCAGCCCCTGGCCTATGGAAGGCGGGCTTGGGGTAGTCACGGCACGAGCCCCGAGGACGGGTCGTGACAAATTATTTATGATCCATACTTGTCGTCCCATGTTTCCAAATAGTTTGGATTACTTCAGAATGTTTCAAATAAGTTATATACAGTGGTTCATGAAGAGATGTACCCCTACATCCTTCATCATCTGTGGTTCATGTTGATGATTGGGGACTTCTTTGAGACTATTATTCTACTGCCTACCAACATTGACACCAACCTATCAATGGACTATGTGAAACACTAGGTGGAAGTATATCAAGAAGCAATATTTTGGTAGTATATTCTAGTAATTGAAATTGTGATTGTAGATATAGTGTATCATGGAGGTAGATGTACTACAACCTAAGGTAAAATCCATACATCTAGGGTAGCATAAGATGGATGCATAGTGTCAGGGACATCACAAGGTGTCATCGTACCTCTACCTTATGAAGGTAGGTTTTCCCAATGGATACCTCTGGGACTTGTGAATGAGGCCCCTATGAAAAACCAAAGATAACTACTTCAACATACCATTGATTCTATATTCCATATTCTATGGTCGTATTAGACAACACTACAACAATCGATATCTCTAGAAGACCTATGGCAGAAACTAATGCGATATATGGGGTCAGCTTCCAGAAATTAGGCTCATCTTGGTTTCTGATAGGGTGGACTTTCATTGGCAGTATGTATATCTGATGGACATGGACATCCATGCATGAAATCATTGGAAATATGACGAACCGTATGCCTTGTGAATGTGATTCTTGGTCGAGATCATGATCCGAAATAAATGTTTCCTGAGGAATACAACAACGACGAAGATGAAGAAGAAAGAGAGGAAGAGAAGGAGCATAAATAGGTTGTGGAAGAATAAGAAGAAGAAGAAGAAGAATATAAGAAAGAAAAGTCTAGTGGTGGGGAATCCTTGGGTACAATCATTCATCAAGTGAGACCTTCAGAGAGTTTCAAGATTGTGGGCTTTGAATAAGGTCTTGTTGAGTACCTCTTGGTAAGAACTAACTAACATCTTCTTGGTATCTTCTCTTTTAAAAACCCATATACATTAAATAAAAATTGTTATGCACATGATCATATCAGTGTTGACTAAGTATCTCCCACTACAGGGGTGAGAACATGCCAATGGATGTGAAGGGATGCACCCTCAAACCTATACCCGGGGCTAATCCATGCGACGAGCTGGTCGCAACCGAGGTGGCTAGTGGTGATCTGACCTTAGGGTTTAGGGTAACAATTATCAAATCCCAAGATATTTACATTTTCCATGGGGATCCAGTGTTGATAATTTAAGTAACAAGTGTTGAAGGGTCTCCAGTGGTGGTTGATCAAACTATTACATGTGAACTTGACCTGGTAGAACTCAGCTATCATAAGTCTCTACCTTCAGATACCCATACCTATCACATGAAGACAAGGTTCACTGAAGTGAAAATTATATGTAGTGCTTTTAAAACTATAGGATTCAAAAATATGTGAGGTTGGGGAATCTATAGGTTCTCTATAGATGATTATTCCTATCCATGAGGATTTATCATCCAAGGTAATCCTACCCTGGAAACATATAAGAGATAGGTTGCAGCTACAGATGAGACCACTGATGGGGAAAAGCTCAAAACTAGGCCAAGTGGAGTTTTGAGGAAGAAATAAATGAGGATGCACTTACAAACTTCCTAGATCCTATCCAACTTGAGAGGATGTTGGATGAAGACCCTACTGCTGGTGTTCTAGCTACTTTCCCAAAATATGAGCCTATGGATCCTAAAGAACTAGATGACTCTGATCCTCAGGCGGACAAAGAAAATATAATCATTCAACTCCAGGTGTGGAAGTGAATAAATTATTACTTTGAAAAAAACTCCAGAATTATAATGGGTGAGCATGATGGGATCACTTTCCAGATGGGTGGACTCTCGTGATATATGTGAACTGGTTTGTGACTATCTTGTTGAAAAGATGCAGGAAAGCAGTCAACCCTTGGATACTACCTAGTTCGTGGAGAAGTTTGATAGAATATAGAATCTTCAAGAGGCTGAACAAGATATCCAGCTCCAAGAATAATAAAAAAATGAGTGTTCCTCATTCATCGCCAATCAATAAAAACTTGTTATACAATTGAGTGACTAACTGGTACAGGCCCACGTGCAACTAAAATAGGTGAACTGTCAAGTGGATTATCTCCAAGATGAACAGGACTAGGTTCAGATCAGTTGAATCAGCTTCACCCAAAAAATATTGACAAGGAAAGGGGTTTCATGAATTAGCAACAAACTCTGGAGGCCACAACCCAGAAGGTGGCAGAGTAGAAGTTCTTTATTGAAGGGGTGGATTCATAGGGACTATTTTTTGACAAAATCATTAAATGTACTTGACTATCTTCTTGACTAGAATTTCATGAATGATCACATTTTTTATTTCATTAGTTATTGCATCTAAAACAAATATGTGTGGTAACTAATTATCAATCCTAAATCCCACATGTGTTGTGCTTGAAAATAGAAATAAGGGATGAACACATAATCGTTCACATTGTATGAGGTTGTCAAATAATCATCGAACACTGAGGGTCTAATGTTATTGACTTACCACAAAGAGTTTATAAGCTTAGGAAGATGGTTCCTAAAGAATAGGGATTTGGGAATAGGTAATTTTACTTCCCCAATGTGTTATAGTGTAGGAATGAGATAACACCAGGGGCATTAGAATCTACCCAAAGAAAATGGAATGAGAGGTTTGAATTACAAAACCCAAAATTCAAGACACAATGGGAGTGGAATCACAATAAAAGAAAATTGTTGACCATGTTAGAAAGATAGAATCCATATTGCTTATCCTAAAATGAGGATAAATAAATAAGGGTCAACTACTGACTATGTTCGAAACATAATACTTGTCTTGAATTTCCATCCAATGTCTTTCAAAATGTTTGGTCAGGATGGTAGGTGAGCCTTCGCTAGACACCATAACCATTAGGAGGTCCCGTAAAATGTTATAGAGAATAACATCTAAATAAAAAGGAATGAAAAATTGTGTAAATGGAGTTATGGAATGCTTGAATGGATCTCAACACTCTCAAAGTTATGCCACTATTTCTTATAAAACACTAGTAGAAGCATACTAGTCTAAAAAAATATTAGACCTATCTTCGAAGGGAGTGTTTTCTCGAATGTTGAGTGATAGATGAAGTTGTGAACAATGTAGTAGATGACTAGAATCAAGGGACAATACCTCTCAGGTGATGGCTAAGATGATATGTAGTTTTACTTATTGAAATTGTGGGTGATAAACACGTAGTTTAACATTTTATGGTGAGGAAAATAAATGTTATAGTTTAACATCATGTGATAAGGATGCATACCATAGTTTATCATCATGTTATTGGGACATCCACATAGTTTAAGGTCATACATCTTGGACATTTTCCAACAAATTAACATCATGTTACATGAACTATGAAATTTTCTAAAGTATCTATGTGGTATGGATGGAAGAAAACTGACATGAATGATCCTAAATAGGTCCACATACCATACAATTATAAGGGAACTAATGGAATGAAAACATCCCAAAAGTGGTCATCCATGGCGTGGAAGAGTGACAAAATTGACATACCACACTTTCCTTATGGGTATCTTAGTTTTTGGTTATAGATTTTGGACTCAAAATATCATTCGTGGCTCAACCACATCGACACAAAACTTACTAGAACTCCAAATAACAAAAGAGAATTGATCCATGTGGGGAGCATGGAATGGTATGGGGGTATATCTGACTTGTGATAGTGCACATTATGGGTGACACCAAGGATGAAATCCCACCATGATAAAATGATTTAAAAAAAGAAGGTAAGTTGATAATTCTAAGGCCAAGATGAAAGGGTAACTGGTAAGAAAGGATTGACTATTGACTATGTTTGAAACACAGGGACCGTAACCATACCAGCTAGGGATGGGTTGAAAAAAATAAAAAAATAACAATTGATTATGTTTTAAACATAGGATTTATTGTATTTTTTCAAATAACCATTAGGGCATTGACCCAATATGGAAGGTAATCTAAAGAGACATGAGACCATGATTTTAAGGGGGTCAATATGGATTTGAAGGATAATGGAAGACCCAAAACAAGAAAGACTCGAAGTGTGAACTGAACTCATTAGAGAGTGGGATTCATAACCTGGTGTGAAAGTAGTTTAAGATATTATTTCACAGCCCATGCAGGAAATGTTTAGTCTTGGGGTATGAACATAGCATGTAGTAGGTAAAACCCAACATGAATACGGACCAAGGAGGCCCACATGTTATATACACACCTTAAGATGAATAGTATAAAATATAAGGTCACAATGATTGGATAATAACTAAGGCCAAAGGGGCCAAAATGGTTAATGAACCTATGGCTAGGCCCAAAGAAAAAAATTGGGCATCGCTATGTATCCCGGGAGTATGGGAATCATGCCACATGTAGTTATAAAAACACATCATGGTATGAGACCCACACTGGTGGGGGAATCCTTTCTAGAGAGGAAGCTAACGTATCCCATGATTATCATGAGGAATCCTGAAGTTGTTCATGGAATAACTACAGTTTTTCATCCTGGGTTGAGGATGTTGGCTCTTAATTTGAGTTCATAGAGGTCATACTATAATCAATGGTTTATAAAATGGGTATGAGTAGTGTGGTGTTGTACAAACCTGATGTGAAAAAGGCCAAAGAGTCCCAACACCACACAAAACATCCCAGAAGAGAACTATATATAGTTTAATGTTTTGTTTCTTGGACTATAGGATCCCAATTTATGTTCATAGAGTTTGGACTTGGGGGAGAAGGATCCTAGAAGCAGGTATATGTGGCATAATAGAGTAATAAACCCAACATGAAAGAGGACCTAGGGGACCTAATGACATACCACACTTTCCATGGGAGGCTTTTGAGATTTTCCATGTAGACATCAACGTGGCATGGATGGATAGAAGATAGAAATGAACCAAGATGGATCGCATGCCATAAATCGGGCCTGAGGGTGAAGAACAAAAGGAAAGGTGAATTTGTGGCTGGGTCCAAAGATTAATTGTCTAGGATACACTACTTATCCCATGAATATGGGAATCAAGACATATATAGTTCTTGAGGAGAGGATATCTTTGCATGGGTCTACCCTATAGACAGAGAGATGGGTATTTTTTGTTTCTTTTTTCTTGTTCTTTTTTAAAAGGTTGTACCATGATGGAAAACCCGGGCATTCATATATATCTTGTGTAGACAAGAATTAATCCAAATGTAGTTCTTTACATGTGGCATGGAAGCTGACCATTTCCATGGGTGATATCCTATCTGTCAAGAATACCACAATATTGTGTCATTTTTCATCATGAATCCAGGATGAAAATGTCTTAGTATATGGTTTTGTGATAGGAAATGTCCATGTTGTTTATCTTTGTGTAGTAAGGACACTGTTTGTTATGCCTTTTATCTTCATGAGGCATGGATGATGATTGGAATGCAGTTTATCGTAATGCGACTTGGACGATGGGTGGGATTGTTCCTAAGATGAAGGGTATGGTGTGAAATCCATAACCCGATGTGAATGAGGACAATAAAATCCCATGTCACCTCACACACTCCTGAGGGAAAATGAGGCTATGAGGCTGAAATATTGAATTTATTATTGGTCCTAAGGATAAATCTTCTTAGTTTAAGGACAAATTATTGGGACCATAATGGGGAGGGAATCTCTGATGAACATGTACAATGTGTAGGGGTGAAAAACCCCACCCTTAATGTCTTAATAGGCCCAATGTTACACAACACATTCCATATATAATAGGAATATAGTGTAATTTCATGATTCTTGGACTATAAGGGAGGGGGTATCTAAAATAAGGGACATGTGTAGCACAATATGAACAACCCAATGTGAAGGAGGGTTAAGGAGGCCCATGCTGCATTAAACATATTGAAGGAAAACCCACCCACATTTTAAATTCATATGGCCTAGAATTGGGTGCCCAATTTAATGTCATTTTCTTACGACATTGGTATGTGCCTTTTAAGGTCATGTGAAAAGGAACATAAATGTTATATATTTTAACATCATGTATCCAGAATGTTGATGCTATGTAGTTTAATGTCACATATATTTGTCTTGGAATGGATGGAAGTGCTTCTCAAGTATAAATATGTAGCATGGAGAGGTGATGAACCCAACATGAATGAGGGACAAGAAATCCTATCACCACACCACATATTCTTGTGGGGGTTGTGCAACTCCACCACATGGGTATAAACCATACCAAGACTCCCAAGCCCACATGAGTCAATCATGGTGTGGGAAATAGAGAGTAGTGTCAGGATATCCCTATAACATCGAAGTGTACAACAAAGGTGAGGAAACACCATATGGGAAAGTCTTGACGATGTTGGCCTTCCTAATCAACACATTTAGATGCATTAAGGTGTAACACTGAGGGTGATGGGGTTCCACCCAAACATTGGGAGGTGAAAAAAAGGTAAATAAAGACATTTCTTGTCAAAATTATGAATGGTTGATTTATGGTTAGGGACTACTATTGAATAAATTTAGAACACATGAACAAAAACTACACCAGCCAGGGATGGGGGATGTAGATGCAGAATTGACTACTGACCATGTTCGAAACTCTGGATCAAATATTTGTTGTTCGTGATCCATTAGGGAATTGGACTAGGATGGGATGTTAGAAAAAGTTGGAATGATACCATCGCTATTAGTGGGTCCATTAGTATATGAAATATAATGGTGATCCAAACCTTTAAAGACTCAAAGTATGGTAATTAATTGGGGAAGTGTCTATATGGAACCTGACACACTTTAGTTTTCACGCCCCACTGTATCAGAGCATGTTAGTGGTAGGATATAGATGGACTCAGGGTAAAGGACCATGTTACTACAAATAGTTTAAAGAAATAATTATTGGGCCAAATTCTCTTAGTTTAAGGTCATAGAGTTTAGAACATTGGTACCTATTTTAACATCGTATTCCTGGGGTATTCTCATGCAGTTTAACATCATGTATTAAGGACATTGCAACACTGTTTAACAACATATTGAAGGGATTGAGTATGAAATGTGTTTTGAGAATAAATTTTGTAATGCAGTAGATATAACCCAATATGAATGAAGACCACAGAGGCTCATGCCACACAACACAATTCCAAGTAGAATCCATACATAGTTTAATGTCATGATTTTTGGACTTGGGTGGTTAGTTTAATGTCATGTTCAAGGGATGTAAAAATGTTATGAAGTTTACCATTATAAAACTAAGAAGATGAATCATAGTTTAACATTATGTTGTAGGGACGTCATGTTACATAGTTTATTGTCATGAAACTAGTACAATGAGGAATAGTTTAACATCATATTTTAGGGAAAATGGGGAAATTTCCTTTTTAAGGTCATTCTGAAAGAACTATCAATGTTGTGAAGTTTAGAACCATGTAGTTAGGATGTTGATATTCCCTATGTGAAGTATTTCTTGAGGAACTTGGAATTTTTTGGAAGATTAGTGTGCTCTCTATCCATGGTGACCAAATAATATGCACCATTGGGATAGACCATGTGAATGATGTAAGGCCCTTCCAATTTGAGCTCCAACATTGGTGGTTTCCTACTAGGTATCATTAGAGTCCAGAGATCCAAAAATATATCACCTTAGATGAAAGAGTGGAGTCAATCACTCTTATTTAAATATCAAAATATCGTATTCTAGAGCCTCTCGAGATTATACAAGGCTCGAATCCTATTCTCATCGATGTATTATAATTTGGTTATATGGACTTTGGATATTTTTTCTGACATCTACTGATCATAGATAGTTGTTCAGAGCAATGAAAACTAAATTTTTATTGAAAAAACTACCTTTATTTTGTATAATAGGGAATATGGAGTCACCTGGGTGGAGTTGTGAGTCATCATTTGATAATCCCAAAGAGTGTTGGGGAGATTATCCTACCAACTTTTTTTATTATAACCTATCATTTTTTATTAATTTTGGAGTGGTTTTTTAATTCCTTGATCTGTCCATTAACCTATGCATGGTAGCGGGATTTATGGTTTTACTGGATGTTGTACTTGTAAAAAAGTTTATTCATCAAAACTTATTGAAATTTAGTGCCATTATTAGTGAGAATAGCATGTGGTAATTTGAATCTATGGATGATGTTGTAGCTCACAAAATCACCAATAGATTGGGACTTGAATTCCTTGAGAAGAATTTATTTTTCCCACTTTGAAAAGAAAATTATTATGGTTAGAATTAAACTACACTAGGGATCTATTTCTAGTGGATATGGTCCTATGACAACGAGTCCCAAAACCAAAAAGCAACAACAGTACATGGTATTATGGATGGGTTTTATTGGTAGATGTATAAGATTGAAATGGATCTAAAATGTATGGAACCTATTGGAGAACTCGATACAATCATATATGATGGTGGGACAAAAATAGAAAAACCTTCGAATCTAGTGGGAAATCTTTAACCCTTCTTGATGACCTCCTTAGGAATCATCGTGAACTTCTAGTATAATCTAAGGAATCTCATATTCATGAATGCAGTGGAAGATAATTTCACATAATCCACATTTTTAGAGAATTTTATCAAGGATAGGACCGCTATGGAGAGTGAATTGTGTTGCACACTGACAGATTCACTCACATTCGGCTCTATCTCACGGAAGATTAACAAAATAGAGATAATCGATAAAGAGAGTCATCCAATCAGATATATCATCCATTGCGGTGGGGTTCTGGATGTCCTGATGTAGAAGTAGTGGAATCCAAGTGATTTACCAAATGTATTTCATTAATTTTTGGAGTGACAGGGGTGATGACCCTTCGATGAACCATATGGATGAATAGATCATCCTGGTCAGGCTCTTCAAGAGATGCGTCTAGACTGTCCAAAGAATCGGCTCAACCATTATATGACTATGGAATGTGATTTACCTCTGGTCGAGAAGGGTATTGGGACATTAGTTGGTGATTGTGCTCTAATAGGGGCACGACCTCTAGATTCCTAATGACATATTATCCATTTATCTGCTTGATATCTAGCTCAGAGTCCCCCTTGATGTGAGATTACAGAAAATCTGTAACGTCCTGGTTCTGGGTGTCACTCAACAGGTGCCCCGAACCTGGTTCTCCATGTGATCTCAAGCGCATTTCCCCAAATTCCAGAGGCTGCCGACTTTTAGAGAGGGCCCAGGTCTAGTAGTGGGGATACTATGCCCTCATTTGTCAAAGTGCAGCACAATGGAATGGGTAAATAGTATACTACAAGCGGAAGCGGTAAACAATAAATATAATAGAAATGGATAACGGATAATAACAAGGAAACCAGCAGTCATATATATATATGAAAATGCAGCATGTCACTATTCTATAAAAAAGCCAAAACATGTTACACTGCAATACAATACAACGGAAGTATAAGTACAGAAAAGAAAAACAGAACAGCCAGCGGCATCTCAAGCCCAAGCTCGGTCCCATGCTCCCCTACTTCCCAACAATAATCAAGTACCTATATAGGGTCCCTTTCCCTTATCCACACCTGCAGAAACATAATATTTTTGGGCCGAAGACATGACCCAAACAGGGTGTGAGAAATAAATACCAGTAGGCACCCACAAAAGTCATGTGCCCAACTGTGTGAAAATTTTCAACAACAGTGTGTAGTAGTAAAATGCAACAAACTAAGTGGTACTCAAAAGTAACTAACTTTACCAGTTATATTTCCATTTTATTATTCTTTTTAACATTAAATTTAAGATATCACCATAGTGAATATTCTAAGTAAAACATCCAGTGTCCTTAGATTTGTAAACCCTTACCCTCAGGTAAAGAGAATAAAAACATAAGAATCTGCCCATGGGCATATCGAATATTTCCCATAGGCATATGAGGTGTCACCCACAGGCACAAAGTCAACTACCCACAGGCACGGAAGAAGTTTCCCACAGGCTAAGTAGTACATTGCCCACAGGCTAATCACAACACTGCCCTCAGGCTAATCAAGTAATTAGGCCATGACAAATATGTGAACAAGAAATATACATGCAATAAAAATGCAATTCCTCTCAAGGAGATTCTACAATCATTATTATAAAAGGCATACCCTCGGGTGTCCTGGCCAAGTGGCTAAACAGAGGAACGCACCCCCAGGATGGTCCTGGATCCAAGCAGTGATCTCAAACAACAGTTTATTATCGTATTTAAATTACCTAAACAATTCTAGGTATTTAATTCAACAAGGCCTCAGCCATACATCACCCCATTCATGGGTGTGTATCACAATGTTACACAAAAACACACATCAATTGGAAATTAAACACCAAGCCACCTACCTCGATCACCTGTGATCGATATACTTGAACGAATCCTTCTGAAACGTCCAAGAACGTCATATATATAAGGTAAAATAATTCTCGTTCAACCTCAAAGAACTTCCCTTTGAGGAAGAATTGGAAAGAAACACTCAAGGAGAAGGAAGCTCTTACCCATGCGGTTCCAGCAAGATCGACGGGGGTGGAATCGGATTCTCGGTTCACGATTGACGGATCTCCAAAGCTTTGGCCGTCTCCTCAAGCTTCCCTATAGCATTCTAAGCCTTCCCTATGAATAGGCGAGGCTACTACCTATTTTAGGCAAAAAAAACAAAATACACGGCGTGTACTTTCCATTTTTTTAACTGTCCCGTTGGCGGCTTCTCACCAGCGTTGAACTATTCATCTGTCGACATGGGTACACGGTGTGTATGCCTCTATACACGGAATGTATTGTCGACTATCTGGACACCACCTAACTATTCGCCTGCCAACTGACTACATGGCGTGTAAATACAAACTACACGGAGTGTAGTCGGTTTTTACACCTTTCATCGCTGACATGGCTACACGCCTAGTGTACTCATCCCACACGGACAAAAGTACATCGCGTGTGGAAAAGTACACAGCGTATAGTCCCAAAATTTAGGATTTTTCTCATTTTCCTTATTTTCTCAAAAACACTTATGAGAAGGATAAAAGAAGAAACATGTGCCACAAGAATAAGAACCGCGTTCTTAAAAACTTCCCCCCTTAAAGAAATTCGTCCCTAAACTTCCCTTCCAAGGGAAGTGAAGATATAACCGTAAATAACTCCGGCCACTGACCATGTATGTCAGTATCCCGCTCCCAAGTTTCATCCTGCACTCGGCCATGCTTCCATAGCACCCGTACGAGAGGAGCTAACCGGCCTTAAAGAACCTCCATGCTTATATCAACGATACAAATCAAATGCTACTCAAAGGACGCATCTACCTCAAGCTCAACCTCCTTGGGCTGAAATATGTGAGACAAGTCTGAATAATAGCGACACAACTGAGATACATGGAAGATGTCATGCATGTCTTGGTACCTCTGTGGTAACTGTAACCGATAGACAACCAGACCGACTCTCTCCAGAATCTCAAATGGCCCTACATACCTCGCTGAAAGTTTACCTTGTCTTTTAATCCCCTTGTATCCCAACCTCAGTGAAACACGCAAGAAAACCTAATCCCAGACCATGAACTCAAAGGGTCATCTGTGGCGATCAGCATAAGATTTATGATGAGACTGGGCAGTAGTCATCTTCTTCTGAATCAATTAGACCTGCTCAAAAGTCTTCTGAATGAGACATGGTTCCAGTAAAGTTATCTCACCTGCCTTTAACTAGCACAAGGGCGATCAGCATGAACTACCATATAAATCCTCATAAGGTACCATCTCAATAGTTACCTAAAAACTATTATTATAGGCAAACTTGACTAGGGGTATATGCTTCTCCCAAAAGCCCCCAAAGTCTAGGATGCATGCACGCAGCATGTCCTCAAGCACCTGTATCGTATGCTCTAACATGCCATCAGTCTGAGGGTGGTAAGTTGTGCTCAGATTCACTTGTGTACCCGGTGCCCTCTGAAATCTCTGCCAGAAACGAGGCGTAAAATTGGCGTCCCTATCTGAAATGATAGAACGGAGGACCCCATGAAGATGTATGACCTCTCGGATATACAACTTCCCGAGCTCGTCAACTCTGAAGGTCTCCTTGATCGGCAAAACATGAGCTACCTTTGTGAGTCTTTCCACAACAACTCACACGGCATCATTGCCTCAAGGTGACCTCGACAACCCACTCATGAAGTCCATCGCGACATCATCCCATTTCCATGCCGGGATGGGTAACTGCTACAAAATCCCATCTGGCCTCTGATGCTCTGTCTTCACATGCTGACAGGTAGAACACTTCGTAACAAAACCGGCTACATCCCTTTTCATTCTCGGCCACTAGTAATGATGTCTTAGATCTTTGTACATCTTGGTAACCCCGGGATGAACTGCCCAAGCTGAATTATGAAACTACCACATCAGCTCCTCACGTATATCCCTTGGAACCCACGATCATCCTTAGAAATGCAATACTTCATCATAGCCTATCGTCCAACCAGGAGAAGGGTCCTCACTAGTCACCGACACCCGTAGAACTAGGCCTTCTAAATCAGATAGTTGTCTCATCCTCACTCTATCCGGGAGGGTAGAGGTCATAGCTAAAGAAGAATGATAGTTTTTCCCCTAACTGTCATGCACCTCCAAATGCATCTTAGAGAACAAAGCCATAAGCTTCCACTCACCACTGGCCTCATGAACTTCTTGTGTTTGAGTCTTCCTGCTCAGTTCATCAGCAATTACATTACCCTTACCAGGTGTATAGGCAAGCTCAAAATCTAAGTACTGAAGGTATTCGACACACCTTAGCTATCTCAGGTTCAAGCCAGGATGGGTAGAGATGTACTTGAGACTTTTATGGTCCGTGAACACCTCAAAATATTCTCCCAAGAGATAATGTCTCCAACAGCGCAATGCATGAACAACTGAAGCCAACTCGAGATCATGCGTCTGGTAATTCCTCTCATGTGGCCTCAACTTTCGAGACCTGTATGCAACTACTCGATCGCCCTGCCTCAACACAACTCCTATCCCAATAACAGATGCATCACAGTAAAATTTATAGCTTTTCCCCTGCTCTATGAGTATCAGGATCAGTGTTGATGTCAACTTTCTCTTCAACTCCTAGAAGGCTGTCTCGCTAGCTTCTGACCAAACGAACTTCACGCCATTCTTAGTCAATCCTGTCAACGACGCGGATAAGCAGGAGAAGTCCTTCTCTGGGTCTACTAAAACTCCTTCCTCTGAGATTATATGACCCAGGAAGTGTATCTGGTCCATCCAAAATTGGCACTTTGATAGATTAGCATATAGTAGATGCTCTCTCAGTGTACTCAATACGATCTCAAGATGGGTGGAATGGTCGCGTTGGGTGTGAGAGTACACCAAGATATCATCCATAAATACAACCGCAAAAGAATACAGATAAGGATGGAACACACGATTCATCAGAGCCATGAAAACTTTTGGTGCATTCGTGAGTCCGAACGGCATAACCGTATACTCGTATAGATCATACCTGCTTCTGAAAGCTGTGAGAGGTATATCAGATGGTCTAACATGTAGCTGATGACATCTTGATCTTAATTCAATCTTCGAGAACACTCCTGATCAACTAAGTTGATCAAAAAGATCATCAATCCTTGGCAAGGGATATCGGTTCTTAACTTTCAACTGGTCCAGCTTCTGATAATCCACACAGAGTCTGAGGGTACCATCCGCCTTCTTCGCAAAAAGGACATGAGAACCCCATGGAGAAGTACTGGGTCGGATAAAACCCTTTTCCTGTAACTCCTCTAATTGTATCTTGAGCTCCTGTAACTCTGGTGTAGCCATCCTATAAGGAGGAATGGACATCGGTGCTGCTCCTGGCAGAAGATCAATAGAGAAATCCACCTCTCACTCCATAGGTAGACCCAAAAAGTCATCTGGGAAGACATCCTTGAAATGATCAACCACTAGAGGGAAATCCTTCTGACAAGTCCCCTGATCATCCAGATATAAACATGAAATCTGGGCTATGGCTTCACCTCGCCCACGATGCTTTGGTCTAGCTCAACTCGCCTGAGCATCCCATTCGACCTTGTATAGAAACTCTCCGACCTCTGGTGACATGAAACTCACCCTGCGATGATAGCAATCCACAAAGGCTCGAAAGGAAACCAACCAGTCCATCCTGAGAATGAAATCATATCGCGTCATCTCTAAGACATAGAGGTCCTAGAGTAAGTGACACCCACCAACCTCAAGGGGGAACTCCTTGCACTAACGAACACTAGCCATTCTAGTTCCCATCAGAGTGTCAACGTCATAAAATTAGAGGAAGTAGAAAAACCAAGACCAAGGATCTCCACAATGGGTATAGATATAAAGCCATGTGTAGCACCCATATCTAAAAGTACTGATGATAAAACAGAAGCTACTAGAATAGTACCTCTGACAATAGAAGGTTCAGGATCTGGCTCCTGCTGGGTCTGTTGCATAGCATACGCCTGCCCAGTGTCGCGGACCTGTGATACAGCCTGGCTACCTTGAGTTGTCCCGCCCTGCTGCCACTGATATCCAGGTGTCTGGCTACCATGGCCATGTCCACCATCCCTGCCTGCACGCCCTGATGTATTCCAGTTCCCCGACTGGTAAGAAGCTTCTGCTCCTACCCCCGTACGCGGAGTCTGCACAGAACCCTTCTCACTATCCCCTGGTGGAAATGCCCTGCAAATGTGTTGTAGATGACCCATCCTGCCGCAATCCCGACATTCCACTGGGTCACGTGGACACTGAGGTCACTTCTTCCCATCTTTACCACACTGGCAGCACATGACCTGGCCACCTGAAACATTCTTCTGGCTGGTACTGCCACCCGGAGAGAAGTCCATCTGTCTCTTCCTCTTACCAGTAGAAATAGTACCATAAACTAGTGTTGAACTTCCCTGGACCACAACACTAGCTTCTCGTAGGTTCCTCTCAGTAATCAGCGCCTGGTTCACAATAGCATGTACTGAGGGAAATCTGAAAACATTCACTAGTGCTCAGATGTCATATTGAAGACCATCCTCAAATAATATGGCTCTCAACATCTCATCTCCCACCATAACGGGTGAAAAACACTTAAGCTCGGTGAAACAAGTAGAATAATCCATCACCGACATAGCACCCTACTGTAGATTCATGAACTCGCGAGCTCGATCTACCCTCAGCGTCTCGGGGAAAAAGAAGTCATAGAAGGCTATTTTTAAATCCTCCCATGTCATGTCTTTGTGATGCTCTGACTGGGTGGTAACATCTCACCACCTCTTGGCGGAATCACGTAGCATATAAGTCACGAGCATGACACTCCACCCTGGAGGTGTCTCTAGGTGCTCGAAAATAGTCTGGATAGACCCCAGCCAAGACTCTGCATCCTGTGGTCCTCCATACCCTGAAAAAGTAGTTGGATGATGCTGCTAGAAGATACGTGTCAGCTCTACCATAGATGTGGCAACCGGCGGTGCTCCCTGAATGGTCTGCATGAACTGTATAAATCCTTTACAGAACTGCGCATCAGTAGCTGTGTCTAGTATAACAGTTGGCACCGCATCTGGCTCTACTGGAGGATCCACTGGTATCCCATGGCCTACCATCTCCAAAGTATACTTTTTTCCACTCTCTTGGCGAACAATGCGTGAACGTCTTGGTGACATGAAACCAAAAGGTCAAATGCACACCTTAGATCAAGATTATCATAGTCTGAAAACGAAGGAACCAAAAGGGGAACAGGAGGAATAAGGCAATAAAAATTGCACAACAAGACTACATGGACTGTATACTGACTACACGGAGTGTACCTAACTTTTATTCCCCTTCCCGGTTCCTTCTACACATCCAAGCCACACGGCACCCATTAAAAAAACTACACGGCGTGTATATAATCTACACGGTGTGTATGGTGTAATTTTCCAACTGCCCCTGTCATTTGTGACACGGCCAACTACTCGGCTTGATACTACACGGTGTGTACACCACTCCGTCTTCCCAGCCACACTGCTAAGTCCACACGGTATGTCCTCAGACAAGACTACACAGCGTATCCCATAGATACACGGAGTGTACTAGACGAGCTTCGTCAACCCGTGTTGTTAGTTACCCGGCCGGATATAGGTCAGACTACATGGCGTGTTCCGTAGTGGACACAACATGTATATATTAAGGTCCCCCCCATCCGTGTTGTTAGTTACACGGGAGGACTCCGGGTCAACACTGCACGGAGTGTACTTACGGTACACGGTGTGTTCGCCCCAAGCACTTCCCTTCCCTGTGTCCCCGCCCACACGGCCTATGACATGGGAAGAGACTACACAGCGTTTACTCAAAAAGTTTTATTTTCTTCCCGAACAGAAGAACATACACGAGGTTTTTTAGGTACTACACGACATGTGTATTGGGTTTCCAGACAGTATGCCTCAAAAACATCTCTAGAACCTAAAAAATACTGAAAAACAACACCTAAGTTCCAAATTTTGATCTGTGAGGGCCTATACTCCCTGTGAATCAATGTTTGGTATCTTATATGTGTTATAACCAGATAAAAAACCAATGATCCACCAAATTTTGGTCAATGAGGGCCCATACTCTCCAAAAACCAAATTTTGGCATCCATTCTATAAATAGGGTCACACAATAATACCATATCAACCAGTAGGTATCTATCAAGTAGCTATCATATCAGCATGATTTTACTAGAACAACATCTATCACAACAACATGAAATTTCTAATGCACTTATGTGGCATGGAACTACGCATGGCATGTGATTTCTAGCATGTTCCTAAATTAGAATGAGATGGAATACCCTCATCTCATCGGGTTACAACTAAATAGAACCCATGAATAAAATATAAATAGCACAATACAAGTTTTTCACCCTTCGGTGAAAATCAATTCAACTGTAAAATTGCAAAATCAGAAAAATTGAAACAATTCGAGGTAGACTGGCTTTTTCCTATACATGGGTTAACTACTCCTGGGCACAACTTAATACCAACTACTGTTTAAATCCTATCCTTGAGTAAGGCTCCAAATAGTAAGTCAAACAAAGAAACTCCTCTGATACCATTTTGTAACATCCCGGTTCCGGGTGTCACTCAACGGGTGCCCCGAACCCGGTTCGCCACGTGACCTCAAGCGCATTTCCCCAAACTCCAGAGGCTGCTGACTAGTACCGAGGGCCCAGGTCTAATAGTGGGGAAACTATGCCCTCTTTTTTCAAAGTGCAGCGCAGCGGAATAGGTAAATAGTATACTGCAAGCTGAAGTGGTAAACAACAAATATAACAGAAATGGATAACAGATAATAACAAGGAAACCAGTAGTCATATAAATATGAAAATGTAGCATGTCACTATTCTATAAAACATCCAAAACATGTTACACTGCAATATAATACAACGGAAGTAAAAGTGCAGAAAAGAAAAACAGAACAGCTAGCGGAATCGCGATCCCAAGCTCGGTCCCATGCTCCCCAACTTCCCAGTAATCATCAAGTACCTCTATAGGGTCCCATCAAGTACCTCTATAGGGTCCTTGCCCTTATCCACACCTTCAGAAACATAATTTGTTTGCGCCAAAGACATGACCCAAAAAGGGTGTGAGAAATAAATCCCAGTAGGAACCCACCAAAGGCCCATGCCCAACAGTGCGAAAATATGCAACAACAGTGTGTAGTAGTAAAATGCAATAAACTAAGTAGTACTCAAAAGTAACTAAATTTACCAATTATATTTCCATTTTATTATTCTTTTTAACATTCAATTTAAGATATCACCATAGTGAATATTCTAAGTAAAACAGCTAGTGTCCTTAGACGCATAAACCCTTACCCTCAGGTAAAGAGAATCCAAACATAGGAATCTGCCCATGGGCATATCGAGTATTTCCCACAGGCATACGAGGTGTCGCCCACAGGCATAGAGTCAATTTCCCACATGCATGGAAGAAGTTTCCCACATGCTAAGTAGTACATTGCCCACAGGCTAATCACAACCCTGCCCTCAGGCTAAACAAGTAATCGGGCCATGCCCAATAAGTGAACAAGCAATATACATGCAATAAAAATGCAATTACTCTCAAGGAAATTCTACAATCATTATTATAAATGCATACCCTAGGGTGTCCTGGCCAAACGACTAAATAGAGGAACTCACCCCCAGGGTGGTCCTGGATTCAAGCAGCGATCCCAAAAAAGAGTTTATTATCACATTTAAATTACATAAACAGTTAGAGGTATTTAATTCAACAAGGTCTCATCCATACAACACCACATTCATGGGCGCGTATCACAATGGTAAACAAAAACGCACATCAGTTGGAAATTAAACACCAAGCCACCTACCTCGATCACCCGTGATCGATATACCCGAACAATGCCTTCTAAAACGTCCAAGAACTTCATAGATGTGAGTTAAAAGAATTATCGTTCAACCTCAAATAACTTTACTTTGAGGAAGAATTGGAAATAAACACTCAAGGAGAAGGAAGCTCTTACCCGCACGGTTCTAGAAAGATCGACGGAGGCGGAATCGGCTTCCCGGTTTGCAATCGGTGGATCTCCAAAGCTCCGGACATCTCCTCGAGCTTTATTCTAGAGTTCTAATCCTTCCCTATGAACAGGGGAGGCCACTACCATTTTTGAGAGAAAAAAACAAAATACACGGCGTGTACTCTCAAGTACACGACGTGTACATTCCATTTTTTTAAAATGTTTCGTTGGTGGCTTCTCTCTAGCGTGACACTGTTCATCTGTCGACATGGGTACATGGTGTGTATGCCTTTATAAACAGTGTTTACTGTCTCCCAGCTAGCCACCGCCTTATTATTCGCCTGCTGACTGACTACACGGTGTGTAAATACAAACTACACGGCGTGTAGTCGGTTTTTACACCTTTCATCACCGACCTGGCTACAAGCCCTGTGTACTCATCCAACACGGGCAAAAGTACATGGTGTGTGAAAAGTACACGGCGTGTAGACCCAAAATTTAGGATTTTTCCCATTTTCCTTATTTCCTCAAAAACACTTAAGGGAAGGAGAAAAGAAGAATCTCGTACCTCAAGAATAAGAATCGGGTTCTTACAAACTTCCCCCCTTAAAGAAATTCATCCCTGATTTTCCCTTCCAAGGGTGGTGAAGATATAGTCGTAAACAACTCTAGCCACTGATCACGTATGTCGGTCTCCCACTCCCAGGTTTCATCCTATACTCGTCTATGCTGCCATAACACCCGTACGAGAGGAACTAACTGGCCTCGGAGAACCATCGTGCTCCTATCAACGATATGAATCAAATGATCCTCAAAGGATGCATCTACCTCATGCTCAACCTCCTTGGGATGAAAGACGTGAGATGGGTCTGAATGATAGTGCCGCAACTGAGATACATGGAAGACTTCATGCATGGCTTGGTACGTCCGTGGTAACTGTAACCGATAGGCAACCGGCCCAACTCTCCCCGGAATCTCAAATGGACCTACATACCTCGGTGAAAGTTTACCCTACCTCCTGATCCACGTGTGTCCCAACCTCGGTGAAACATGCAAGAAAACCTGATCCCTGACCATGAACTCCAAGGGTCATCTGCGGCGATCAACATAATATTTCTGATGAGACTGTGCAGTATTCATCCACTTCTGAATCAACTGGACCTACTCAGAAGTCTCCTGCACGAGATGTGGTCCCAGTAAAGCTACCTCACCTTCCTCTAACCCGCAAAAGGGTCATCAGCATGGCCTACCATATAAATCCTCGTAAGGTGCTATCTCAATAGTTGAATAAAAACTATTATTATAGGCAAACTCAAATAAGGCTATATGCTTCTCTCAAGAGCCCCCAAAGTCTAGGATGCATGCACGCAACATGCCCTCAAGCACCTGTTTCGTATACTCTGACTAACCATCGGTCTGAGGGTAGTAAGCTGTGCTCAGAAGCACCTGTGTACCTAGTGCCCTCTGAAAACTCCTCCAGAAATGAGACGTAAAACGGCCATCCCTATCTGAAACAATAGAACAGGGGACCCCATGAAGATGTACGACCTCTCAGGTATAGAAATTCTTGAGCTCGTCAACTCTGAAGGTCTCCTTGATCGGAAAAAAGTGAGTTACCTTTGTGAGACTGTCCACAACAACCCACATGTCATCATTGCCTCAAAGTGAACTCAGCAACCCAGTCACAAATTCCATCGCGACATCATCCCATTTCTATGCCAGAATGGGTAACTGCTGCAAAATCCCAGTTGGCCCCTGATGCTCCGCCTTCACCTGCTGATAGGTGGAACACCTCGTAACAAAACCAGCTACATCCCTTTTCATTCCCAGCCACCAGTACTAACGTCTCAGGTCTCGGTACATCTTGGTAACCTAGAGATGAACTTCCCAAGTTGAAGCATGAAACTCCTGCATCAGCTTCTCGAATATATCCCCGAGAACCCACACTCGTCCATGGAAACACAATACTTCATCATCGCCTATTGTCCAACCAGGAGAAGGGTCCTCACTAGTCACCGAATTTTGTAGAACGAGGCCTTCTGAATCAAATAGTTAACTCATCCTCACTCTATCCAGAAGGGTAGAGGTAACAGATAAAGAAGAAAGATAGGTTTTCCCCTGACTATCGTGCACCTCCAAATGCATCTTAGAGAACAAATCCATAAGCTACCACTCACCACTGGCCTCATGAACTGTCTGTGTCTAAGTCTCCCTGCTCAGTGAATCAGCAACTGCATTACCCTTACCAGGTGTATAGGCAAGAACAAAATCGAAGGACTGATGGTATTCGACCCACCTTCGATGTCTCAGGTTCAATTCATGTTGGGTAAAGATGTACTTGAGACTTTTGTGTTCTGTGAACACCAAAAAATGTTCCCCCAAGAGATAATGTCTCCCACAGCGCAACGAATGAAGAACTGCAGCCAACTCAAGATCATGTTTTAGGTAATTCCTCTCATGTGGCCTCAACTGCCGAGACCCGTACACAACTAATCGATCACACTGCATCAACACAGCTCCTAGCCCAATACCTGATGCATCATAGTAAACTGTATAGCTCTTCCCCTACTCTGGGAGTATCAGGATCGGTGTGGATTTCAACTTTACCTTCAGCTCCTAGAAGGCTTTGTCGCAAGCTTCAGACCAAACAATCTTCACACCCTTCTTAGTCAAACCCATCAATGGCACTGCTAAGTGGTAGAAGTCCTTCTCTGGGTCTACTGCAACTCCTGCCTCTAAGATGATATGACCTAGGAAGTGTATCTGGTCCATCCAAAAGTTTCACTTTAAGAGCATAGCATATAGCTAATTCTCTCTCATTGTACTCAATAAGATCTCAAGATGGGTGGAATGGACGTGTTAGGTGTGAGAGTGCACCAATATATCATCCACGAATACTACCACAAAAGAATCTAGATAAGGATGGAACACATGATTTATCAGAGCCATGAAAACTTCTGGTGCATTCGTGAGTGCGAACGGCATAACCGTATACTCTTATAGACCATACCTACTCCTGAAAAATGTGAGAGGTATATTAGATGGTCTAATGCGCAGCTGATGATATCCTGATCTCATGTAAATATTTGAGAAAATTCTTTCTCCAAGAATTTGATCAAAAAGATCATCAATCCTTGGAAAGAGATATCAATTCTTAACTGTCAACTGGTTCAGCTTCCGATAATCCACACAGAGTTTGAGGGTATCATCCGCGTTCTTCGAAAAAAGGACAGGAGAACCCCATGGAGAAGTACTCGGTTATATAATACCCCTTACCTATAACTCCTCTAATTGTCTCTTGAGCTATTGTAACTCTGGTGTAGCCATCCGATAAGGAAGAATGGACTCTGGTGCTGCTTCTAGCACAAGCTCAATAGATAAATCCACCTCTCTCTCTCCAGAGGTAGACCCGAAAAGTCATCCGGGAAGACATCATTGAAAAGATCAACCACTGGAGGGAAAGCCTTCTAAAAAGTCCCATGATCATCCAGATATAAACTCGAAATCTGGGATGTGACTCCACCTCAACCACTATGCTCTGGTCCAGCTCGACTCTCCTGAACATCCCATTCTCCCTTGTATAGAAACTCTACACCCTCTGGTGATGTGAAACTCACCCTACTACGATAGCAATCCACAAAGTCTTGAAAGGGAACCAACAAGACCATCCTGAGAATGACATCATACCTCGTCATCTCTAAGACATAGAGGTCCCAGAGGAAGTGACACCTGCCAACCTCAAGGGGTCACTCTTTGCACTGACGCACACTAGTTGTTCTAGTTCCCAATGGAGTGTCAACGTCATAACATCAGAGGAAGTAGAAACACCGAGCCCAAGTCTCTCCACAATGGATACATATATAAATCTATGTGTAGCACCCATATCTAAAAGTAATGAAGATAAAATAGAAGCTAGTAGAATAGTACCTCTGACAGTAGAAGGTCTGGGATCCTTCTCCTGCTGGGTCTATTGCACAGCATACGCCTGCCCAGTGCCGCGTCCCTGTGACATAGCCTGGCTACCCTGAGTTGTCCCGCCCTACTGCCTCTGAGATCCTGGTGTCTAGATACCACGACCACGTCCACCATCCCTATCTGCACACCCTGATGTATTCCAGTTCCCCGACTAGTAAGAAGCTGCTGGTCCTTCCCCCATACGTGGAATCTACACAGAACCCTTCTTACTATCCACTGGTGGAAACTCCCTGCAAAAGTGCTGCAGATGACCCATCCTACCGCAAGCCCGGCATTCCACTGGTTCACATGGACATTGAGGTCTCTTGTGCCCTTCCTTACCACATAGGTAGCACATGACCTGGCCACCTGAAACATTCTTCTAGATGGTACTGCCACCCTGAGAGAAGTCTATTTGTCTCTTCCTCTTACCAGTAGAAATAGTACCATAAACTGGTGCTGAACTGCCTTGTCCCACACCACTAGCTTCCCACAGGTTCCCCTCTGTAATCAGCACCTGGTTCATAATGGCATGTACTTAGGAAAACCTGAAAACATCCACCAGTTCTCGGATGTCATATCGAAGACCATCCTCAAAGCATCTATCTCTCAACGTCTCATAGCCCACTAGAATGGGTGAAAATGATAAAGCTCTGTGAAACGAGCAGAATAATCCATCACCAACATAGCACCCTGCTGCAGATTCATGAACTCTCGAGCTCGATCTGCCCTCAGCGTCTCTGGGAAGAAGAATTCATGGAAGGTTGTCTGGAAATATTCCAACATCATGTCTCTGTGATGCTCTGACTGGGTGGTAACATCCCACCACCTCTTGGCGGAATCATGCAGTATATAAGTCACGAGCTTGACCCTCCGCCCTGGAGACATCTATAGGTGCTCGAAAATAGTCTTCATAGACCCCAGCCAAGAATCTGCAGCTTGTGGTCCACCATTCCTTGAAAACGTAGGTGGATGCCGGTGTTGGAAGATACATGTCAGTTCTTCCATAGATGTGGCAGCCGGCGGTGCTCCCCAAAAGGTCTTCGTGAACGGCATAAAGCCTTCACGGAACTGCGCATCCGCGCCTCTGTTCAGTATAACGGCTGGCTCCACATCTGGCTCTGTTGGAGGATCCACTGGTAGCCCATGGCCTACCATCTCTGGAGTATAGTCGTTGCCTCTCTCCTAGCGAACAACGCGTGAACGTCTTGGCGGCATGACACTACAAGGTCAAATTCACACCTTAGATCAAGATTACCACAGTCTGAAAACGAATGAACCAAATGGGG
The DNA here is from genome assembly GCA_963277665.1 of Viscum album. Classification (NCBI taxonomy): domain Eukaryota; kingdom Viridiplantae; phylum Streptophyta; class Magnoliopsida; order Santalales; family Viscaceae; genus Viscum; species Viscum album. Next base: position 770,035,696 of record OY728131.1, read on the forward strand.
AAGAGGAGGAAGAAGGCATTCCAAATTGCACAACAATACTACACGGCGTGTATACTGACTACACGGCATGTACCATACTTTTCTTCCCCTACCCGAGTCCTCTACACGGCCAAGCCACACGGCTCCCATTAAACAAAACTACACGTCATTTATATAATCTACACGGCATGTATGGTGTATTTTTCCAACTGCCTGTGTCATTTCTGACATGGCCGACTACTCAGATTGATACTACACAGTGTGTACACCACTCCGTCATCCCAGCCACACGGCTAAGTCCACACGGTCTACCCTCAAACAAGACTACACGGCGTGTCGCATAGGTACATGGCGTGTACTAGATGAGCTTCGCCGACCCGTGTTGTTAGTTACACTGCTGGATACAGGTCAGACTACACAGCATGTTCCATAGTGGACATGGCGTGTATATATTATGGTCTCCCCCGTCCGTGTTGTAAGTTACACGGGCTGACTCCGGTTCAACACTGCACGGTATGTACTTACGGTACACAGCGTGTTCGCCCCAAGCACTTTCCTTCCCCGTGTCCCCACCCACACAGCCTATGACACAGGAAGAGACTACACGGCGTGTACTTAGGGTACACGGAATGTACTCAAAAAGTTTTCTTTTCTTCCTGAATAGAAGAACATAAACGGGGTGTTTAAGGTACTACACGGCATGTATACTGGGTTTTCAGACAGTATGTCTCAGAAACATCTCAAGAACCCATAAAATACTAAAAAATAACACCTAAGTGCCAAATTCTGATCTGTAAGGGCCCATACTCCCCGCGAATCAAAGGTTGGCATCTTATATGTGTTATAACCTGATAAACAGCCAATGATCCACCGAATTTCGGTCAATGAGGGCCCATACTCCCCAAAGACCAATGTTTGGCATCCATTCTATAAACAGGCCCACACAATAATACCCTATCAGCCAGTAGGTATCTATCAAGAAGCTATCATATCAGCATGCTTTTACTAGCACAACATCTATCACAACAACATGCAATTTCTAATACACCTACGTGGCATAGAACTACGCATGGCATGTGATTTCTATCATGTGCCTAAATGATGCATGAGATGGAATACCCTCATCTCATCAGGTTGTAACTAAATATAACCCTTGAATAAAATATAAACAGCACAATACAAGTGTGTCACCCTTCGGTGAAAATAAATTCAACTGTAAAATTGCAAAATCAGAAAAATTGAAACAATATGAGGTAGACTGGATTTTTCCTGTACATGGGTTAGCTACTCCTGGGCACAGCTTATTACCAACTACCGTTTCCATCCTATCCTTGACTAAGGCTCCAAATAGTAAGTCAAAGAAAAAAAACTCCTCTGATACCACTTTGTAAAGTCCCGGTTCTGGGTGTCACTCAACGGGTGTCCTGAACCCAGTTCGCCACGTGACCTCAAGCACATTTCCCCAAATGCCAGTGGCTGCCAACTAGTAGTGAGGGCCCAGGTCTGATAGTGGGAAAACTATACCCACATTTTTCAAAGAGCAGCGCAGCGGAATAGGTAAATAGTATACTGCAAGCGGAAGCGGTAGACAATAAATATAATGGAAATGGATAACGGATAATAACAAGGAAACCAGCAATCATATATATATGAAAATGCAACATTTCACTATTCTATAAAATAGCCAAAACATGTTACACTGCAATAAAATACAATGAAAGTACAAGTACAGAAAAGAAAAACAGACTAGCCAGTGGCATTGTGAGACCAAGGTCGGTCCCATGATCCCCTACATCCCACCAAAAATCAAGTACCTGTATAGGGTCCCTTGCCCTTATCCACACCTGCAGAAACGTAATATGTTTGGGATGAAGACATGACCCAAACATGGTGTGAGAATTAAATCCCAATAGGCACCCACCAAAGGCACGTGCCCAACTATGTGAAAATATGAAACAATAGTGTGCAGTAGTAAAATTCAATAAAATAAGCAATACACAAAAGTAACTAACTTTACCAGTTATATTTCCATTTTATTATTCTTTTTAACATTAAATTTAAGATATCACCATAATGAATATTCTAAGTAAAACAGCCAGTGTCCTCAGATGCGTAAACCCTTACCCTCAGGTAAAGATAATCCAAACATAGGAATCTACCCAAGGGAATATCGAATATTTCCCACAGGCGTATGAGGTGTTGCCCATAGGCACAGAGTCAACTACCCACAGGCACAGAAGAAGTTTCCCACATGCTAAGTAGTACATTGCCCACAGGCTAATCACAACACTACCCTAAAAATAAACAAGTAATCGGGACATGATCAATATGTGATCAAGAAATATACATGCAATACAAATGCAATTCCTCTCAAAAAATTCTACAACCATTATTATAAAGGCATACCCTCGGGTGTCCTGGCCAAATGGGTAAACAGAGGAACGCACCCCTGGGGTGGTCCTGGATCCAAGCAGCGATCCCAAAAAATAGTTTATTATCACATTTAAATTACCTAAACAATTCTATTTATTTAATTCAACAATGCCTCATCCATACGACACCCCATTCGTGGGCGCGTATCACAACGGTACACAAAAACACACATCAGTTGGAAATTAAACACCAAGCCACCTACCTCGATCACCCGTGATCAATATACCCAAACGACACCTTCTGAAATGTCCAAGAACATCATAGATCTGAGGTAAAAGAATTATCGTTCAACCTCAAATAACTTCTCTTTGAGGAATAATTGGAAAGAAACACTCAAGGAGAAGGAAGCTCTTACCCGCTCATTTCCAGCAAGATCGACGGAGGCAGAATCAGCTTCCCGGTTCACGATCGGCGAATCTACAAAGCTCCTTTCATCTCCTCAAGCTTCCCTCTAGTGTTATAAGCCTTCCCTATGTATAGAGGAGGCTACTGCACTTTTTAAGCAAAAAAACAAAATACACGCCGTGTACTCTCCAGTACACGGCGTGTACTTTCCATTTTTTTAATCGTTATGTTGGCGGCTTCTCACCAGCGTGTCACTGTTCATCTGTCGAAAAGGTTACATGGAATGTATGCCTCTATACACGGCGTGAGCTGTCGCCCAACTGGCCACTGCCTTACTATTCACCTTTCGACTGACTACACAGCGTGTAAATACAAACTACACACCCTGTAGTCAGTTTTTACACTTTTCAACTTCGACATGGCTACACGCCCTATGTACTCATCCCACAAGGCCAAAAGTACATGGCGTGAGGAAAATTACACGACGTGTAGTCCCAAAATTTAGGATTTTTCCCATTTTCCTTATTTTCTCAAAAACACTTACTGGAAGGAGAAAATAAGAAACTCGTACCTCAAGAATGAGAACCAGATTCTTAAAAAATCAATCTATATGGCCTAGTCAAGACTAGTAATGATAGCATGATACACTACCTCAATGTAGGGGTAGTTTTTTGATAGAAATAATGAATAGGGAAACACATCTTGCATTGGGGTGATGAAAACAATCCCCAGGCTTACACTGTTGAGCTTCAGATTATTTAAACTTCTACCGAATGGACTCTAAGAGGTACCATTGAAATGTATCTTCCAACATGGAATGGACCAATTCCCTTAGAGGATGAACTTTTCCAAAAAAATTGAGATTGTGGGACTGCTCTATTAGGGCAGGAAGGGTAGCTAGAAATTCGGCCAAATCCTAACCCTAGATGGCCTTTTGCGGAACAAATCTGATTTTGAAGTGCTGAATATTCATAACCCATAAATATAGTTGGCATAACAACATGTGAAGATTTAGTATATAATTTAGTGGATCTACATGGGATACCATCTATATCTCATGATGTTGTAGATAGTTCCAAAACCTGCGTACTTCAAAAAGCAATACAGGGAATCTCTTCTCGATAAGATAGTATCTGGACTTCGTTTAGAAAAGAATGCGACTAAGATAGTATAAATTGTTCTTTGTCCCTTCGTTGTTCCTCAGGGTGAGTAGGGGGTAGAGGGATTATTCTAGGGAGGCCACATAAAGTACCAATGAATTCACTAATATTGGTGGCATCAAGACTGAAGGCTATAGAAAATAGTACTTGATCTCCTCGAATGAGGTCTAGTTCTCTTCATCCCAGTAATATATGGCTACTTTATTCATGAGTCTAGAGATGGGATTAGACTTTTTGGAAAAATTCATGATGAATAGAAATATATAGGCTATGTGGAATTGAAAACCTAATAGCTCCTAGAGGTTTCTTAGAGGATACGTCTAACTGATATCCTTGATCTTTTCTGGTTCAATATATATTCCTCTATACATGATGAAAAAGTTGAGAAACTTCCCAGAGGTAACCCTGAAGGAATTATTTAAGGAGTTCATCTTCAAATGTTTGGAGCGTAAGAATCTGAATAGTTTATCAAGATCTCTTAGATGGTCCTGATGCTGGTAGGGTTTGACCACCAAATCATCCACATAGAATTCAACTAACATCCCTAGGATTAGCTCGAAGATATGGTGCATGGAATGCTGATAGTTTGATCCTCAATTCATCAGACCGAAATCCATTACCTGATAGAAAGAGGTTCCTTATGGTTACCTAAATATGGTGGACCCTTCATATTCATGGGACATATGGATCTAATTGTACCTAAAATACTCATCCATGAAGCATATAGCTGGAAACATGATGGTGTAATCCATCAGTAACTATGTTATCGGAAGAGTAAAATCATCCTTCAGGCAATGGCGGTTGAGATCCCAAAAGTCAATGTAGACCCTGATCTATAAATTCATATTCCAGAATTGAACTATGATGGCCATACATTTGGGGTACTAAAATTTTATTTATAATGTAGGGTTTGATATGAATATCAATGTTGGCCATGACCATAGCACCATGAGAGGGGTTCATCTTCTTGGGAGGCTTCTTGAACACATGATGACTTACTACATGACCAAGACAGTGGTTGGAATCCTGAGGGTATAGTCCTAGAGTCTCTTTATAAGTCTATTAAAAACATCACAAGGCTACTTCAAAAAATCTATATACCACTATTTTTCCTCTATATGCATGGATGCACAGATCGGTATTGGCCTCGATCTATCTCAATACCAATATTCACCTGAAAAAGCTCATAAAAAGTAGTAGAGAATCCTTCTTCAAATGACAGAAGAGAATCTTAAAATATTCTTCATCATTTGAGGGAGAGTGATAAGTGGGGGGAGATGGTTCATCTCAATCAAATGATTTTGGGGAACACTAGTTCCTACCAATGTGGATATAGAATCCTCACTAGGGAATATTTCCTCTGCTAAAACCATGGTGATAGTAGCTGTCAATCCAATTCCACCAGGCCTCCAACTGAGGGATCCATTCAATACTACAAAATAGGCATTTAATATCTCTAAAAATATCCTTTATCAGTGATAGAGAATTACTGACTACTAGATCGATATTAAAAGCTTAAGTCTTTTATCAGCACTAAAAAAGCATTAATAAAGGGGCATATTATAGTGTGTTTTAATAGCACACTACAGCACCAGTGCAGTGTTCTATAATAGCACACAACACCACCAAAACCACCAATAAATCAATAAAATCATGTATTAATACATAATTTAAATTAATAGAAATAAATCTAGGCTCTTTTTCTAGGTTTTGTCGATGTGATGTGTGTTTTAAACTAAAATGATACTTATATATTGAAAAAAACACACTTGGAGTCATATTGATCACACCATGTTTTGGATTGAGTTGAGGCTAATTATTACACACCTCAAATGACTTATTGATCATTTTCCTAAAGTATTAAAATAATATTAATGTTTTTTCTATGTTTTGAGTACACCACTTGTCTTTTTTACTAAAATTCCATTTCAAACTGGAAATAGGCACATTAAATCATACCGGTCACATCGTGTGCCGATTTGATTTGATACCAATTCCTATATATCACAAATGACTTATGAATAATTTTAATAAATTATAAATATAATCCAAACATGTTTTCTTAATTAATAGTGAGTGACACTTTTGAACTAAAATGTTGAATTTAAACTGATAACGGACACATTGAATCATGTTGGACACATCATGTATCAGATTGAGGTTCATATAATTCTTACAAGTCAAAAATTACATATAGATCATTTTACTAATGTATCAAAACAATATAAATGCGTTTTCTCAGTTTTGACTAGGTGAGTTTTCCTTTTTACTAAAATTGATGTCTGTTTTAAATAAAAAGATGCGCTTTGAGTCATATCGGTCACAATAAGGATCAGATTGATATGTGTATAATTATTACACATCCCAAATGGCTTATGGATTATTTTAATATTTTATCAAAAGAATCTAAATGTCTTTACTCATTTTTGAGCACGTCACTAGTCTTTTTTACTAAAATGCCATTTTAAACAGGAAACATGCACTTTGAATCGTACTAATCTCATCATTTATTAGTTTGATGTGAGACTGATTCCTACACATCACAAATGATATATGAATCAATTTCCTAAATTATTAAGAAAATATGAGTGTGTTTTCTCAATTTTCAGTGAGTGAATTTTTTTGAACTAAACTATCAATTTTAAACTATTAACGGACACATTGAGTCATACTGGGCAGATCGTGTATCGGGTTGAGATTCAGATGATTCATAAATATCACATATTACTTATGGATCATTTACCTAAAGTATAAAAACAATATTGATGTGTTTTATTAGTCTTGAATAGGTCATTTTTCTATTTTATAAAAATTAATATCATTTTTAAATAAAAAGACACACTTGGAGTCATACCGATCACACCATGCATCAGATTGAGGTACTACTAATTAATACACATCTCAAATGACATGTAGATTTTTTTTTATAAGGTATTAAAACAATATAAACACTTTTTATTGGTTTTGAGTAGGTTGTTTTTCCTTTTTATTAAAATTGATTTCATTTTAAATAAAAATATGCACTTTGAGTCACACTGGTCACATCGTGCATCGGATTGAGGTGAGTGAGATTCTTACATCTCTCAAATAACTTATCGATCATTTTACAAAATTATCAAAATAATATTAATTAATTTTATTAGTTTGATTATGACACTTGTATTATTATAAAAATGTATTTCTTTAAATTGAAATATGAAATTTAACCTATACTAGTCACATCATTTATCGGTTTGATATGAGAGTGATTCAAACACATCACAAATAACTTATTAATTTATATCCTAAATTATCAATAAAATACAAAAATGTTTTATTTTTTTCATTGAGTGGAATTATTTGAACTAAACTGTCAATTTTAAACTAATAATGGACAAATTGATTCATAGCGGTCACACCATCCATAAAATTGGGGTGAAACTAATTTCTTCATGTCTCAAATGACTTATGGATCATTTCCCTAAAGTATAAAAACAATAAGAATATGTTTTATTTGTTTTTAGTATGTCATTTTTCTTTTTTACAAATATTAATGTCAATTTTAAATAAAAATAATCACTTTGAGTCATACCGGTTACACTGTGTATTGGATTGAGGTGTGGCTGATTCTTGAACATCCCATATTCTTAAAACAATTATAACTACCAATGTTAAAAAAATCCATTTTTTTCTATCTCGAACTAATAACACTTCATATTGAATTTATATTCTTATCTAAAAAACATTTCTCATTGTTTAAAGTTAGAAGAGTAGAGGATTTCAAAAATGATAATGGTTTTTTAGATAATAACATTAAACCAATATTTATTATTAGAAGTTCAACAAAGAAAAGAAATATAAGTGGAAAACATGGTACATAGGCATAAAGAATCATTTTATCACTTATGTGTCTTGTTAGAGATATTGTAAAGTAAAATATGACTTCCTAAAGAATCTGTGAAAAAAATACTAAATAAGTATTAGATAAAAATGATAATAAAATTAACTTACAAATAATAGATATAATGATGAAAAAACTAATCAAATAAGTATTAGGAATTTAACTTTACTTGATGTATGTATGAATTCTTGACATATTTTCTTATTTTCATTTTCTCAGTTTCAGGCTCAAAATCTAATCCCTCATGAGCAAAAGCATCTTTGAACAATCCACCCCAACTCAAAAAAAATAATCCACTTGTAAAAGAAAACAATTATTATAAGATTAATAATGAAAAGAAAAAAAATTAAACATAAATATGAAACATTACAGTAATTCTATGTATAATTATATTACTGTGAAAACATTTTTGACCACAGAGAAATTCTGACGGTAAAGCAAGAATGATGATAAAAAATTCAAATATATATCTGTAAACAATCAATCAATGAGTGAGTAGGATGAGGATAAAATAATATACATTGGATTGAATCATTGAATTTTCCAAGATAAATTAAATATATCCTAGTAGATTCATAAAATATTCATTTTTTATAATAAAAAAATAAATACACATAAGATATTCATTATTAAAGGTTAATGTCTCCCATTTGTGGGAATTACATGGATAAAAATTCAAGATTCCTATGGGTGTAACCAAAAGGAAATATTAAAGAATGATTTTTTTATGGATTAAAGGAAAACATACATAGTGTTTATTAGATATGTGATTAAAGAAATGAAGTTATTTTTAACTACTATTAATGAGTTGGTTATCATTTCAAATAAGGATATATTTTTATCAACTTTATGAAATACAAGAAAATCCGAAATTAATGAATAAAATTTCATTGGTGATTGGAATGTTTTGGTGAAAAATCAATGAATAAAGACTCTACAAAAACATCTTTTTTCCCAAGTAGAACCTAAATCATTTGGAGAGGCTGAAAAGTATGATAATTGGATCAAATATATACATGAGGATCCTGATCTGAGTAATAAAAATGTGACATGATGATCTTGATCCTAATAATAACAATGTAAGATTCTCATGGATCATGTTGTTTCATATATTGTTCCATAAAATTTCTATTAGTTTAAATTTTAGTTAATTTTTTGTCCTAATTTTATAAAACTCTTAACATAAAAGGTCAGGGTAACGTATTGTAATGAAACAGTTTTATTTCATGTAATTGAAATGGTCACATCTGTGGGGCATAATATTACCACTAGAAGGTCAGAAAAATGTATTTAATTTCATATTACTAAACCATAAAACTGAATAGAATTAAGAATCCACAGTGAACATATCATGTCATTAAATTATTAAATCCAAAGTAATAAATTTGACTTGAAATGGGATTCTAAAGGTGTAAGGATTTTATTCTCGGAAAATAATTTTTATTTCAAAAAAAATAGATTATATTAAAACATATTTATTAAATTTACATCAATAAATGTTCATATTTTATTTTATCATAATTAGTTAAATCTAGTTATATAAGATTTATTCTTGAATGATTTAAAATATTCTTTAAAATTTTAAAAAAATATTTTTCTTGTTAAATAGGTTACCTTTTATAGAAAATATCAAATTTAGAAAAAATATCTTCATTCAAAAATGATTGAGAATAATAAATTCTATCAATAATGTACTCCCCTTCTACAATATGTAATCAAATAGTATTTTATTTCATAAAACACCATGATGTTGAGGTTATTCTTAGAAACTGACTCATTCAAATTATTTATTTTTAGACTATATTTCAAAAACCAAAATAAAAATATGAATTACATCTTATCTCAAAATTATTATAATATAGTCCAAGGGTTATAGACTCTTAAACCTATTTGATTTTTATTTTTATAGCATTTAAGTCTTATTATTTAAATTCAAATTGAAATATTTCAAAAATAAAAACTAAAAACATTACATTTTTGAAAGAAGTAGTTAAATAAATAAGACCACAAGTAAAATATATATAATGTTTTTCCTCATCTAATTTTACAGATTCCTCAGAATCATTTGATTTTTACATTTCATAAGTGACCCCTAAATCTATCCCAGGCCTCATGAAATAATAAAAATTCATCCAAAATAAATCCATTAATTTTACACCATATTTTATTTCTCATTATCCTAGAAAAAAATTTCATGAAAATCATTATATAGTTGTTCTCATATGTTAGATACTTCATCATCCATTTTTTCGAAACAACTTCTAGAATTAACTTTAAAATAGAAAGGGATAATAATATATTTCAGTTTCTCCTCACTCAACCCTCTCAGTGCCAATTACTTCACAAAATAATATAAGACCCTAATGATGTTAGATATTTCATCATCAAAGTGATTTGCAATGTAATATTACAAACCAATGACAACACTGATTGCTATATAGATGAATTTTTCAAAAGTTGATGATTACAAAGAGGTAGATGTCATTGAATATGGGTATTGGGAGCCTATTATACATCACAAAAACATTACCCAATATTGGGTTTGATATATTTCAAGTCGCACAGTATCAATGTTTTCCCAAGGAGACCCACATGATATCAGGGAAGATGATACTTCAATATATCTTAAAATAATGAATTTTCGGTGCTTTTAATATAGGATATTGAAACTAGACTGGTTGGGATACATGGATGTGGGATGGAAAGCTTCAATGGATAATCTAGGGAAGTAAGAGATATTGAAAAACCTATATTTTTTTTCAATTCATGGTTGTGTTAAACCCTTGAATCGCTTGAGATTTTGATTCAAGACCCGGAATAGTTGGAACCTTGATTTTAGCCTAGATTCAAGCATGGATTCGGCAAGGAGGAGCACCATAAGTAGGTTTCTTCCATGGAGAGCTTCAAATATCACCAACTGGTTCGTGATGGTTAGGGTTTTTAAAATATATCGTGACACTTTTAATAGTGCTTCAAAAAAAATCACTGGTAAAGATACCTTTTATTAGTGATATGTCAATAAGCACTGATAAAATGAATCTTTATCAGTTCTATTTTATCTCTGATACAGATATAGATTTATCAGTACTAAAATAACACAGATAAATAATTATAATACATTTTAGAAAAATAATACTTTTTAAAAAATGTATAATTATTATATATCATTATAATAATTATAATAATACTTTTTATAAAATAATAATTTTATAATTCATTGAATATATAATTATTTATTTACAATTATATAAATAATTTTTAAAAATATAATATTTATATCATTATATATATTTATATAATTATATATATAACAAAGTAAATATATTTATTATTTAAATAAATCTATTATAATTTTATAAATAATTATATATAATTATATAAATAATTTTTAAACAAATATTGTCTATTTATTTATAATTATAAATGTATAAAAATAGTAAATATTTTTTTATAAACATTTTTTTACAAATGTATTTTTAAAATTATTAATGAATATTTAATCTTATGGTCTTGCATGTTAAAATTGAGTAAAAATGATTAATTAAATATGACTAAAATATTGAAAATTTGGACAAGTTTGATTCATATAAATCATGAAGAAAATGGATATATATTGAAATAAAGATGAATACATATTGAAAATTTTAAAACATAGTAAATAAATATATATAAAAAATAAAATATATAAATTGATTAAATTCCAAAAAAAAATATTTGTTTGTGTGTGTATGTATATAAAAATTCATTAATTACATATATGTTAGATAAATATAACATTTTTTATCTATGTTATAATATAAAAAATCCATCGACGCTTAATTATGTCCATTACTCGATGCAATTAGTCTGTTTTTTTAATTCATATTGCTTTTTAATTATAAACCAATATTCACTAAATATATTAATATTTAATTTAAATCATATATAATATTTTTTTATATAAATCATATTTATATGCATTAATATATATCTATATATTTAATATATATTATTTATTACCATTATCAATAATCATCTCATTAATAAAATGTTTAACATTTTTTTCAATTTACTTATTTTTAATTTTCATTTTTTCATTTTTATTTTGCATATATCAATATGTTTTTAACACATACTATTTATTTGTATTTATAATTTATATATAGTATAATAAATTTATTCATTTTTATCAATAATTATTTAATTAATAAAATTTGTAATATTTTTTTAAGAAACTCATTTTTTATTTTTATTTATTTAATTATTTCATTTATTTATTCAGATCTTTATCAATGCTAAAAAAGTTCTCATAAATGATTTCTTTATGACCACTAAAAATATAGCACTCATAAAGGGTACCCTTTATCAGTGCTAAAAATCACTCCAAAGGGTTAAATTTATCAACGCATTATTTAACGATGATAACGATTCCATATATCACTACTTTTTTAGTTCTGATAAATAAAAGAGCTATTAAATTCTTGTTTTGTAGTAGTGATTCTTCTTTTCAAAGCAATGGGGATGGACCGGTCTATGTCTTCTCAACCCGGCTCGGTGGAACGGAAGGGTATGGCGTATAGTTGTAGCATAGGGAAAACATCTTGGTACCTCATGGGGGTAAGGGGTTATAGTATCTGTAACACCCCATGTTTTTCTAAAAATAAATATAAATGCATGGAACTTTGTTTTAAATAGATATTTTTAATTAGCCTTTAAAACATAACTTTTTTACTTTTATTTTCTGAATTTCAAGAAACTATCATCTATATTTGTGTTCAGTATGTTATTTAGAGTTTATTAAAACCAACTTGTTTTTTTGGTGAATAGTAACATACCCTTATGAATAGTAATATGAATAGTGATATGACCCTAATGAATAGTAAATTTTATTAATATTTTATTTTATTAAGGCTTTAAGATAATATCATCTAGGTTAGTTTTTCACTGTGATATAGAAGTAGTTACAGAATTAGAATTGTTAATTTTTGAATTAAGTATGCTTTTATTTAAAAATTAAATTAATAGTATTTAGAAAATTATTTTCAAAAAATGAACTTCATTTTTGAAATCTACACATCGATAAATGTTTAGGGTGAATTTTGGGAATTTTTCTGAAACAGTTGATTTTTCAGTGAATAGTAAAAAATACAGTTTTTAGTTTCAGTGTATTAATGACATCATTAATTATATAATAGTGATGTCATAATTATGGTCTAATTTTGTATAGTTTAATAATATTTTAGGTGTCCCAAGTGGCTTATACGATGGGAAAATACCATGGGCAAGCCCATGGTTTTGTAAATACCACTCATGAGGTGCCCCTTGAAAATTATTAAAATAATCCCTCACTTTTCCTATAAATATCAACTCTTCCCTTCATTTAATTAATTACCAATTCTCCCTCAATGAATCTCTGGCCTCCTTACCTTCATATTAGTCCTACCAATGTTTCCTCAAGCCCCCAAAGTCTCAAACTTTAATTTGTAAGGGTTACTCTACAAGGTAAGAAAATTCACAATTTCTTTCTTTTTCCTTTCAAATTCTCTTTTATGTGGTATAATTTTCATGTTTATATACCATGTTCATATTTCCTTCTTATTATTTATCTTTTATATATTATGATTCATTTCTGGATGGTTGACCCTTGTCCCCTATCTTTCAAATATTTTTCTAAAACCATGTTGTGTAGCCGTTAGGCTGCCGAATTTTTGTACGAGATTTCTCACTTTTTCTTTTATTTTGAGTTCCTTCCTTATTCTTTCTTCATATATCCTTACCCAAGAGTAATTAAATCTATATAAATCATTTATATTCTATATTTTATCATGTTTATGGGAAATTACTCAACATTATTCTCCTCCTCTCCCAATTATTTGAAGAATAAAAACATTGTCTTTTTGTGTCGAATTACCGACATCCTGGATGATGTGATTTCAAAATCCATTAATTCTTTCAAGTCTGGTCATGAAACCATTTATATGGTTAAAACAGGTTATTATATATGTGTTATGACTCACCCATGGTTCTGTAATTCTTTTTTACTCATGTTTCTAATTTATAAGACAAAACGAGGTTGTTATTATCAAATAACCACTAAAATGATATTAACGAACATCATTAATGTTCTATCTTATGAATCATCCTCGTTTAATAATTCAAAATGATGAATGGAATAATTTATGTTACTGGATATATATGTATACTACTCCATTCCAATAATGGAGTTTCACTTCCAATTGAAAAGAATGTTCATCATGAACCAATCATGGAAATCATGTTAAGAACTAACCCAAAATCAGTGCAAAGGGAAAAATACTAACAATTAAGGGTGAAATGATGTTATTAAATGATCATATAAGATGTTATAAACATGAAAATGTTTCTGTAAAATATTAATAACACTTTTTTAACCATTATACAGAAGGTTTAAATAAGTAGGAAGTAATACAAACCCAAGGTAAGGAAATTCTTAACCTGATTTCCATTCTTTGGGTTAACCTTATACTTCATTATTTATGTGCTATTTAAATTGTTTTTGTGATGGGTTATGTTTATATTATGTTTAATTATGTGTAATTACAGTATATATACATACTCCATCCACTCTATTAAGTCTCTCTTCAATTTTATGAAATTTATAAGGGGATTTTCTTTAAAAATCTTCTTTTTAAATTCAGTTTTACAAAATTCCAAAGCAATGTTTTAATGGAATTATTCATGTTGTATGATTATGTTTTTGTTCTTGGGAATTATTTATGATGAAGGGTGGGATCTATATTTCCCTCTTATGCATTGGGTATGAGTAATTTGGAGGTTGGCCATATGGTTACTCTAAGTGTAACTGCGATGGTTACATAAAGTAAGGTAGTCGTGAGGGTTACAAATTATAAGGTAGCCAAGAATTGTTACAAGATTAAGTAATTAATGCACCAAGATACCTTTATGATTATATTTATGTTCTCATTTTTTGTGTGGATCTTGTGTAAATCTCATGTTACACAAAGTACTTATATATGGGTGACAATAATATCTTTTGAAAATGCTTTCATATGTTATGAGTATTCATGGACTAATGTGATTTTTTCATTATTTTCCATCCCTTACTGAGATTTTGGGCTCATCCCAAGTTTTTAAATGAATTTTCACTTGTTAATGGATGTGTAATACAATGAAGGAAGACATGTTAAATGTTGAATAATTTTCAATGAGTCTTGTTTTAAGTTTTAATGTTTTCTATTTTGAAAAACATTGAAACTATTTTTATGGTATCCACTCTGTAATAATGTGTAATGTCATAAATGTACTATCCTAATTCTCTAAAACTCTAAACTTGAAAAGATCTTCAATGTAAAAGGAAATGTTTTCTTTGATAAATTCAAGATTATATATGTAATAAGGTTGCGTCCTTATAGTTGGTATCAGAGGGCGGTTTAGATAACTTTAGGGGTTAGGGTGATGTTAATAGAATACCATAAATAATTTTCAATCTATGTTTAATTTATTATAGCATTTAAAGATTACGATGTTGGTTCATCTAAGATTTGTTTTTTCAGAATGGTTATACACAGAAGGAACAGGGATGCTGAAGAGGAGAGGCACTGATAGAATGACATCCTTCCGGAACTACATCCCGGAATGGTAGGGATTGGAACTGAGCAGTTTGTGACAGTAATGGCTCAGCAAACTCAGGAAATAAATGGTGGTGGAATCCATTCAAGATAACCAATAGAGATACCACGATGAAACATGACTGTAGTGGAACATTTTATGAGACAACATCCTCCTGTATTCAATGTATCTTTTGACCTAGTAGCAGCTGAAGGATGGATCAAAGCCCTTAAAAAGATATTCGATGTAATGGTATGTTCAGACAATGAAAAGGTAAGTCTTTCCATTTATCATTTTGAAGGGGAAGCTAATCATTGGTGGTCAATGGTAAGGAATATCAAGGGTAAAGATTATTTTTATTCCTTAGAGTGAGATGAATTTAAAAGTCTTTTCCTTGAAAAATATTTTCCTAAGGTGGTGCGACTAAGAATGGAGAAGAAATTCCTTGAATTGAAACAGAAGGAGGAAGATTCAGTGGCTGTGTATGAAGCTAACTTCACCCAACTATAGAGGTATACCCCAAATCTTATTCAGGATCATGATAGAAAAATCAACCACTTTTCCTCAGGATTGAAGCCAAGGTATCGAAGGGCGTTGGACTCTCTTGAATTCAAAATGTATGAGAAACTTTTATGATGTGCTGAGAGGGTAGAGGTGGATTTTTCTGGTGATCATGTGCATTTTAGAAACAATGAGAAGAAGAGGTCCAGTTGCTAAGAAATGGGTAAGAATCAACCAAATAAATCTTATGGTAAGAAAATCCAATTTCCATTTTGTGAAAAGTGTGGAAAGAAACACCCTTGGGAATGTCTTAGAAAAAATGGGAAGTGTTTTAAATGTGGTATGTTTGGAAATATGGCCTGAGATTGTAATGAACATGATCCAAACACTATTCCTGATATGTAGATAGTAGAGTGTTTTAAATGTGGTGAGATGGGTCATTATAAAAATGCATGCCTGAAGAGAGATCCAAATGATGAGAAAAGCCAGACTAAAACCCAAAAGGTGTAGTGAGATCCTTTGCGACTAAGTCAGCAGTTATCAGGCCATCCAATGAAGTTGTATCAGGTACTTTGTTTGTTTACTCAGATTTTGCTACAGATTTTTTTGATATGGGGTCTACACATTCCTTCATCTTTGAGAAATTTTCTAGTAAATTGGAAATATCACCTCAACAAATGAGACCCAAACTTGTTATTAAATCCCTCGTGGGAAATGTTATATAAAAGAGGAATTATAAGAATCTTTATATTGTGTTATGTTGAAAGACTTTACCAGCAAACCTCATTGTTTTACCCTTAGTTTAGTTTCATGTTATTTTAGGGATGGAATGGCTTTCTAATTATCATGCTAAGATTGATTGTAGATCTAAAGAAGTTGTTTTTTAGAAATAGTTTTAGTTTGTATACAAGGATGAACCCATACAATTGATAACATATCAGGAAGCTGAGAAACTATTGAAAGATGGAAATGAAAGTTATCTTGATCATATTGTTTAAAACAATGGAACTATTCAAATTATTGATGTGTCAGTGGTAAATGAATACCTTGATGTTTTTCCTGATGAGTTATCTGGTGTCATACCTGATCGAGAAGTTGAATTCACAACTGACTTAGTTCCTAATGCTAAGCCAATTTCAAAACCCACATATCAGATGGCTCCAATAGAACTTCTTGAATTGAAAAATCAATTTCATGATTTTCTTGAAAAATGATTCATTCGTCCTAGAACTTCACCATGGGGAGCCTTTGTTTTGTTTGTTAAAAAAAAAGATGGTTCCATGAGACTTTGCATTGATTACAGAGCTTTGAATAACATCACTGTTAAAAATAAGTATCATTTGCCTCATATTTATGACTTGTTTGATTATCTCTTGGGAGCTCAGTACTTTTCCAAGATTGACTTTAGATACAGATACCATCAACTGAAGGTGAAGGAAGACGACATCCTGAAAATAGCCTTTCAGACTAGATATGGGAATTATGAATTTGTTGTTATACCATTTGGATTAACTAATTCACCTGCTGCATTCATGAATATTATGAATAGATTATTTCATGAGTTCATGGATAAGTTTGTGGTTGTATTTATTGATGAAATTATAGTATTTTATAAAAATAAATAGGAGCATGAAAAACATCTAAGGGTTGTTTTACAAACATTAAAAGAAAAGAAACTATATGTAAAATTCATAAAGTGTGATTTTTGGTTGCAATAGATTTATTTTCTTGGGAACATTGTAAATATGGATGGAATAATAGTTGATCCTTCCAAAACAAAAGTAGTTGATGAATGGACAAGATCCACAAATGTTACAGAGATTCGTAGTTTTCTGGGCTTAGCAAGTTATTACCGACGGTTTTTAAGAACATTTCACGGTTATCAAGCCAGATAACTAAGTTAACATAGAAAGGGGTTAAATTTGTTTGGATAGAGGAATGTGATGTTTGTTTTCAAGAACTGAAAAAGAGATTGGTGAATGCTCTAGTTTTGGCCTTACCATCTCAAAATGGTGAGTTTTTCATCTACAGTGATGCTTCTTTGAAGGGACATGGTTGTGTTTTGATGTATAATGATCAGATAATTACCTATGCTTCGAGAAAACTTAAACCTCATGAGTTAAATTATCCCACAAATGATTTGGAATTTGCAGTTATGGTTTTTTCTTTGAAAATATGGAGGCATCATTTATACAGAACCAAATGTCAAATATATACTGACCATAAACGTCTAAATTATATATTCACTCAGAAGGAATTAAACATGAGGTAGAGAAGATGGCTATAACTGATAAAGGATTATGACTGCACGATCAATTACCATCCGGGGAAAGAAAAATAAGTGGCAGATGCCTTAAGATGAAAACATCATGCATCATTAATCATGCTAAGTTTGGAACATGATCCCTTGATTAATTATTTTATGAATTTTGGCTTAGAAGTTATTGGTGCAGGGAATACCTCTATTTTGTTTTAGGTTTCAGTGTAGTATTCTTTGTCAAACAGAATTAAGTAGGCGCAAAATAAAGATCGTGAGCTACAGAAAAAGGTAGAATTGGTTAAAATGGGTAAGTTTCCAGAATTTAATCTTGATAGTGATAGTGTTTTAAGATTTTGAAAAAGGTTGTGTGTACCTACTGATCCTCATTTGAAGAAATATTTTTTGTGTGAAGCTCATAGTTCTCCATTTTCTGTTCATCCTGGAAGTATTGAGATGTACAGAGACCTTTGGGAGTATTATTGGTGGGATGGAATGAAAAAAAGACATTGTTGATTTTACCATGAAATGTTTGACGCGTCAACAGGTTTAAGAAGAGCAGTAGTTGCCGAAGGGAATACGTCAGCCTTTTCCAGTGCCAGAGTGGAAATGGGAGAATGTATCCATGGACTTTGTGGTGGGACTACTAAAGACTTCTCGAGGTAACAATTCTATTTGGGTTATTATTGATAAACTAACAAAGTCTGCACGTTTTATATAAATTTGAGATACAATTTCTTTGGATCAACTTTCTTGATTGTACCTCAAGAATATTGTTAGGTTATATGGAGTTACTCTTTCAATTGAATCTGACTGAGATCCTAGGTTCACTTCTAACTTTTGGAAGGGACTTCAGAAGTCGTTGGGCACATAGTTAAATTTCATCAATTCTTTTCATCCTCAATTAGATGGGCAGTCAGAACGAACGATTTAAACTTTGGAGGATATGATTCGAGCTTGTTCAATGTACTATCAGGGAAGTTGGGGTTAGCATCTTTCATTAGTTGAGTTTTCATATAATAACAGTTTTAATTCCAGTATTCAGATGGAACCTTTTGAGGTCTTTTATGGAAAGTGGTGTCGGACTCCAGTGTTTTGGGATGAAGTCAGTGAAACAAAGTTAATGGGTCCAGAATTAGTTGAAGAAGTGGCTGAGAAAGTGAGGATGATCCAAAAAAACATGGGGACAACTCAGAGCAGGCAGAAAAGTTATGCAGATAACAAAAGAAAATACATCTCTTTCGAGGTAGGTGACCATGTTTCCTTAAAGTCTCTCCTTGGAAAAGTGTGATGCATTTCGGTAAGAAAGGAAAGCTAAGCTCATGGTTCATTGGTCCTTTTGAAATCTTGGAGAAGGTTTAAATAGTTTCATACCGCGTATCTTTGCCTCCGAGTTTGTTTTAGGTACACAATGTTTTTCATGTTTTGATGTTGAGAAAGTATGTGCCAGATTCATCACATCTCTTGAGCCCAGAAGCAGTTCAGCTGGAAGAGAACCTTTCTTATGAAGAGAAATTGGTTCAAATTATTGATCGAAGAGAACATGTATTGTGGAATAAGTTAATCCACTAGGTAAAGGTTTTTTGGAGGAACCACATGGTTGAAGAAGCAACATGGGAGTCTGAAAATTATATGAGGGAAAAATACCCTCAGTTGTTTAATAAGTAAATAACATTTTGAGGACGTAATTTCAAGAAGGTGGGGATAATGTAACACCCTTTTTTTCTAAAAATAAATAGAAATGCATGAAACTTTGTTTTAAATAGATATTTTTAATTAGCCATTAAAACCTAACTTTTTTACTTCTATGTTCTGAATTTCAAGAAACTATCATCTACATTTGTGCGCAGTATGTTATTTGGAGTCTATTGGAACCAACTTGTTTTTTTGATGAATAGTAACATACCATTATGAATAGTAATATGAATAGTGATATGATCCTAAGGAATAGTAAATTTTAATATTATTTTATTATATTAAGGATTTAATATAATAACATCGAGGTTAGTTTTTCACTGTGATATAGAAGTAGTTACAGAATTAGAATTGTTAATTTTTGAATTAAGTATGATTTAATTTAAAAATTAAATTAATAATATTTAGAAACTTATTTTCAAAAAATGGACTTCATTTTTTAAATTACGCGTCGATAAATGGTTAGGGTGAATTTTGGGAATTTTTCTGAAACATTTGATTTTTCAGTGAATAGTAAAAAATGCATTTTTTAGTTTCGGTGTATTAATGTCATCATTAATGATATAATAATGATGTCATAAATCTGGTCAACTTTTTTATAGTTAAATAATATGTGATGAGTCCCAAGTGGCTTATACAATGGGAAAATACCATGGGGAAGCCCACGGTTTTGTAAATACCACTCATGATGTGTCCCTTGAAAATTATTAAAGTAATCCCTCACTTTTCTTATAAATACCAACTCTTACCTTCATTGAATTAATTCCCAATTCTCCCTCAATGAATCTTCAGACTCCTTACTTTCATAGTAGTCCTACCAAGGTTTCCTCATGACCCCAAGGTCACAAACATTAAGTTGTAAGGGTTACTCAACAAGGTAAGAAAATTCCCAATTTCATTCTTTTTCCTTTCAAATTCACTTTTATGTGGTATAATTTTCAAGTTTCTATACCATGTTATTATTTCATTCTTATTATTGATCTTTTCTATATTATGATTAATTTCTTTATGGGTGACCCTTTTCCCCTCTCTTTTAAATATTTTTCTAAAACCATGTTGTGTAGTCATTAGGCTGCTGAATTTTTTGTAAGATATTTCTCACTTTTTCTTTTATTTTGAGTTCCTTCCTTATTATTTCTTCATATATCCTTACCCAAGAGGCATTAAATCTCCATAAATCATGTATATTCTATATGTTATCATTTTTATGGAAAATTACTCATCATTATTCTTCTCCTCTCCCAATTATTTAAAGAATAAAAACATTGTCTGTTTGTGTCGAATTACCGACATCGTGGACAATGTGATTTCAAAATCCATTAATTCTTTCAAGTCTAGTCATGAAACCATTTATATGGTTGAACCAGGTTATAATATATGTGTTATGACTCACACATGGTTCTGTAATTCTTTTTTATTCATGTTTCTAATTTATAAGACAAAATGAGGTTGTTATTATCAAATAACCACTAAAATGATGTAAACGAACATCATTAATGTTCTAACTTATGAATCATCCTCATGTAAGAATTCAAAATGATGAATGGAATAATTTATGTTACTAGATATATATAAATACTACTCCATTCCAATTCTGTAGTTTCACTTCCAATCGACAATAATGTTCATCAAGAACCAATCATGGAAATCATGTTAAGAACTCACCCAAAAATAGTGCAAAGGGAAAAATACTAACAATTAAGGGTGAAATGATGTTATGAAATGATCATATAAGATGTTATATATATGAAAACGATTCTTTTAAATATTAATAACACTCTTTTAACTATTATACATGAGGTTTAAACAAGTTGGTAGTAAGACAAACCTGAGGTAAGGGAATTCTTAACCCGATTTCCATTCTTTGGGTTAACCTTCTACTTCATTATTTATGTTCTATTTAAATTTTTTTTGTGATGGGTTCTGTTTATATTATGTTTAATTATGTGTACTTATAGTATATATACATACTTCATCCACTCTATTAAGTCTCTCTTCAATTCTATAATATTTATAAGGGGCTTTTCTTTAAAAATCCTCTTTTTAAATTCGGCTTTATGAAATTCCAAAGCAATGTTTTTATGGAATTATTCATGTTTTATGATTATGTATTTATTCTTTGGAATTATTTATTATGAAGGGTGGAACTTATATTTTCTTCAAATGCATTGGGTATGAGTAAGTTGTTGGTCGGCTGTATGGTTACTCCAAGTGTAACTGTGATGGTTACACAAAGTAAGGTAGTCGTAAGGGTTAAAAATTATAAGGTAGACAAGAATGGTTACAAGATTAAGTAAGTAATTCCCCAAGATACCTTTATGATTATATTTATGTTCTCATTTTTTGTAAGGATATTGTGTAAATCTTGTGTTACACAAAGTAAGTATATATGGGTGATAAGAATGTCTTTTGAAAATGCTTTCATATGTTATGAGTATTCATGGACTAATTTGATTTTTTTCCTTCTTTTATATCCCTTACTGAGCTTTTGTGCTCATCCCAAGTTTTTAAATGATTTTTCACAGGTTAATGGATGTGTAATACAAGGAAAGAAGATATTTTAAATGTTGAAGAATTGTCAAGGAGTCTTGTTTTAAGTTTTAATGTTTTATATTTAAAAAAAAAGGAAACTGTTTTTATGGTATGAACTCTGTAATAATGTGTAATGTCATAAATGTACTGTCCTAATTATCTAAATCTCTAAAATTGAAAAGATATTTAATGTAAAAGGAAGTGTTCTCTTAGATAAATTCAATATTATGTATGTAATAAGGCTGGGTCCTTTTAGTATCACTCGATCCTGACCCAAGTAAGAGTACGAGGCAATCCACCGACATTCCTTATACCTGGGAACACAAATTCTATTATTCTCAAAAATGAAAAACTTGTGTCCCTGGTCTAGAATTGGGGACTCCAACCAGTGAATCATGAGGATGAAAACATTATCCATGTTTTTTCAGGGGTCAATCGCAGTAGTATTTTTTTCAACCACATTGGTTTGAACCCGTTTTTCCCTAATCTTGTAGTAGTCTGTATCCAAATAGTGGGATTTACAAGAGGAAAAGGAAGTTGAATCCCCTTGGATTAGGCCCACTCGACCGTTGAGGGGGTACTTTAGGAATTGGTGATACACTGAGGGAACCACTGCATGAAGATGGAGACATGGTCTACCCATCAGTAAATTATGGGTGGTATCCTGTGAGACAAACATGAATTTAGTGATTGCAATGAGACCACTAAAATAGGTCACCAAACAGATTCTTCCACACGACTTCTACTCAGTCCTATCATAACCCTAAATTTTTTAGTTAAAGGGACTCAGATCTGCTTCACTCAACCCTAACATGCAAAGTGTCTGGGTTGAAATAAGGTTAATCGTCAAACCTGTGTCAACTAGACAGTGGTGTACTTATAGGACATGGAGCCAACAAGTGATGTACAGTAGGAAGATATGTCTCTATTCTAGGAAGGGAGCTCTCAGAGCCTGAATTTAATGAGGGGCTAGAGCCTGAAGAGGGGTAAAACCTGATTCTCTTTCCTAGGTGTTTGTGGTACATTATATTGTGGTTTTTTTGATTCTTCGATGGGTATTTTTTATTATAATACTGGGCATGAGGATTTTTCCATCAATGAGGATATGGATGAGGCTCTTCCGGTAACAAATCTTATGACTTAGGGGGGCTCAACCTACATGACGATATTAGAGTATACTTTGGAGGCTCTTATTGAAGGAGACTGAGAAGGAAACAGACATTCCTACTGGGCCTGTTGTACTGATTTTTATAGGCATTGATTATTGTCAGAGAAATATTAGAATCTACCTAGGAAATTTTAATTGATGAGGAGGGGACCATCTCGAACCTGACATTCCCCATGCACATCGTTTATATATTCTCTTGGTTCAGTGAAATATCGATTGAATATGTGACGCCCTTCCACCACAAAATGATGTTTGTGACTTGCTCAATTGGTCATTTCTTGCACATTAAGTGGTTGTCAATTCTTGTCTTTTTGGTGGTAAAACAAAATTGATAGAGAAACTGCATATAGATATCATCCCAACCAGAAATGGATCATATGGGTAACTAGTTGTACAAGATGAATGTTGTCCCTTCCAATGTCAATAAAAAAAATCTGATTTTGGTGGCCTATTCTGGCTCTAGAGTTTCCAACATTAGTTTTCACCTCAATATAAATTGGGCTAGACACTGAAGAGGGTCACCCATCCCATTGAAGGAGATATAGGTAAGATTCCTAAAACTCGTGGGTTATTTCATATCATCCACCCATTCCAAATATGACTTGCCATCAGGTGGGATCTCCACCTATCACGTCTTTAAGGCTTTGAGGTGAGTAGTGAGAGTGACTATCAAATCTTCCTGGAGAGTATTCTTGTCATGGTAATTAATCTTGACCACCAATGCATTGACATACTCATCAACATGATATAAAGATTCAGCAGCTCTTGGAGAAACTGGTACAGTGGCTGGTGGAGAAACTAGCAGATCTATCAACAGATTGGATCTATATTGGTCTAGATGGATTTTATCACAGTGCTTCAGCAGAGTCAATGACACACACCACACTCTTTTACCATAGACTCTAATATCCACCCTATTCAAATGCATGAGATTTTCAGATCAATGGGATTAAATTAGCTAAGAAGGACTTGTGGCATCCCCTAATGTCCCAGAGGAGGAGGGACAAGATTGTGCCAAGGATCACCATAATCAAGGAACCTCTTTTCAAGGATCTCATCAATGAACTTCCTTTTATCTATAATTTACTGTATTAAAGCGGTTGTGGCTAGATCAACCTTTGCCTCTTGTGAAACATAAAATAGGACTTAGCGGCCCTATTCTGATACTTACCTTTTTTAGTTTATTACCAATGAGAAATAATGAGAAGGGGTCTCTAAGTCCACATAACTATATTTAATGATGAGTAAGGACACCTACATGGTCCACCATATGCTGCGCTACCTAGAGGTAGGTTCTCTTCTTAAAATCCCATGATGGTTTCCCCGTCTCCATTTATCTCAAGGACAACAATGTTCACTGTGATGGTGTCCAAATACATATTCTCTATGTTTCCCACAAGTCAACTTGTTGTAGTATAAGACTAAAGTAGAGATGATCATATTTCCCATTCCCTAGATTTTCACATGTAGGGACACCTCTTCAATAATTATACATAGCACTGTGAAGCTCTGAACACATCATTATTGAGGAGTCCAGTAGTAGTCGGTGATGTTGGGTGTTGGGACACTAGAAGCACAGCCAACTTAACAATGCATCACTATGGGTCGATTCCATTGAAATTCTCTCAGATATTTGTGTAGACCACTCATGGTCATGGAGGTGAAAACTTGTCACCCATATGGTTTGGAAAAATCATGTAACCATGTCTTGGGTGAGGAATTCCAGAATGTCAAAGTTAATAACTGAAATATATTACAACATTTTGGAAAATTCCTATGCAACTATAGTGTCCCACAAACTTTCCAGAACAGAAGAGGTTTTTGACTCTTGGATTCCCCAGGATCCGATCATCACTGATTGAGAATTTTTTAATGCTACGGATGTGGACCACTATGGTTTCAGACTATCATTTGGAGAGATTGTTGTATTCACTGACTTATCACTGTATGTTGGGTCATATATTAGGGGTTTTCCGACCACATAATCACATCACTGTAGGATGGGGTACTTTCCACTATTTCCTAGGTGAGAGTAGAAGAATTCATATATGAATCTATCAAGTGATCTTCATCTATCATGTCCTAGAAGTACTCTCTGTGATCTCATGTAGAGGTAGAGAATGAAGTCACTGATAAAAAACATAAATGCACTATGAGACCCTATAAGGGAGCCAAATATTCTTGCATTTACATATTCCTAAAAATAAATTAGTCTATTTGGTGAATCTGACCCTCTGAGATGATGAATATCACATTCTAGGATCCTTCCCCAGACTCTAAGGTAGAGGATTGGGATGAAGGATCAATCATTGGGTCACACTTCACTTCAGAATTTGAGAAGATAATGGGATTAACAAATAATTTTTACTTCCTAAAGTTATTCCTTATATGGTTATGGTTATCACTTCTACCCTGGGATAGATCTTCAGGGCAGTAAGTGCTTCATAATGAGGAGTAATTTCATGATGGTTGGTTCTGGAGCAGGGAGGACCTCTGCTTGAGTTGACTAGGAGATGGGGAGGACCTTTATATTGATTTTATTTGGATTGGGGAGGACATATGCTAAAAATGTTGTGAGAGTGGGGAGGACCTCTATCCTGGGTGCTGACATAGCTGGGAAGACCTATACTTGAATCATTGGGATCATGGGGAGGACATTCATGTTTATTTTTGTGGGAGTGGGTAGGACCTCCACTTTGGTGAGTTAAGGTGCGAGGAGCACCTATACATATACAATATGGGAAACGAGGAGGATTTTTATTCTAGGATATATGAGTATGTGGAGAACCTTCGTACTGGTTACTAGACAAGCACTAAGGACCTTCATATTGGTTGTGCAGAGCTATAAGGACCTACACTTGAGATAATTAATACATGGGGAGGACCTCCATGTTGGTCGCATGTGGCATGGGGAGGACCTCTGTGTTGGTTAGTCATTATAACATGAGGAGGGCCTTCATACTAATCAACGATGATGTAGGGAGGGCCTCCAGTTTTATCATTACTAGAGTGGGGATGTCCCTCACTTGAGTTGGTGTAAAAATGGTGATTCCATCCATGGTGACAATTGATGGAGTGGGGAGGACCTCCACTATGGTTGGATGAAGTATAGGGAGAACCTATGTATTGGATGTCAATGAAGCGTGGAGGTCCATCGCTTTGGTTAGTTCTACTATGTGAAGGACCTATGGTTGTTTTGAGAATTTTATGAGGTGTACCTTCATGTTTATAGTTTGTGACATAGGGAGGTCCTCTATATCGGGAACCATAGTCATAGGGATGACCTCTGTGCTAGATGTCAATGACGTGGGGATTAAATTTCCTCTGGTTGATACTAGGAACACGTGGAGGGCCTACATGTTAGGTGAGAGAGTGGGGGGGAACCACTCGAGCTGGTGATGGTATAGGGAGGGCCTCTGTACTAGATCTCAATATCACGGGTCGGCCCGTGACAGCTATCGTTGGTTCCAATGATCGAAAGACTGAACCCATCCAACCTATGAGGTGGCTGAGGTCTCGATTATGATCAAGTGTTGATGGGTCCCTACTCTGGAATGGAATAGATCTAATGGAATGAAGTTATGGGGGTGTGTTCCATGGGATCCATCAAAGATGATGCCCCCTGACAGGAATCCCCCTGGTCCTTAGCCCGACATTGGCCTCAGATCATTTAGACCAGGGCTGACATAGCAGGGGTGCAGTCAACCTATTCTTTAGCTTGAGGGACCAGTCATTGGTGGCATTGATGTGTTATAATGGGATCCCACCTTATTGGGTCCTAATATGTATTCATCACTTAGAATACATGATCATACTCTATCTCCTCTGTGTAGGGTATCGAGTCATAAGAACACTCTGGGGAGAGGTTTCCAAAGCAGTTAGATGTCGGATTAGGGAGTTGTGGCTCCCTGTATGGACCTTGGGGGCAGCGGTGCTGGCAAGGAATCGAAGCCTCCAGGTCTTGTCGGGCCATGTCCCTTGTAGGAATGACCCTCCTGCTTGTATTAGATTATGAGGGTGTTTATAACCCTCCTACTGATTATTTCATAGTGTGAGAAAGGGTGTGGGTTCTTGGTACCCATAGTCTTGGATGATTCTATGTCATAAGAGGATTCATGTGGGGTTTCATCATTTTTACTCGTCCTGCTCTGACATCTTCAGGCATGGGTGATTGGTTTCTTATATCTTAGGTCCTATAATGTAGTAAAATTTATCTATTAGTAAGGATATCTATAAAGGAATTCCCAGTTCCCTACATCAACCATTCTTCCATGGATGGAGAGATGGATCCAAGATAATAAAGTCATAGACTACACTTCCCAGTGATTTACTGCCCCAAATTTTGGTGAGTTCTATACTAGACCCACTATATTCTTAATGGGGCTCTGTGCCAAATATCTAAATATAGTGGCATTATAATTTATGTATGTAATGAATGAAACTAATCCCTATTATGAGGAGAATAATTCACACAGGTTTCACCATTTTTATTTCTGATGCTTTCATTGGGGCGTGCTTCCTCACATGTTATAATCTGAAGAATGTTTTACCCCCACATTCCTGATTTATAAAGGCAGGTGTCATTCATCAATTCTTCATATATGTTAATTCTTGATTGAAATTGGATGATGTTATGTGAGATCCTATTTCCATGGATTCCTCCTTGGAATTCATCACCTCTTCTAGGTCTCCCTCATAGATAAAAGCATGTTCATGAAACTCATTTATAGTGTCATCTCTTCATGGATGATGTTTAATTATGATACTTATGTCTAGACATTCCAAGAATTCTTTATAAGGAATTAAACTTTGATTAGGGGATTAGTCATGTTGGGAATTGTTGGCATGTCTGTACACTTGAACATTGGTCACTTGTATTCTTCCTCATGAGAGGTATTCTCAAAAGCGTGTAACCCAATGAATCTTATAGAGAACACAATTTATCTTATTCCATAGGATTGTCTTTTGAGGTTTTCTTTAATAATCTCATGTTTAACATGGTGTTGGCCACAAGTTTAATATCTTGAAGAGACAGAGTAGAACTTATCAGAATGCCTCATGAAGGCGTGCCAAAGAGGTACATATCGAGATGGTAGGAACTAAGGTTTACCATT
Source organism: Viscum album (assembly GCA_963277665.1). Taxonomy (NCBI): domain Eukaryota; kingdom Viridiplantae; phylum Streptophyta; class Magnoliopsida; order Santalales; family Viscaceae; genus Viscum; species Viscum album. Next base: position 770,064,347 of record OY728131.1, read on the forward strand.
GGTTAGGATTAATCCACATAGAGTCATCTAACATACCCTTTTTAGAAGAAAGTGATCAAAACATACGTAGTTTGAGGGGGTATGGTGTGGGGATTACACAAGGTCCACTACCCTTCACAAGAATATTTCTCTTGGATGGATGATGCATTTTGTGAAGTTTACACATGGTTATCTTCCCAGGTGCTTCTAGTAGAAGTGATGATGTGGATGGACCTTATGTGTAGGAACATACCATGTGGATGGCATGATTTCTCTAGGATTTTTAATCTTGGGTAATAGTTGTGATGAATTATGGGTGGATTGGATGAAATAGATGGAGTGGATGGATTTCTTGAGGTCGTTGGTATTGAACCTGAAAGAGGATTCTTATGTATCTTAATTAGTTAGGAATAAAATTTCATGTAGTTCTGGAAAGTGTGGAGCTTATGCGTAGTAGAATCCAATGATAGTGGAAACAAGGGCTTTCTCTAGGAGGGCTTCTCATTAGGGATGGAGAAAGGTTTCTTGGTTACTACTAACCTCTAAGACCATGTGAGTCATGATGAGTGTGAGATACAAGAGGAAGCAGTGGACCATATGGTTGCATAATAAAATATGTGTCAGCAAGAGATGGTGTGGGGCATACGTGTAGAAGCTTCCCACTAGGGATCTCATTCTGTGTGAGGAGAATTTAATTCTATATGAGGAAGATATCACTCCCATTTAGATGATTGGGAATGGAAAATTATTGAGTTGTGTCACCACATGTTAATTTTACAGAGTGAGACTACAGTTTAACATCATGTGCTGAGGACAAAGGTGCTTGGAAGTTTTAAGACCTGCTGCATAAATAGGGGGAACTCACTCCTTACTCATTGGTCTTAAATAACTAATACCCATCAACCCTTGGGGAAGGGAAGGCATCTGCAAAGCTAGGTTTTAATGGCATAGATGAGTTTTTGATAGTGGGGTCTATGTTATCATGGATATACCAAAAAGTAAAATCCATTATCATGCCTATGATGAAAATTATAAGGTAGGGAAATGAAATAGGGGACACTCTAGGATGAACCAATAAATCACTATGCATAAGCCTATAGGGCCACACGGAGGATGTGTACACAAGACATGGGATTTTCACTCAAGATTGGATAAAACATGGTGTTTTAGGGTAAAGTAAGTATATGAGTCCTCAAGGATGAGATGCATGTAATATTGATTTTTTTTGCACAAAAGGATGGGTTGAGCGCAAGATTGGGTTGTACGAAAGACCAGGTTTGTGCGTAAGAGGTTACTTTTTCTTGCACCTAACATCGTCTGAAATAAAGTGGGTGAGGTTCAATCCCTTGTGGTTCCACATTAAGAGGTCCTATAAGGGACCTATCGTGTATGTTATTTTACCATGGAGGGGTTCATGGTTTCTGCGCTATTGCGGATGATGTGGTCTTACATGTGGAAAAGTGATGGTTCGGCTTCCAGATGATCACCTTAAAAAAAAGGGAACTTCATTATATAGGAAAACTCTTTAGCATCAGTGTATAATATTTTAATTTTGGAAGAGGAAATCATCACATATGGACCTTAATGAGGGCATAAAGGCCCATTTGACATTGCATTGGTCATTAAACATCCTTGTGAATGGGACCAGATCTTTCATACAAGGTACAAATCTTGTGTATGTCTTCCATTGATGATTATTCTGGCCTCTGCGGAAGAGGATCCACATACGTTGCATTGGGTGTGTAATATCATTGCATGCAGATTCGGATATTGTACACACAACTTGGATCTTTCATGTGACAACATTGGGATTCTTATCACTCTTCCTTTTGATTGATGATTTCTATTTACCCAAATATTTTCTTGGTAGTCTGGTGTGGAATTTAGCACTGACAATAATATTCTTCATGTTCTAATGGATAAGGTGGCCAAGTCTTCTAGGCCATAAATTATTTTTAAAATTTTTGACATAAATAATAGTATTCACTTACATCCCTAACATGAAACAAATTTCATAGGGTCCTCAAGACTTTTGGTACAAAAACCTCAAATTTAAATCTCTTTAATATGCACCCATTTTACATGAGTTGGATTTATTTTTACAATCACACAATTGTGATACAGTCAACCAATAATTCTTTAACCCATCAATAAACAAAACATTTATAGAGATAATTTCCTTTTTACTTATATTTTTTATACTAAACCATCGAATATTTAGCAATATTTCATTAATAAATTTCATATATCCTCCTTCATATTTCACAAAAAAATCATATTATTAGGATCACATTACAAGTGAGATGAACAACCATTATACATTATCCAAGGCATTTTAGATTTGAAATTTTATAAAACACTTATACTACAATAGTTTATCACTTGATCGAACTTTTAATTTGATCATTTCCAAATATTTGACATATATTCAATTATTATAGAAAAAAATCATCAAAAACATATAATGTATGCCCTTCTTGATCACACCTTCCACACACCTCGTGAAAGATTCCAAAATAGTTTCTACCATCAACCTTTTTTAAGTAATTGACATTTTTTCTAAATTTCAATCTATAGTTATTATCTAACCCATGATTTTTTCCCTCCATAATATAGGTAAGGAAATATTATACCAATATTTTTATGATTTATGGTCAAATATACAAAAACACAAGCAATAAACCTAAAACATCCATATCTAAAAGTAATGTTTTTGCTAATTGGGTTGTTATCCAACCATATTTTTCATTTTCTACTATATTTATCTCATTAGTTTCCCTCAATGAAATATGTATTGGACCTTTTTGACTAATCTCTTCTGAAATTATAAATTATTAACCTTCTATATTTTTTTAGTTTTTACCTTTTCATTGAGTTTTTTAATTAAATCATATTCTTTAATCTCACTAAATTATTTGGTATTCATGTTTTTATTTTGATGTAAAACATCATATATATTTTATTTAACACATAAAACTTTCTAAATAACATCAGAACATAGATATTGTTGTTTGAAACATTCAAACTTTTATTTAATATTTTAATTCTGGTTGTCTTAGCAATTATCCTATTGACTTAATTATACCAAAGAATGATTTTTGTATTAATATATTCAATTATATTTCATTTCTTACCAATTTCATGATTCTTTCTTTAACTTTCTATAATAGGGTTATAATTTTTCAATCTATATATTACTATATTTCTCTTAAATTTATTTTAGTTAAGTTTTGTCTTACCTCAGCCTTCCAATTTATTCCTAACACATTTTAATTTTCATTATTATAGTTTATTATTTTTTTGGTTAACCATATTTTATAGAATAATCACTATTAATTTGTGTGTCATCATTTGATGAGTCCACTTCTTCTTCTTCTTTTTCTATAAGCACCCTTTTAGAGGCATCTCCAGGAGCTTCCCCATATTCACTGATTTTATCATAGATGTGGTGAACCAAACATTATATACTTAAATATTACAAAAATTTAGATTAATATTCAATAAATATCATAATAATATAGTCCCTATAACTATAAAGTTTTAGTTATCTGAAATACTAGATACATAATCATTTTATTTCATGAAATATATTCAGCATCTCCTACATAGTTCTTCTCACAAAGAGAATTTCATAGTCATTCACTAATTAAAATCATTTTGCATAACCAAGGGAAAGGAAACCTAATAAAGGGTGTGATAAGATGCTCAATAAGGGTAAACATGGGAGATATCAATCAATTATAACATGTAATCATATCATGGTCATATGGGTATGGGAACATGATCTCGAGATTTAAAAATAAAACCTAATAATTCATAGATCACAATCATTACATTAGGATTTGGTAGATCATAAGACATGAATCATAGAATAATTGGAGATCATGATCAATGAGATTATATCATAATCAAAATAACATGACATATGGACTGTAAAAATAGGTTTGTTATAATCATATTCATGAAAATAATTTTTCAAGTCTATCTACTAAGAGATGTATCACTTGTTGGTCTTGGTCTAACCACCCACGTACCCTATTTGGCTAGGGATAATCTTCTATATACCCTATTTTGGGATTTTGATAACCTAATGTGAAACCCTGATATTTTAAAATAATAATATTATGTTTTATTTCATATATGACAAGCAACACTAAGGGTAAACAATAATGAAATATTATTATATAATTATGAACATGAAAACCAAATCATTGAAGTGGAAGTTATGAATTGGAATAACTGTATAATTTAATATATATATATATCTGTGTGTGTGTGTGTGTATTTAAAGTTCTTACTCAATACCAATGTGTTGATAAATTCTAAGGAATTAAACATTCAATTTTTAGTAAATTTTTATTATACTTCAATAATATGTTTCCATTAAAATGATTTTTATTAATTTTTGTGAACAAAAATTATTTTAAAATTTTCCCATTTTAATAAAATTTGTTTGAAAAAATAGACTTAATTTTATAAAAAATCATTTAAAATTTATCATAGAGTGAATTTTTGATAATTTTCCGAAAAGATTAATTTTTCATTGAAAAGTGAAAAAAATAAATTTTTATTAGAAAATATATTTTTGTTTTAAGCAGGTGAAAAGGAAAAAAATATTAAAAAAAAGTTTCAAAGTATAATTAGTTCTCTTATATTATGCATAATCTAATTAAGTTTATTGGAATGAATTTTATAGTATAATTTGGTATAAAACCATTTTTATACTTAAGAGGGTATTTTTCTCGAAAAAAAAATTTTCCCTTGTGTTTTTGTGTTTTTATTTAAAATTAATTTATTTTTATTAAAGATATTAAATCATGAAAAATTAATACCATATTTAGAATAATGAGGTTCAAATTTTCTTAATAATTCCCTTTTATTTTTTTCCACATGAACAATAACCGTAGTAAATGTTTTCACCATGGTAAGAGTAAAACGTGTAAAATAGGGTTAATGCTTTGGGATCAGGCTTTCAAATTTCTCTAAAACATTCCTTTATCCTATCAGATAGGTTTAGTTTGTCCATGTATATCCAATTATAGGATATATGGCCACTTTGTTCAATATTTCATTGATTATGACCTTTATTTTAATTTAAGTAAAGGTAAATTAAAAAATGTCACTCTCTTGACTTTAATATCTCCAATATTCTATCATGAGTTAAAAAAGAGGTCATTTTCTATTATATGTGTTTATTTTAAATTTAAATTAATTTTATTTATCATATTAATTTATTTTTTAATTTAATTTTGTGATTTAATAATTACCTAAAATTCACAGGCAACACTGATACGATATTTATTGAAGTAATATAAAAAAATAAAATAAATGATTTTAAAAATATTAAAATTAATAGAATTTGGATGTATTATTATGTTTGATTAATTTTTAGATAAATATGAAATTTTAGACACTATTTAAAGTATTATATTTAAATTACTTATTTTTCTTATTTTTGTCAAATTCAAACTAAATGAATAGTTTAAAAATTGACATTAGTGGTATTTTTTAAAATAATATTTCAATAAATAATTTAAAAATCATAAAAATATAAAAATTTGAAAATTTGGATAATAAATTATATAAAATTTAATTCATTCTCTAACTTCTTGAAATTTACGTGTAATTTTTTTGATATGATATTATTTCGAAACTGCAAAATTTGACGGCATGTGATTTTGAGGTTTGGAGAGCCTGTAATAGAATTTTGAACATTATTTAAGGTAATTTTAGTAAACATGTGAGCTGGTTTTTATATCTTTTGAACTATCACTCAGATCGAAAATCTGAGGGCACCATTGAATTCAGAACACCGAGATTTTCCTAGAAATGACTTAACTTTGGATGGCAGGGTCCGAGTGGAAAAGTTATTTTTTCGAAGTTTCGAGAAAAATAATAAAATAATTTAAATGAATTATTTTATTTTCTTTCTTGCTTTGAAGTGGAAGACAGTGACGCTATAGGGCAGTGATGATGCGCAACAATGAGGCTCATTAATGGCTTGTTAAACTCGTAGCGTAACGATGCTTTAATGTTGCGTAATAGAGATACTATTTCAATGTAATGACACGATGATGAATCTTTATGGGAACGTTGTGAATTGATCTTATTTATAATTCAATGCGAAAAAAATGGAAAATAAATTGGAAGATTCAATGGAGAACCTCTGACAGATTTCCACCCCAGAAAATAACAAAGAACGCCAATGGAACTTCTCCTTCTTCGATGCCTTTTGAATATTAGAATTGATAAATGACATTGACGTCTTAACCCCTTGAGAACTAATGTGTGGAAACAGACTTCAAGATGTAGGGGTTTTGGATTTAGAAGTTTCAAGGTTATTATTTCTAAATGACGAACATGGATTAATCCACGAACAGGTTAATCCGCGGACCGTGCGTTCTTGTGGGAGGCCGACAGCTTTGGGGTTAATTTTTCCCGGATTTAATTACCTTTTTTGTTCAAATTAAAATTCCCAGACCACCCTTTTTTTTTGTAAAATTCTAATGCAGATGGCCCAGGCCAACACGAACAAGGCCTGAGCCCCTCCTCTGTGGGTGTTCTTCATGGAAAAACTTTCGAATCGATGACAAGGCTATTTTTAGACTGTCGCGGTGGAGAGGAAGATCACTAAAAACGTAGGGGTGAGAGGCACAAAAATGGACCACCATTGTGGACCTAATGGTCTGTGGAAGAATCCATTGGTGCTCCCGCACCAGTAGTAGCACCAGTGACTACCAGCGATAGCCGGCGTTGGTAGCCGTGGGTGGGAGGCAGCACGCCACGATGGAGCATTGTTCGGAAGGTTGCGGCCGGACCAGGCCGCGGCGCCATAGGAGAAGCCGTCGGTCGAGCTGGTAGCTAGAGATGATGGACACAGTCGCTCAACAACGTCAGAGACCTGCAAACATGGCAATAAGCCATGTATCACACAATGGTCCGTATTTGCTTAACCACGGCATAGGAGGTACCACCCTATGACCCATAGGGTGATGGCTACGGATGGACGCGATCTACCCACATCCAATGAGGTAGACCGGTCCGACTATTGCATATTGGATGGGGCACGGACCCCCAGCAGGTCGGTCCCGCACTACGATCCAGATCCCCATCTCACTAGGATGGGCCGGTCCCACTGCCTAGCAGGCCAGACCCAAACCTAGCGGGCTAGACCCGGACCCTCTTTGGATCGGGCCCAACTAGATATGGCCGCTGGGAAACCCAGCGGGCGGGACCCTCTGCCAATCGGGTCGGGTCCAGCGAGACCTATTGGGCATGGCCCACTGGCCAGGCCAGACCAGACCAAACCTGACCTACACTAGGTTGGGTCGGGCACATCAGAATAAACTAGGGTATGTGGAACCCTCGAGGTGGGTTGGTCGGGTTTGTCCGATTGGGTTGGATTGGTCCCCATCACAACTGTCCCCCTAGTTACTAAAAGGCTCGTATATTGAAAACCGCACATCTGATTAACAGGAAGTTTGTGGCGTTGGGACCCTCTTGAGGAGATGGAAATTTTGGAATAACTTGTGGTGACTTTCATCGATGATAATAATTTATTAATAGATTAATGAGTGGTTCTTCCAAGCACTCTATGTACGGAACCCTGCGGTTGGTTGAGACCTGAAGACTGCTCGACGATGGACCAGTGGGAAGTGAATCTATGTGACCCATCTAGCCCATAGTGGGGAGAAGCTCTGTGTTACCCAACAAACCCACAGTACATGACAGGAGGAGTACATCAGTTTGGCCATGGTGGGAAGCGGATTTGTGTGACCTGGCATGCCCACGGTGGGGAGCGGCTCTGTATGAACCATCATACCCATGGTACTCATCAGGGATGAGTACCCCAATAGTTTAAGGATAGTGGTAAGCAGGTCTATGTTACCCGGTAAGCCCACTGTACTCGATAGAGGGGGATTTATCTAACTTCCAAGGAGTTCTATGTTTGTGACTGACAATGCTATTATTTCTACCCAAGAATATACCTAGTGTGTGATGTCTTGTGTTTCGTACTTTAATTTGATAATTATTGTGTGGTATTTCCTCTTTTGTTTTAGGGTCCCTACTTAGTATTGTGTTACTCACCCCTACATGGGCTTCACCCTCACGTTTTGTGTCTGGTGTAGACGACCGACATTTCGACTGGGGTGCTCAGGGAGACAGGATTGACAGATGCTGCGATGGTCGACTTGGTGGCATAGGACTAGGTGGGGCCTAGTAGGACTGGGCGGACATGACATACTACTATGGCTTCCAGTAGCTTCACTACTCTCGCAATCAGGTGGGTTTTTCTACAGATGATCGTCAGAGTTTCCTTTTTATACTTATTTCTTTCAGTTCCTTATTAGGTTTCTATTCTTGCCCACTTACTTTCTATTTTACTTGCACCTAGCTTTGTTTTATGTATTTTTTCCCATTTTTAGTGTTTTGGGATGTGGTTGGGTATGTTCATGTGCATACAGGTACATAGAAAAATTACTCCCACTTGCAGGTTGATGCCTTCGGTGCTACTCACCAACCCTTGTCCTTCGAGAAGCAGGCTTGGGTTAGTCACGGCACGGGCCCCAGGGGACGGGTCATGACAAAGTGGTATCAAATGGCAGTCAGTTCCCCCTCAAAGATCAGGAGTCTGATTTTTTATTTGGGGAAACAATGTTAAGTGTTTTGAGTCTGACTTTCAGATTCGGTGAGTCCAGTGTTTGTGCGGCAGCCAACGTAACCTTACATCAGGACCTTAAATTCTGTTTTTGGATCAATGCATGAAAACAAAGGTTGAATAAGTGTTTTCTTTATTTAAATAAGATTCATCTCACTCGGTATAACCTTCGGTACATCTTGATATATTTCAAGATTCCTCCACATGGATGACCAGCTAGCATCCCAATACGAGGTCGTGAGGATATCTTGTCTAGTGATGAGGTGTTAGTTTAAGGTCCAGTTATTGATATGGCCCCATAGAGTGGTGAACCAGTGCTGCCACCACCTGATGGTCAGCATCTACTATCGGCGGTTCTGGCAGAGGAAGTTCTTAGGCTTAGTGCCCTACATGAGTTTTAAAGATAGATACCTCCAAGGTTCATGGGATAGATGGACCCTCAGGTCACTGAGGAATGGCTAGAGGTTGTGACGTAGGTCATTCGCTTAGTGAGGACACAACATGACCATATAGTGATTTTGGCAGCAATCCCTCTAAAGGGATTAGCTACGATATGGTAGAGTTTGACCATCCAGACTTATGATGAGGTGACCCTTACTTATATTGAATTCGAGAGGCTATCCAGGAAGAGTTTTTCCCCATGATGTTGCACTCTGTATGCATTCAGAATCTTCTTCACCTACATCAGGGAAGCTTGAAAGCGGTTGAGTACACGACAAGTTTCACTAATCTTTCTATATACTCCAAATACATGGTGCAAGACCCTTTATTTAGGGATAAATCCTTAGAATAGGGCATCAGGTGGGAGATCAGGGTTTCAATGGTGACTCTCAGCATCCCAACCCAGGTTGAGGTGCTAGAGTGATCCCTTCTAATGGAGAGTTTCCTGGAACAGAAGGCACCTGAATCTAGAGCTACCGGCATACCCTAGGTGGTACAGTCTTCAGAAGGTAGGATATAGTAGATTTGTGGTCCCAAGAGGGCTAGTTCATCCAAGGGAGACCCCAAAACTCAAGGTCAGTGGTGCGAGGTTCCTAGTTCGGATAGATTTGGCAGGGATCCAGGCAGTGTTACACATGCAGTGGGCTGGGACATGGGGAATGTGATTGCCTGACCCACCATACAGATGAATGGAAGATGGTCGAGGGGCCATCGAGGTAGGGGTAGCGGTTTGAGGGAGGAGGTATGCAGGGTGGCAGATGAGGAAGGGGAGTTGTCTGAGTGACAGGCGGTGGGAAATGGATTGAGATGTTACCTCCACCACCCCCAGGTGGTCCACCCTGACCGTAGGGAGCAGGAAGATAAAGGTGATCTCAAATCCAAGAAAAAAATTCTTACGACCACAACACTCCAGATATGATCTGAGGTATAATCTACTTATTATCCACTCTAGTTTTAGTACTTATAGAAATAGGTTCTAGTCACTCCTTCCTTTCCACGACTATCGTTCAGAGCTCGCAGATTCTAGTGGAGTCATTGGATCAATCCTTACGGTTGGAGACTCCTATGATAGGGGATTTGAAAATTTCACACTATTCTAGTAGTGTGAGAATACTATAGGAGGCCATAACTTCAGTGGGGATCTCTTAGTAGCTGCGTCGAGGCCTTAAGACATCATCTTGGGTATGGACTGGTTATCTATAGTTCATGATCATACCGACTATTTTAGGCGTACGGTGTAGTTTTTCTGCACAGATGGGACTAGGTTTTCCTTCACCAGAAAAAAGGAAACCCTTGAAGTGTAGGACGGACTCTCTCAGAGGAGGGTGAAGCCGACCACTCATCAGTAATCTAGCCTCTCCATCAGTGTAGTGGAGGAGAGGAGTCCAAGTTTTTCTGTAGTGGTGGATGAGTACGATGACGTTTTTCCTGATGAGATTCCAAGGATACCTCCTCATAGAGAGGTAGACTTTTGTATCGACTTGTACCCTGTAATGGCACTAAAATACACATCGGCATATCGGATGGCCCCTGTAGATCTTCACGAGCTGAGGGTAGAGCTGGAGAACTTGTAGAATAAGGGGTTCATAAGGCCCAGTGTTTAACCACAGGAAGCCCCTGTGCTTCTTTCCAAGAAGGAATATGGGACTTTGAGGTTGTTTGTGGACTTCTAGAACCTAAACCAAGTGATTGTGAAGAAAAATTACCCACTACCAAGAATTGATGACCTCTTCAACTAGCTGAAGGTTGTGAAGTGGTTATGAAAGATAGACCTCAGATCAGGCTACCACCAGCTTCGGGTATGAGAAGAGGATGCACCAAATAAAGACTTCAGGTGATGTTATGGACACTATGAGTTCCTGGTTATGCCTTTCAGCATGAAAAATGCACTAGTAGTGTTCAAGTTCATCCTGAAAAGGATCTTTTAGCCTTACCTCGATCGCTTCGTGGTAGTCTTCATTGATGACAACTTGGTGTATTCAGCATCGAAGGAGCAGCAGGCGACACACTTGTGGATAGTTCTAGATATACTCCTAGAGAACAAGATTTATGGAAATAGTGTCAGTTCTATATACAGGAGGTCCCCTTTCTGGGATACGTCATCTTGGAGCCTGCAGTTGTAGTGGAACCGGCAAAGTTGGAGGTAGTGCTTTCTTGGGAGCCACCTATGAGTGTGACCGAGGTGCTGAGTTGACTAGGATTACCTGGGTACTACTGAATATTTGTACCTAACTTTTCCAGAGTAATCACACCCAAGTCAACTTTGACAAAGAAGGGGAAACCATTCTCGTGGAAGGATATGTTCGAGAAGAGTTTCCAAGAGTAGAGGTGGAGAATGGCAAGTACCCCCATCTTGAGGATACCAGAAGAGGGTGTTGGGTATGTAGTCTAATGTGATACATTAGGGACCAGAATAGCAGTAGTGGTATTTTAACTGAAGATGTGGCGGCACTACTTGATGGGTGAATATTTTACTATTTACTCAGATAAAAATAGTATCATATATATCTTCTCGGAGAAGTACCTGAACTTGAGATAGTGGAAATGGCTGGAGTTCCTCCAGGACTACAACTTTGAGATAGTATACACTCCTGGGAAGGGGAACATGGTTGCAGACGCCCTTAGTAGGAGGTCTGGACTACAATTACTGAGTTAGGTGACAAAAAAGCTAGTTGTGTTGTAGATATCCTTCATGGTTAGAGATGGAGTAACATACCTCTAATCTATGACTGCCACACCCCCACTTCTTTATGAAGTTCCGGAGGCTCTTCTTGGGGATGTTGACTGTGAGGCCTGATGTGCTCAGATATCCTCACAATAGTCTCCTGAAGGATTTTATGAATGTGGGGAGAATTTAGTCCTTTTTATAGAACACACCATGGTACCAGTGAAGCTATGAGAGGAGGTGTTTAATGAGTTCCACACATACCCATTAGAAGTATATTCGGGTGTGGAGAAGATGTAACAAGACCTTCGGTATCAGTATTAGTGGTGATAGATGAAGAAATTCATGGTAGAGTTCGTATCATGATGCCTCATTTTTTAGAAATTTAAGGTCAACCATCATGTACCAGTAGGCTTAGCTCTACCAATTGAGGTTCCGAAATGAAAGTGGTATGGTGTCTTCATGGATTTCGTGATAGGGCTTCTATGTACATCAAGGGGCCACGATTCCATCTGGGTGATCATTGATCGACTCACAAAATCAGCCCACTTCTTACCCATATAAGAGCCGGGATGAGTAGAGGGCTTGACGCGTCTCTACATACAGGAGATTTTAAGGCTTCACAGTATTCCATCGATGATCATCTTGGATCGCGATGCTTGTTTTACATCCTACCTGTACATGGTATTTCAGGAGGCGTTTGGGACTCAGCTATGCTTGAGCACCGCTTTTCACCCTCAGAAAGATTGTGAGATGGAGAAGACCATATAGACACTTGAGTAAATGATTCATTCTTATGTCCTTGATTTTGGCCGCATTTGGGAGGACCACCTGGTCTTGGTGGAGTTTTCATACAACAATAGTTATCACTCCACCATCATCATGGCTCTGTTTGAGGCCATGTACGGGCAACCTTACAGATCACCTCTATACTGGAAAAACCTAGGAGAGACTAAAATTATGGATCCAGAGTTGGTACAGGCTACCACGGAGAAGGTGAGGATCATCCATAACCAGTTGAAGACTGCACAAAGCTGACATTAGCCTTATGCTGACAGGAGACGAAGATCTATGGAGTTTGAGGATGGAGACCATGTCTTCCAACGGGTCTCACCCCGGTGAGGATTACAAAGGTTTGGATGGTGCGGTTAGCTATCTCTGAGGTTCATCGGAACTTTCTAGATCCTCAACAGAGTATTATAGGTGGCTTACCATCTAGCTCTTCCCTCACATATGTACCAGGTTCATAATGTTTTCCATGTGTCACAGTTGAGGAGGTAAGTGCATGATCCATCGCACATCATCAATCGAGGAGATATGTTCATCGACGATGGGTGACATTTGCAGACTACCTAGTGAAGATAAAGGATCGACGGGAGCAGGTTCTATGTGGGTGGTCGATTTCTCTAGTTCACATCTGATGGCAGTACGGGAATCTTCAGGACAACACATGAAAGTGGAAGGCTCATATTCGTGCTCAGCACGCCCAAATTTTTTTAAGTTGTTGTTTTAGATTTCTAGGACATAAATCCCTTAGGTGGGGATAATTTAACCTCTCTAAATTTCTGTGTAATTTTTTTATTTCTATGGAATTATTTCGAGACCGCGAAATTTGACGGCACGTGATTCTGAGGTCCAGAGAGTTCAAAATGGAATTTTGAACTTTTTTAAGGTACATTCAGTAAACATGTGAGTGGGTTTTTCTATATTTTGAATTTTCACTTGCATAGAAAATTTGAGGACACCATTGAATTTAGAACATCAGGATTCTCTTAGAAGTTACTTAACATTGGCCAGCAGGGGATGAGCGGAAATGTTATTTTTTCGGAATTTTTGAGAAAATTTATAAAATAATTTAAATGAGTTATTTTATTTTATTTCTCTCTTTAGAGTGGAAGATGGTAGCACTATGGTACAGTGATAGGGAAGTTAAGATGTTCATTAATGAGGGTCATTAATGGATAGTTAAACTCACAGCGTAATGATGCTTTAATTACAAGTAACAATGATATTTTTTCAACGTAACGACAGGACACCGCATCTTTATGAGAATGATGCAACGTGCTCCTATTTATAATTCGAAATGCTAGAAAAAAATGGAAAATAAATTTTATTATTCTCTAGGTAACCTCTAATGGATTTCCACCCTAGCGAAGAACACCAGAATAGATTCTCCTTCTTCGAAACCTTTTGAATATTGGAATCAAGAAGGGACACTGATGTTTTAACCCCACAAGAATGAACTTGTGACAATGAACTTCAAGAGTTATGGATTTTTTATTTTAAAGTTTCCCCATTATTATTTATAAATGAAAAATGAAGATTAACCCATGAACAGGTTAATCCATAGACCGTGCTTTCTTATGGGAGTTCAACTTCTTTGGGGTTTCTATATCCAATATTTAATTATCTCTGTTGTTAAAATTAAAATTCCTCGACCTCCCTTGTTTTTTAAAATTATAATGTAGAGGTCTCGGCCTAATACAAACAAATCCCGATCCCCTCCTCCATTGGTGTTTTTTGTTTCCAAACTATCGAATCTACGATAAGGAAGTTTTGATATCATTGCAGTAGAGAGAAAGATCCCCAGAAAACACAGGCCCAAGCAGCACAAAGAACGGAAAACTGGTGCAGAACCAGTGGTCCACAGAAGAATTCACCAGCATGCCACTGCCAGTGGTGGTACCAAAGACTGTCGGCTGGGGCCTGTGGCCATATTCATGGGTTAAAGGTGGTTCACCATGATAGTTTTCTAGACAGAAGGTCACGGTCAGACCAGGCCATGGAGCAGCAGGAAAAGCATCCGATTGGAGGCAGCTGACACGGTCTCTTAACGGTGTCAGAGACTCAAAAATGTAGAAATGAGTTGCTTCCCTCACGACGGGACATGGTCACATGGTCTCAACAAGGACAGAACCCCACCTCGACCTGTGGGGCGATGTCGGCAGATGGACGCGGTTTGGCCACGTCCAACGAGGCGGACCGGCCCGCCTCTTGCAGACCGAACAGGGCACAAACCCCCTATGGGCCAGACCAATGGCTCATCAGCCTGGGATGGTCCCATTGTCCAGTGGGATGGACCCGAGCCCAGTGGGTCAGACCCTCATCCTCTTTGGGCCATTCTGGAATAGACCAGGTCATCAGGCGACCCGACGGGCTGGACCCTCTGCCAATCAGGCTGGGTCCAATGAGGCCAATTTGGCCTATACCATTAGCCAAGCTGGACTAGACCAACCCTAACCCACACTAATTCAGGTTGGGTCTGTTATAATGAAACGGGTTATGTGGAACCCCCGATCTATGTTGGTCAATTCAGTCCGACCAGGTCGGATTAGGCCCCATCGCAACTGGTTCCCTAATTGCTAAAACGCTTGTATCTTGCAAACCGCACATCCGATTGACGGACTATTTGCAGTATTAGGACCCTCTTGTGGAGGAGGATATTTTAGAATGCCTTATGGTGACTTTCATGGACTCCAAGAAGTGATAAATGGATTGAGGAGCGGTTCTCCTAAGCACACTATGTACGGAATCCTACAGTTGACTGAGACCTGAAGACTGCTCGACGATGGCCCAGTGGGAAGAAAATCTGTGTGACCCAGTAGGACCACGGTGGGGAGGGTCTATGTGTGACATGACAGAACCATGGTACTCAATAGGAGGAGTACCACAGTTTGGCCAAGGTGGGAAGTAGCTCTGTGTGACCTGACAGGCCCATAGTGGGGAGAGGCTCTTTGTGGCCCAGCATACCCATGGTTCTCATCATGGATGAGCACTATAGCAATCTATGGTTTGTGGGAAGTGGCTCTGTGTGACCCAAGAGTCCCACTATTCTTGATAGAGGATGAGTTCTCCAGTGTCCGAGGAGTTAGACGTTTCTGACTGACGATGCTATTGTTACTACCCTAGAATATACCTAGTGTGAGTTTTCTAGTTTTTCATGATTTACTTTGAGAATTGTAGTGTGGTCATTCCTCTTTTGTTTTGGGTTCCCTACTGAGTACTATGTTACTCATCCCTACACAGGCTTCTCCTGCATGTGTTGTTTGTGGTGCAGATGACCAACGTTTTGACAGGGGTGCTCAAGGATATGGGACTGATGGATACTACGAAGGTGGACATGGTGGCCTAGGACTAAGAAAGGCCCATTAGGAATGAGTAGACATTACATACTATTTTTTATTTTAGTAGCGTCACGACTCTCACGATCTGTTGGGGTTTACTGTAGATGGTCATCATAGTTTCCTTTTTGTACTTGATTTTTTCAGTTCCTTGTTGGGTTTATATCCTGGCCCACTTAATTTCAGTTACACTTTCACTTAGATTTGTTTTAGTAGTAATTTTCTCTCTTTTTTAGTTAGTTGGGAAGTGGTTGGGTATGTGAGTGTGCATACAGGAACATAGGCAAATGCCTCCCACATGAAGGTTGACACCTTCGGTGCTAGTCGCTAGCCCCTGGCCTTCGGGGGGTGGGCTTTGGGTAGTCACAGCATGGGGCCCAAGGGATGGTTTGTGAAACATTCACCATTTATGAGTCAGTTTTTACCTTATAATTAAAATTATAACCCTTTAAGAGTAAAAAACCCAACCCATCGGTCAAGGTTTAAAAATTGTTTAACTAAGCGGTTAAACCAAAATATATGGTTTAAAATACCAAATAATCATGTAAAAAATTTATTTTTTGGTGGTATTTAAACAATATTATACATTATCTTCAAATATATATATCCATGTGGAAGAATTTTTCTTAATAATGAATAAATTATATTTTATTTTTTTAGGAAATTCCAAGAGTGCCCCTCCCCACACTTATAAAATAACAACCAATTCCTCTATTATTTACACCAAATTGAGAAACCTAGCTACCAAATTCCATATAAATTTATATTCTAAAAATTATTATACAATTTATATAGGTTCTTTCCTTCCCAAAATACCAACCCTATGTTATGTAAAAAGGATATAAAGAGGTCTCCCAAAAAAGAGGTAATCGTCCTATATAACATTTTTTAATTTATTTATTATTCTAACTCCTCTAAAATCTATAGTATTTTTCATAAAATAATAAATTATGTGTCTTAAATATACATAAATATTATTAATAATATTAAACCACAATTATCAACCCTATTTTCTATCAAATGAGAAGGGAAAGTATCGCTCGTGCATATGTTAAGCTTACCATCTTCACATAGCAATATGATTCATTTTTCATCACCATATTTTATTAAAGGGAATTATGATGGATTTAATATTTATATATGATATTTATGACATAATTATTATTCTTAAATTATAATATCTTATATAATTTCTTACCTTCCAATCCATTGGAAAAAATAATGTCGCTTGTGTGTACGTTTGGACAACCACCTCCATAAAGAGACATGATTCATTTTTCATTTTCTATTTACATGTATTGTAATAAGAATAAAATTAATTAGAATATATGATATATATGATATAATAATGATTCTAGAAATTTGAATTATTATTTATATTTTCATTATTCCATCCTTTTAAAAGTGAAAACAACATTTATTTGTACTTACAGCCTACCGTCTCAATGAACGATGTAATTCATTTTTCTATTTATACCTTTTATGGATAATCATATAAAAATATATAATAAATATATATGACATTTATATTATGACCAAAATTATAGATATGATTTAACCATGATAAAATTATAAGGACTAAAACTATTGAACCAAAACATATGTGAAAAACAAAGCATTTATCAATCTAAATAGTGATTTTAATAAAGATTTGTTAATAAATGGGTGATAAAATGTTATAAATAAATCATATATGATATTATATATATTATTATTATCCCCAAATTCATATATAATTAATCCATATTTATTATGTTGGAACTTGAACACATATAAAGGAACTCGGACCCGTGGTAAGGGTTTATTTTACAATCTAATCACTATTCGAGATTATTATTGTTTAAGTCTAAAATTGGAGAAAATTTTGATATTTAAATTATAAACCCAATTTATTTTATTATCATGTAGTTGTTTGTTGAAATTAAAAGTTTTCCATTAATTTTACTCTTTTTGAGTACTCAAAATACCAAAATAATATTTTAAGGAAAACAACACTTGTTTTTAAACGCTGTAGAAAATCATTTTCATCCATATCTATATTTTCCTTGAAATTTTTTAAAAATTATTTTTATTGTTATTAAATGATTTATTAAATATATTTTTACCCAGGTTTTAATTTTTTAAAAATTGTTTAAAATAAATCTTCTTCTCATTTTCTGAATGAGATACTATTTCGAATATTTTACAAAAGTGTGAAAAGATTATTTTACTAATTTATACAACTTAAATGGAATTTAATTTTATGATGATATTTGATTAATTTGAAGATTAATTTAAAAATTTCCATGGTTATTTTCAAAGAAAAATTTGTCCTTTTTATTTTGAAAATTTATGTTTTCAAAAGTTGTTTTCAAATTGAAAAGGGTATTTTCCTCAAGAATGTTTTAAATGATATTTTTATGGTATTTATATTCATTAATGACTGCAAACCTTTCTTTTAATTAAGATACATTGGGGATATGTTGTAATGATACTATCCTTATTCTTTATATGGATGGTTTATGACCAGTTTGATTGGGTAAATTATTGACATTCTGTAAAAAATTATTCTAATACATTTAGTTATTGATGTTAAGGAATGTTGATTAAGTTTTATTGATTATATATATGATAAATTTATATGGATTATTAATTGACAGGTGATCCTAGAATTCCATATACCCTCTATTAATCAATAGGTATCATGATACAAAATATATTGAGTATTTTCCTGAGACCATACCCAGTTTTATAGATGTCTTAGAAATAGGCATCACTGATATTTTTAGATTTCATAGAACAAGGCCTAAATGGTATATTTTAGATATCCATTATTATATATTCCATCATTATGAAATCATGTATAGATATAAATGTGACTATTTTAAATGGTTATTTAATCCATGGATATGTTTAAATCCCATGTGATTATTTATGTGTCCTTATTAGATCATCACTTATTCCTACCATATTATCCTTAGTTCTCAGTTTATTGATTTAATGGAATGTGTTATAAGTTATTTACATTTAAATAATGGTTACTCCTTATTTATTCAAGATATCTTCTATTTTACATAACCCTTACTAATAATTGTATCTCATTCTTTATTTGTTTTACTTTCCCAGATATGTTAAGAACTCTACTATGATTAATATGCATGGATATGATAGATGAAATAATTTTGTCATAAAATATAATACTATATTTCATTTTATACGTTCTAATGTAATTTTATATTCAAGTGTGTATCTAGTTTTACAAGACTACTAATCAATTCAGTACATAAGGATGTGGTTTCTTATTTCTAAGGTCAATATAATAATGCAACCACCGGCTTTGGGAAACTAAAGTTGGGGTATTTATAGTTTCTTCTTGAGGAATTATAGTAGAAACCTTGGAAACCAGATTTAGGATTAAAAAATAAGGGAAAATAACCCTAAAAAACACTTTGAAGATATTCTCCAAAGACAAGACATTTATGATTTAGATGAGGATAGTTTAATATTTTTAGGTACCATTATCGGTTGATAAGTCTCAAGTTAAGCATAAGTCTACGATCATAGATACCCATTTTTAGGTTTTATATGATAATATTTTATCGTGATTAACGACAATTTGGGATACATTTATGAGAATAAAACCATTTGTTTTATTATATGTTTTTTAGAAATTTTTTATTTTAGGAATAATTATTTTATATTATTTAGAAGTAAGTTTAATGTTATTGATAACCCTTAGGGTTAACAAAATCAAGGATGTTTAGGTAATAACAGTAAAATAATATTTTTTTTAAAATAAGTTTTATAGAAAAACATAGTGGATATAAAGTGATTTGATGATTAATGTTATTTTTTAGGATTTTTATCAAATTTTTGGGATAGTTATAAGAATTATACAGTTTTGAAAAAGTATAACTAAAATTTTGGGTGACAACACATCATAATTGGAAAGGTCATAGAGTTTGAACCCATTGCCAAAGGGTGATAAGGGTGCAGTTCTTATAGAGTTTGGGATAGTTATAAGAATTAAACAGTTTTGAAAAAGTACAACTAAAAGTTTGGATGACAGCACATCACAACAGGAAAGGTCATAGGGTTTGAACCCACAACCAAAGGGTGATAAGGGTGTAGTTCTTACCATTGTCCTATGTGACGTCCTAGTTAGTATATCATTTTTTACATAAATGATTTGATGGATAAAAATTCATTTTATTAAATATTTTTTATTTTCTTGGATTTTGAGATGATTATTGATACGTTGGGAGATTTTTTACAAGGTTGAGGTATATATAACCTTTATATTAACATAAACGAATATTTAGGAAGAATGTTATTACATTTTTTGATGTGTAATTTTAATGTTATGTGATTAATAATGAGGTTAAAACTTTATTTTATATTGAGGTTTCTATGGAAATTTTGGATAAAGGGATATATATTTAAGGAATTATCTTTGTAAAACCTTCAGTTTAATTTATAAATTTTAGAGATTAAGGTATTATTTCTTCATATGAATATTTACTAATTTTTAATATTATATTATATTTTGGTGACCATTTAATTTTTGGTTTATATTTAAATATATAAGGAATCTATTTTTACCATTTTATAGATATTTTGATTAGTTATAAGTTTAATTTATTTCACTTGGTATGAAAACAAATCTTAAATACTCATAGTTTGGAGAAAAATAGGATATTATGATGGAAAATAATTAAATGATGAAATTATACTTCTCATGTACATATATGTCCTTATGTTTTCAGCCAATATGGAAAATTAATTACTCAACTCTATGAAAGGGATCTTAAAACAAAAATGTTTTCCTATAACATTTATTCCTAAAGAATTTATGGTCTTTTTCACACCTTATTGATTTTTTTTGTGGGAGTTAACATTCTCTTATACATGTTCTATGTCACCATATATTAGTATATTGGCCTTAGTTTTCTCCTCCTTGACCATATTTTCACTTCCCACTAATTTTATCTTATTAGTAAACATAATTTTTTATTATTATAGATGGCCTTCATATTTCACTTTCCCTCTATTTAAGATGATGTTTTATTAACCTCTTTACGATAATGTGACTCATGCGTACGTGTGAACTACCACCTCCACGAAGCAATGTGATTCATTTTTTATTTCATCTTTACATGAATGGTATTAAGAATAAATTCAATCAATATATATTATATATATGATATAATTATTATTATATAATAGTGAGTTATTATTTATCTTTATTTCATCCCATTTGTTGAAAAGTGAAACCTGCGTTCAGGTGTACATACAGTATACCATCTCCATGAATGGTGTAATTTATTTTCAATCTTTACCTTTTATGGTTATATATATGTGATAAAAATATATTTTATTTACATCACTATTAAAATTATGGATATTATGGAACCATTATCAAATTATAAGGACAAAAACAACCAAACTAAAACATATGTGAAAAACAAAGTAGTTATCACCTTGAACAGAGATTTTAATAATGAATTATTTATAAATGGGTGATAAAAGGATATAAGGAAATAATATATAGTATTATATATAACTATGGTTCTGAAAATTATATATAATAAAACTATATTAATTATATATGAATTTATAATACATATGGGAGAATTCAGACTAGAGGTAAGTGTTTATTACACAATCTCATCATTATTTAGAATTACTTATTCTTAATTCTATATTGTAGTAAATATTTGACCTTTGTATCTTAAATAAAATATATTTTCTTATAATATATTTATTTATGTATTCTAAAATATTTACTTCATTTTTCCTTTTTTAGGGACTCAAGATACGAAGATAATGTTTTTATGGAAAACATACCATGTTTTTCTACTCTGTTGGGAATCTTTTTCTTCCATGTCAATATTTTATTTGAAATGTTTTAAATAATATTTTTACAATTCACCAAATATTTATTAAATAACCTTTTACATATGTTTTAATTTTTTAAAAATGGTATAAAATAAATCTTATTTTCATGTTCCGAGTAAGGTACTTTTTGACTTCTTTTACAAAAGTTTGAAAGGAATGTTTTTTTAAATTATTTGGCATAAATAGAATTTCCTACCATAATTATCACTCAATAATTTAATAATTACTTTAAAATTTCCATTATTTTTTTAAAATAATATGTTTCTATTAATATTCTATAAATGTTTAGTTTTAAAAAGAAATTTTCAAATTGAAAATGTTATTTTCCAAAATAATGTTTTTAATGGTCATTGTATGGTATTTTTATTCATCAATGAAAACGAACCGTTATTTTAATTATAACTCACTAGGGGTATTTTTTAATGATAATATCATTATTCTTTATCTGGATGGATTATGATCATTTTAGATTGAGAAAGTATTGAAATTTAATATATTAATTCTTGAAATATGGACAGTTATTTATTTGAAGGCATGTTGATTAAGGTATATTTTTTATTCATATGGTTATTCCATTAGATTTATTATGCAACGGGTGGTTCTAGAAATTATATAGACCCTAGATGCATCATTAGGTACCACAAGAAAAAATATATTGGGTATTTGGGTGAGGTGTTACCCATTTTTGTAGATGTCTTTCCACAAGGCCTTAATGAAATTTTTAGATGTCCAAGCACAAGGCCTCCATGGTAAGTTTTAGATGTCCATAATTATGAATTTCATCATTATGAAATAATTAATTGATTTCCATGTGATTATTTTTGAATAATTATGATATTTATGGATATTCTTCAAGCTCGAGTGATTGTTTATATGGAATTATTTGATTATTATTTATTCTTTCAATATTAATCTTTGTGATAAAGTTATTGACTAGATGGAATTTTGTTTCAGTTATTTATCTTTCCATGTTTATTATTCCTCATTTATTCAAGATATATTCTACTGTGTGTAACCCTTATTGATAATATTAGTTAACCCTTTATTTTTTTCCACTCTTTAGGATTCTAGTAAGTGAACAATGATTTATATGCATGGATATACTAGAGTAAATAATGGTGTCTTAAAAGAAAATAATATGTTCTCTTTAATGTATATAAATGTTATATTAGATTCAAGTATATATCTATATTTCCAAGACTATTAATCTATTCTGTCCTTTGAGATGTGGTTCAGTATATCTAGTTCCATTGTAATGAAGTATCCATCATCTCTAGGATACTGGAATTAGGGAATTCACACCTATCATATAGCATTTGATCCAATAAACATTAATCATTAGCTAATGTATTTATGTTTTATAACAGACACACCCATCACATAATCCATTTATATGTATTCCATAAGATCATGAAAACATTTATCATTTCATTATAATTTAACACATCGAAAATAAAATGGGTTTCATCAATATCTCACCTTCATACTCATAAACCATCCAATGAATGAATAAATATGGTATCATTAGATAATATCCCTATTAAAGAATAAGTAACATAAATGGATTTTTTAAAAGATGAAATTACCTTTAAAATATCACTGGAATATTTCTCAATGAAAAATACATTTTTATTTTCAAATAACTTACTTAAACTAAAAAAACCTGAATTTTAGGGAAAATGTTTCTTTGAAAAGAACTATGGTCTATTCTAAATTATTATTCAAATTAAATATTATTCATGGTGGTGAGAAAATTTATTCATGAAATCTTTGTTAAAGCGTTGATTTTGTCCACACCATTGGTAGAAAGTACCTCATTTTGAAAATGAAAAGAATAATAATTTTAAAAACTTATATAAAAAAGTAAAATATTCTTAAATATAACATTAATAAATAATTTTATAATATTAAAAACATTTTTAATAAAAAATGGAAATGGAAGAAAAATACTATTGACAAAAATAAAAACAAAGTAGTTTTCCATAAAAACAATCTTTTAGACTTTTAGGTACATAGGGAGATTAAAATTAATTTAAAACTAGTGATTTAAATAAATAATTATAGTAAAATATAATAAAAATATATATTTTTTATATTTAGATCATATAATTCCACCATCATAAATTTAATCATAAATAGTTCATGTAAATAAGTGAGCTTGTAATAAAAAACCCTTACCCTATGTTCAAATTGCTTTATAAGAATTATAACCTCTTGTATAAACAAAATTAAATTTATTATAATTCTATATGTTAAATATTTTAATACGTACAATGCCATACATTTTTTTTATAACATATTATCACCCATTTATTAACAATTCATTATTAATATCACTTTTTCTGGTTATGATTGTATCATTTTTTATGTATGTTTTAATTGTGATGTTACTATACAAGAAAATTGATCATGGTTCCATCATCTCTAAAATTTTAATAATGATAAAAATATCATATATATTTTTTATTATCTTATAAACAATATTTTATTAAATTTATAGATAAAAAATGAATTATATAATTCATGGAGATTTCCATCCTTACATAAGCATCAATGTTGTTTGCATTTTCTATTGAAAAGAGAAAAGAATGAAAAATAATATTTTATCATTTTAGTATAATAATTATATCATAAATATTATATATATTTATAAACTTCATAATTATATCCATAAATTTGAGATGGTGATGTAAATTCAATCATATATCAACATGGAGGCGGTAGTATACACATACGTACGAGTGATACTTTCATTTCCAATTTGATGGAAAAGAGGTTGAAAAAGGTTTTTCTATATTCATAAAAAAATCTATGTGTTTTTATGATATTAGATTCATTATTTTTTATGGATAGAATATATTCATAGGATTTTTATGAAAAAATAAACTTTTAAAAAGTCAGTAATAACGATTACCTCTTCTTTGAGAGACCTCCTTTGACTTACACCTTCAACATTCTTAGGATGGTCATAAGGTAAGACTAGGAGCTCAAGAATGAAGGGAAATAATATAGTGAGAAACTTTTCTATGTATTTTCCTATATATTGGAGTCAAATATTTTAAATAAGGGAGGAGAATTTGTGCCCTTTTATAAGTGAAAGGAGGGAAACATAAGGAATTACTTAAAATATTTAAATAATATAAAGTAACTTTCTTGGGAAAGTGGAATGAAATGAAAAATTCTTTGACTTTAACATAATAAATGGCTGAAATATTTTCAACTAATAATATTTATACAAGTTTAATTCTAATTTATACCCTTATCTCATAGTTTGACCCCCCCCCCCGAGTAAACCTATTTTTACTCTAACCATGGAAACAAATTTTTACAATTTTTACTATTCATTTTAACCAGAATTGAAAGTGTAATAATTAAAAAAATTAATTTATGATTCAAAATTTTGAATCTATTTTATCAAATTCAATTTCAATATTTTTATTAAATTAACTTTGAAATATATGATAAAAACACAATGAAAATAATTTTTGAAAAAATATTTTTATGATTAAAAGTGGATTTAATTTTATTATTTACCTAGTAAAAACTATTAGATAAATGATAAAATATTTTACTTCATATAAAATCTATATATTTTATTATAATCTTTAATCAACTTCGATTTGTTTGATTTATTAAGATAGAAAAAACATTACACACATAAAAATGGTTTTTGTAAAAATAACAATTTTTACTATCGAATGATTTTTTCATTATTACTAGTCATTAGAAAACTAATGTATAAATGAATATTAGTAAATTACCAATACATTTCATTGAAAATAACTTTTTAATATTGATCAATATGTTTTTCTATAAATAAATTCATAACCCCAAAAAAATAAATTTTCTCATAAAAATATATATTTTAATCGTGAAATGAATTTATTAAAAATTTATTAATTATTTCTTAGGAATTGATCATACATTTGAATTAAGGGAAAATTTTATATATGTATTTCATATTTTTTTAAAACAAATTCATACTCAAAAATCTAATTTCTAGGTTTCAAAATTTATAATATGTTGTGTTTCATTAGGCTCAAGGTTTCATGCAAAGAAATTTATCAAATAATCCAATATTATTTTAAAGGAATATATATATAATATGGGGTTGTTATGTTATACCATCTTTAAAATGAATTTCAAACAAAAAATTACATCACTCAAATGAAAAAAAAATTGAAATAATTTTTATTCATCAAATCCTCAGGTTCCCTATAGCTTACATGAATATATAATTCCTAAATAACATTAACCATGTGATTAGTATTATTTCATTGAAATTTATTTCAATGATCCAAGATTTATAAAGGTTTTTTATATATGAAAGATCATACTCTAGTGATAAACTCACAATGTTTAGTATATGTGAAGGATCACTTATATACTTCCTTAAATGAGATACATTAAACACATCTTAAACTTGAGATAGGTTCATTGAAAGTGCCAAATTGTAAGATATTTTCCCTAATTGATCAAGAATATAAAAGGTGAAAATATACATAGGTCTCATCTTCCCCTTATTTCTGAATCTCATAGCCATCTTACCTAGTCAAATTCGTAGGAATATATTCCCACCAACATTGAATTATATAATTTACTGACAATTTTAATCATTACTCTTCTATAAACTTTGAGCTACCTTGATGTAATAATGAATGTATCTTAATTTCTCACTCATTTCCTCATATATATTAGGTCCCAATGTCTTTTATTCTCCAACTTCAACTGATTATGTCATTGTTCTGTACTTATTTCCATATAGGGCTTTATAAAGAGTTATATGAATGCATGATTAAAAACTATTGTTATAAGACAATTTGAAAATATTAAGTTATTTATCCCAACCACCATTTAAATATAGAGAAAAATATCTCAGTATATAATTTTGGATTTGAATGGTTCTCTCAGACTATCCATATTTCTAAGGATGATAGGGAATACTATGACATGACATCGTATATAGATATTTGTAAAAATTTCTCTAAAACATTGTGATAATACTTGGATCTCAATCAGATGTAATAGAATATGGGAATCTATATAACCTTACCACTTCCTTAATTTATATCTACATAAGTTGGTCAAGAGATAAATCTTTTCTAATAGAAATGAAAAGTGATGGATTTTTAAGGCAATCCACAACAACCCAAGTTACATTACCCCCTTTATATTTATTCAAGAATCCAATGGTGAAATACATGGTGAATTTTTCCTATTTCCATTCTCTTATTGGAAATGGATATAATATCCCCTTAGAATTATTTCTCTTAGACTTAACTAGTTTTATTACTAATAACAGAGATGAATAATCCACCATATCTCTATTCATGTTATCTGACTATAAATGATCCTTAATGTAGTTATATGTCTTTATACTTATATGAAGACTAGAGAATAATGAGATATGAGATTCGTCCCACAAATCCTTCTTTAATTCTGGTATAATAAGGACACATACTCTAGTATTGAATCTTCTCATCCCATCAAAATCAAGGATAAAATTACTAACATTTCTCACTTTCTTTTTTATCTCTACATATTCCTTCTATACATATTCAGTCTTCACATGGTTATATAGTTGAATGGTTATTTGATTAAGATAAAATTTCCCCCTTCTATTAATATTTTAATTTCCCTCCATTAAAATCTATAAATATTTGATCTTTTATAATCCCTATCATTGAAAATTGATAATGATCATTTTGGCGTAAAGTATCAGACACCTTGTTCTCCTTCCTAGGGTGGTAATGTATTGATATGTTATAATATTTAAATGGTTCTAACCATCATCTTTTGTGAATATTTAACTCTTTATGAGTGAATAAATACATTAAAATTTTATGATCAGTAAATATGTCACCCCATTCTCTATAAATATAATGCCTTGGTATCATTAATGCAAAGATTGCCACTCTTAACTCCAAGTCAAGGGTCAGGTAATTTAACTCATGAACCTTTTATTTGTTAGAGTAATATTATATAACTCTTTCCTTACACATAAGAAAGTATCTTAGTCCCATATTTTAGGAATAATTGAAAATAAAAAATCCATCTCCACTATAGGTTAATGTGAGTAAAGGTTCATAGACTAATCTTCTCTTCAAATATTTTAAATTTTTATCACATTGATCTATCTAAAGTAATATTACTCTCTTCTATGTTAACTTTGTGTGTATATTATATATCAATGATAAATTATTCACAAAACATCAATAATATCAATCCGGTCCAAGAAAAATACAAATCTCTTCTATAGTGGTTGGTTTTGGACAATTATAAATGAATTTCATCATATAAGGATTAACTGATATACCCTTGTTTGTGATCACATATACTAGGATTGATACTTTCAAAAACCAGTATTCACACTCATATAATTTGAAACATATTTTATCTATCCTCAGGGTTTTTAACACAATTTTCAAGTGATATTAATATTATTCCTTACTCTGGGATCATATAAGAATATTTTCTATAAGGTTCACCATAAATTGACCAAGGTACTCTCTAAAGACTATATTCAGTAAATCCATGATGAGGGAATAAGAATTAGTAAGTCCAAATAGGATCACTATAAGCCCATAGTTTCCATACCATGTACGGAAGGATTTTTTTGGTATGTATTAACTTTTAAGCCTCAATTGATAGTTTACAATAGGAAGGTTGGTCTTTGATAAGTATTCAGCTCCTCATAATTAGTCCAAAAAAACAACAATGCAAGGGAGAGGATAATAATTATTCATCACTATGTTATTAAGTTTCTGATAATAAATGCAGAGTCACATTGATTCATATTTCTTCTAAACCAAAAAAATAGGTTCACACCATGGTGACACACATGGATGAATTAATCCATTCTTATGATTCTCTAAGAGTTTATTAATCTATTACTTCAACTCATTTAGGGATATTCAATATTTATTCTTTTAAATATATGTAGAACCAAGTATAAGTTCTATTGAGAACTCAACTTAATGATTTGGAAGAAGACTAGAAAACTATTTTGTAAAAACATCACTAAACTCCCATATAATAGGACTATCTTTGATATTTAGTTTCTCCCCAACTATCTAAGATAAAAAACCCCTTTGAATAGAAATCACAACCCATAAAATTGATGTAATTTCCATTGGTAGCTCGTATTCATCCTTACATTAATAAATAATCATGGTTTTAATCTAAATATTAAATATTAATTCCCTTATAAATTATTATGATCTCTACATAAATAGAGTCAATACATGACCAAAATCCCATCTAATTCAACTTGAGGGACCATAAAAATATTTTTAAGAATCACATTCTAAAATAACAATCGTAAAATAATCATAGACATAATATTTGATCATCATACCATTAAGTGTTTCAAATGCTAATTCAACATCTAATCATTGAGGTGGTAATGTGATACCCTTATAAAATTCACCAGATATAAAAGAGGTGGTAGAATAAGAATAAAATAATACATTATTAGTTCTAAAGTGTATGGTGAGTGTACCTTTCACTAGTTAATTCTCGTAACCAACATCCATAATACAAATTACAATATATTTCTATTTTCTCTTGGAATAAAATTTCATTAACATTGATTATTTTAATTAACCCTTATATTTTATTAATGGTTAGTATATTTCCCACACTCCTTATATTTGAAGAACTATAGTGTGGTTTTTGAATTTTGTGGTGATTTCTCTCTGTTATCATTTTTTAATAACTTCTTACCATAAATTCCACATTCAATTTCATAATGAAATTCCTTTATATACATGAATATTTTACTAGTCCCATTTTGAAAATTTACTCCATGTTTATTTCCACACATCTGGCATAATGTAAGACTCATGTTCTTTAATCTAATGTTTTTATTATTAGTATTTCCTTTGAATTACATCTTTTATTTATTATCAAAATAATGATATTGATGGGTTATCTTGATCTCTATTTCATCCTTGAGAGAATGTCAATCGATTTATTAATATATACTGAAGTATCTTATGAATAATACCATTTGAATACATGTTTTAAAGTCACTAAATAATATATAAATCTTAATTTTAGGTTCAATGATAATATTGGAAACATACCTCACATGTACTGTGAAGTTTTCCACATAGGTACTAATGGATTCATCATCTTTATACTTTAGCTCAAGTAATTCATTATCCATTTTTCTATGAATAATACAAGGAAATTAATTATTGATAAATAACCTCCTAAACTAATATCACTCCCTAGTTTCAATTAATTCTTATTTAATAATATATTGATGAGATTCTACCATTGATATGTTTGTCCTTCCAAATGATAAAAATTTAAAATAACATTTTCAATCTCTAAGAACTAGAGAAAGGAAAATATTTTTTAAGTGGTACTGATCCATTGTTCAGAAATTAGTGGATCAACAGACCCACTAAAATAATTTTGATATTTTCTCATGAAGGACTAAATAGTATATTATTCTCACTTTTTATTATTTTAAATATTATCATGATTCATGGATTGATAATTTTGTGTAAGCATAGAAATATGATTTTTCATTCTTTATCCCATAAATTCAGTTTCCTATGAGGATAATCATTGAATTATACATCACATTCAACTTTAATTTGATTCCTCTTAGTTTAATGTTTTAAATTAAACCAATAATCATAGTGTGAGAAAAAATAATTATAGTGTAAATTCATATAATCATGAAAAATCAGGATGACATGTTTTCAATCAATGACACCTTAGGCTTAACCTAGGTCATCAAGGGTCATTATCTTTTCAAATAATTTATAATGGTTCATAAAGAAACTTTTAATTAACACAAGAATATACCCTAGTAATTTCAATCCATTTGTATAGTATTAGGCTCACACATCATGCACTAGTGACGATCAAGTTAATACCGAATCCACCCCTTTTAGATTTGTTACACATAGATTCATTTATGTCATAGCTGCATCCACTTTCCAGTACCTAGAAAAGGTTTTATTTTCTAGTAAAATTAAACAATGTCTATTTTACCAAATATTTAGTTTTTTATACAGTAATCATGCATATCCTCATGGTTTTAAACAAATTTATCTAATCTTAATCTCTAAAAATACTAAAACATACTCTGTTACCTATTGAGAAGACCCAAACATTACATACATAAATATTACATAATTTTAGATGAATACTCAATACATATCATAAAAATACACACCCTATAACCTTAAAGGTTAATTGAAATTTAAGACTAGATACATAATCATCTTATTTCCGGAAGGATATTCAATGTCTTCCACAAATATCTTATAACATATCACACTTCATATTCATAACCTACTTAAAACCATTCTTTATAAATTGGGGAAATGAAACATAAGGAATGGTTATATTAGATTATCATTAAGATTAAACATGGAAGATATTTATCAATGATCATATATAATAATATTATGAGCTTAATAGTATGAGAACATGAGTATAACATTTTAAATTCATAACTAACAATTCATCGACCACAATCATGACATAAGGCTTTAGAATATCATAGGACATGGATCATATAAGAATAATATATCATGATCCATGATATAATATCTAATAATAATAACATTATATAGTTATTTTAATAATAAGTGTTTCATAATCATAATCATGGAAATAATTTTTCCAGACTATTTACAAATACATTCATCAAAAGGTGAGATTAGGTTAACCACCCATGTACCCTATTTGGTTTTGGGATAACCACTCATATTCCCTCTATCAAGATTGGGATAAACTCACATGTACTATTTTAGCTGATAAATATTAATCATTTTCCAATTAATTTGAGGGATATATCAAATCCACACATCACGTAATCTATTCATATGTATTCTATAAGATCAAGAAAATACTTATCATTCCATCATAGCTTATCCAGTGAAAAAAATAGATTCATCAATCATCATAATCATAAACCATCTATATAATGTATAAATAGGGTATCATTGGATCATATCCTAAATTAGTCTTAAGTAACATCAATGGATGTTGTCATAGATGAAAATACCTTTAAAAATTTAATGGAATATTTATTGAGAAAAATAAACTATTCAATTTAATATAACTTATTTAAAATATTAAAATTTCTAAAATATTCTGAAATATATTTTATTTTAAAATAGCTATATAAATTTGTAAACAAATCTTCAAATATAAGAGTATACATTATGATAAGAAAATTTTATTGTGTTTTATATATTAAAAGAAATATTTTGTTCACACCTTTCGTAAAAAGTGCCATATTCGTAAAATTAAATGAATATTCCTTTTAAATTTTTTATAAAAATTAAAACATTGGTAAAAATTAATTTAATAAATTATTTTACAATATTAAAAAAATTATATAATGTATAAACATGGAATAATAAGAATCGTGAGTGAATAGAAAAATAGCATTAGTTTTACTTAAAAAATATTTCATAATTTTGAGTAGATATAGAGAGAAAAATAAAATAAAAACATGTCATTTATAAAATTATTCATATTATAATAAAATAAATAACAAATTTATAGGTATATCATACAATTCCATCATCATAAATTTATACATCGACAATCCTGATGAAAAGTGAGATTATAACATAAAACAATTACCTAAAGTTCTACATTCATCTTAAGAAATATAAAATCTTATGAAATAAATTTCAATTTATTATAATTATATATAATAACCATATTAATAATTATAATACCATACATTGTTTACTTATAATATTTTTTCTCACATTCATTAACAATTCATTATTAAAATCACTTTTCTGAGCGGTGGTTGTTACATTTTTCATGTATGTTTCAATTCGGATATTATGGTCCTTGAATATTGATCGTTGTTGCATCATATATATACTTATAATAATGATATAACTATCATATATATTATTCATATTCAAATTTTTAACCATCTATTAAAGGTATATATAGAAAAATGAATTATACAGTTCTTGGGGATGGTAGTATGTACATATGCATGAACGTTCTGTTCATTTTAAAAGAAAAAATAAAAAAATAAAAATAAAAATAATTTATAATTATATAGTCAAAAATATAATTAAAATGTATTAAAAAATTCAATGTGATTCAGTGAAGAAAAATACATCATATCGCTACATGGAGGCGGTAGTCCACACGTACGCATGAGCAATGCTTTCATTTCCCCTTTGATGGAAAGTAGGTGGAAATGGTTTCATCATAATCATAATAACATATAATTGGATTAAATATACTGGATTAATTTTTTTTGTATAAAATATATTTATATGAATTAAAATAATAAATAAACTTTGAAAGGGTCGATAAAAATGATTACCTCTTCATTGAGAGACCTCTTCTGGCTTACACCTTAAGCCTTTATTAGATGTTATTAGGGTAATACCATGAGATCAAGAATGATGTTAATTAATCTAAAAAGATTTTTGGGTATTTATTTTTTAATATATAGGGATTAATGATTTTTAATAAGGGGTGATAATAGGTTCGGTTTTGTAAGTGAGGGGAGGGACACACTTGTAATTACTTAAAAGAAATTAAATAATATAAAGTTACTCTCTTGCTCAAGTGGCACAAAATGTACTTGTATTAGCAGGTAAGATGAGATAATTTAGAAATATCTATATGAAATAATATTTATATAAGTTTAATTGTAATTTTTACACTTATCTTTTAGTTTACCCCCCCCCCCAGTATACCCATTTTAACACGAACCGTGGTAACAAATGTTTACTGTTTTTATGATTCATTATGACCAAAAAATATAATGGAATCATTAAAGAAAATAAAATTTATAATAAAAAATATGTAATCCATTTTTTTAAATTAAATTTCTATAAATTTAAGGATTTTAATTTAAAAAAAGTGCGCAAAAATGAAAACCATTTTTAGAAAAAATGTGTTTTTAACTGTAAAGATTTATTTATTATCATTACTTAACTAGTAAAAATATTTTATAAATGTTAAAATATTTTATTTAATATATAATATATAGATTTAAATTTAATATTTAATTAATATTTATTTATATAATTTATGAAGATAGAAACATAATTTCTATATAAAAACAGTTTTTTGAAAAAAAAAACTCTTTTCCCCTGGAATGATTTTATATTCATTTATAACCTCTATAGGACTAATGTATGAATTATTATTCATAAATTAATAAAAAAAATCAATAAAAATCAATTTTTAATAGTGATCAATACATTTTTTATATAAAAATTTTTACTCCTAGAAAAATAAATTTTTTCAGAAAAATAGTTCATTGAATCGTGAAATGATGTTATTAAAGCATTAATGATTATTTATTAGGTATTAATAAATAAAAAATAATTAACAACAAACTTTATATATATAATTTATTATTTTAATAATCCTATTCAGGTCGTCTAATCCAATGGATATGTTTTAAATTTCATAACAGATCATGGGTCATTTAGACTTTGGGTTACATGTAAATCAAGCTATTAAATACTTAAAATTTAATTCAAAGGAATGAATATTAAATATAATTTTGTTTCAAATATTAGAAATAGATTACTAATATTATAAAAAATTTCTTCTAAATTATTTTAGTGAATTCTTCTTTTTCTATATGGATATCATTTTTTAAAATATTATCTCTTATTGGTTTCTTTTCTAGTAGAATCGCCATCTTCATTTTATCCTCCAATATTCATGGAAAAATTTTAAAAAAAATAATAACCTTTCTACAATCAAATAATATTATGGGAATATTTTAATTCTTATATACAAATTCCTTATGTGATATTTCTTAACATAACATATATTATTTTAGAAAATTATTTCATGCCTTCATCATCATCTAATAAATCTCACTCCCCTTCAATTTTCAATTCATTGAAGGCTTTAAAAGAAATTATCATTTATATTTCCCTATTTCTTAAGTGTTTCTCCACTTTTAATCTCATAACTAATGAGATTGGTATTTATTTCATCTATAGTTAATTCTTATATATCTATACATTAAAGTGTTAATATTTTTTCATCAAATTTATCTAGTAAGATTATCATAAATTTATTCACCACATTAGAATAATTATTAGTTTCTTAAAACCCTTTAATGGTGCTAACAATTAGATTAACCCAAGTAAATAATTCATCAACTATTTATTCTTCTTACATCATTATTCCTTTAAAATAATTCCAACTAATTTGTTATTTACATAATTTCTGAAAAATCGCATAACATATTCGATGAATCCTATTCCAAATAGAATTAATAATTTAGAAT
This sequence comes from Viscum album, assembly GCA_963277665.1. Lineage (NCBI taxonomy): Eukaryota > Viridiplantae > Streptophyta > Magnoliopsida > Santalales > Viscaceae > Viscum > Viscum album. The sequence continues at coordinate 770,099,359 of OY728131.1, forward strand.
CCAATTAACCTTTTAAACCCTTTCTAAAAAATCATTATAAAATTACCATATTTTCCATCACTTTCCATAATAATATTATTAATAGTATATCATACTAAATTCTCACTTATAATGTTAAAACCATATTGGATATAGTGAAGTACATCAATCCTATGAGAGAGATAAGTTAGGCTACCATTAACTCTTTCGAAATATGATAAACTTTTCTATTGAACATTGGAATGTCCTTGTTACTAACCAAGTGATATTTACATATATTAGATGCCTGAGAAAAAAACTATATAGAAGAATAGCTCCAATACCAACTGTTAAAATCACAAAAATTGTTAAACACTAAGAGGTGGGGTGAATCTGTGTTTAAATATTTTCACACTCCCTTTATAATTTAGTTCTCATTCATGAAACTTATCTCATAATACTCATTTATGGATAAAATTAATGAAAATAGATAATTTTTTAAAGAATTAAACTACCTTTAAGGATTCCTATTACACTGGTTTGTCATGGTTTTTATCCCATGCATGAAACTATCGTTTTATTATCAAAAAGAAATAAAGGAAGGTTATGTCCAGGGAATTATTACAATGGTTGTTTTAAACCAATTACAACATTTACATCAAAAAATGAATAGATCCCTTTTTAATAAATATCATCAAGTAATATTTGATCATTTTGGCATTCCTAAAATGATATGGATATTTTTATTTAATTTTATGCCTTTTAATGAACAGAAAAAATGGATTAATCTCTTTGATACTGAATTTTTAAACATGATAGAGTATTTGATTCACTTCTCAATTATTAAAAAGTTTATTCTTTTTCATTTCTGACTTTTAAATTCATAATATTCTAAAAATAAAATTTCTAAAACGAATTATGAAAGTTTCATTCATTTTTCATATACACCAAATTTCCTTGAAGAATAGTCACATTTTGATCATGGATAATAATTTCATCCATTTAAATTTAAAATATCATTGAAAATCACATTATATATACATTTAATCAATATAAATAGTCTTCCATTAAGTTGACATTAAGTCTTATATTATTATTTCATCTTGTGATACTTTACTATCATAATGTTCTTTTTCTCGAAAAGAATATTCTTCTTTCAATTCCTTATCCAAGTCTCCATTGAACTATGTATTACAAACTATAAATTTTCATATGGTGTATGACTCTCAATGTTTGATCATGAATCACAATACACTCCAATAATTGTGATGTTTTAATCCATAAATAATAGATTCAATCATATATTGAATTATATTTATTCATAATATTAATTTTAGAATTCTTAGAAATAAATGTACCGAAATGACCCAAAGTTTTTCAATGGAAATTACCTTCTCATAAATATGTCATAAAATCAAATGATAACACAACATAATGAACTAATAAGTGCTAACTGACCTTTAAACATAAGTTTGTCACTTCTGTATTAGGAATTTTGAAAATCCGACATACACGGTTGTGCTCAAGATGATTTTTTGAGTCTAATAAAACAAAAATAATTTTTAGTGAATAGTAAGCTAACCTTATGAATAGTAACATACCCTTATGAATAGTGATATACCCTAATGAATAGTTACCTTACCTATGATAATATAAAAAAACATTCAAGTGAAAGTATGATGTACCTATATTTTAGAATAAGAAAATGAATGTTTTAATACTGTTTTTAGTAATAAACCATGATTTTAATTAAATATTAAATTAATCATATTTATAAAATTATTTTTGAAAAATTTACTTCATTTTTGTATTCTACACATCGAAAAATGGTTGGGGTAAATTTTTTGGATTTTTCTGAAATACTTGAATTTTTATGAATAGTGAAATATCGTAATTTACAAAAAAAACTAAATAAGCTAATTATAGTGTCATGTGTGATTTTATGATGATGTAATCCCACTTGGTTCGGGATCACATGATAAAATTACTATACTTTTTCATTTAATACTAATTATTCCTTGTCTTGTGAAGAAATAATAAACTAATGAATTTTATATTATGAATATTTCTCTTCCCTCCACTATAAAAAACACCCTTCACGCCCTCATTTCCTCACACCTCTAAAGCTCCAAGCCTTCTCTAAACATTGCTTGAACATCTTCTCTAGCCCCTCCCACATGTCCAAGATCTTTTTGTCTCATCAAAAAACCAATCTCAGGCCCTTAAGGAGGATCTCAATAGGAGGATTCAAGAGGTAATTTCTCCCCCTCTTCTCCTTTAATTCCCTTTCAATTTCAAGTTCTTTTCTTATTCTCTCCCCACCTATCTTCATCCAAATGGTATTTTTACTCTAGTATTATACATGTACTGAAATTTTATTGTTCTAATAGGAAATTATATCATCCAACCCCCTTTCCCTCTTCCTTTTATTTTATTAAAGAGAACGTTGCTCGTGAGGTGTTAATTTATCACCTTCAAGAACGACATGTTTTCTTCTTCCATTTCTACCTTCATATCTAGTCATGAAACCATTTTTATGGTTGAACCAGAATTTTTTATATTTATTATGTCCTATTTAAAGTTATTTAAATAACTCATGGCCATATTACTAGTGATAAAATAAAACAAGTTCATTATGATCGAAAAACCTTTCAAATTAACCCAAACAATCATCATTTAATTTTTATCTAATGATTCGTCCACATGGATATAATATGATTCATTATAATATCATTCAAACTCCTATAATATCATTAATAACATGTAATATCATTTTTGTATGTTTACCCAAGTTCTACTCAAACTTCAATTTAAGAATACAAGTGAACCACTTAAGAAAACCATAAAAACAAACATTCTTGAACAATGTTTTAAAACTCTATAACTCATCCAAAGGCACAAAAAATCACTTAATGAAACCATAATTAACCATATTAATTAAAAAAAGGTTATTTATTTCTAATTAATGAATATAATTTCATTATACTGAACATTAAAGAGAAGGAATCATTCGGGTATTAGGTAAGGGGAAATTCTCGAACCCAACTTTCATCCTTCGGGTTCTCCCTATTTCACTCCATTTTTGATATGGTTACTCCTATAAAATAATTTTTTCATCATTTTCTTTCAATTTATAGGATATACATGTTTTCCACTATTATTTATGTCAAACAAAATGTTTTCCAAAAGAACTCTTCTTTTAAGAACACACCTTTTACTTCTCACTCCAAGTAGACGGTTCTTGTAACATGTATGTTATTACCTATTTCATTTGGGAACCCAAAGTTTATGAATGTGTTATTATGAGATCAAAATATTTCATTTCCATGGGTTAGTTATGTTCATTTTTTATATGAGTTCTATGTGGAAATCATGATAATTATAATGTTAATTTGACGGGTGCGCCCGGAATTATATAGCGTAATATGAATGTTTCAAAGTGACGGGTGCACCCGAGAATTATACAGTGCTCCAATGCATTCGGTAAAGTGATTAATATCATGATTAAATTTGAAATGATGTGTGAACAAGATGATATCTTGGTTATCAAGTACGTGTGGTAGTTAACCACTAAGACATGATGTTTCATTTTTATGCATTGCCACATTTCAAGTCTTATTTTTATGCTTCCTCTATTGTTCAGGATATTTTTCCCATGTTATGATTATGAACACCCCATGCTATATTGTTCTTTCCTATCCTCTTAATGGGATTTTATCTCACACATTTTTTTGTATATCCTCATGTTAATTCATGTACTAAGGAGAGGACATGTGCCAATAAGAATCAAGAGAAGAAGAAATTAAATAAATGTGTATGCTTGATGTTGTAATTTCTATGTATGGTCCTAGTTTTCCCAAGACATTAAATCTCTAGATCATCTATTTGTAATACTATTATGTTTTTTATAGTAAAATAATGTAATAGTAATGTAAGAATAGGTTGGGTCACTATAGTTGGTATCAGAGGAAAGGTTTAGTTAATTTGAGAATTAGGATTAGTGAACCCTAGAGAAAACCTATATCATGAGACTAAGTACAAATATACACACAAGAATATTTACATAGGGATCCCATATGTTATATTTTTGGTATAAATTGTTTAAATGAATAAGTTATTCATGACTTGTTTAATTATGTTTTGTTCTAACCTTTTTTATTTTAGAAAATGGTGGGAACCATGAGAAATCAGGCAAACAAATCGTGCGAGGGCCAATGCAACGATTTCCCGAACGACATCCCCAATGATTTGGGATGTGGAGTTCAAAAATTCATGGAGATTCTTACCCAATTATCTCAGGTTATGAACAATAACCATAATAATGGGGAACTTCCTCTTTCACCAAAGAGGGATCAACTGGCTATCGATTGTTTTATGCAGTAATGACCACAGAAGTTTAGTGGATCTTCTGATCTACTAGTAGTGGAACAGTGGGTCAAATCCATGGAGAAGATCTTTTCTATTCTTCACTGTTTTGATATGGAGAAGGTGACCCTAGATGTTTATCATTTAGATGGGGAATCCGATCAATGGTGGTATTTGATTAATAACAACAAGCCAAGAGAAGAAATTGAATAAATGGAATGGTAAGACTTTAAGATAATGTTTCTTAATAATTATTTCCCACGAACTCTTCATACAAAGATGGAGAGAGAATTCATAGAGCTCAAGAAAAATGAAGGATAATCTGGCACAACCTATGAAGTGAATTTCACAAGGCTTTCAAGGTATGATTCGGGTTTTGTTATCAACAATGATAGAAAAATTGATAGATTCTTTAGTGGATTAAAACCACACCTTTGAAAGGCTCTTGAAATTCGAGACTTTGGGAGTTATGAAGAAGTTTTTTGATGTGATCTCAAAGTGGATATGGAGTTTAGATAATGGTCACATGGCTATGGGGATAAGAAACGAAAGATGGAGTTTAAAGCTGGAGGATCTAATGACAAAAGTGGGAAGAAAACTCAACAACCCACATGCCAAAAATGTGGGAAGTTACACCATGGGAACTACCTCAAAGTGATGGGGAAGTGCTTCAAGTGTGGGAAAGAAGGACACCATGCTCAAGAGTGTCGAAAAGAAACGAAAAGGAAAGTGAATATGGTAGAAGAAAAGAGATAATCACTCATGGTTAAATGCTACAATTGTAGAGAGCTAGGGCACTATGCAAGTCAGTGTACTAAACCTCGAGTTCTAGTGGGTAATCAATTTCAGTAACCACAAAAGCCAAAGGAACAAGGGAAGGCTTATGACATCACTACAGTGGAGGTGGATCATGATAATGAAGTCATACAAGGTACACTTCCTATTCAATCAAGAATGGAAAAGTCTTATTTGATTCTAATTCTACACATTCCTTTGTATCTTGCATGTTTTCTAAAACTATAAAATCGAATCCCCGAAACCTTGAAGTAGATATATCTGTAAAAACACCAAGTGGTGCAATCATTGTAACCCAAGTGTTTGAATCCTCTCTTATTGTCATATGTGGGAAGATTATTCTGGCGAATCTCGTAATACTTACTTTGGTGGAATTTAACGCTATATTGGGAATGGATTGTCTCTCGTTCTATAGAGAACATATCAACTGTCGGGAAAATGAAATATCTTTTAATATTCTGAACCATCCCATGCTCCTATAAAAATGCAAGGAGGATCATGAATCTCCTTTGAAAATACTTCAATGGTGTGGGTGTTGATTCCCTATGAAGAAGCATACCTCACCCAAATGGTTGAGTTGAGGAAAAGTGTCAACCTAGAGAAAATTCCCATCATGAAGGAATACAGTGATGTATTTATCGAAGAGTTACCCAGAATTCCCCTAGATCATGAGGTAGAGTTTTCAATTTAACTCATACCTGGAGCGACTCCTATCTCGAAGTGTCCCTATAGTATGGCTCCTATCGAACTGGAGGAGTTAATGAAGCAGCTGCAAGAGCATATGGACAAAGGGTTCATACGCCCCAGTGCATCACCTTGGGGCGCGCCAGTGCTCTTTGTGAATAAGAAGGATGGAACAATGTGACTGTGTATCGATTATCAGGAACTCAACAAGATCACTATAAAGAACAAGTATCCTCTTCCAAGGATTGACGGCTTGTTCGATCTGCTAAGTGGAGCTCGATACTTCTCAAAGTTGGATCTTCGTTTTGGATATCATCAGGTAAAGATGAGGAAGGAAGATATTCATAAAACTGCCTCCGAAACAAGGTATGGGAACTATGAGTTTTTGGTGATGCCCTTCGGACTTACTAATTCCCCTGAAATATTCATGGATTTGATTAATAGAGTCTTTAGACATTACCTTGACAAATTTTTTAAATTTTTTATTGATGATATTATCATCTAATCCAAGAGAAAGGAGGAACATGAAGAATATCTAAGACTTGTGTTGGCGACATTGAGAAAGGATAATTTGTACGCCATGTTCAGAAAGTGTGACTTCTGGATGAAGAAAGTCACGTTCTTGGGACATGTGATCACAAGTGAGGGAATTTCTGTGGATCCCTCAAAGACAAAGGCGATTGAGGAATGGTCCAGACCCTCTAGTGTCACAGAAATCTATAGTTTTCTTGGATTAGCTGGGTACTACCGACATTTTTTGAGAGAATTCTCATGATTTTCAAGCCCTCTAACTAAGTTAACAAGGAAAGGGGTAAAGTATGTATGGATGGAAGAATGTGAGGGAATCTTCAACGAACTAAAGAGAAGGCCGATCACTGCACTTGTACTCACACTACCTAAAAGTGAAGAATGTTTTGTTATATATAGTGATGCTTCAAAGAAAGTCTTGGGTTGCGTACTCATGAAAAATGATAATGTGATAGCCTACACCTCACGACAGTTGAAGATCCAGGAGAAGAACTACCCGACACATGATCTAGAGCTGAAAACTGTGATTTTTGTCTTGAAAATCTGGTGGCACTACCTTTATGGTGAGAATTTTGACATATACACTGACCACAAGAGCCTAAAGTATATATTCACACAAAAAGAGCTCAACATGCATCAAATGAGATAGTTAGAGCTAATAAAGGATTATGATTTCTCTATTCACTATCATCCAAGAAAGGCGAACAAGGTAGCTGATGCTCTAAGTAGAAAAGAACCTGCTACTCTATCCATGATGCAGACTGAGAAAGACCATATCTTCTTGGATATGAAAAGAATGGATTTTGAAATCATAAGGGAAGGGGATGCATCCTACCTTGCCCAAATGATTGTGCAACCATCTATCCAGGAGAAGATTAAGGAAGCACAAAGGGATGATGTGGTGATACCAAAGAGGGTGAATGCGGTAATGGAAGGGAAGCTGTAAGAGTTCCATATCAATGATGATGGTGTGATTTGGTTTGGAATGCGTCTTTGTGTGCCTTCATCACCCAGGATAAAGTAGGATATATTGGAAAATGTACATAGCTTAACTTTCTCTATCCATTCTGGGAGTAGAAAGATGTACTGTGATCTTTGAGAACATTTCTGGTGGGATAACATGAAGAAGGAGATTGCGGAATATATATCAAGGTGCTTGGTATGTCAGGAAGTTAAAGCTGACCGATAAAAGTCCAATGGTATGATGCAGCCATTGCCTATACCCATGTGGAAATGGGAAAATGTTACTATGGAATTTGTCACGAGACTCCGAAAGACATCAAAGAGAAATAATGTGATATGGGTTTTGGCTGACCGACTCACCAAGACTTCCCATTTTATCATTATTCGGGAAGATCTCTCACTTTAACAACTTGCAAAGATATATGTGAAGGAAGTGCTGAGACTGCACGGTGTTCCACTCTCAATTGTCTCTGAACATGATCCAAGGTTCACATCTAAATTCTGGAGGAGCCTTCAACTTGCTATGAGTACTGAATTAAATTTCAGAATGTCCTATCACCCCCAAACTGATGGCCACTCTGAAAGAACTATTCAGACGCTTGAAGATATGCTAAAAGCCGGCTCTCTAGAATTCAAAGGTGGATGGGATCATCATCTCCCATTTGTTGAGTTCTCATACAACAATATCTTCCACTCGATTATTCATATGGCTCCATATAAATCTCTGTATGAAAAGCAATGTAGAACTCCAACCTGTTGGGATGAATTTGGAGAAAGAAAGAGACTTGGACCTGATCTTGTTCAAGAGATGACAGAGAAGGTTCAAGTCGTCCAGAAACACATAAAATCTACTCAGAGTTGGAAAAAGAGCTATGCTGACAACCATATAAGGGACTTAGAGTTCGAGGTTGGAGATAAATTCTTCCTACAAATATCACCATGGAAGAGAGTCATGAGGTTTGGAAAGAAAGGGAAGTTAATCATAAGGTACGTTGGCCCCTTTTAGATCCTTGAGCGCATAGGATCTGTGGCCTATCGGCTTGCACTTCCACCAAATATGGTTCTAGTTCAGGATGTGTTTCACGTATCACTCCTAAGAAAGTGCATACTGGACCCCTCACATGTACTAAACTCAGAGGTGGTATAATTAGAAGATGATATCTCTTATGAGGAACAACTACTAGAGATTCTGGATCAGAGAGATATGGTTCTAAGAAACAAGAAAACTTATCTTGTCAAAGTGTTGTGGAGGAACCATAAGTTTGAGGAACCAACTTGGGAACTGGAAGAGGCAATGAAGGAGAAGTACACTCACCTGTTTGTGTAATGTGAAATTTTGAGGGCAAAATTTCTTAAGGGGGGAAGAATGTAATGACCCAATGCTTTTCAATGGAAATTACCTTCTCATAAATATTTCATAAAATCACATGAAAACACAACATAATGAACTATTAAGTTCCAAGTGACGTTTAAACATAAGTTTGTCACTTTTTTATTGGGAATTTTGAAAATCTGACATACACGGTTGTGTTCAAGATGATTTTTTGAGTCTAATAAAACAAAAATAATTTTTAGTGAATATTAACCTACACTTATAAATAGTAACATACCCTTATGAATAGTGATATACCCTAATGAATATTAATCTTACCTATGATAGTATAAAAATAATATTCAAGTGAAGTTATGATGTACTTATATTTTAGAATAATTAAATGAATGTTTTAAAACTGTTTTTAGTAACAAACCGTGATTTTAATTAAATATTAAATGAATCATATTTAGAAAGTTATTTTTGGAAAATGGAATTCATTTTTGGATTCTACACATCGAAAAACGGTTGGGGTAAATTTTTGGTATTTTTCTGAAATACTTGAATTTTTAATGAATAGTGAAATACTGTAGTTTACAAAAAAACTAAATAAGCTAATTATAGTGTCATTTGTGATGTTCTGCTGATGTAATTCCATTGGGTTCGAGATCACATGATAAATTTACTATTCTTTTTCATGTAATACTCACTATTCCTTTTCTTATGGAGAAATAATAAACTAATGAATTTTATATTAAGGAAACCCCTCTCCCCTTCACTTTAAAAACCACCCTTCACACCCTCATTTCCTCACACCTCTAAAGCTCCAATCCTTCTCTAAACTCTTCCCAAACATCTTCCCTAGCCCCTCCCCCACGTCCAAGAGATTATGGTCACATCAAAATACCAATATTAGGCCCTTAAGGATGATCTCAAGAGGAGGATTCCAGAGGTAATTTCTCTCTCTCTTCTCCTTTAATTCCCTTTCAATTTCAAGTTCTTTTCTTACTCTCTCCCAAACTATCTCATCCAAATGGTATTGTAACTCCAATATTATAAATTTACTGTAATTTTATGATTCTAATAGGATATTATACCATCTAACCCCCTTTCCCTCTTCATTTTATTTTATTAAATAGAACGTTGCTCGTGAGGTGTTAATTTATCACCTTCAAGAACGACATGTTTTCTTCTTCCATTTTGACCTTTAGATATGGTAATGAAACAATTTTTATGTTTGAATCATAATTTTTTATATGTATTATGTCCTATTTAAAGTTATGTAAATTACTCATGGTCATATTACTAGTGATAAAATAAAACAAGTTCATTATGATCAAAAAACAGTTCAAATTAACCCAAACAATCATCATTTAATTCTTATCTAATGATTCATACACTTGGATATAATATGATTCATTTTAAGATCATTAAAACTCTTGTAATATCATTAATAACATGTAATATCATTTCTGTATGTTTACCCTTGTTTTACCCAAACTTCAATTTAACAATACAAGTGAACCACTCAAGAAAACCATAAAAACAAACATTCTCAAACAATGTTTTAAAACTCTATAACTCATCCGAAGGCACATAAAATCACTTAATGAAACCATAATTAACCATATTAATGTACACACGTTTCTATATTTCTAATTAATAAATATAATGTCATTATATAGGACATTAAAGAGAAGGAAGCATTAGGGTACAAGGTAAGGGGAAATTCTCAAACCCAACTTTCATCCTCCGGGTTCTCCCTCTTTCACTACATTTTTGATATGGTTACTCCTATAATATAATTTTTTCATCATTTTATTCCCTTTTATGGGATTTATATTTTTTCCACTATTGTTTATGTCAAACAAAATTTTTTTCAAAAGAACACTTCTTTTAAGAACACACCTTTTACTTCTCACTCAAAGTGGGTGATTCTTGTAACAAGTATGTTATTACCTCTTTCATTTGGGAACCCAAAGTTTTTTAATGTGTTATTATGAGATGAAACCCATTCCTTTACATGGGTTAGTTATGTTCATTTTTTATATGCGTTCTATGTGTAAATCATGATAATGATAATGTTATTAAGTGACGGGTGCGCCCGGAATTATATAGGGCAATATGAATGTTTCAAAGTGACGGGTGCGCCTGGAATTATACAGTGCTCTAATTCATTGGGTAAAGTGATGAATCTCATGAGTAAATGTGAAAAGATGTGTGGATAAGATGATATCTTGGTTCACAAGTATTTTTGGTAGTTAACCACTAATACATGATGTTTCATTTTTATGCATCGCTATATTTCAAGTATTATATTTATGCTTCCTCTCATGTTCATGATCTTTTTCCCATGTTATGATTATTCTCAATTCATGCTATATTTTTCTTTTCTATCCTCTTAGTGGGATTTTATCTCACCTATTTTTATGTATATCCTCAGGTGGATACATGTACTAAGGAGAGGACATGTTCCAATAAGAAGCTAGAGAAGAAAAAATTAAATAAATGTTTTTGCTTGATGTTGTAACTACTATGTATGGTCCTACTTTTCCAAATACACTAAACCTTTGGATCCTCTATTTGTAATAATATTATGTTGTTTATCCTAAAATAATTTAATAGTAATGTAAGAAAATTTTGAGTCACTATATGTACCTGAATTATATGGTATGCCACTTAGAGGGGGTTAATTAGTGGTACATGATTTTAGAAATTATTTCTTTTGATGAATTAAACCATTGTGACATATTAAATTCATGATCCATTCTTTATTTAACTTATTATCCCATATGAAAAAATGAAAATAATTTCTATGTAATGTTTTAATTTTAACATTGTTTAACCTTAATGATTGAGCTTAATTATTTCTAGGTTTTGTTCGATCTTTAAGACCAAGATTATAACTAATATAATAGTGATTAAAAGATAGGGTGAGTGTACATACTTGAATATTATTAATGAATTTATATCTCGTATAATTTAAGGGAAAATACATATTTGAACTTTCATAGAAACAAAAAAAATAGTATTGTTTAACTTTATACCACCATCAACAGAATATTGCATCCCCACTCTTTATTGAATAAAATCCTCAGAGATATTTAAAATGACATTACATTAAATATAAGATTTTCTTCTAAATGATACTAGAATTTTTGAATAAAATTAGTGGCTAGAAATTCATGTCAATATTGTTTGACGATTATTCTGGATGAACTATCCATTCAGGGGAGCATGCATGCATGAACAAGTCCCCCTTCCTCCTTGGAAGTAAGTGCCAAGATCAATTAGAGTAGAATCTTCTTACCTAAACCTTTTGAGAACACAAAAATGCAGTAGGGTTGGATATTCTTTGGAATCTATATCTTTTATATATAAAATAATAAAATTTCATCTTTGAATAATAAAAAAACAAACTTCCATACTTTATTTTTTTATTTTATATCTTTATAATTAATACGTAGGAATATTTCTAAATTTTTTTGGGAAAATTATTCTTTTTTGGATGCACAAAATCTCTTGGATAAAAGATTCACCAAAAAATAACAGCCCCAATTGTGAAGTATGATGTTAAATATTTAAATTATAAATATAAATTAATCATTTTCATGATCCAAATCATTTCATGTTTATTCATGTTTTCTTGAATAATGGTTGTTGACTGAGCTCATGATATTTTAAAAATAAGAGTGGTAAATCATCATAAGAAAAAATATCGCATATATTATCCTTATAGAAATTAAGATAATACATATGGAGTCCCATGAAAAATGATTTCCAAAACTCTAGAATAATGTCTATAAAACTCACGTATTATCCCCACATAGGATGAATGACTATTAAGAAACAATGAAATAATGCTTACGGTACCTCAGAAAATTATTCTTATACAGTCATTGATTCTTATCAACTGATTATTATAGGATAATGCTTAAGGAATGATGATTATGGAACCTACAATTATGTTATTCTGTGAACTAATCCTTATATATCATCCTTATGGTTCATTGAATTTATGGGATAATGCTTATGCACTTAGTAAATTATCCTCACAGTCACAACAAATTTTCCTAACAAAGAGTAAAATGATGCTTAAGTGGGCCTTCATTCTTATGAATAACCCTTATTATGATAATTAATGATTATTATCACCTAAATAAATAAGGGTAGATCACCCTTATAGAAATCAACTCATCCTTGTGAAATCCTTTTAAAAATATAGAAATATGTCAACTTTAACACCTTGAGATTTCAAAATGTAATTCTCATTTAAATAATTCTACGTTTGATAGCTTATGCTACATGCAACACCGAAAAAAATCATATTTTGTAATATTATTATAAAACTATAGAAAAATAGATATATTAATATATAATTATAATTATATTATATTATTATTTTTTGATATCTGGAATTTAATGATTAGAAAATAAATAATTAATGTGATATAATGAAACACATTCAATATTAAAAAGATGTATCTTTCAAATATTTTTTCTTCAAGTGTTTTTAATTTCAATAAATTGATCAATTTTAAAGGAATTAAACTTATAAAAAAATTAACACTCAATTAATTATAAATTTATATGAAATAATGTTATGAGCACTTGAAGTTTAAAAGGGTCATTTTTTGATAAATAGGTTTTCTTTATATTTTTTATTTTCATTTCAAAAATAAATTTATAAATTTTATAAATTTAATTTTATGGAATGTAATTTTATTTTTTGATTCACCATATCAAAATTATCTTGGTCTTAATTTTTTTTCTAAAACATTTAATATATGAGTGAATAGTAAAAAAACTGATTTAACAAAGTGTCACTTTTAAAGCCCAACCATTATATAAGAATTAATTGATAGTTTATTAAACCATTTTTATATATCAAAAATATATTTAATAGTTAAAAATATTCATTTAAAATTTAAAATTTAAATTATAAATCTATGTTTGAAATTTTTGAAATCTAATCTCTTTTAATAAAGTATTCACAAGGTTAATTTTGTTTTTTTGTTTTGTTTTAATGTAAAATAATCTTATTTTATTTAACATAATGAAATTAATTCCAAGATAATAAATACTTTTATTTATTTTAATATAAATCATTTGTATGCCTAAAGTGGTCATTTGTTTCTAAAAATAGTTTTCCATTGGGTTTTGTGAACTTATATTAAAAGTAACTTTTATAATTTATATAAATTAAATCATACAAAATTGATTAAATATTTTTATTAATCATTTAAATTTGTGGTGACGATTTGAATTTCATTTTTAGTCATAATGAATATTTATCATGGAAAAAAATTAACCATGATAAAGTTTAAAAGGATTAACAAGGGTAATAATAATATATAAGGCTTAAAATATATCAAAAACATGTATAAATTTGATTGGTTAAGGGTATATATACCATACCTTATTCTATATTCTAAATTAGAATAAATTGAATCCACATTCTATGTGAAATAAAACAATTATTTTTTAAATTTATTATTATTTACAAAGGATACACTCCCATCACATGTAAAAGGATGCCTCCTATTATCACTTATAAACATGAAAAAATCTCCCTTATCTTTTAAAAAATATATTTAAAAATACCCTCATAACACTCTAATACATGATCCATATTTCCTGGTATCATCAAAGGATTTACCCTAGGAGGCTTAAGGTGTAAACCAAATGAATATATCCAATGAGGTATATGTCTTAACTAAATTATTTCAAGTTTATTTCGTATTCTACCTCAATAAAATTATCCTAACCATCATAACATAAAAAAATATTAAATTAACTATACATAAATGTTATTATGATTATGTAAAAAATATTTTCTACTTTATTTCTATCTAATGCAAAATGAATACATTGCTCATACATATGTACGAACTACCATCTCCATAAATCAATGTGTTATTTTAATCATCAAAATTCTTGGGTGCTTACTTATATATATTTAATATATATATATATATATTATATTTATCAAATAGTTATTATAATATAAATATAATATATTATCTACCTTCTTAACCTCCCAGTCATTGGAAAATAATAATGTCTCTTACGTGTACCCATGGACCACCACCTCTATGGAGAAATGGGATTTGTTTTTAATCATTGCACCACATGGCTAGTCATAAGGATTAATTAATGAATAAATATTTTTTTATTAAATTATTTAGATTCTTTAAGGGTAAAATTTTATCTACTTTATTTACATTTCACCCATCAAAAAATGAAAATTTTTGTTGTGCGTACATCCAGACTACAACCTCCATGAATGATGTATCTCATTTTTCATCACTGACCTATATTGATGGTTAAAAAATTATTTAATTTATAAACATGATATATATGAAATTATTTAAAAAATTAGGTGATGAAATCATAACCATGGTGCAAGGATTGGAACTACTGAATCAAAACATTTATGAGAAATAGAATAACTAAAACCTAAATAATTCTTTTAAACAAAGAATTATGAGTAAAAAGGTAGAAATAAGTAATGAATAAATGAAACCTAGAAATATGGATATAAATATATATCTAATATAGATGAATAATAAATATAAATTTATTATATAGGAGTTTGTAATCTTTCCGAACAAGTGGGAATCCAAGATAAGGGTTTCTTTATCTCAATTTATCTTCATTGAGATATGTTATATATTCACCGCCTTATTTATTTTGTGTGGTTCATATACTACACATGATTTTATTTTTTAATAAATTTCATGAAAATTATTTTGATTTATAAATCCATCTAATTTTCTCTAATTCATTATTTTTTTATCCAAATTTTTCAAAAAATATAATAGTTAATTCTAAAATATTATTTTTATTAAGGGTTATTGATGTTTATATTTTAATTGGGTAAATTATATTATATTTTTCACCTAAAACACATATATTTTCTTAAAAAAAGTATTTCCATGTTCTTCAATTATTCTTTACTTTTTAACTCTTTTTGGCACTCAAAACCACTAAAATATTGTTTATAATAAAATCTAACATTTTTCTCATTTTTGGTTAATAATTATTTTTTATAATATCAATGTACTTAAAAAATTGATTTATTGTATCTCTTATATAATTTTAAATTATTGATAAAGTTATTTTTATACTATATTTAACTTTCATTACAAACATTTTAATATAATATTCTTATCATTTTTCATATATATCATTTTTTACTTCTTTAAAAAAGTATGAAAATAATGTTTTTTATAATTTACCATATAATCGCATTGTCTTATCATCATAACCGTTATTAATTGTAAATATTTCCCAACAATTTTATATGATTTTTAGAAAAATTCATAATCCCAATATTCTTGGCATTTTTATTTTTAAAATGTTTTTAAAAGAAAAGGATATCTATTCCTATTTTAAAAGTGAATTTATAATATCTCTATAAAGGTGTTTTTCATCTAATTCAATATCCATTATATATTTTTATGTTTTATTTTGGATAAACTCTAATGAATCTATACACTTTATTCTTTGGATTTCTTATGATCGTGTTGTTCTAAATGACTAGGAAAAATAATAAAATTTCATATGCTAGTTTTTTAATATAAATGTTTATGTTCATTATGTATTGTATTATTTTTTCAAACATTTTATATAATTAATGCATTATAATTATTATATGATGGGTGGGTCCCAATATTAGATTGCCCCTTGATGAATTTGTAGGTATCATGTGACAAACCAAATTGGTTATTTGGAATATGACTTACCTATTTATGTATGGTGTCTTAGTATGGGGCCTTGGCAGTAAGATTACAGTGTTTGACATTATGAATTTTATCATTATGAAACTAAATATTATTATACATGTGATTATTTATTTTTTTATTCGAAATATGTATATATTCTTCTTTTATGATATTTTTTAAATTTCATATTCTTTATTGCTTATCTATAACATATTGTTTCCATTCCATTTATTCTATAATAATTACTATTATAGTTTTTACTTCACTAAGAATTTGATCTAACCATTTATTATGGTTCTATTTTACAATGTTATGAATATGAGTATAGAAATTTCCCTTTTTCTTAAATGATTATTAAATAATTTTTTAGAAAAAAAACATAATATTGATACAATCTAGGATCCAATGGTTTAGTGTCTTGAAAAAATTAGGCTCATACATCCCTTATACATAATAAAACATAAAATATTATTTAAATACCTATCCTTTATCCTTCTAAATTCTTAAAATATACTCAGTGTATGTAATCACCTGATGATATATATCAATAAAAGGGTTAATCTATAAGCCCATTAAGGGAAGTAATAAGGTATATGAATCAATAAAACATTGGTGAGAATAATTATAATCATAATCACAACATAAGCGTAGGATCACCATAATAATCATGTGGTAAATAGTTTATAAATTCATGTAATGTTTCATATGCATAAAAATGAAACATCAAGTCATAGTGGTCAAATATAACACATAGTTTTTAACAAATATAGCCTCATGTCCATTCATAACATATGATCATAAATTGTAACATCAAAATTATGAAGAATTATAAAATCATGTGCATGAATAATATTAATTATATCATGAAATATATCACAATACCCAATGAATTTGAGGTATGTATAATTCCACAACCACCTATCACATCATAAAATCTTTATAATCATGCATGCCTTTTTTGTAGGATAACAATCATAATCATGAAATAATCCATGGAAAATAAGGTGTTTTGTAAAAAAATTATATATAATACTTCAATATTTTAAATGGAGGATTCCAAAATTAATAAGGGAGACCATTAATAGTCATAAAATATCATTTTACTCTTTGAAATTAGAATAAACTCAAGAGTATTCTAGATATTATTTGGAAATTGAATTATTTTTGAAAAAGAATTATAAATGGATTATAAAACATTTTGGATGGGTGAAAATTTTTATAGAACAAAAAAAAGATAAATAATATTTAAAGGATATATTTTATATATTATAGGAACATTAATACTTAAATAAATCTAAAATAGGATATAACCCAAAAGAAAGATTTTGGGTTAGAGAATCCCCTTACCTTAAATACTGTTTTATTTCATCACTTTTGCTCCTCCTGGATAATAAAGTTGAGTTTATTAAAAAATAGAACTATAAGTGAATTGTGTAAATTTATGACACTATTTATTAGTTAAAATAATTATATTTTATTAATTAACTTTTCATTGTAAAAGTGGGAGTGTTTTGATATCATTTTTTCTTTAAAAATATCTCATTTTATTTTAATTTTTCTATTTTTTTCAAGGCCATTTTTACATAAGTAATGTTAATTACATAATATTAAAATAAATATATTTATATGTTTATATATTATAAATAATTTAGTACAATCATCCATAATTTTGGTGGTATTAAAGAAGTTGGAAATATCCTTATTGGTGATTAACATATCGTTATCGTGAACGTTCTTCAAAGGAGAAGAAAGATATGTATAAAATATAAATACTTCAGAAATAAAATTTCTATAGTAGGTTAAATTCATTAATATAATGTTAAAATATGGACTAATTAATAATAAAAGATTTTGTTTTCAAATAAATTAGGGAAAAATTAAATAGAGGCGGAAAACAAGAGAAGAGTTGATAAAAACTTACTCCTTTCTGAGGGTTTCTTCTCTTGTACGGCACTATACTTCCTTGAAAAATGGAGGTGATTTACTCCACCACATAACTATGGTTGATAATGGATTAAGATAAATTATTATGGAATATATTGTTCTTATATATGTGATTAAGTAGTGGTTTCTCAAGGGGAGGGAGAGGGTTGTTTATACTTGAAGAGAGGGGTTTTTTTAGAATAAAAATTTAATAAAAAACTATATCTAAGGTAAGCATTGTAATAGTGATATTTAGGATATAATGAAACATATTTCAATATAATATAATGGTATTTGGACTTTAAATTCCTTTATAATTATAATTCACTTTTTTATTAAAATGTAATGTTGAAGAAAGAGAAAACTATTTTTTAAGAATACTTTTGACTTTAGAATTTGGAAAGTAGTTTTTAAGTTTGGAAATAATGTTTATCATATTTTAATGACATATATATCAAATTAAATATTTTTTTGTTAATAAAACAAGTTATATAAATTATTAGTTCATTAATACATCACAAATGATGAAATTCAAGATACACCAATAATAGAAAAAACTATTTTTTATAATTCACTTGAAAATTAATGTATTTCAAAAAAATACATAAATAAAAATTGGAAAAATTTTACGTACTATTTTAAAAAATGAAATTAATTTTATAAAAATAATTTTATAACATATGTTATTTTAATTTTTAATTCAAAAATTATGATTTTTACAAAATACCTTAAAATAGATATTATTAAAAATGTACTTAAACATTCTTTGAGTTTTTAAAATTGATGTTTATTTTTTCACATTATAATATTTATATTTACTTAAATTACACGTGATAAATATTATTAATAATATATTTTATTATTTTGAGGAAAAAATACTATTCTAATGGTCAGATTACTATTCTCAATGGTTTGGTTACTATTCAAACAATCACTTTACAATTCCAAAAGTCACATTACTATTCCATCGATCACATTGCCCCTATAAATACCAATTAATTACTTCACTCATTATTCAACTCAATTCCTCTCAATTTTCTGAATTTTTATTTTCTATAATTTCTATTGGTTTACTAGAATTTTATTTCATTTTTATAGTGTTTTTTATGGGAGATATGATTTGAGTTGATCTGGGTGATCCAAATTTCCCCATTATAGTTTTTTTATTTTCAATTTTTGGTCCCATTATAATATTTGGAATTTTAGTTGGTTTAGTAATTAACTAATGTAATTATTTTCATTAATGAAATAAATTTTTATTAGTTTCTCTATGTTTTATATGTGTATAATACTTATAAAATATAAAACATATTTATTTCAAGAAACAAATGTAATTTATAAACTATGTATTGTTACATTCACCCCCCATTTTATTAACTTCATCATCAAAATTTCAACTCATATTCTTGGGTGATAATAGGTGGGGTAACATATACTATATTGTTTCCTCTAGTTCTCACATCACATCTTCATATTTATGGTTTCTCCACAACACTTTGACAAGGTAAGATTTCTTTTGTTATATAACTTTTTCTATATAGTGCAAGATCTTCATCAGATACTCCTCATATGAGAGGTCAATCTCTAGTTGTATCAACTCTAGATTAAGTACATCTGAGGGATCGAGTATTTTCTTCATCAGGAGAGATATATGGAAAACATCATGAACTTGATCCATATTTGGTAGAAGTGTTTGTTAATAGGACACTTATCATATGTGATCAATGATAAAAGGGTCCAATGTACCTAGGGATAATATTTCTTTTCTTTTAAAACTAATTTAATCTCTTACATGGTGATATTCAAAGGAAAAAATTATCTCCAACTTCAAACTCCAAGTCCCATGAATGGTTTCTTTCATGCCTCTTCTACCAAATTTTTAGGATATTTTATATGATATTGGATGTCTTGAACCTTCTCTATCAAATATTTCAAAAGATCATTCCCAAGTATATTTTATTCACCAAATCCATCCTAATAAGTAGGAGTTCTGTATCACATCACATATAGATCTTCATATGGATTCATTTGGATGCTCGGGTGGAAGATAGTGTAGTGTGATAACTTAAATAATGGGAGATAATGATCCCATCCACATTTAAATTCCAATGAGTAGTATCTCATCATGTACTTGAGTGTCTAAATGTTCCATTAAGATTTTCCATCAGTTTAGTGGTGACATGACATGTGGAAATTCAATTCATAATTACAATAATGTTGAATACTTATCTAGAAGTTAGAATTGAACCTTAGATCATGATCAATGATGATCGAAAGTGGACCCCCATTCAGACTCACCCCTTATTTTATATATATATTTACAATTTTTTCATGCAATAATTCTTCCTGATTAAATATTAAGTGGGAAGTCTTGCTTATTTTATCCACCACAATCCATGTCACAATGTTTCCTTTATAAGTATTTAAGATTGCAGTGAAAACTTTCATAGTGATGTTCTCTTATTTCCATTTGGGTATTTGTAATGGTTTAATTATCCCCATAGATAAATGTCATTCTAATTTAACTTGCTAAAATTACAAACACTTTGAGGTGTACTCAATGATCTTTTTAATCATGTTATCCTAGAAAAAGTGTTCTTAGAGATCACAGTACCTCTTGGTGCTTCTATAGAGGATAGATAAATATAAGCTATGTGTATTATCTAATAGCTCTTTCTTTATCTCATGTGATTAAGGCACATAAATTCTAGTTCAAAATCTAATGAAACCATATTCATTGATGTGGAACTCTGAAATCATCCCATCCTTTACTTATTTAACCCACTTTTGAAGATCTATATCATCCCTTTGTTCATCGTTGATCTTCTTGTGGATAGATGGTTGGGAAATAATTTGGTCAATGTAGTATGTTTTCCCTTACATTAGGATTTTCATATCCATCCTTTGCATATCCATGAATATTGTGTCTTTCTCAATCTACATCATGGATATAGTAGCCTGTTATTTTCTACTAAGAGAATCAACAACCATGTTCACCATTCTAGGATGGTAATGAATAGATAAATTGTAGTACTTTGTTAGCTCTAGCCATATTTTTTGAAACATATTGAGATCCTTCTATGTGAATATATACTTTAGACTCTTTTGATCAATATGTATGTCAAACTTATCGCCATAGAGGTAGTTCTTCCAAATATTCAAGGAAAATATCACAAATTCTAACTCTAGATCATGTGTTGGGTTTTTTTTCATGGATATTTATTTTTCAAGAGGTGGAGTGTAATGACTCAAGTTTTCCTAGTTTTTTTCAGAAACTTTCTGGGAAAATTACGAGACTAGGTGATGAGACAGAGGGTGATTCCAAGGCCTGGTTTGCCCAGAATGGTTCGTAGAAAAATATTATGTTTTTAAATAGCATGCATGAGCAGTTGTCTTGAAAAAGTAAAATAATTATTAAATGGCTATCCAGATCAGATATCTGAGGGCACCGTTGTATTCAGGATAGCAGGTTTACCCTACACACGACTTAAGTTTAATTGGTGCGGGCCTCCAGTGCGAAAACCTAAAAATGCAAAACCGTAAATAATATTATTAAATAAAATTATTTGATTTTTAAAATCCTTATAACTCATGAACTATGACTCGAATTGAAAATTTTAGACAACCAATGAGCTCGTAATTTTGTTTTTTCCTTAGGCAGAGCCTAACATTGGCCGACGCGGGCCAACTGTGGAAAGTGGTTTTTGGGACGTGATCATAAATAAAATAATTAAATAAAGATTATATTTTTTTCAAATCCATATAACTCATAAATGAAAAATTATATTGGAAATCTAAGAGTACTGTTGAGCTCATGAGGGTGTGCTTTCCTTAGGTGGGTCCTAACCTCAATCGGCATGGGTCGAGGGTAAAAGATAATTTTTGGGCATTTTAGAAAAAATCAAATAAACTTAATAATGTTTATTTTATTCAAAAAAAATGTTTCACTGAAACTCAACTTTGATCCAAATATTTCATTTCATAAATGACAGAGCATAATAAGGCTACAACTCAATGTAATAGAAACGTTATTTCATAAATGAAACAGTGTAACGACGCCACAACTCAGCGTAACAGAAATTATGAAACATGTTTCCTCCAATTAATTATTTAACATAGATACGGAATCATTGGCATGATCCTGGGTTTTCTATGATGCTATGGTGGAATGGCATTGGCAAGAAGCGAACGATGACAAACTATGAATCACCACAAGTTCCTTCCTCCCCCTCTGAAAGATATCATCATTGACAAGAGTTGTGGATCGAGGATTAATGAATGGTGATGGAGAAACTCCATTCTTCATTGATGAGTGATCCAATTTACATGTAGGGGTTTATATTTATGTATAGTCACATTTCCCCCATTCTCCTTTCTAAATGAAAAATGCAGGTCAATCCACTAACAGATTGACACATGGATCAGTCATCTTTGTGGATCATGGGAATTTTCATGTAGGGAATTAAGGGAAGTTGTATTCCCATTTTTTTAACCTTTTTTAAATATCCTAATAAGGAATAATAATGTCTACATGAACAAATTTCACAGTCCATCCTTTGTGTCATCCTTGCATCTTCTTCTACTCTGTCAACTCCTTTTTGTTCTTCGTGGAATGATGGAAACTGTGGTCCAAGAAGGACCGTAGTGGTGGATTAACTCAGGCATGAGTCCAAGGGAGATGATGGTTCCATGTGAACAAGCACCGGCATGGGATCTGGTGGTGCCATAGAAAGAGTTGTGGCTAGGCAGGTCACGACAGCGATGGAAGGTCATGGCCAGGAGGGTTACCAGCTCAAAGGTCAGTGGTGGTAGAACCTACGGAAACTGCTATGGGGGTGGATAAGGGCCGCCAGTGGTGAAAGGAAGTGGTACTCCATAGAAGTATAGGAGGCCCATAGTAGAGTAGTCCACAGTGGGGTGACGACACGCGGTTAGCAGACCGCTTGCGGGGAGGTGGTCGGCCGAGCCGCCCGCGTGATGAGGAACAGATGGGGTGTGTTCCACGTTCGGGGTCGACCGAACCCGCTTGCTAGTGCGGGCCGGGCTAGAGGGGGAATCGGGCCGCTGGGAGGCTTGGATTTATAGAAACCAACCTGCCAGTGTGGTTCGGGCTGGAGGAAAGGGATTGTGTTGTTGGACAGCTCAGCAGGCTAGGCACACAGCCCAACGGGCCGGTTCCAGTAGACACAATGAGCCTATTTTGTGGTCCAAGTCAGACCGAGTCAGCCTAGACTCAGTCAGGATAGGTTTGATGAATTGGGCCGGCCCATCTGGGTCAAACCAGGCCCAAACTCAACCTGCCCCTTTTTAGTAAAACAGGCATAACTTCCAAACCTTGTGTCCAACTGACGAATCATTTGCGGAGTTGGGAACATCTCAATGGAACGGTACTTTTAGAATACATCAAGTGAGTTTATATAGAGGTTTAGTTATGATCGATTGCTTTAGTGATAGATTATCCCATAATAAATCACTCTATGAGTGCAAACCCTATAGCTGGCTGTGATGAGAAGGAAGAGAGAAGCGGACTTCAGTGACCCTGTAGTTGAGTAGAACTTTGTGGCCTGATAGATGAGTGGACCATACCGTCCTGGTAGACGAGGGGACCTCAGTGGCTCGGAAGAGGAGCAGTAGCCAAACAAACCTTAGTGGCCTGGAAGATTAGCAGTAGCCAAGCTGACCTTAGTGGCCTGGTAGAAGAAAAATAGTCGAGCAAACCTCAGTGGCCTAGCAGATGAGCAATAGCCTAGCGGACTTTAGTGGCCCAAAAGATGATTTGTATCCGAGAGGACCTTAGTGGCACGATAGATGAGAAGAACATAGTGACTCATCAGGGAGGAGTCCCTTCTTAGTATAAGATGATTCATATTTACAAATGATATTCTTGATTTCTATTATCTTATACCTGTGTAAGTTGACTCAATTAACTCTCTTGATTGTACTTAGAGGTTAGACTTTGTGTACCTCTTTGGTAGTATGCTTTGTGTATTAATTTTTGGTATACCTTTTTTGTTTTGGGGTCCCTACTTAGTATTGTTATACACACCCTTGCACAGGCCTTTCCCTCACATGTCATGTCTTGTGAAGATGATCAATGTTTGATGGAGTCCTCATCGGACTAGGGCCAGGTGGTGCTTCGATTGACTCGACTGATGAGACATTCTTTTGCAACATTAGAAATCTATTTTTATACCTGCCCTTCAAGTAGGGATGGTGTGCATAGAATTTCTAGGGACTTGTATTTTACTTTTATATTTTAGTTGGGATTATATTATTGCCCCGTTCAACTTCACTTTTCTACTGTCCTACCTTGTGTTTTTTTACATAGTGTATTCACCTTCCAACATCTGTTTCATGGAGTAGTGTGAGTTTGTATAGGTAATAAGGAAAATTCCTCCCATTTTTTTGGATATTCCTACTCGGAGATAATTTCCATCCCCTAGTCTATGGGAGGTGGGCTTAGGGTAGTCATGACATGGGCCCCGGGGGATGGGTCATGATAGAGTGGTCTTAGAGGAGGTCTGTTCAACCTTAAGAACCTAGAGTCCATGAGTTTGGTTTAGGGTAACAGTGTTAAGTGTTTAAAGTTCAGATTTCATTCCATGGAATCCATTGTTGGTTTGGTGGCTGACGTATCCATACACTAGGACCCTGAATCATACTTTTCAACTCAGTACATGAAAACACTAGTTGTAGGGAAAACAGTGATACATGAATCATATAGAAATGGGTTGATTTTTCCATGTACTTCTTGAGTCATCTCACCAGTTATACTCTATTGATTATGGTACATCTTGTTTTTTTCAAGATAATTACACTTAGATAGCCATTCAGGATTCCACTATGTGATCATGAAGATAATATGTAGGGTAATGATAAGGGTACATGGGTTCATACCAAATACATCACCACCAGGTGGTGTACGATCTATACCACCACCTATGGAGTAGCACATAGTACTCATAGTAATAGAAGATGAGATGTGCGGGCTGAACGCACATCATGAGTTTCAGAAATAAAGACCCATTGAGTTTTGAGGAGAGCTTTACTCATAGGAAGCTAAGGACTAGATTGAGGTGGTGACTGAGTTTTCCACCTAATAAGGACACCATTAGATCAGATGGTGGTCCTAGCAGTTAACCTTCTATATGGATCAGTAGGGAAATAGTGGGGTTTAAATTACCTGATCTTATGATGAGGTGACTCTTCCATGGACATATCATGAGAATGTTTCTCAGATAAGGGTATCTTACCATAAAATCTAAGTGTTATGCATTATCAAGTGCTTCTACAACTTCAGTAGGATGAAATTTCAGTAGCTGAGTATTCATGGAGGTGTACCAACCTTTCAAGGTACTTGATGAATATGATATGACCAGTGCTTAAAGGCTCAGTCCTATGAGTGATGTTTGTTTAGGGACACCTGATCCATCACTATTCCTCTATGCATTTCTAATTATGATAGGGTTCTAGAGAAAACCTTTGTGGTTGAAAGTCCTTTGGCTAAGTAGATACATCAAGTGGATGTTAGCAGTGGAGAGGTAGGATTCCAACATTAGTCTCAGAGATTCGGACGTGTGATACATTCTAAGAAGAGGTCCCGGGATAGGGAATCTATAGATCAAGGATCATAGGGTGATTCCAATCATCCTAGAAGTAGTTAATGATTTTCAAAAGATGGAAGGGTAAAACTTTCTAGAGATTTTACAACCCATCGTGCTGATAGTCAAATGGTGGATGGGCCACTAGGGCAGAGACAGTGATAGGAATAGATGAATTTTCAGGGTTGAAAATGTGGAAGAGGATCTATGAGAGAATAAAGTGGTGGTATACATTTCGAAATGTTACAAACACCACCCCAATATGGTCCACACTAGGCTTAGGGAGCTGGAGGACAGGAGAAGGGGGTAGCTATATGCGGTCAAGGAATATGAACCAAGGGATCTAGGAAATGATTCTAGGTATGGTTTGTGTCTACTATTCATTGTCGTATTAAGTGACACAATTGCTAATCATTTTTTCTTGTCATGAATCTTCTTAAATACCTAGAGTTTATGGTTAAACCATTGACTTGACCCTTACATATGAAAATACCTATGGGAGGAGACTAAATAATCACACTTATTTTGACAGTGTGGTCTAGCCCTTGGGGTCATAGTTTTGGTTGGAACCTCTTGGAGGTAGCATCGAGGCCTTACGACGTTAGTTTGGGTATGGACTAGTCATAAACAGTTCCTGCATAGATTGATTGTTTTAGGAAAAAGGGTGTGTTATGTCCATAGTAATGGAATTGGGTTTTCCTTGGTCAATGAGAAAGGGATCCCAGGCTGCACGAGATACACTCATTCATAGTAGGATGCAGTCGATCACTCTTGAGTAGGCTAGCCTTACCCTTGGTGAAGTAGATGTTATGAGTTTTTAGTTCCCAGTAGTATTAGTAGAATATAAAGACATATTCCCTGAAGATGTTACAGATTTACCTCCCTATAGGGAGATATAATTCTAAATTTCTCTACACCCTAATATGGAACATATATCAGCATCAGTATATCAGATGGCTTTTGTAGGGATTTGCGAGCCGAGGGAGTAGGTAGAGGATTTTTAGAGGAAGGTGTTAGTAATACCTAGTGTTCAAAGTTATTTGTGGACTACCAGTTCATTAACCAAATGACTGTGGAGAATAAGTATCCACTACCAAATGGTTGATGAACACTTAGATTAGTTGAAAAGGGTATACTTTTGCATTGATGTAAAGGTTCCCATAGGCTTTCCAACAGTTAAGATAGAGTTTGATGAGTTCCCCAATCTTGAGTTTTCCATAAGAGGGAGTCGAGTACGTAGTGTTCTACGATGCATCAAGGATTGAACTTGGTTATGTTCTGATACATAGTTAAGTGGTAATTTCCTATGGTTCACATCAGTTGAGACCACATGAGAAGAACTATGTGACCCATGATCTTGAGTTGGCAGCAGTAGTCATCATATTTATGATGTATCCACGCTGCCATATGGGTGACTAGTTTACTATCAACTCTAACCACAACAGTCTCAAGTATATCTTCTCTAAGAAGTATTTAAACTTGAGACAGAG
Organism: Viscum album; assembly: GCA_963277665.1. Classification (NCBI taxonomy): domain Eukaryota; kingdom Viridiplantae; phylum Streptophyta; class Magnoliopsida; order Santalales; family Viscaceae; genus Viscum; species Viscum album. The sequence goes on from OY728131.1 coordinate 770,126,705, forward strand.
AAGATGGATGGAGTTCCTCTAGGACTCTGACTTTGAAGTAGTCTATAATCCTGGTAAGGGAAAAGTGGTAGTGGATTCTCTCATCATGAGACCCAGTTTGTAGTTGTTGAACTAGGAAATAGAGAATTTAGGACCATTAGAGTTATTCTACATGGATGGAGATGATGAAACTTACCTCCAATTAGTGGTTGTTACCCCTCCACTCTTGAAGTGATTCAGGGAGGCACAACTCAATGATACCAACAATGAGACTTTACATGGTCATTTTTTCAAGGGGAATTCCTTAGATGGATATTCTAAAGACAGGGAACACATCATTATTTTCATAGGACACACAGTAGTGGAAGTGGATGCTTGGAGTGGAAGATGCATCGGGGTATGCATGTGGGTGTCAAGGCGGACACTGGGGATGACGAAACAGGTTGATTATGGGCTTACCTGTTGATATAAAAGTTGAACTCTTGTTTAATTTCTTTCTTGGTTCGTCAAAACATGTGTCCATCCCCTATGGTTGGAAGGAGTTTCTGTTTTTTTTCTTTGTAATTCCAAGAAGGGAGTGAGAAATAACATCAGCAGACTTCGTGATGATTTTATCACGTACATCCAAGGGACATGATACTATCTTGGTGATCATTGAACAACTCACCATGTCAATAACTTCATTGATTTTTGGTAATGGAGTCCCATATAGAGATGGGATACCTCAATGTACAAGAGATACGTACATGACCCATCACACATTATTGACTAGGGAGAGCTGGAATTTGATGATAGGTCAAATTTTACGGAGTTCCAATGGATACTAAGGATTGATATGAGAGGACCCTCTAGGGGAAATCGATTCTTCTAGTGTGAATTTCGTGGTAGCACAATAATCTCCATAGGATCGTGTGGGACTGGGAGGCTCAGGTTCAAGCTTCTACCCTCATCTGTTTGGGAATCCCTTCATTTGGATTTTGGGGATGTAAAGCCTTAAGGTGAGAAGAAATTAATGAATAGGATTTTCCCTGTTTTATTTTTAGATAATTTATAAAACAAATTTGAGATCAGATACTGAGATGACGTGCGATTCCAAGGCCCGGTGGGCCCAGAATGGTCTCTCAAAAAAATTATGTTTTTAAAAAGAACGCATGATAATTTCTCTATAAAAAGTGTAATAACCCTTAAACGGGTGCCCATATCAAAAATATAAGGGCACTGTTATGTTCAAGATGGTGGGTTTAACCTAGGCGTGACTTAATTTTAGTTGCCTTAGGCCTCTAGTGTGAAAAGTTGGAAATGGAATAATCATAAATAAAATTATTAAAAAATTATTTTATTTTTGAAAACCTTATAACTCATGAATGGTGACTCGAATTGAAAATATGACACCATCGATGAGCTCGTGAGAGCGTGCTTTCCTTAGGTAGAGCCTAATATTGGCAGGCAGAGGCTAAATGTGGAAAGTGGTTTTTGGGATGTGACCGTAAAAAAAATAATTAAATAAATATTATTTTATTTTCAAATCCGTATAACTCTTAAATGTTAACTCTAATTTAAAATCTGATAGTACTGTTGAACTCTTGAGGGTGTTCTTTCCTTAGGTGGGGCCTAACCTCGACTGGTGTGGCTCAAGGGTAAAAGTTAATTTTTGGGAATTTTAAGGAAAAATAAAATAAACTTAAGAAGGTTTATTTTATTCCAAAAAAAAAGCTTTTCCACAACTCATTGTCAAGCTAGCTTTTTCATTTCATAAATGAAATAGTGTAACGATGATGCAACTCAATCATAAAAGAAATGTTGTTTCATAAATGAAATAGTGTATCGTCGTCATGACTCGACATAACAGAAACGCTGAAATGTGTTTCCTCCATTTAATTTTTTAACAAAGATATAGAATCATTGGCATGATTCTAGGTTTTCTGTAAGGCACTAGAGAAATGGATTTGGAAAGAGTTTAATGATGACGAATGAAGAATCACCACAAGTTCCTTCCTCTCCTTTGAATGATCTCGTCGTCGACAAGAGTTGTGAATAGAGGATTGACGAACAATAGTGGAGAAAATCTATTCTTCCTCGAAAAGTAATATGATTTTCAGGTAGGGATTTATTTTTCTGTGTGGTCTCCCTTTCCCTGTTCTCCTTTCTAAATGATGAATGTGGGTCAATCCACAAAAATATTGACCCTCGGATTGGTCTTCTTTGTAGGTAATGGGAATTTACATTTGGGGATTTAAAGGAAGTTAGATTCACATTTTTTATTATCCTTTGTTAAACTTCTTAATAAGTATGAATCACATCGACATGAACAAATTTCATGGTCAATCATTTGTGTTCCCCTTTAATGTTCTTATACTTTTCCCACTCCTTCATTTTCTTCATGACGTGATGGAAAATATAGTCCATGAAGGACCAAAATGGTGGATCAACCCAGGAATGAGGCTGAGGGAGATAGTGGCATTGGGTGAATGACTGCCAGTATGGGATCTAGTGGTGGAGGAGGGAGATCCATGGCTAGGCGAGATACAATGGTGACGAAATGCCATGGTGGTGGAAAGGGCCACCGGATCGAAGGTCGGTAGTGGTGGAACTTGGGGAAGCCGCCGCGGGTAGTAGACCAGGGCCGCCAATGACAACGGCATGTGGAGTCAGTGATAGAGGAGGCTCATGGAAGATCCATGGGTAGAAGTAGGGGCACGGTAAGGGAGGTTGTGGCGGGGCGACGACACACAGTCAGTGGACCGCATATAGGGAGGAATCTAAACCGAGATAGCCACTTGATGTGGAGTGAATGTGGTGCCTACCACATCCAGGGTGGACCAAACCAGCCTGGTGGGCTAGAAACATGACCCAAAAGGTCAGTTCCAGTAGGCCCAATGGGCCTCGATGGACTGGTCGGGTCAGTCTGACCGGGTCGGACTGGGCCAAGACCCAATTGGCCCCTTTTTAGTAAAACATGCATAACTTCTAAACTACGCATCTAATAGATGAACCATTTGTGGAATTTAGACCCTTGCAACTAGGTAGTCCATTTCCATACTTCAAGTGAGTTTATGTAGAGGTTGAGTTATGAATGATGGATTAAGGAGTATATTCTCCCAGAATCTAGTAATATATGAGCAGAAACATTACGGCTGGTTGTGATGATAAGGAAAAGACGTGTGGACCTTAGTGGCATGGTAGCTGAGTGGACCTCTATGGCCTGGATGATGAGCGGACCTTAGTGGCCTGATAATAGAGAGGACCTCAGTGGCTCGGTAAACAAGCAGTAGTCGATCGCGCCTCAGTGGCCCGATAGATGAGAAGTATCTAAGCAGACCTCAGTTTTCTGGCAGAGGAAGAGTAGTCGAGCAGACCTCAGTGGCCCGATAGAAAAGCAGTAGTCTAGTGGACCTCAATGGTCGAGTAGACCTCAGTGGAATTATAGACAAGTAGACCTCAATGACTAATCAGGGATGATTCCCTCAGTAGAACAATATTATTTATCTTTATGAATGATATTATTACATTCTATACTTTAGGTTATACATGTGTGAGATGAATCTAGTAACTCTCTTGATTGTACTTTGTAGAGGTTACACTTAGTGTACCTATTTGGTATTATTATTTATGTATTTCTTTGTGTTATACCATTATGTTTTGGGGTCTCTACTGAGTACTGTTTTACTCACCCTTACATGGGATTCACCCGCACATGTCATGTCTTGTGCAGATGATTGACGCTTGATGGATTCCTTGGTGGACTGAGGCTAGCTAGTGCTTAGTGTAAAACAACAGACGAGACATGATTTTGTGACTTCATATATTAATTTCTATACCTTCCCTTCAGGTAGGGACTCCATGCGAAGGAGTTACGAAGACTTTTACTTTTAATTTTCTTTTTCAATTGGGCTTGTATTATGGCCATGTTTACCTTCAGTTTTCTACTTTCGTACCTTGTATTTGTTTACTTAGTGTATTCACCTTCCAACATCTGTGGCTTGGAGTTTTGTGAGTGTGTACAGGTACATAGTAAAATGCCTCTGATTTTTTTGGGATATTCCTACTCAAAACTAGCCGCCATCCCCTAGCCTATGGGAGGCAGGTTTGGGGTAGTCACGACACTAGCCCTGATGGACAGGTTGGGACATAAATACTATAGATTTATTATTCTACACAAGTACACAACCCAAACATTTCTTTGAATAATCATTGTATATCAAAAAATATACTCCATTTAATTGTAGTATGAGTATATGTGTAGTGATTACCCTCTTTTTGATTTCCTTAAATCATTTCTCTCATTATTCCATCATATATGCTTTTCCCCATTCCAAGTTAACTTAGTTAGTGGACTAAAAAAACATGAGAAATTTCCCAAAAAACATCATTAGTACCCTTCTAAACCAAGAAAACTATGTATTTCCATGATACTTGTAGATTTAGTCCATTCCTTAATATAATTTCTCTTTGAAGGGTCCATATAAATTCTTTCAATTGTGATCTTGTTCCCCAAGAACGTGGCGTTCAACATCAAAAGTTACACATGCTAAACTTAGCATACATTTTCTTCTTCCTTAATATTTCCAACACAATCCTTATATTCCCTTCATGTTCCTCCTTATTCTTGGAGTACATGATTTTATTTTTGATAAAAACTGCCAAAAACTTGTTTATGTACTCTCTAAAGACTCTATTCATCAAATCCATTATGATTTTAGGGATATTAGTAAGTCTAAATATCATCACTATGAAATCATAGTTCCAATACCTTGTAAAAAAGTTATTTTCTAAATATATTCCATCATTACCATAAACTAATGATATCCAAAATGAAGATAAAACTTTGGGAAGTATTGAGATCCTTATAGTTTATTGAATAATTGTTCAATCCTTGTTAGGGGATACTTGTTCTTTATATTGATCTAGATGTGTTCCTTCAAATTGATACACAACTACATTGATCAATCCTTTTTCTTGACAAAGAGGACTGGTTCACCCCAAGGTTATGCACTAAGGAATATGAACCCTTTGTCTAATTTCTCTTACAAATACTTTATTAACTCGTCTAGTTTAATTGGGGTCATCCTATAGGGGAATTTGGAGATAGGAGTGGCTCCGTGTATAAGCTCTCTTGATAAATATACCTCATGATATGGTGGAAGTCTTGAAAACTCTTCAAGAAATACATAATTATATTCCCTAATAATTATCCCTTCCTCAAGGTTGATAATTTTCTTCAAATAGACCATTTGGGAAAGATATGCGTCTTTGTAGGGTATTATCACCCACACCATTGATGGATGTTCAAAAGATGATTCATTATCTTCCCTATATTTTTATGGGGGCATTGGATAGTTTTGAATATATAAAGATATTATTTTTTCCCGATATTTAATGTGTGATATATATAATGATAGATAATCCATTCTCAGTATAGCATCAAATTACACCAAGAGAAGGATTATGAGATTCACTGGAACAATCTTCCTACATACACTAACAGTAGAAGAGTCTAATACTTTTATTATAATGATTAAAACACTATGTGTTTTATAGATATATTTACTTCAAGGTATTAGGGATTTGATTCAACATTTCTAGAAAAATATTAGGATATAAAGGAATGACTAAAACTAGAATCAAAAAAAATTATTCCATTCTTCACTAAATACGATGTATACCTTGTAAAAGTTTATTTTCATGCTTCACTTCAGTAATTGTGATGGAATAATATTTCCCTTTATCCTTGGGATTTGGTGGTTCTTGATGTGGATTACCCATAATGACATGTGGTTTAGTTCACCGGCTTGTATAGTGACCTTTCACCCTATAGTTGAAGAATTGAACCCTGGATAGCATTAGAAGGTTCTTTCCTTTCCACCATCATGTTGGTTGGTTTCATCATGTCTCCTAAACATTCATGATCTTGGTGGCCTTATCTCTCACACTTGAAGCACTTAATAATCCATTTGATATGATTCTCAAGATACTTGTTCCCATGTTTTTGACATGTGGGTAGTTGGATCCCCTTTCCAAATTTTTCATTTAACCAACCAGCTTGAAACTCCGTTATTATATTCTTATCTCTATAACCATGGGACCATTATTCAAACTTCATATCTACTTTTAGATCACATCTAACCACTTATTCATAACTACCAAATTATTGTATAGCTAGAGCTTTTTGAAGGTGTGTTTTTGGAAGACCAAAGAATCTATATATTTTTGTATCATTGTTGATAAAAAAACATGATGCATATCTTTCAATCCTTGTGAAGTTTCATTTATAATGCATGACTAATTCACCCTCCTTTTTCTTAAGCTTTAATAATTTTATCCCCATCTTTTTTGAATAGTTATAGGTAAATAATTATGACGAAATATTTTATTAAAGTATTCACACTCCATCTCTTCCATTTCTTCCTTCAGATTGGTGTTCTTTATTAACACCATCCAATGATAAGCTTCTTCATTAAATTATATACATCCAGAGTCACCTTATCCTTAAAAGAATAGTGGAGTATATAAAATATTTTATCTATTGAGTTAATCCATTATTCAAAAAAAGTTGATTAGAAGATCCACTAAACATCGATTTTATATTGCTCCTTCTTGGGTGAAAGTGGATGTTCCATATGATTTAAGTTATTGTTCAAATATTAAGACAACTGGGTAAGAATATCCATGAATTTTTTATCTCTATATCATATCACAATGGGAATATTTTTCATTAAATAATTGCATTGTACCTCACATGGGTTTTTGGCCAAATTTCTACTAGATCTTAATATTTTGTAAAATATGAATGGATTGAAAAAAATGCAAGTCAACAAATTATTAATAAAAAATTTATTCTTATTATCAATTAACTCATAAGGTGTATAATGGGGATTATATTGTTTAGCCTTTTTATAAAAATATTAATCTATGATATTTTACATATACAAAGACTTATATTTATGGTTTTTAGAAATGTATTCTAATTAAAATTATCAAATTAACTAAACTATGATTTGATACCTATATGACTCTAGAACACCCTGAGAGGGGGAGGGTGGATCAGGGTGTCAAATTATTATTTTAAAACAATTTATATTTTTCTCATGTTGGTATGAACTTTTAAACCCTATCTAATGGGATCATGAAGTTGTTAAACAATCACTTGATGAGATACAACATAGCAGTTTTACTTAGTTCCCCACTAAGGGTTATTCCAAGGAGAATACACTGAAAATGTGTTGGTCATACCAAAACCCACTAAGCTTCACTAGTTATTGTGGAATATTGAAGTTCATACATAGTCACTATGTGCTAGGAACACTACTTTACAATATTTTAGGGATATAACATTGGATCCCTCAGAACACTTCTGTCAAATCTCTCTATCTCATTGCTTTGGGTGAGGACTTACTCAGTTTAATGACTGAAAGGTCACTTAAATATATTTGAATTTAATTATTTTTTTCCCAACTACCACAAGACTCTTCTAGCACCAATGTCCTGAATTGATGAACTTGAAATCATTGTTCACTTAAACCATATGTTCAATAATACTTGTTTTTAAAGATCTCAACCATAAAAAACCCTATATGTTTCAAATAAATTCTAGTAATTTCAACCCAACACACCTTCATGAATATCCATGTGTTCGTGAAGCTCATAGCCTTTACAGAACAAACTAACTTCCCCAAGATCATTTAATTTGTGGAGAAAACATCTTTTTTGAAGATGACTACCTTCGTAAAACACTTAGTCTTCACGAAACTCATAGTCTTCATGAAACTCCCATAAATCATAATTGTTGTAAGTGGTTAAGAATTAACCAGTCTTTTTATGATGTTCAAGATCCTATAGAGATCTAAATTCAAAAATCTCCCTACCTTTATGAAATCAGATCGATTCATCCTTTTCTCCAATTCTCTTCATGTCAAATGAAGTGGGTGTGGCCTAATATTTATAGGCTCATCCCTTTATGAATATCCCACACTCCCAGTGGCCTTTTCATGAACCTCCAAAAACATTCTCATGAAGCTATTTCATTTTCAAATCATCTATGAAATTTAACCCATTATCAAATCTTCTCATAGTCACTAATATTCATTATCTTTCTATTGTACGTTCATGATGCTCCTTAATTATGATTCGTATCTTCTTGATTATCCACCTTTATGAAACCCAATATTTATGAAACTCATGCCTTTACCATATTTGAGAATAGAAAATCCTAGAAATCCATCTTTCTTTAATCTTGCACCATTCTTGATATTTTGAGCCAAAAAAATTGGAAAACTCTGGGAAATGATACCACCTTTAACATTGTTTCCATATTATGTTGTAAGATCACTTTCATATTAAAACTCCTAGATCAAACCAATGAGGATGAAAAATAAATAGAAACTATACTCTATTTCTAACTATAAAAGGCCTTGTTTCCAACAATCTCCACCTTTGTGTTTGTTGGAAATATATAGAAATATTAAATAATGCACCATCCTCAATCAAAAACCTAAAAGGCCTAATAAATATCTGATAAATAACATCCATAACACTAAGTCTACATGAAAAAATCTCAATGTATAAAACAAGATTAATAAAAGAGAATAGCATGCCTCCTCGATTAAACACCAAAACCAAAAAATAAGTAAAAATAATTAAATCCCACTTATCTACCCCTTTGACATTAAACCCATTGAAGCTATATTTTTAACTTTTTTCTCAAAAAAAATCCCACTGAATTGTATCTCCCCAATAAACCTACATTGCTTCCACAAACAGATTAAAATGGTTAACACAAATGGGGAGAGGGGACCAACCATAACCTCCTCATACACTAGGAGGTGGCTGAAGTTTTAGGTTTAGATAATTTTTATTGAATATATGTGTTCTAACGGCTTAGTTAGAATTTCAGAAACTTGGTCAATAGTTCAATAATGCTCTATTTTAATCATAACTTGTTAAAAATTCTCTTTTATGAAGTGATATATGATCTCAATATGTTTAGTAAAAGAGTGTTGAATAGGATTATTCATATGATTGAACACACTCTTATTTTCATAGTGAATCACCATCAACTATTTCACCTTATCATCAATATTAGTTAGCTGTTGCTTTGTCCATAAAAGTTTAGTGCAAGCCTTTGTAGTCAAGATATACTATACTCCATCCATACTAAGAGAAATGTTTTCCTATTTCTTTCTCAACCACCCCACACATTTTTTCCTATTATGAAATCACCACCACTTATAAAATTTCAACTCACCATATATCCAACCGAATCATCATTAGAAAATGATACAAATTCTCTCTTACTACTGTAAAGTATAAAAAAATTGATTGTACCATGAATATACATCGTGATTCATTTAACTACATGAAAATTCTATTTCTTCATATTACATTGAAATTGGGCTACTAAGATTGTTGAAAAGATGATATTTGTTCATGTTTCAGTCATTTATAATAATCTTCCAATGATTATCCTATATATGTTGGGTTCCATAGATGTCCCATCCTCATGCTTTCCAATTTTTTTCCCAACCAAAATTAGAGTCAGCATTTGTTTGTAGTTATGCATGTTGAATTTATTTAGAATATATTTTGAAGATTCTTCCTAAGATATGAAGGTATAATCCTGATTTTGAATCACTTTTACACCCAAAAAGTTTTGAGTTCCCCAATAATAAACATTTAAAATTTATATTTCATGTGGTTAGAAAATTTATCCTCCAATCCCCGCCCACTTCTGCCAAAAATAATATCATCCACATAAACAAAAACCTTAAATTGATCTTTCTAAGAATTATTCACATAGAGATTATGGTTAAAACCTCATATTTTAAACTCAGTATTCTTGAGATAAGATTTGGGTCAAGAATACCACACTCATGGTGCCTTCTTCAAACCATTGAGAGGCTTCGTTAATCTAAAAATACTAGTCTTGTCATTTCCAATAATAAATCAAACTGGTTGTTCAATGTAAACTTCTTCTTCAAGAAATACATTGAATAATGTCAATATGATATACTTTATTGTCCCTTTTAATTTATATGGAAATGAAAAGCCTGATCAACTCCATTCTAGATATTGGAGAAATTGATTTTTTAGCTTCAATTCTATCAATCTGTGCATTGCCTTTATACACCTAGTGTAACTTGTTTCTGATCACATTTCTATGCTCATCAATTTTTTTTAAAAAAATAGACTTTGTTCTAATCACATTGTGATTTTCATGTATTATATAAATTTCCCATGTATGTTTCTTGTAAATTTGATCCAGTTTTTTATTATTGTTTTCTCCCATAATATCCCTATATAATTTTGATTGAACACTGCTACTAGAATAAACTCTTTCCAATAATGATGAGAAACACGACTCTTAATAATCCTAGTTTTATCTATATTATTCACCCTTCAATTTCTATATTCAACAAAATTATTTTACTAATGGGTTATCATTTCATACACTTCATGATTTATCCTATATTTTTTAATTTAATTTTCAAATTCAATGGATGTCTATTCTCCTCTATTGTCTGGTCATATAATCTTGATTGTGTGACCAATTTCATTCTCATGTATTTGATGATAACTCTTCATCAAATCAAGCACATTCCATTTCCTATGAATATTCATTACACAATCCATTATATTATAATCATTTATAAAAATAATGAAGTACCTCTCCCCATTTTTGAAATCCAAATTCATTGGAAAACATTCTTCTATCTGGATAAGCTCAAGTAAATTTGACACAATTTTGTTCTTAGTTCAATATCAACTCTCAGTCATCTTTACTCGCAAGCATGTATCACACGTCTTTTATCAATCATTCTTAATATTTTAAATTTTAGAAACTATAATAAGCTTATATATTTTTTCTGTGATCTATTTATTAATGTGAACCAACCTCTGGTGCCACAAGTTATTTTATTCATCAACTGTTAAGTAATAATTGTTCTCTTTACTGTCAACCTGGTATAAATTTTTATCTGTTCTATATCATTTGATGATATAATTACCCACATTTCCATTGATATTGCACCCCTTTCAATTAAATTTCATTATTGGCTATGAGTCACAGAGTTGACTCACACTCAGGATATCATGACACAAAATGTCAACATAGATAAATTTAGTTTTCCTCATCTATTTATTTTTATGTTATATATTTCCACTATCTTTGATATCTAAATCACCCTCATTACATAATCTCACTATTCCATCAACCCTCTTCTTAAAATTATTCAATAAATTTTCATTTCCTATCATGTGGGATGATCATCCTCTATCAAGAATACATGTTTTTTTTGTAGCTTTGATAGCTATTTCTACTAGGTTGGATTTCTTGATTTTCTTCTTTTCCTTCCATGAGATATATTATTGGGTGGGGGATAAATATGACCATTCTAATATCTTTTCAATATTCATGGGTTCCTCACAATCATATTCTTATTCCAGAGTAGAATAACTATTTTCAAGAGTAATTATTATTATTTGGTGAGTATTAACTTTTCTATGAGGTCTATATTTATCAATATTGACTTCCTTCTGCCTACAATGAATATATTTATGTATATAGTTATAATAGTGGAAAAAATATCCATATAAAATATTTATTCTATATGATGAAAGGTATGGTATCATTATCCTTTTTTGACATCAAGGAACTTCTCCATTTAGATAGCTCATTTCCTTTTAATAATAAGACACAGTATGTCCCAGAAAGCCACAGAATTGACATTTCATAAGAGTAAATTTCTTCTCACTTCCATTCCCCATCATGTCCCCTTATTTTGAAGAAGTATTGGAATGAAGATACTCCATGGATGCTTGAGAAAAATTTCAAATCTCTTTTCAGTTTGAGTTGAAGCTTTCTTTGTTAGGACACAAACTGCCATTGTGATATGTCTACCTTTATACTTCCCTTTATTTTGGAACATCCTATTTCTAGAATTTCATGTTTTATCATCATATAAAATTCATCTTTTTAGAATAATTGTGGATCTATTATTATTCAAATACTTCTATAATCCTTATTAACCATGTTTAGATCTTTCTATCAGATCTACATTTGAGAATATTCTAAACTTTAATTTTATCTTTGTTTCCCTTGATTTTTATTTATTTTCAAATTTACTCCTTATAGTAACAACTTCTTGTCCAAGTCCCTCAATAATATTATCCTTTTCTCCCGGTCTTGTCGTAAGTTCGTTGATGACTTTTTCCTTCTCTAAAATTTAGAGTTTAAATTCCCCCAACCTATTTTGAGATTTCAAGAGTTATAACATGTTCTTATGCCTTTACTTCTAGTAGATTTAGTTTTTATTAAAACTGGTAAACATACGATGATGACTCTTTCATCACAGCTCACATCTTTCTATTTATCACTCTCTGATTGTTATGGTCATCAAGAGAACCCCTAAAGTTCCACCTCCAAATCAGAAGCACTAATTAAATGATTATTTTTATCTTTTATAGGTTCTTCCTTTTCAGTGTAGGCACCATGGATGCTTCATGTTCAGATATAAACTCTAGTTAAACATCCTCAAAAAATTAATTATCATCTTTTTCTTCAGCATAGATGAAGCTCTTTCTCTAAAATTTATTTCATGATTTGAAGTCTTCTTTATTATATAACCTATTCTAATAATTAAATATGATTTCTAATTCACTTTATACCTCATTAAATTTACTTGGGCATCGAGAGAAAATTTTACCTATATTACCACACCGAAAACAATCCAATGGAAGATTTCCTAAAAATATCCCTTTTCCACTTTTTAATTTCTTGGTAAAATAGAAAGAAATTTTATTTCCACATCATCACTTACTATGGAAACCTCAAGTTTTCCCATTTATTTTAATTCCATTTCCATTCTTACTCTAGTGGAAGAATCATATAGATTAACTCTCATTTCATAGGCCACTAGACTTCTTAGAAGACCATCAAGAGAGAGCTTATACAAATCTATTTCTTCATGAGCCAAAAATTGTGGATTATATAGAGATGGGATCCTTCTCATAATTTTATTCATAGTTTCAATATCCATAATTTCTTTCTAAATTACTCAGATAAATCCAACAATATTAGTTATGTAATTAAAGAACCTATCTATGTATTCATCTAGATCCATTTTCAAGTCATCAAACTAATTGTAAAAGACTTTAATTTTGGACTCCTTTCCTTTGTTATCACCTTCATAAAAATTTTCCACTTTCTCCCACATGGTCTTGGATGTAGTTAAGCTCATAAATTTAAAATATATTTGATCAATAAGTTTTATAGTAAGATCATTTTAAACTTTGGCATCTGTATAAAGTATTTTTCTGTCTGTTTCAGTTGTCAACAGTCTTGTCACATGAGTGACCTGAAACCCATAATCAGTGGAAAAAATAAATTTTATCCAAAGTGATGTCAAATTAAATATCATCTTATTCATATAAATCTGTAATTTACTTCCATCAAAGAAGGTTAATCCCCTATCATTCACTTAATTCTATATGAAAACAATAGAGGAAATATTTGACTCCAATAACATGAACCCTCTTATACCACTTTTAGGACAATAAAATACCCTGAGAAGGGAGGGGTGAATCAGGATGTCAAATTTTTCTTTCAAAAAATGGATCTTGTTCCCACATTGGTAGGAAGTTGTCAAACTTTTATGATGGAATCTTGTAATTATTAAACAGTCACATGATGCGAGACAACGTGAAAATTTTACTTGGTTCACCACTAAGGGATAGTACAAAGAGAAAATTCCAAAATTGTGTTGGTCATACCAAAATCCACTAATATTCACTATTTATTGTGGAATATGGAAGTTCAAACATAGTCACTCTATTCTAGGAATAATTCCTTTAGAAGATGTTTTGTACAATACATTACCTCCCTCATAACACTTCTATAGACTCCCCCAATCTCACTACGTTGGGTGAATACTTACTTAGTTTAATAACTTGAATGTTTCTTCAGTATATTAGAATTTTAGTCTCTCTATCTAACTACCATTAGACTATTCTTGAGCCTATGTCTAGAGTTGATGCACTTAAAATCACTATTCACTTAATCTATATGTTTAACACTACTTGTCCATAATGCTCTCAGCATTCACGAAATCCCATTTATGTTTCAAATAAATTATAGTTCTCACAAATCAATATACCATTGAAAATCTCCCTACCTTAATGAAACATATAGCCTTCGTAGAAGAAACTTCCTTCACAGAACAAACTTCTTTCATGAAGCTCACTACATTTTCAAAACACTAAGTCTTCATCAAGCTCCTAGTCCTTTAAAAACTCCCATAACTCAAATGCATTGGCATCAGTTCAGACATAATGTATTTTTCCAATTCTAAAGCTCGTATAGAAATACATATTCGTGAAGCTCCAAATCTACATGAAATTAGATCAATTCATCATTTTCACTAATTCTATTCATGTCAAATTAAGTGAGTGTGGCCTACTATTTATAGGCTTAGTCCTTTGTGAAAATCCCACGCTCCAAGCATCCTTTTCAAAAACCTTCAAAAAGATTCTCATGAAGCTCTATAATTTTTAAAGCAAAAAAGAAATTTAAATCATTCTCAAAGCTTCTCATAGTCTCTAAGATTCAACATCTACCCATCACATGTTTGGGATGCTCATTCTTGATTCCCTGCATCTTTATGATGCTCCAACTTCATGAAACTTAGTCTTTGTGAAACTAGTGCATTTACCATATTTGAGAAGAGACAATCCCAAAAAACTATCTTTTGAGAATATTTCACCTTCTTATTTATTTTAATACCAATACATTTTTCAACACTATTAAATGAATCCACCTTCAATGGTGTATCCATCTTTTATTGTAAGACCACTTTACTTTGAAAATTCTTTGGTCAACCTAGTATGTATTGGGAATAAACACAAAATAAACTTGATTTCCAGCTATGAAAGGCCTTGGTTAAAACAATACCAACTATAGCAACCCCAAAATTTTTCTTAGATGAATATTACATCATTTTTAGGATAAAACATAATAGTAATACAATCCAGGATACAAAGGTCCAGTGTCTTAGGAACATTATCCTCATAAAATACTTTTACATAATATAATATGAACATTTATTTCTATCCTTGTTATTTATCCTTATAAAATATTGAATTCTCTTTATTATATGTCTTGAGGATATACATCAATGAAATGGGTGAGCTAAAATTTTAGTAAGGGGAAGAATAAGGGACATGAATCAAAAGAACATGGGTGAGAATCATCATCATCAGATCATAATAATATGATCATCATCAAAATAATATGATCATCATCGTAAAAATGAGGGAAAAATCAATAAAGTTGTGGAATGGATAATATCCACAAAAATGAAACATAATTTTATAGTGTTCAAATACCACACATAGTAATGAACAAAGCTTACATCATGGTCATGCATAACATATGTTCATAAATCATAACATCATCATTATGAACAAAGATGGAATCGTTTTCTCTCATAATAAAAATTATATCATGATATATATCATATAAAAAAATTAATTTTAGGGTTATAAAATTATTGTACCACTTCTCACGTCATTAAATTCTCATAATCATGTATTCCGCTTGGAAGGATAACAATCGTAGTCATGAAATTACCCATGGAAATGAATGGGTTTCATAAAAGGTTTAACTTATCATACTTAATGAAATGATCTTTAGGATTCCCAAATGAATAAAATATATCATTATTGGAAATAAATTTACATTTTATTCTTTTAAATGAGAATCAACTCATGAAGATTCAAGAGATGTTTTTTAAATCGAAGTATTTTTGAAAAAGAATTATAAGAGGATTAGAAAAAACATTTGGAAGGGTAGAAACATTTAAATCCTAAAAAGAAAATATAAATAATATTCAAAGGATATATTTTTTATATTATAGTAACATTAATACATAAATCAATGTGAAATATGAAATAACCCAAAATAAATAGTTTGGTTATGAGAATCTATTTACCTTAAATCCCTCTTTATTTTGTCACTTTTACACCTCCTGGAGAACAAAATTGAGCTTATTAAAACATTGAACCAGAAGTTAATTTTTTTATTTGTGTCACCATATATCAATAATAATAATTTTATTATATTTTATAACTTTATATTGTAATAGGTGAATCATTTTAACATATTGTTTTCTTTAAAAATATCATGTTTTATTTCAATTTTGTTGTTTTTTATCATGGTCCATTATAAATATGTAATATTAATTCCACTATATTATAATGTAAATATTTATAAATTTATATATTATAAATAATTTAGTTATACCATCAATAAGAGTGGTGATATGAAAGAATTTAGAAATATCATCACTAGCAGTTAACCAACCATTATCGGAAACATTTTCCAAATAATAAGAAAGAGTGGTATAAAAAATAAATACTTAAAGAATATTGTTTTTATTGATTTTTAACATTATTAATATAATTTAGATATAATGAAAAATTAATATTAATAGTTTTTTAAAATTATTTGGAGAAAAAAAGAAGATCGGAGAAAAATGTGAGAAGTTTTGATAAAAACTTAATCTTTTCTCAGTGTTGCTTCTCTTGTATTGCACTAGAATTCCTTGATGAATTGAGTTTGTTTCTTTAAAAACATCCATAATATTGATAAGATATTAAGAGGAAGTATTTTTAAATATATTTTCCTTTTTTAAGTGAGGTAGGAGTATTTTTTCAAGGGGATGGATTGGGGTTATTTATATATTAGAAGATGGGTATTTTTTGAATAATAATTGAATAAAATACTATATCCAAGGAAAACCTTGTAATAGTGATACTTTTTAAATAATTGATAATATTAAAATATAATATAATGGTTTTAGTACTTTAAAACCCATTATAATTCTAATTCACTAGTTAATTAAAAAGTAAATTGAAAAAATGAGAAAATTGTTTTTTAAAGGGATTACTTTGAAAATTAGACTTTGGAAAGTAATTTTTTGGTTTGTAAATCAGGATTATTTAATTTTAGTTAATTATTTTTTAAATTAAATATTTTTTGGTTGAACATAACATTATATAAATGATTAGTACATTCTTACATCATGAATTTTGTAGTTCAAGATCAGTTATAGAAAAAACTATATTTTTACTATTCACCTGGAAATTAAAGTATTTCATAAAATTATCAAAAAATAACCCTTGAAATTTTACAATTTAATTATTTAATAAATTAAATTAATTTAATCAAAATAATTTTTTAACATAGGTTATTTTAACTTTTAATACTAAAACATTTATTTTTACAAAATACCTTAAAATCTAGTTTATTAAAAATGTACTTGAACATTATTTGAGTTTTTAATATTGCTATTTATTTTTTGGAATAATAATATTTATATTTAATTAATTTAACCTTGATAAATGTTATTAATATTACATTTTATTATTTTTATGATGAATTATTATTATAATAGTCAGGTTACAATTCCCATTGGTCATGTTATTTTTTCGATAGTCACATTACTATTCCAATGGTCACATTACTATTCAAATGGTCACATTACTATTAAAAAGGTCATAATACCTACGATAAATACTAATTCAATTATTAATTAAGAATTCACCTCAATTCATCTCATTTTTTTACATTTCTATTTTCTATAATTTTGATTTATTTATTAATATTTTGTTTCATTTCTATAATGTTGTTCGTAGGAGGGACAATTCTAACCAATGTATGAGATCCAAATTTTCCCATTATATTTTTTCTATTTTATATTTCTACCTTATAATATTTGTAATTAAAATGGTTTTATTCATTGACTAATGTAACGATTTTCATTAAAGAAATAAATTTTTGTTTCTCTCTCAATGTGTATAATAATTATATAATATATCACACATTTATTTCAAGAAAAATATATCATTTACAAACTCTATTTTTCTACAATGAGTAATAAATATGATATATCTATAAGTGTATCATTTGTGAGTAATTTTTTAGGATATGTTGAAGGCTTATTAAAAAATTAGAAAATATTGGTATTTTGGGGAAATGTCTATTGCATGAGAAATATATAGGTTTTATTAAGTAAAAATTTTCTTAATTATATAAATATAGAAAACTAAAAATGTCTTGGGTATGTAATTTAATCAATCATTTATTTGATTTTTTAAATATGGAAGGTCTAAATTGGGTCACTTTATTTGTTATCAAAACCATTATGTAGAGATGTTTTTAGAATTGGATGTGGATGTAAGTTTCTGGGTTTATAAAGTTTATATAATAGTAGGATTTAGATAACTTTACATGATAAGATGTTATTTTATGAATATAATTTAAATTATTTAAAAAAATCAAGGTACTAATATAACAGTTTGGGATAAATTGTTAAAAGCATTTTATAAAATTAATGGAAAATATGTTATTGTGAAATATAGTTATTTTTTTAATGAATCAAAAGAGTTGAAAATAATTTGACAAGATTAAGGTTACCTTATTATCTATCCAACTCATAACATGGTTTATTATGATTCTATGTTATATAATCACACGCGACATTTTTTTGTAAATTACTAGAACCAACAGCCAGCAAGTTAATAGTGGATGTGAGGGACAATGTGGTGGTTTTCTGAAAGAGTAACCAAATGGTAAAGGACATGGAGTGAAATTATTATGGTTTTTCCTTACCATATATCTTGAGTTATGATTAAAAACTTGAACCCATGTGAGTATCATATCTCTCCAAATAAGAGAAAATAGATTTTTCTTGTAAGTTCATGTGATAATAAGCATGGAGAAAAGATTATTCAATTTATAACATGTCAAAAATGTCGGAAGAAGAACCCATTTAAATGTATCAATGGAACATAAAAATGTTTCATGTGGAAAGGAAGGGTATAAAGTAATAAACTGTGAGGGAAAAATTACGAGTTTGTTTAATGTAATATGGGGGTAAAGTTATTCCTAACATGTAAATTGATTTTTTTAAATGTAGGGATTGTAGTAATTATGAAAATTTATTCCCTGGGTATAAATATTATAAAGGGGATCAGTAAAATTGTATGAATAAATTTTTAGAAAATTTTTATGTCATGCAACTAAAGATGAATAAACTGTGAATAACCTATAAAAGGTATGAATAATTTTAACAGTTTTACTTATGTTAAAAGTAAGTGAGATGATTAGATTGATATTTATGAATATTATAATAAGATTTATATTTAAAATAGAATAAAAAAAGTATTATGGGATAATATATAAAATCTTAGTTAAAGGATTATAAAGAATATGGAATGATTGAAGTGTATACATATAGTGTTTGAAGAGTTATGATGTAGTGGTATTTTATTTATGGATCGATAATCTTTAAGAATTCACAAGAGTTCAGAATTATAAATACCCTTATCGGGTCTTATGTGACTGTATTAAAATGTTACTAATGATATTTTGGGAGACATTTATTGTGTTTCAATAGATTATTGAGGTATATATAACCCTTAGGTTTATCATGTTATTTACTATGATGGTTATTTGGGAAGAATGTTCCTATATTGGGGATAAAATATACAAGTTCTAGATAAAATTTAGGGTTAATACAATATTTGATGTTAATGTAATTATGGTTAATTGCGATAAAGGCTTATTGTATTTTTGGGAACATATGTTTTATTATATATAAAACTATGGAGTTAAAAAATTGATTTGGTGATTAGGTGGTTAAAGTTATTTTTGGATAAGCTCACTATATTTTTGGGAACAATAAAATAATAAATAAAAATGGGATATTTTAGGATTTTATGGGATTTTATGTCAAAATGGTTGGTATTAATTTTGGAATAAATATTCAGTTAACTTTTGGAATAATATATGATTTTGTAGTATCTTTATGCTGATTTTGGGTATTTATGGAAAAGATTAGCATATTTTGGTGAACATATGATTATGGTATATATATGTTTGGTATATGAGTAATTAATATTGTTTGGAGATAAATTTTATGTTTATTTTATATAAATATATGATCAAATATTTCTTATTTTTAGGTTTTGAACTTGGTTATGAATATTTTGAAGAGTTTTAAGGTTATATTTAAGTTCAATTTTGGTCGTTATTATCGATGATTTGGATATTAATGCATTATTTATTTATATTAAGATTCATTAATATTTCATTTTGGTTTCATATCTACTTTTTCTAGCAATGATTGGTTCTAGTAAATGTCTAGATATTGGAATAATAATTTACCATCATTTTTATGTATCTTATGATCCACTAAAATTTAATTTTAGTTATTCTCACATAAAAAATTCTTCATGTTTAATTATCATTTAGAATATTAGATAAATAATAGGTGGAAAAGTAATTGAAACATAACCAATTGATAAAATTGTGGTAATGCAATGAAAATAAATAA
Source organism: Viscum album (assembly GCA_963277665.1). NCBI lineage: Eukaryota > Viridiplantae > Streptophyta > Magnoliopsida > Santalales > Viscaceae > Viscum > Viscum album. The sequence continues at coordinate 770,147,071 of OY728131.1, forward strand.
AGTGTGTATATTTCATCATCTTTTTTATATTAATTTTAAAATAATTCCTCAACTCAATAACGAGGAAGATAAATCTATTGAGTTGTGTATGCAAATACCAATTATCTATCAAGGTATAATTTTGGAAATTCATTCAAAATTATGATCATTATAATGATATATACATGGTTTTAATATAATTCAATTAGAAAATATTAGGTTTCCTAGAATTTACTTAGAAATTAATTATTATGAAAAAATATATATCAGGTTATATTTCTATATCATGGTACACTCATATTTTGTAGGAAAAAAGTAAAAATGGTCATAGATAATTTATTTAATGGGGGAAATGTTACACCCTAAGATTTTAAAATGTAATTCTCCTTAAATGATACTATATTCGATATTTTATGTTATATAGAACACAAAACTAAGACAATTAATGATATATTACAATAAATATTAAGTAAAAATAGAGTAATCAATTTTGTTTCTTAATTTTTTTTTGACTAATGAAATTTAATTATTATAAAATAATTAATTATTTTGATCTCATTAAAATTATTCAATGATAAAGGGGTATTTTTTAAATAATTTTTCTTTAAGTGTGGTTTATTTAATTAAATTAAACACATTTAAATGAATTCAATGTATAAAATAATAAATTAAAACTCAATTAATTATAAATTGAAATGAAATAATATTTTGAGCATTTAAACTTTAAAATGACCATTTTTATATAAAATTTATTTTTCATTCTATTTTTCATTTTCATTGAAATGATAAATTTATGGGGTTTAAAATTTTAATTTTATGAAATGAAATTTATTTTTGATTCATCGTATAAAATTATATTAGGGTTAAATTTTTTATTTTTCTAAAAAAAATTTATTTTTGGGTGAATAATAAAAAAATACTGATTTTAAAAATAATTTCACTTTTATGAAAATATCATAATACAATAATGACTTGAATTTTTATGAAAACTTTTTGATATAAAAAATATTTAAAACATCCCTTTTTTTATGTATGAGATATTTTTAATTTATAAATTCATTTGTTCTCTTTTGATTCATCCCTGTTAGTGGTGGTTATGAGGTTCATTTTTAGTGAAAATTTGTATGAGAATCTAAGGGTAGAGTGTGAGAAATGAAATAGGTTATTTAGTGTCTATATGGATGTAATAGGATAGAGAGTGGAATCTACCTGCCATCCAGTAGGGTTCCAGTAGTTCTAGAAAGTTTTGTAGACCCCACTAGCTAGCTGGTGGGATTCCACCACCCGCTAGTGAGCCCATTTATGGGGTTCAATAAATACACCCCACATATTTTAATTATCACTCAGTTTTAACCATCTCTTTTACCAAGTCTTGACCCTAGTGTCTCTATTTTGGAATTAAGACCTCCCTTCTTGTTTATAGAGATATTTCATTCATTTTCCCTTGGTTATTAAACCTTGTATTGATCTGGTGATGCTATAAATGTATGTTATCTCTAGATATACAAAAATTCTATCTTCTTACTTAGTATATGTTGTTGGATCTATGATTGATGTACGATTTCTATGATGATTATATGATAATTTTATCTTTCCTTCATATATTAGTGGTGCATCTAGAATTTTGAAAACATCATTTGTTTGTATTGGGATATACCATTATTTACATACATTTTCCATGTATGTATTTATGAATCATCTTTATAGACCTCTTAGTGAAAGAGTATTGATGATATAACTATAATACATTGATGGTACTCGGTGTACCGGTAGTGTATTCAGTGTTTCAATGATATCCCTTTGACTAAATCAAGATTCCTCATGAATGGTTAACATTTCTATGTAATTTATTTTAGAATGATCATCTTGAGAACACCTTCTTGAATCTAATCTTGAATATTTTTTCCATTGATGGATTTTTGGTGTACAAATGTTTATTGTATGGACCCAAGATTCTATTCTATAATTGATAAGGAATTCATGATATGTACTTGATTCAACAACAGATCCAATGAATTGATGTCCTCTAATTTGACATATCCCATAACAAGTTATATTGATACAATCTGTGAGGTGTGTAATTCTAGAACAACTATCTTGACATGGAATCTTCTTAAGTCACATTTCTAAACCTTTTTCATCCAAATCTATAACCTAAGTTTATAATCCTTGGAATGCAAGACAGTTATTTGTGGGTGTGAGATGTAGTTCAGGATTTTATCCTTTGAAAAACATCAGGGTTCTTCATCAAAAACCATGATGTTGGAAATTCATTACCTTTTGAGGCCCTTGTATAATCTAGTTTCCCTGATTCTTGTTGTGTTGGCGTATCTTTTTGTTCTCAATTTTTTTTCGTATGTGTGTATGTGGCCCATGATACCCATATATTATCCTTAATTCCATGAGTATTTATTGAGTATATTGTTATCATGCTTAATTTTGATCACATGTTTTTATATGTTTCTACTATATTCTCATGATTATGTGTTATGTGAGTCTTATTATTATCTACCCTATTATATGTGTTACCATGTCATTGGATATTTTTTTCTTGATATTCATAATATTTCGACCATCATGGTATGTTCACCCCTGGTAGGGGGAGTGTGCATGATATATAGTGATGACGATGTTGGACCCATGCATGGGGTTGGAGCATGATGACTTGTGGCTAGGCATGAAACTCGATTCCTTGATGATACTGAGTAACGTGATGAAACTTGATGCCTTGTGGGTTTTGAGTAGCATGTTCACTTGATGCCTTGAGGATACCAAGTGACATTCCTCCATCCTTGCTTTTACTACTTGATCAAATCTAACATATTAGATCATATTTAAAGAATATAGTTGAAGCTTGTGTGACCACAACTTTTGGTGGCTTGGTTAGCACATTGGTGCTTATTATATGATTATTTATGCATTCTTTTGAATTTGTTATAATCATGGAATACTCCTATTATACATGTGAACACTTATTAAGGATGCATTGGTTTTTTCCTATTAGGTTTTATTACTCACACCATGCATTGACCTCTTGATGTTCATGATGACTTCATGTATAGGGATCCAATAAAGAGAAAGGAAATCATGGTATACATTTGAGTCATGTATTATGAATTTTGTGGTGATAACAGGATATAATTTAAAGTATTACCACATTTTTTTTATTTTTTCATCTTCTTACACATTTTCTTTGGTCTAGATTTCCACACTATAAGCCTATTTATTTATTATAAGACATGTGTGGAATCTAAAATTATAATTGATCACTATAAGTTATATATTATTTTTATTTATATTTTTGGTGAAATCATATGATAATAAGTCTATATTCTTCATATTGATATCATTCATAAAATAGATGTTATTTCATAGCCTCTTGCATATGAGGAGGCACACATGAGGTCATATAGAACTCCAACTTGGACCCAGTTGTTCAGGTCAGAGAATTGAAAATGGAATCATAGAAAAAAATTATTCTGAATAGCCTAGTACATGGTAGAATGGAGATAGGATATGTGGGACTTACGTAGTTTATTTTCCATGTTCCTGCTCACGTCATGTGTAATGGGACTCTAAGTTACTATAGATGGGATTTTTGTTACAGTTTTATGAGATTTGGGTGTCTTCATGCATCATGGGTTGGCATATAAGATCACATGTTATATATATACATATTTCATATGGTATATTAGTTATTTAATTTAATTCCTTGTTTTTTATCTTTTTGGGGTAGAATTATATTTTTTGATTGGGTGATATATTTGATTTCCATGCTTTTTTGATATACCTATTAGAATTAATTAGTTTAACCTAAGCAAGTTGTTATGTTTTGTGTGTGTGTGTATATTTGTGTGTGTGTGTGGCTATGGATAACATGTGGGGATGGATACATTAGTTAGTGATAATAGGGATGGACCTTGGGTTGTGGGTAGACAACTAGGAGAACCTTTGTGTGATCTCAAGAACTAGTTATGATATGTCCTAAAAGTTTTGGTTTTCTCTTAATGTTTCCTACACATTTCAAAATATTCCACCTCAAATGAGACTAATGGGACCACCTTCTAATATGGGTCGGGATTCTCCCTCTCGGTAGGATTTCCCTATTCCACTACCTATTTTATTAGAGGACGTAGTAGAACACGCTTCCACATGTGCTTCAGTAGTTTAGGTTGTGGGCCTAACTCATTAGGGAGTCCCATTTGTTACTGATCAGGGTGGAGGGGCATCAAGGCCCATGGTCAACTATTCCAGATACTTCTAACTCTATTATCCACAAGTCTTTTGAGGTTTTATAGGGTTAAAGAATTCAATGGTATGGATAGAGATCAACAAGGGTGTCTTTGAACTCATTGAGACATCTGAGGTTATTAAGGTGAATTTAGAAGCATTCATGCTACAGGGACCAAGCAAGATGTGGTGGGTGTGTTGGGATAGGATGTTAGATGTGAGGGTCTAACCTAAGAGGTAATCAAGGGATTTTTCTTTAATTAATTATTTTCTAACATGCTAAATATTGAATGAACACATAAGTTTATGGAGTTATAGTATATATCCAAGATAGTATCTGCATACTCTGATTATTTTACCAAGCTATGAAAGAAGTCCAAGAAGTATGAGATCGGTCTTAATTCTAATATTAGATTACAGGTTTGTAGTTTCAACTTAAAAACATACCTAATGATTTTTTGAAAGTCCTAAACTATTGAGAAGGGCCTGTAGGAGGATTGAGATATTGGTATTCATCAACCCTTCACTAGTCAAGAACATGGACCTCATACAACTATGGTGAGTGTCACTTATATGAGTAGGTATAGGAAGAACGAGGATGTAAAGCAGGTTAGTAGTATGTAAAATAGACACATTATATAAACTAGGGATTTGGATTGGTTGCTCAATAGAAAACTTAGACAATGATTACTCAAGTGGGTAATGCATCATATAGATAGGGTCTCAAAACTGAGGAATGCTGAGTTTTATATAGTGGATAAGACTATAGATGGTGGTGGTGAGAGACCATATACTATTCAAGGTACAATCTTGGTAACTTCTAGGTTTTTATATATTTTTTTGATACAGATTATTCTTATTCCTTAATATATTCCCAAGTTATTCTTGGAATTTACTTACCAATCAAGCTATCTTCTGAGTTTATTTCCTTCAATAAACCATTTTTCATGAAATTGTACCATCTTCAGTGATGGATATAATTTTTTATAGTCATTTTCAATTATAGACATCTTTGGGATTTCATGATTCTGGAAATTATAATATTTGATGTGATTCATATCATGGATCAGCTAACCAGCTTCCAAGATCTCATTGATTACTATCGGATATGGATATCATTTACATCACCCAAGGGTGAGAAGTGCATGATGACCAAATAATTAGAGTTAGGAACATATATAATTGGTTCAGACATGATCCAACTTGGGATGATCATGACACAAATTGTAGGCTTGGATCTTTCACTTAGATTAGTTGTAGTCCCTTCATCTTTTCCTCCAATTATGGATCTCTATCAAGATACATTTCTAAAAGACTTAATAGAACTACCTCTTGATAGAGGAGTTTATTTCTAGATAGAACTTCTGCCACGTGCATATCCCATTTCTATACCCCCTTGTCATATGGAGTCGTCCAAGTCAAATGAGCTCAAGTAATTGGAATATAAGGTCTTTATTATATTTAGTACATCACCATGGGGTGAATATTTTTTATTCACCAAGAATGTGGATGTTAGTCTTAAACTGTATGTAGATTACTAGAAGTTGAATCAGGTGGTGATGAAGAATTGATATCCTTTTCCCAATATCATTGATCCCTTTGATCAGTTTTAAGAAGGCTAATGGTTCTATAATATAGATCTTTAATCGAGCTATCACCATTTGTGTGTTAGATAGGGGTACATCTGGAAGATGGTGTTTCGGAGTTGGTATGGGATTTACAAGAACTTTTTGATTCACTTTGGATTTTAGAACATTTTTAAAGTGTTCATGGATATTATAAAAAATATCCTCCATGCATACATTGACTCATTTTTCATGGTGTTAATTGATGATATCCTCTTCTACTCACTAACCCTGGAGCAGTATTTCAGACATCTTGATATAGGCTGTTGTACCCTTTTATAAACTAGGATTTATTCTATGTTATCAAAGTGTCAATTTGTGATTCAGGAGGTGAAATTATACGAAAATGTGGTTTTTGAGACTCGTATATCTATGGTCCCAGAGAAACTTGAGGTTGTGATGTTTTAGAAACATCCCTATAACTTTTTTGAAATCAAGAGCTTTGGGGGTTTTGTGGGATATTATTGCCATTTTATTTAGGACTTATCCTATTTATCTGCACCCATTATTGCACTAAAGAAGAAGGGAGTAAAATTTTGGTGGTCAGTCCAGTGTCATGAATAATTTCTTGATCTTAATAGGAGGCTGACTATAGCTCCAATGTTGATTCATCATTATCCTATGATCATTTATGTCATATACTATAATGTATCAATCATTGTTTTAGGACCAGTGCTAATACAGAGGGAGTGGGTAGTATCTTATGGTTCACATCATTTTTGACTCCATGAGAGTAACTATCCTACCCAAGACTTGGATTTGGCAGCCATAGTCCACACATTGAATTTTTTGTGACACTATCTCTTCACAAAGAGGTTTATTATCTATATAGAACACAAGATCCTTATCTATATAATCACAAATTGGGACTTCAATTTGAGGTAGAGGTATTGGTTAGAGTACCTATAGATGTTTGACTTAGATATGGCCTATGATCTAGGTAAATTTAATTCCATTAAAAATTTCTTTGTTTTAAGATACAGGTAGCTTAAGAACTTGGTGAATTACCTTTGGACAAACAGTGGTTCCTGATGAGTTTTTTGGAGAATTAGAGGATGGATGTTTCTGGGGAATATGGATCATTGATGTGTGCTATATTAGTGATCATGTATTCTTTAGTAGATAGGGTGAAGGTTATATAGAAGACTGTCATCAAGTGTATTGTGATATGAGAACATCTAGTAGGTGGTGACCCGATACATGAGTGGTCGTTGGATGACGATGATGTGATGCTACTACATGGGAGTGTTAATTTCCATGATTTCATTAGGTAATATATTATGAGATACTTTCTTACCTATAAGTGGACAGTGTATCGTAGAGTGAAAAATATATACCATGACTTTAGGTGGTAGTTCTAGTGGCCAGTGATAAAGAGGGACATTACTTGATTTCTTTCTCAATGCCTTACATCCTAGTGAATAAAGTTCAAGCACCAGCATCCTGTGGGTTTTTTCTAGCCACTACCTACACCCATGTGGAAGTTAGAGGAAATTGTGATGGAATTTTTGAAGGGGTTATACATAATCACAAGTAGTGTGTGATGTTATTTTGGTGATTTTTGATCGATTAATGAAAGTAACTCATTTCATAAAGATCTATGAGACTCACTCCATAAATAATCTAGGAAATTTGTATGTCCATGAAATAGTACACATCTATGGAGTTCCCTTGAGAATTTTGTTTGATAGAGATTCATGTTTTATATTATAGTTTTGGAAAGGCTTGTTGTAAAGACTCAAACTTCGCATACATAAATATTATATCTTTTTAGATGAATAATTCTTATAATACACCAATACATTCCTGAGTATCATCAAGGTATCATGACTTTGTAAACTTTGACACATAAAAAACCATTCCATGAGTCATATACATAATATTCCAATGTGTTATTAAAAACTAAGACTCTTATTAGATGTATCATACATAATACCTTTCATCATAACCTAGGGAAATAAAAAAAAGTGTAATATCAGATGCTTAGTATTGGTAAAAAATATAGATATTAACTTATCATGAGTATAAGGGTATGAGAACATGATAATAACATTTTAAAATCATACCCTGCATATCAAAAATCCTAAACATGATTCATGACATAAATATTTGAATTTTATAAGACATGAATCATAATGTAATCAATGAACATGAACCTTGAAAGGATAACATTAGCATAATACATAGATTTTTGGCTCACATATATGTATAGAAAATCATTTCCTTAGTAGTTCAAGGATTATTTCCATGACTATCATAGTGGATCGGGTGCACTCCAAAAACCATTATGGTAGTCAAGGTTCACTCCCAAGACTATCATAGTGGAAAAATTCCCTTATTTAATTCGATCCAATCCCTATTCTAAACATGTTTATCTCATGATATATCAATCCTCACCCAATGTATAGGAGCTCTATCTATGTCCCATTGATCACATAATGAAAATCAAACATATGTATTCCACAATATCATAAAACATTCATAATATCAGAACCCATGAAATGAAATGGGTTTCATAAACATTTCATCATAACATAACCTATGGAAAATAAACAGGTTTCATAATAATTTCATTATTTCATTAAATCCCAACCCATGTAAAAACAAGTGTGTTTTATAAGTATTTTATCATAGTATAACCAGTGCAAGAGAAACATGTTTCATAAAAATATTATCACCATAAAAAATATTATGAGAAATAATAATAATTGTATCATTGTATAATATCCACAATAAAGAATAAATAACATCAAATGATTTCAACTTATATGGAAAATGATTTTGAAATAAAAATTACTCGGAATGTTTCTTGAAAAAATGGTTTTTCTATGAAAATCAAATTTTATAAAATTAAAATTCATAAAATATTGTTTAAGTACATTTCTTTGAAAATAAACTTGAAAACATATAAATTAATATTTGAAAAAAATAATGGCCATGACATCATAAAATGTCATACATGTTAAAACAATTTTTCCTTTCACTTTTTTAGTAAAAACCAAATGAGGCTTATTTGGAAAACAACCAGAAGATTCTTTTAAAAAAATAAAAATTAAAACATTAAAATAAAAAGTAAAACATTGTTAAAAATGTATTTAATAAATAATTTATATAATATTAAAAAGGTTTTGTTGAAAACATTTTTAGACAACATGGTTTTTGAAGAAAAATTCTTTTTGACCGAAGAAAGAAATAATGTTGATTTTTTTCAAAACATCATTTTGAACTCTTGAGTAAATAAAGAGATAAAAATAAAATAAAAATTTATTCTATATAAAGAACCATATGATAATAAAATGCATTATTATATTGATATATAGATCATAATATTTCATTATTGAAATAATAATCATGATAAATCCTAGAAAATAATTATATTGTAACATAAACTCTTACCACGTTGATAACTTTGAATCATAAACTATGTGAAAGATTAAAATTAAATGATACTTAAAATATAATGATAATAAATATATTCATGATATTTCATGGCAAAGTTTCTATATATACACCTCATGAAACAAGATATGTGCATAACATAACATATATCTCAAAAAAGTAAAATTGAGACAAAAAATCCCTTACCTTAAGTCTTTAATTCCTTTGTACACATTCAAAACTTTTAGATAATAAATATAATTTTATTATAAATATATTACAACACTATAAATATATATATATAATACAATATATTATTTACTTATGACCTTTTATTACCTATTTTTTTACAATTCCATGTTAAATTCATGTTTCAGACAATACATACTTTATTTTTCATTATGTTTTGATTTGTTATTTGTTGGTAATATTAATTTAAAAATGGTTCCATAATCTCCATAACTTTAAACATGATATAAATTTCAAATATATTTATTATATATGTATTTATATAAATCTATAGAGGTTTGATGTAGAAAATGAAATACATTGTTCATGGAGATGGTAGGTCATTCGTACGCATAAACATTGTTTCCATTTTCTCGATGAGTTGAAAGTAAGAAAGGTAAATAATATATTAATAGTATAAAATAGTTTTCATTTAATATTGATCACATATTAGCATTAAACCCATATTTATTTCCTTCTATGTAAAACATGAATGAATTACATCGCTTCGTGAGGCAGTAGTCCGTCGTACATATGAACGACATAATCGTATTTCCACATAAAAAAAAGTAAGGAGTTTTATGTGATATATTAATTATAGAAGTATAATAATATCATAAATATAATATAAATAAACATTTAATACATCATTATATACAGTTGTTATGGGAGGTGATGGAAGACAAATAACATCGGTTCGTGACGTAGTAGTATGTCGTACACACGAACGATGATTTTGTATCTCATTTGATAGAAGTGGAGATGATTTTAGGTCATTACATTAACATAAAAACATATAAATATATTTAATATAATTATTTTATTATATCATAATTATTTAATAATAATTTAAGGAAGTGTAGGAAAAAATAAAATAAAAACACTTGTTGAAGAACTTGCCTCTTTTCAAGAAACCTCTATAAATTTGCACTAAAATCCTTCCTAGGTTGGATTTCTAACAAATGTAAGTATTATAGGATGATATTTGGGAACTAAGGAAGATATTTTGTTAGTTACTTTCCTAAAAAATAGTTTTTATGTGTAAATAGGAGATTATAAGGGGTGGGCTTTTATATGTGAGGTGAGTGGCACACAAGTAGTTTTTAGAATGAAAAAGGTATAACCACGTTTTTTACAAGATAAAAATCTTCAAAATGGACCATTATATATAATTAGACATGATAATGTATACATATTCCCATTAAATGGGTTTTTGATAAATTTTGAGTCATTTTTAACCCATATATGTTTAGTTTAACACCCCAGAAAATCCATTTTTACCTCAATCGCTGTAAATAATTTTTACTAATTTTAATATTCATTATGGTAAAAAATTAAGTTGAATTTTTTATAATATTAATAAAAAAATTTAATCCATTTTTAAAATTTAAATTCACATAATAATAAATTTTTAATTTAAAATTAAACCCACATAGGTGACTAGAAAGCGGTTTTCCGAAGAGAAAATATTCATAAGTGTATAAAGTTGTTATATCAAAATTCAATATAAAAATAATTTCAATGAACTAAATTATATAAATTGATATATAATTTAACTTGACTAACTTTAAAACACATTTTAAAACAAAAACTAATCATATAAATTATTTAAACAAAAATGAATTTTTTAATAAAAACCAGTATTTTTCACTATTCATCAAAAAAATTAAACTTTACATAAAAATCCCAAAAAATAAACCTAAGATAATTTTAAAATGATGAATTTAAAAATTAATGTTATTTTATATAATTATTTTTTAAAAATTTTCAAAAACTATTTTTATTATGGTTCATTGAAATAAATAAAAAAACATTTTTTTGAGAAAATAGTATTCCTGAAACATATAGACTTTACCAAAAATAAAGTATTTTCATAAATATTTTTTATTTATATAAAAACATTGTAATTAATATTTAAAATTTTTATATTCCTATTTATAACACTAATTATAATGTATGTTTAATAATATTCTTATTTAAATGATAATATTAATAGTTTTCATGGTTCATTAAAACTCAGTGTTGTGTGTAATAGATGTTATCAAAGAAATTTTATTTACTCAAAAATATATTTCATAAAATCTAGGGTTGTAACATTATACCCCCTTTAAAATTAATTTCACCCAAGAAATTATTCACTCTAATACAAATTGATGAGGATGCTTCTATCAAATCCTATCCTCAAGTTCCCATATAGCTTCCTTAAACTGGTGGTTTCACCATAAAACTTTGACCAGGTGAGTAGTATTGCTTCATAGAACTTTCTCTATACAATCCAAAATCTCCATTGGTTATTCTTCATAATAAATATCTTTCTCCATTGGTATAACATATGATTTTAGTACAAGTGAAGGATTTTGTAGGTACTTCCTCAGGATAGAAACATGCAACACATCATGAACTTGAGAGAGGTTTGGTGGGAGAATCAAAAAAATGGATATTGTCCCAATAAAATCAAGAATTTTAAAGGGACAGATATACCTAGGGGTTAATTTTCCCTTATTTCCAAATCTCATTACCTTATTTCAAATAGAAATTCTTAGAAACACTATTTCACCAACTTCAAATTAATCATGTCGATGATTATTTTCATAACTTTTATATTGAATTTTTTCCACCCTTAAGTGTTGTAAAATATATCTAACATTCTCTACCATTTATTTAGTTATTTTAGGTCTCAATAGATTTATTTATCCAACTTCATTCTAGTACATCTAATCTCTATACTTATTTATGGTGTGGGATTCATAAGGATCCATCTAGATGCTTGAGTGAAATCTATTATTATAAAAAACACAAGTAGAGGATGGTGTTGATCCCAACCACATATAAAACTCATAGATAATGATCTCAAAATATACTATAGGGTTTGAATTTTTCTCTAGGACTAACTATCTATTTGAGGATGATATACAGTGCTGAAACTCAACTCCGTATCAAAATATTTGTGGATACTTCATTGGAACTTTGAGGTAAACCTCGGATCCCGATCAGACATAATTGAATGTGGAACTCTATGAAACCTCTCCACTTCTATAATGTATATCCTAGAAAACTAATCCAAATAGAAATATTCTCTTAAAAAAATTATTTGTGATGAATTTTTAAGGAAATTGACTATAAACTATATAGCATTGTTCCCTTTAGACATTTTGGGGAGTCCAACGACCAAATTAGGGGTGATTTTTTCCCATTTCTATTCTATTTTGGGTAATGGATGTTACATCCCCTTAGATTTTTTTTCTCTCATCATTAACTTATTAACATACAAATCTCTAAAATGTAAACTCTATGATATCTCTCTCCATTCCATCCCACTATAAATACTCTTTAAAATCACTATACATATTCATACTTCCATGATGAATTTAGAATGAATAACTATGAGCTTCCTCTAACTACTCCATATTCAAATATGGTATGAACGGAAAACATAAACGGTTCTTGGATCTTATCATTACATCACGATCATGGTTAAACTCGGGAATATTTCTAACTTTCTTGCATCTCTACATCTTCATTGTTCACCTCTCTCATATTAACTTGGATAGATGATTGAATATTAAATTGAGAGTGATAATATTTCTCCTCACTATTTAGGATTTCTATATAAACATTTTTAAAATCTATAAGTATTGGATCTTTTGTGATTTTCATCATTGATAGGCTACCATGATCCATTCGACTGAAAGCATCAGCCACCTTGTTCGCTTTACCTGGGTGGTAATGTATTGAGCAGTCACAATCTTTAATCATCCCTAACCATCCTATTTGGAGTATATTCAACTTCTTCAAATTGAATTTATACTTTAATATTTTTTATTAGAATATCTATCTCACATTTCCCCTTAAAGATAATTTCTTTATATCATTAATGAAAAAATTACAACAAATACCTCATAAATCATGAGTTGGGTAATTTTTCTCAAGAACCTTCAATTTCTATGGGACATAAGCTATAACCATGTAATTATACATATGAAAACATCCCAATCCCTTCTCGGATGAATCACTATAGATTAAAAACACTTATCTATTATAAGTTAATGACAGAATAGGTGAAATGACTAATCTTTTCTTCAATTACTTGAAATTTTCCTCACATTCATTTGTCCAAAGGAACTTGGATCCCTTTTGAGTTAAATTGGTTGGAGGATTAGAAAGTTGTGATAAATTAAATAAAAATTTTTGATAATATATAGGTAAACCAAGAAAAATAAAGATCGCAATCATCATGATTGGTTTGGTCCAACTTTCAATACCCTTAATCATTGATAGATCTACATATATACTCTCTCTTGAAAATATATAACCCAAAAATAAAACCTTTTATAGTCAAAATTTCCATTTTGTAATATTTTCATATATTATCCCCTTCCTTAGGGTCTTTATTAAAAGTATCAAGTGATCTTCATTCTATTCCTTGATCTTTGAATAGATAATAATATCATCTATAAATACTACCACAAATTTATCAAGGTAATATCTAATGACTATTTATTAAATCCATGAATATAATGGGGGAATTTATAAGAATTAATGGATTCACTATATATTCATATCGATCATACCTTTTGTGGAATGTTATCTTGGGTATATCCTCCTTGAACCTCAATCGATGATATCCAGAATGAAGTTAAATATTGGAAATGTATTGAGCTCTATATAGTTGATCAAATAAGTCCTCAATATAGGGTATAGGATCCTTATTCTTGATTTTGATCTTGTTCATATACAATTAATCAATGTAGAGTCCCATTTATTTGTCTTTATTTTAAAAAATAACAAGTTCACCCAAAGGTGAAACAGTTGGTTGAATGAATCCCTTATAAATGTCCTCTTAGAGTTTCTTTTTCAATTCTTACAACTCAGTAAGGGGGTCTGTAAGGAGTCTTTGAAATAGTTTTGTTGGTAAGTATGAGTTCTATCAAGAAATTAACTTCACATTTTGGTGGAATTATATACAAATATTCTGTAAAGATTTTAAAAAAATCATGCACGATAGGAATATCATTGGTGTCAAGTTTCTTCCTAACCATATGATATAAAATCTCTTTCTACATGGGAATCAAGAGACATAAAATGGATATTATCTCCATAATAAGTTCATACATATCGTCACATTGATATATGATAATAGTTTGGTTTGTAATATAAAACATGAACACCTTTCCTCAACAACTGATTATGGATTTTTGTAGATAAAGTCAATACATGCCTAAAACAACATCAGATTCAACTTAAGGAAGAATGATAATTTTTTTAGGATTCACATTTCCACAAACATCAACTGAAGTGGAATCATATACATGAGATTTCATCATAATACCATTAGGGTATTTAATTTATAATTCTATATTTAATGATCTATATGGAATCTTGAAAACCTTATAAAATTATTTAGATATGAAAGATTGGGTAGGTCCATAATCCAATAAGAAATTATAAGTTCTAGAGTGGATATTAAGCATACCTTTTACCACGTAGTTATCACATCCCTCGTCATAAATAATAATCACATGATATTTCTCCTTGTTCCTTAGCTTAATAGGTTGTAGATTTCAATCATCATCATTAACTTTCAAATTTGACCACTGTTTATCATAGTGCCCATACTCCGTGCATTTGAAACATTGGAGTGTAGGTGGCCCATTTTGTGTAAATTTATCTATATTTTTATCATTAGTTAACTTATTACCATTACTTAGGAAATTAATTTCTCAATGAACTTCATTCACACACTTAAAAAATTTATTATTCTCATTAATACTATTTCCTCTATGTTTTATTCCACACATTGAGCATAAAGAAAATCTCATATTCTTCTCTCAAAGGTTTTTATAGTTATTTAGAAATCCTTATTACTTTTCATTTCAAAAACCATGATATTTATGGGTAAATATAATATCTATTTACACATTGAGAGTATATAGAACTATTTCTTCATATCTACTAAAGTCCCTTATGTATCTCTCCCTTCGGAGACCTGATTTTAAACCCTAGAAAAAATGATCAATATTACTTTTAAGTTGGATGATAATTCTTGAAGTGTACCTCGCATGTCTTGTAAAATTTACCTCATAGGTACCAACATATTCATCATCCTTATTCTTTAGCTCACTGAATTCCTTCTCCATTTTTTGTAAAAAAGATATGAGGAAAGAACACCTTGAAAAATAAGCTCTTAAACTCATCCCACTCCATGGATTTAGTTTCATCATGTTCCCTTGTATTCTTGATGGGATTACAACTTTTATTCACTTCACATTCCAAATTATAAGCATCTAAAATGAATTTTTCATTTTCTAAACACTGGGTAATGAAAAATATATTTTTAGTGGTACTGATCTATTGTTTAGAAATTATATGATCATTGGAAACACTAAAATAAGGTGTATAATTCCTCATTAAGGACTCAATATAATGTTGTCCCCTTCTTTTTTCAATTGTATGTTTATAATGATTCATAGATTGAGAAATTTTTGTGACCATTGAAATAATATTTTTCATTCCATCTCTCATAAAATTTGTCTTATCAGGAGGACAATCATTACATTGTCCATCACACTAATTGTTAACATTGTTCTTCTAGGTCCCATCCATTCATTAAAACTAAAAATCATATAATAAGAAACAATAATCATAGTGGGTAACCATATAATCATAAAAAATAACTTATAGAATGTATAAATAATGGAGCCTTATTTTTAGTCTTTGACAATATTGATTTACCCTAGGTTATTCATAGTCATCATCTATTTTAATCCTTCATGATGTTTTTTAAAGAGATTTTGTATTTCCAAAGCATATCCCATGGGAGTGTAAAACCAGGTATTCAACAAGTCCTTTTGTCCTACACCAGGTGACGATTGAGTTTAGCTCAATGCACCCTTTCCATATTTAATGCCCCTAGGTACCTATTCTCTAGATCCACATCTACTAATAGTATCTAGATAGGGATGAAATTAATTGGAAACCACTCATACAATTATTTACTAAAATTCTAGGATATTTTCCTATACTTTGATTCATCCTTGGACTTATCCTCAAACATATCCTTATAAATATCCTAAAAGTTCTCAATAATGTTTTCATATTCTAGTATAAAAAGTTTAACTAAACCTATCCTATGATAAAAAAATTAAAGTCCCAAAATTCTCTTATATATATATTTCATATTTTTAGATGAATATTACCTATATTACCAAAACACATTCCTAAGGATCGTAAAGGTGTAGTGCCTTTGGAAAATTGGACACATAAATATTTGGTACATAAGTGAGTTATATCATCTTCGGATATGTTCTTCATAATTAGATCCTTTATTAGACATATCATACATAATAACTTTCATCATAACATGGGGAATGGAAACATAAGAAAGGGTGATATTAGATGCTTTGTAAGGGTAAACAATTGAGATATCAACATATCATGATTATAAGGGTATGATAACATGAGAATTAAATTTGAAAACCATAACTTGTATATCATAGTTC
This sequence comes from Viscum album, assembly GCA_963277665.1. NCBI lineage: Eukaryota > Viridiplantae > Streptophyta > Magnoliopsida > Santalales > Viscaceae > Viscum > Viscum album. Next base: position 770,164,010 of record OY728131.1, read on the forward strand.
ATAAACATGAGTCATAGGAAAAATAATGGTAGTTTATAATACATGAATCATAATATAATCAAGTAACATGAACCATGAGATCATAACATTGGCATAAGACATAGATTTGTTGCATACATATAAGAATAGAATATATTTTCCTTAGCAGTTCAAGGATCATTTCAAAGACTATTATAGTGTATTGGGTTCACTTATCAAACTGTCATATTATTCAAGTTTCACACCCAATATTATCATAATAGATAGAGTCCCTTAATGAACTAGGGTCACTCCCTATTCTAATCTTGTTTATCTCATGATATATTAATCTTTACCCAATTAATTGTAGGGAGATATAAGTCCCACCCATCACATAATGGAAATGTTAAATATATGTTCCAAACGATCAGAAAACATTAATCATATTTGAATCCATGAAATTAAATGGTTTTCATAAAAATTTCTTCATAACATAACATTTATAAAATAAATAGGTTTCATAATAATTTCATCATTTCATAAAATCATAACCTATAGAAAAATAAGTATGTTTCATAAGAATTTTATCATATTATAACCCATGGAATAGAAATAGGTTTCATAAACATCGTGTCATCATAAACATAAAACATTTAGATAAATAAAAATAATTGAATCCTCGTATTATATCCCCAGTAAATCATAAGTAACATCAAATGATTTCAACTTATATGGAAATTATTTTGAAAGAAAAATAACTCAGAAATGTTCTTGAAGAAAATATTATTTCCTTGAAAATCACCCTTTTAAAAAATAATAATTCAAAAAATATTATAGAAATTCTTTTATTTTAAATAAACCATGAAAACTTTTAACTTAATCTTCAAAACAAATAATTTCCATGATGTTGTAAAATTATGTACATGTTAAAACCTAAATTCATTTCACATTTTTTGGTAAATTCAAAACAGGCCTTCTTTGGAAAATAACAAGAAAATTACTTTAAAATAATTTTTTAAAAAGTAAAAAATGGGTAAAAAATTCTTTAATAAATAATTTTTATAATTTTAAAAACACTTTTTTGAAAAAAAAAATAAGAAAATTTGGTTTCTAAGAAAAAGTTTTTTCAAATGAAGATATAAATGAAGATGATTTTTCTTAAAAACAGTATTTTTTACTCTTAGGTTTAAAAAGAGAGAAAAATAAAGTAAAATATTAATTCTCAAGAGATAACCATATTAAAAGAAAATAAATTATTTTATTCATATATATATCATAATATTTTATCATTGTAAGAATAATCATGAGTAATTTTGTTAAATTATTAGATTGTAACATAAAACCCTTACCACTTTGGTAACTTTGAATCGTAAGCCTCCTGAAAGAAAAACATTAAATAAAAATTTAAATATCATGAGAATAAATTAATTCATTATATTACATGTAAAAGGGGTTGTATATAAACCTCATAAAATAATATAGGTTCATAACATAACATATGTTTCAAAGAATTAAAATTGAGACAAAAACCCTTTACCTTAACTTCTCACTTACATTGTACATGTTTAAACCTCCTATATAATAAATGTAAGATTATTATATATATATTAAAAAACCATAAATATATACATATATATATATATCATACCATATATTATTTAATTATGACCTTTTATTAACCTTTTTAATAATTCCATGTTAATTCCACATTTCATGCAATAACTACTTTATTTTTCGTGTATATTTTTATTTGTTATTTTTTTGTCATATTAATTTTATCATGGTTTTATAATATCCATAATTTTACACATGATATAAATATCATATATATTCTTCATATATAAATTTTTATTGACCTATAAAATTTAGATTTAGAAAATTAAATACATCATTCATAGAGACGGTATGGTGTACGTGTATCACCCCAAGCTTCCACGGTATGCTTCTCTTTGAATAATACAATAGCATGTGTTGTACGAAACACTGAGTTCAAATGCACCATGACTCACCAAACTAGCCGTTAAAAAGACGTTATGAATAGTATTAACTGAATTTTAAATTTTATATTATCCTTATAATTTTAGAATCCATATTATGAGTATTTAAGTCATAATTTAAGAACAAATTCATTTTTTTAGATAAAAAAAGTATTTTTCAAAAAATGCAATTTTACCACCTTTTAATGGAGAGACCTTTTTAAATCCAATATTTGAAAATTTTATATATTCAATTTGACAAAATTAACTTATTCTCTAGAATCGAGACATAGGAATTTAGTTTCAATAAATTTTTGGTGTTTTTCGGATAACTTTCAAATTTGGGTGAATAGTGAAAAATACTATATTTTAACTGAAAACAACTTTTTTAATCAAAATAATTTATATTGGTAAATCATACATTTTAATGGTGTGGAAGTATAAATAGATTAAATTTTTACAATTTAATCCAATGATTGTTATTGTGAGTAATTTCACTTTGAAATTGACATAAACAAGTGTCAAACTTTTGATAGTTATTATTTCTTAAAAATATGCCTTTTGGTTTTGACAGTGGAAATTAATTTAATAAATGAAACTTTTATGTTTTGAATTTTGTAAAATAGACTTCATTTTTGGATCCAGAATATCGAAATTATCTTAGGGTGAAATTTTGGTACTTTTCTGATAACTTTCATATTTTCATGAATAGTGAAAATTACTAAATTTTAATTAAAAACAACTTTTTTGATCGAAAAAATTAATAGTGATAAATTATTAATTTGAGTGATTTTAAAGTATAATTAGATTATAATTTTACCATTTAATCCAATGTTTTTTATTGTATATAATTTCATATTTAAACTGGACATAAGAAAGTGTCAATCTTTTGATAGTTATTATTTGTTAAAAACACGCTTTTTGTTTCGACAACGAGAGTTAATTTTAAATTAATTTCTACCACTTCTGTGTTTTGAATTTAGAAAAATTAATTCCATATTTAAAATCAGTAGGTAAAAAAATTTTAAATAGGTAACTTTGATTTTTAGACATTTTGAATAATTACTTCGGTAAATATTTTATTTACGATGGTTAAAGGTTAATCCTGTAAATAAGGGTAAAAATAAATATTATAATAATACTAAATTACCATAAAATGTTTCCTAACCTTATCGGTAGATACATTTCAAACCAGTTTCATATTAGGGTCGATTTTGGGACCCCATGGATCCACTTGTAAGTGATAAGGACACTTTATATTAATTATGTTAAAATAATACAAAAATGACATAAGCATATATCTTTTAGAAAAACAATTTTTACATAGGGTTATATATGTTATATTTTCGACTATAAATATTCATTATAAATATAAAAAGATTTCCTACATAATTGTATTTTGTTTATAATTTTTAAAAATTAAATAATTTAATTTATTTATAACACAATGATGATGCAGTAATTACTGTATTAATGAAAGATTAAGATAATTGATATTATAAATACTCAAATAAATGTAATATGAGACTTTTTATGAATTACACTAATTTTTCTAGGTTACTATGACATATTAGGATTGTTTATATAAATTTTTTTCGAAGTAATAATGTTGTTATGAATCTATCAAAAACAAAATACCCAACAGTGTCAAAATTGACATAAAAGAGTTTTTAAAACAAATATTATATTTTTAATTTATATTCAATTCCTAAAAAACTATGGTTCCTCCAAGAGACTTATATCATGATAGTTGTATCATTAATGTACCACTTTGGGGTCTCTTGGAGGTATATAGTAAGTTTATTAACTATATAATATAAAAATACAAACTGACATAGTAAGTGTCAAACTAATTAACTAAGAGTTAAAACTAAAAGATAAGGTTAATATAATGACCCAAACCTGTATAAATTATATTTTTTGAGTGGTTTTAGACCAATACCCACCTTAAACTTTAAATAATATACTTTTAATCCATTAGAAAACGAATATGAATTTATTATAAAATAATATTTCTAGATTTTCCTAAGGTGCCCCTCCTCCCCCTTATAAAAGGACACCACTTCTAACCAATTATTCACACATTAAAAGCCTTTTAGTTCGGCAAACCTCTTCCCAAATACTCTCTCAACATCCCTAAATTCAACCTAGATGCCTTAGTTTGATCATAAATCCAACCTAATGAGCCCTTTTGATCAAATCAAAAGGAAGAACCGGAAGAAGAGGTAATGTTTTCACCCCCCCCCTTTCATGTTCATTTCTTCTTCAACTTCTTATTTCTTTGTTATTACCATTCTAAAATAATAAATCTGGTATCTACTATATACTCTGATATTATTATAAATTTTTTACAACCATATTAAGTATTCTATCCATCCTTTGAATGACATGTCGCCATACGTGTGTACGAACGGCTTACCGTCTCCACGTCGTGGTGTAATTTTTATTCAATATATTATTATTTGGATGGGTATAATAATGATGTGTAATTCATGTAAATAATAAATATAACATGATAATTATTCTATATATATGATATAACATCCAATTATATATTATTTTAATATCAAAGGAATGATATTGTCGCTTGTGCGTACTTACGGACCACCGTCTCCACGAACGCGATGAGATTCATTCCCCATCGTATCCATTAAAGAATAATTCTCATTTGATGATTAAAAGTAATTTTAAAGACCTTTATATAATTCTGGATACAAATATGATACAACCTATTCATAACAAACACGACTTATGTAACAAAACATATAAAATAAAACGAGTAAGTTAACACCCGAAACGACGATAATACTAAAGTATTATTAACAAAGCATTATTAGAAGATCATATATGATATAATAATTATGTATATGGTTATTTTATAATTTAATAACATTTTTTTAACTATTATACATGAGGTTAACATACCATCAACTAAGGAAATGTACAAGGTAAGGGGTTTTCATCTCACTCCTTATTCCCGTGAGATTCATGCCATATTGCCACTATTACCTTTTTTGTGGTGTATGTACTACCTATAATTGTATTCTTTGTGTAATACACTTTAATTTATGTGTATTTACATATTAATTGTATGATACCTCTTTGATGGAGTGTATGTTTCATAAGTTACTAAATTGGTAAGGGTTTATTTCACAATCTCTTCATTATCCGAGGTTGTTTATACGTAATTATCTACTGGGACCTCTTTGTCATCCACATCCATGTTTTTTAAAAATATATTTCAAAACATTCTTTATATTTTACATAATATGGGTTAAAGTCATTTATACCCTTTTTTGACTTTTTATAAGAGGTTTATAAAGGAATCTTTCTGTCTTTTTCCAAACAAGGTCCTTTTTAACCTTTTTGACAAAATTAAGGTAAGAATGTCTTTTTTTAACTTATACAGAGAGTGCGGCTATTTTCCACAGTTATAAAATCTTAGAATCTTACCTTACAAGATTATAAGGATATTTTCAAAGTAAATTTTTTATTTTATAATTATTTTACTTTTAAATTATTTCAAAAAAATAGATATTTCTCTCAAATAGTTATGATTTCATCTATGTCAACATCCTTTGATGGATTTTAAGCTTATTTGAAGTTGATTTATTATGATACAAAACATCCATATTGTATTTAAGGTTTTGTGATATGTTTGATTGTGGATGTGTTATTTTTATACCAGTCATGGTTTATGGTGAAAGTATTTACATTTCATATGGTAGTTTTAATATGAATGTTTATGTTATGTTGAAACCTATTTATATGAGGAATACATTAGACTTAATAAGTGATGGGTGGAACCCGCTATAGCTCCTTGATGCATCGGTAAGTCTCATGGGAAAAACTAGTGTCTTGGCATGAGGCCTTGATAAAATCTTATTTTTAGTCTTGGCACGAGGCATTGGCTACATGGTTATGATAGTCTGGAATTATGCATTACATCATTATGAAAGTGGTTATTGATATTGCATGAGATTATTCGACTATTAGAATATCCATGTGAATAAGTAAATAAAATTATTTCAATTTATCTTTTCCATATTATTCTGAAGTTCACGTTTAAAAGGCTTTTGTTTTAGCTATACATTGCCTTAAATGTTTATGCTTATTTATGAATGTTTCTGCTATATTGTTATCCTTACTGAGCATCTGAGCTCACCCCTTTCAATGTTTTATTTTTTCCAGGATGTGAAGAAGTAATTTATGAATGACCTGCAGGGATAATATGAGGAGATATGAAGACAAGATGTTGTTGTAGTAGTTTTCACTTTATGATGTAATGTAAACTTTATGAAAGTATCTAGTAATTCTGAGGATACTAAACTAATCGGTCTTTCGAGACTTGATCTTTTGTGATCATTCCAATTTTATGTAATAATGCACCGACTCTGGGCAACTGGGGTTAGGGCGTTACAGTACGTATGCATTAATGTTGTTTCCATTTTCTTGATGGACTGAAAGAAAGAAAGGTATATATTATATTAAAATTAAAGAATATTTTTTTTCATATTTATCACATACTTTCCTTAAAACTTCCCATATTACCTTCCATGTAAAGCATGAATGAATCACATCGATTTGCAAGGCGGTAGTCTATCATATACACGAGCAACGTTATTGTATTCTCGTATAATGTAATTTAGGAAGTTATATGTGATATAATAATTAAATAAGTATAATAATATAATAAATATAATATATAAACATTTAATACATCATTATGTCTATCTATGAGAGGTATTGATGGAAAACTAATAACATCGGTTCATGAGACGACAGTCATCCACACACACAAATGATGATTTCATATCCCATTTGACAGAAGTGGAGATAGTTGTAGGTTACACCCTTAACAGAAAAAAATCTCAGTAGATTTAATATAATGGTTTTATTATATCATTATGTTTTAATTTGAAATCAAGGATGTGTAGGAAGAAATAAAATAAAAATTCATGTTGAAGAATGTTACCTCTTCTTCAGAAAACCTCCTTAAGTTTACATCAAAATCCTTCTTAAGTTGACTTTATAACCAAAATAAGGATTTTAGGATGATATTAGGGATCTAAGGAAGATATTTGGTTAGGTATTAAATTAACCAAACTATTTTGTAAGTGTGAATAGGATAATATAAGGGGTCGCCTTTTATAAGTGAGCTGAGTGGCACACTTGTATTTTTTTGAAAGAAAAATGTGTAACCACATTTATCACACGACACCAGGCTCCAGAATGAACTATTATCTATAATTAGAAATTTTAAAGTCAAAATATTGATATAAAATGTGTGTTTTAAAATTTTTAATCCAATTTAAAACCATATCAGTTTAGTTTAACCCCTTATAAAACAATTTTTACCTTAAATGTGGTAAGTGTGTTTTACTATTTTTACTTTTCATTATGGTAAAGAATTAAGTTTACCTTATTAGATAGTATAAATTATTATTATTTTAAATATTTAATCTATTTTTTAAAATTCAATTTATATAATTGGAAAATTTTAATTTAAAATTAAACCCACAAAGGCGAAGAGACAGTGGTTTTCCAAAGAGAAAAGATTCAAAAATTTAAATATTTTTTATATACAACTTCAATAAAAAAAGAATCCATCTACCAAAATTAGATTAATTGAAATATTATAAAAATAATTTTACTTTAAAATCTATTTTAAATCAAAAATTATCCTTATAAATTCTTTAATCAAAACAAACTTTTCAATAGATGCCAATATTTTTCACTATTCATCAAAAAAAATAGTATTTCAGAAAAATCACAAAAATTAACCCTAAGATAATTTGGCATGATGATTTAAATATATAATTTTATTTTATAAAATTAATTTTCTAAAATTTTCAAAAATTATTATAATTATTTTTCATAAAAAAATAAAATAACATTTTTTAGAAAATAGTATTTTCAAAACGTATAAAGACTTTACCAAAAATTAAGTATTTTTTATCAATATTTTTTCTTTATATAAAAAAATTATACATAATATTTAAAATATTTATTACTATTAATTCTTTCAAGTTTAATGGATAGGTAATAACGGTCTTGTATAAATAATAATATTAATAGTTTTTTGTGGTTTGTTAAAACTTAGTACAGTGTGTAGTGCTATCTATCAAAGAAATTTAATTTATTCAAAAAAATATTTTATAAAATCTTGGGGTATTACATTTTATACCCATTGAAATTAATTTTATCTTCAAAATTATGTCACTCTGATAAAAATAGATGGGGATACTTCTATCTCATCATATCCTGAAGTTCTCGTGTATCTTCTTAAAATTGGTGTCTTCATCATAATGCTTTGACCAGGTGAGTGGTCTTATTTCATAAAAATTTCTTGGTATGCTCCAGAATATCTATTGATTGTTCCTCATAAGAAATATATTTCTTCAGTGGTATCTCTTATGAGTTTAGTACATGTTAAAGATTAGGTATGCACTTCATCAATAAAGATACATGGAACACATGATGAACTTGGGAGAGGTTTAGTGGAAGAAACAACTGATAGCCTACCATCCCATTATGATCGAGAATTTACAAGGGACGGATATACCAAGGTCCCTTATTTTAAAATATCCTTACCTTCTTTAATAAATAAATTCATAGAAGCACCTTATCACCAACTTCAAAATTCAGATCACGTTGATGATTATCATCATAAATTTTTTATAAAATTTGTGTATCCCTTAAGTGTTGTTGAATGGATTTAACCATATATTCTATTAATTAATCTATTTAAGGTCCCAACATCTTTCTTTATCAAACTTTATTCCATCATGTTTTTTCTCTACACGTATTTCCTTATAGGCATTCATAAGGAGCCATCTGAATACTTTAGTGAAATATATTTTTGATAGAAAACTGAACTAGAGAAAAGTGTGGATCTCAGCCACGTTTAAAATATGGAGATCAAGATATAAACATATCCTCTAGTGTTTTAATTGTTCTCTCAAATAGTTCATCTATTTAAAGATGATACGTGGTAATGAAACTCATATCTATATCAAAATCTTGTTGAAGACTTCATCATAACTTTGAGGTAAAACTCAAATCCCTGTCATACATAATTAAAAACGGTACTCCATAAAACATTACAAATTCCTCAATATATTTCTTGGTAAGATGATCTAGAGAGACATATTATCTGATAGTGATTACGCATCATGAATTTTTATGTTTATCAACTACAACTCATATAAAATTATTTCATTTTAACATTTCGGGAAGTCCAATGAAAAAAACCATGGTGATGTTTTCCCATTTCCATTCTAGTATGGGTAATGGATGTAACATCTCCATATACATATTTCTCTCAAACTTTACTTATTTACATACTAAACATTAATATATTAGCTTTATAATATATCTCTTCATTCCATCCCACCATAAATACTCATTCAAATATCTATAAATCTTCATACTTCTAGGATGAATAGATAATGAAGAACTATGAGATTCCTATATAAAAAATACTTCCTAAAATATGGTATGGATGGAACACATACATGATTCCAGAATCTTATCATTCCATCATGATCAATGTTAAACTTAGGAACATTTTTAACCTCCTTTTACAACTCTACATATTTCTTTTGTGCCTCTTTAATATTTACTTAGATAGATGGTTGAACATTAAATTGAGAAAGATAAGATTTATCCCATTTATTCTGGATTTAGATATTTATCCTTTGAAAATCCAGAAATAATGGATCTTTTGGGATCCTCATCATGGATAATGTAGCATGGTCCTTTCGACTCAAAATAGCATCCACCTTGTTCACTTTCCTAGGGTGGTAATGTATTGAGAAGTCGTAATATTTAATTAGATCTAACCATATTCTTTGGTTCATATTCAACTCCTTCTATTTGAATTTTTACTTTAAATTTTTTTGATAATAATATATATCACACTTTTCCCCAAAAATATAATGCCTCTATATAATTAGTGAAAATAATTAATAAAAATACCTCCAAATCATGATTTGGGTAATTTTTCTCAGGAACCTTCAATTTTCATGATTCATAAATTATAACCATTTAATTGTTCATAAGAAAAAATTTAAATCCCATCTTTAATTCATCACTACAGATTACAAACTCTTATCTACTAAAGGGTAATGTCAGCATTGGTGTACTAACTAATCATCTCTTCAGTTCCTTAAATTTTTAGTCACATTAATCTATCCAGAGGAACTTGGCTCTATTCTGAGATAACTTAGTGAGTGGATTAGATAGTTGTGATAAATTCTCCAAAAATCATTGATAATATCCAATGAAACCAAGAAAACTAGGGATCTCAGTCATTGTGGTTGGTTTGGACTAACATTTTATACCCTCTGTCTTTGATAGATCTATAGATGTACCCTATCTTAAGATTACATAACCCATAAATAAAACCTCTTGTAAATAAAATTACTTTTTTGTAAATTTTTCAAATAATTTCTTCTTCCTTAGTTACTTTTGTAAAATTATAAATTGATATTCATTCTCTTATTTTATCTTTTAATATATAATAATATCATTTGTAAATACTACCATAAACTAATAAGGGTATTATCTAAACACTCTATTAATTAAATCCATGAAGAAGGAAGAGGAATTTGTAAGACCAAATGGCCTTACTATATATTGATAGTGTCTATACCATTTATTAATTTTTTCTTGGGAATATCATCCTTATTGACCCTCAATTGATGATATCCAAAAAAAGGTCAATATTTTAAAAGTATTTATAACTAAATATTTGATCAAATAGGTCATCAATAGAGGGTAGAGGATACTTTTTCTTTATTGTGAACTTCATCAGATCATAATAATTAATGAAAAGTCACATAAATCTCTCTTTATTTTTAACAAAAAGAATCGGTGCACCCCAATGTGGAACGCTTGGCTGAATTAATCCCTTATCAAGGTTCCCATAAAGTTTCTTTTTTAATTACTATAACTCAATCAGGGCCATTCTAAAAAGATTCTTTCAAATAGGCATCGCACCAGGTATGAGTTCTATTAGAAATTCAAATTCACATTTTTTTGGAAGGATAGGAATATATTATGGAAATATATCAAAAACAATTCTCACATAATAATCATATCATTGATTTAAAGTTTCTCTCCAACCATATGTATAAATCTCTATCCTTAAGGATTTTTTAATATTGAGGTTTATTCAAGAAATCAATTTCTTTCACATTGAGGATCTTTTCAAATTTAATTTTAGATAATTATTACATCATTAATACATTACCTTAAACTTTCCTAAAATGTTGATACTTTTAAAATAGTATACATTTATTTCAAAATATAAAACATTTAAAATAAAACATGATTTATTTTTCATGAAAAATCTGTATAACTTTAAACCAGACTTCATCCTTTCTCTTACCCATCCTTATACCCAGTGAAAATTATTTTGAAACTTGAGATGAGAATAAAAAGATTAGTAAGGGATATGAAAAGAAATAAATAAACCGTTATTCCATGAATACTTTAAACCCATGAATTTTTTTTCACAAAGTTATACTTTTAACCCCTAAAACATAAGCTTATTAACTTACCTAATGAAATCATAAGATTCATGTAAGACTCCATAACAAAAATAAATTATAAAGGTAACTTATGCCATCAATTCAATTTCATTATTATAGTATATTTCATGGTTACATAGGGAGTAACCTTCATGATTACATTTTTAATACCCACCATAGAATATTCCTTTAATATCTTTGAATAAACCCTACCGGTTAACTCTATCTTATTACTCAATGCATTGGAGAGCTATCACGGGCTCACTTGCCCTTAGTTTATCATGGAAACACCCTTACTCATAAACCATTTCCAAAAACCATAACACATTACTAAAAAATAAAATAATAATTAAAGGGAAAAAATGACATTTCCACTTTGAAATAACATTTCATTTGTACAAAGTCGCGCACTCATAAGTGAGAACAAGTTATTTGAAAATAAAATGGTAAAGTTGTAAAGGAGACATAAAAAAATTAAAGTGACGTGAAAGTGAGAAATTCCATTCATGAAGTATATATTAAAAAAATATTCCTTTGATATTTTTTAAAAATATTTGAAAATTTTAACTTTAAAAGAGTTTTTTAGAAGAAATACCCTAACCTTATTCCCCACTCATCATGTACAATCTTTATCTTACTCTTCTTTAGATTATATCCTTTGATTAACATGTTAACACATATAAGGAGGGTGTTATGCCTAAACAAAGGCCTATATATTGTGTTAAGGGATTCTTGGAAGTGATATGGAAAGATCTTGGTTGAACCAAAATGGTTTTGAAGTGTATTGAAATGAGAAGAATGGGTGCCCTTTTATTGGATAGGGAAGGGGAACTCTTGGAATTCTTCAAAATATTAAATTAATATAAATTTATTATCTATTCACAATGGTTCCAAAGTGAATTATATAAAATCTTGGATGAGTATGGGTCGAAATCCAATCATCCAATGATAATTAGACAAGTATTGATTATTATTTTTAATCCTTATCTTTTTGTATTAACCGTTTTAACTATTACCATGATATCATGTAATTTATATTTCTAGGGTTAATATAATTACTATAAAATTAAAAACAAACAATAAATGATTCATTTATGAGATTTCATGACTTATCCCAATTATTTCACCAAATATGTAATTTTTTAAAAAATTATATCATTTAATATAATATTATTTTTTTTAATATCAATAATGCCAATTTTGATATTATTCATTAATTGACTTTCTAAAAATATCATAATAGAAAGATAAATTCGAAACAATACTTCTAAAATATAATTAACATGTAAAAATAATCTAAAAAATAGTGGATTATATTAATATTCTAAAATTATATATATTTTTGTATTTTTATTATCGTGTATTTGATATTTCTTTAAATTAAACAAATATTGCATCATCATTATATAATAATTTTATTTAGTTTTTATTTCCTAAAAATAAAAAAAATAAATTACCTTCATAAAGATAAAAAAATTAGATTTAAAAAAATATATTTATAGTTTAAGATTCCTATATAATCCTGAATTTTTATTATATAAATTCACATTACATAGTACAAACAGAGGATATTTTAAAGTTCAGTTTCCTGGAAAAAAGGTACATAATAACTGAAAACATTACAAATTATCATAATACACTTAAAAGGATTAATTATTTTTTAATCCTAATTAAATTTACTTCGTCTCATAACCTAGGTACATACATAAAATGAAAAGGTGAGCATAAGGCATAGTAAGGGAAATCAAGGGAAATAGTTTACATGTGATCTTGAGAAATATCAATAAGAACATGAAGAATATAATAAAGCCATGAGAAAAGGAAAAAATGGAAATATAATAATAAAAATAACTTTAATATTTACATGTAAATGTGAATACAACATTTAAATGTAACATTAATAAGCATATTACAAAGGTTTTTCACTGAGGTGTCATAAAAATTACCAAGGTAATGGAAACCATGTCATATTTAGAGATTAAATTCTATACCTAATGAATTAGAGAGATATTAGGGTAAACCATTATTATGGATTAATTAATTTTATCTACATATATAATAATAAAACATTTCATTAATAACCCATTGATAATAAAAGAAACGGGTTACATATAAAAATCATGGTGTTTTTAAAACTACTTAAAAACAATCTCTTAATGTCATTTATAACCCAAGGAAAGGGAATGAGGGTTGTATATATTTAAATAATAGAATAAAATAAATAATTTTTACATATTTCTCAATACCCTTAGAAAATAAATATATTTTGGTATTCACATAATGAAAATAAAATGGAATTTCTTGAGGAGAAGAGAAAAATTTTGAGAAGTAAAATCTGCAGTATAACGGGTATAAAACATGGTTTTAGAAAGGGGTAAAAAGAGGGGAGAAATGGGTATCCCATTATTAGAATAATATTAATATATTAAAGGGATAAAATAAATTGGATATAATAACTTAGTTTTAAATTTTAAATACATACTCATAAAGAGGAAACTCAAATGGAAAAGAAAAGTTCAGATTCTCCTTATGTTGAAGAGTAGTTCCTAAAACCTGACAATTGTGACCTTGTAGGAATAGGGACACCTTGGGAGGAATCCTTGAGAATTAAAAAAATTTAGATTCTTGGATGATGAATTGTGAGTGAAATTAAATGGATAAATTGGTGTATATTTATAGAAAAATTGGGGGATTTGTTTATTAATTTCAATATAAAGGCTTTGGACACTAGGTAGTGGTAAATGAAAAACCACGGGATTTACCAAGGTATTTTTCCATGGTATAGTAAAATTGGATCACATTTTATGTCATTTTATCCCAAAAGAGTATACCATAATTTTATATCACTTATTTTGGAAAGGAAAATTAAATTTTTCATAAAATAACATTTTTCATAAAATAATATTTTTAAGCTAAAATTTCAATTTTAGAATTTGTAAAGTAATTTATATATTTGGAATTTGATTAAAATTTGTCAAAATGTTTTATATTAATAAAATAACAAATTTTAAGTCATGTATTGTGGTTAATTAGTTATTAAATCATTATTACAAAATTATGATTTCATTAAACAAACCAAAAAACTCAAACTCTATTTATACTATTAATAAAAAAATAATTTATTTTATAAAATTATCATAAATTCACCCTAACCTAATTTCAAGGTCTGGATTTAAAAAATTATACTTATTTTACAATAACAATTCTCTAAAAATGAGACCTTTAACTTTTAAAGATAAAAATACTTATTTATTAAAAATATTATCGGATTAAAAATTCTTAATTAAATTTTTGATACTTGAAAGAAATAAAAAATATAATTTATTTTTAAATAAGAGTGTTTTAATCATAATTTTTCATTTAAATAAAAATTATTCAAAATTTATTATTTTATTATAAATATTTATATTTTTCTGGAAAGTACAATTTCTATCCAAAAAATCAATTTCTCAAATTACATCTAAATTTTCATAAGAAAAACTATTCTTAAAATAGAAATGATGGAAAAAAAATTATTTATACAAAGGAATTATAGTTTAAGTAACAAGGTCCTTGAAACATAACCACTTATAACACTCGCATATGACCCAAAAGTGAGGTGTACGATGGTGATAGACTCCTCGGGAAGCTTGGCTAACATCGCCTGAGTGGTAATTTCCACAAACTTTAACTTCTCTCGTAGGTAGTTTCATTCAAGCTTCACATGTTGAAGAATGACTTCATCTTAGTTAATAATGAACCCTAGTGAGGCTACCTCCCTCCCAAGCTCTAACTAATGAGCTTTATACATTATGACCCTACTGGTTGAGTCCACCATTTCTTCTTTGTACATTAATTTTCATTTATCATTTATACTTATAAACACTAATTATAACATTAAAATTTTTACCAAGAGTACAGTCCCCAATGGTCATATTGAGCCATGGTCATATCACGGTTGAATCTAGATTGTCACATTTCCCTCTATAATCGCTTCATTAAAAAAATATGTGGTGTTTTTGTAAATAAAATAATATAATACACATTTTCATGAAATAATTATCATTATAAAATTCAGGTCATTATAAATCCCATGTATAACCCCATATTAAAAATATTTCACTTGTTAAAAATACAAGTTTGACAAAATTTAATTCTCATTTGAATATAATATTATTAATGTCTTGTTCTCATCTAATTTTCTTATAAAGGTTATAATTTCATCCTATGGATGATTTTGGTTGGCACACCCTCATCCAATGAAATTAGTAGAAGTGTCAGGGTAATTTTATAATATTTATAATAATATTTAACCTTTGATTGCATGATTTACCTTTAACCATGTCAATAAAAATTTACTAAATTTACTATTCATAATACCCAAAAATAAAAGTTCCATACATACATAATTTCTATCTTATGATTCCAAAAATGGAAAAAAAATTTAAAAATTCAAAACATAGAAATTTCAAAAATTATTTAAATATTAATCTCATTGAACGAACGATAAAATTGGGTTTTAAAGTAAAAATGTTCAATGGTTCACAAAGTTTTTATTTTAAATTTAAATTTAAAATTTATTCCTATAAACTAAATTAGATTAAATTATAAAAACATGATCTAATTATAATTTAAACCATTAAAATATATAATTTAATACTGTAAATAAATTCAAGAAAAATAATTTTTCAATTAAAAATGCAATTCATTTTCACTATTCCTCAAAAAATGAAACTTAGTAGAAAAATATCAACAATTAACCCAAAGTAAATTTTGATATCCTACTTCCAAAGAAGAAGTTCATTTTTTCAAATAGAATTTATAGAAGTGACAATAACTATATTTAATACAATCATGCCATAAAAAGGTGACAAAACTGCCTTTTTAGAAAAATACGTATTTTATATTTAAAATATGATTTGTTCTTATATCATGTCTTGAAAACAAACAAGATGAATGTTAAATATTATATATATATATATTATTAATATAATCCAACAAGAGTGATTTTTTTATTAGTACAAAACACACCTATTCACATTTAAATTCTTTTTTAGTAAAAAAAATTCCTTTAATTCTAAGAAAGGGTTTTATATTAAATTATAATTAATTTTTAAATGAATTATATATACATGTGTAAAAATATTTTCATAATTCATTTAATATTGTTCATAACTTCCATTCTAATGGATATGTGATAACTTTCATATTAAATAACAATAATATTTAGTTGTTTATTTAATCTCGATGTGGTGTATCATGTACGATATCAAACATAGTGTCTCTTTATTATATAATTCATAAATATTAATAAATTATAAAAATAATTATTCTATAATTACCTTGGTTGTTACATTCTTCCCCCTTTTAGAAATTTCATCCTCATAATTTTATTCTCTTATTAAGTAAGTGGGGATATTTTCCCCTCATAGCATTTTCAGATCCCCATGTTTCCTCTTCAGTCATTTGGTTTTTCCACAAAACCTTAACCTGATAAATCACCTTATTCTGAAACACATTCTCTCTGTGTTCAAGAACTTGAAATAGTTGTTCCTTATATGAAATATTCTCTTTCAACTAAACTACTTTTGACTCATAATATAAGATGGATCCATCATATACTTTCTTAACATTGAAACATGAAAAACATTGTGTTCCTAGGATAAACTCATAGGAAAATCCTCTTGATAGGTAACTGGTCCAACATTCTCTAGGATTTCATAGGGTGTGATGAACCATGTACTCAACTTCCTCTTATTACCAAAACCCATCACACTTTTCCATGGAGAAAATTTGAGAAATACTTTATCACCAACCTCAAAATAAATATCCTTCCTATGGTTATCTAAAAAACGTTCTCGCCTACTTTGGGATATCCTTATGTGTCACCAAATAAAATAAAATTTATATTTCATTTACTCTACTAATTATATTCCCATCAACTTCATCTCACCTACTTCATCCCAAAATTCTGGAGTTCGACATTCATTTCTATGCAATGCCTCAAATGGTATCGTCTATATACTATAATGAAAAATGTTATTATAACAAAACTCAATAAGAGAAGGATGTTGATACCAACATCTCTGGTAATCCATTGAATAAGAACATATCTTATCCTCCAATGTCTGAATTTTTCATTCTAACTACCCATCTGATTGAGGATGAAAAAGAAGCACTGAAATTTAATTCATCGCCCAATAGCTTTTTAATGTCTCTCAAAAAGTAATAAGTGAACCAGGGATCATGATCTAATATAATGGAGAGAGTAACTCCGTGTAACCTAATTATATCATTAAGATACAACCTGATAAATTTTATCTAGAGACATAGTGTCTTGAATAGGAATAAAATGTGCAGATTTAGTCAGTCGATTAATAATAAACTAGATCACATTGTTACCTAGAGAAGAGTTTGGTAATCCCACTAAGAAATCCATGGATATATTTTCCAATTTCCACTCCAGAATTGGAAAATTCTAAATCATCCCTTTAGGAAATAGATCATTCTACTTTAACTTGGTGAAAATTCAAACACTTCATAATAAATTTACAAAAATGTCTTTTCATTCCAGCCAACCAGTAATACTCTCAAAGGTATATGTACATCTTAGTGGTGTCAATATAAACTGAAAATAAAGAACTTTGAGCTTCACATAATAACTCTTTCTTCAACTCTTAATAATAAGGCACACATAATCTTTTACCAAATCTCAAAACACAGAAATTTTTAATGTTAAATTTAGGTAACTTACCATTTTGAACCAATTTTACCTTTTTTTACTCATAGTCTTCCTTCTATAAATTCTTAATTTTTTATGATAGATATGACTACACTGACACTTGAAACAAAATAGATTAATTTCATAAACCAACAAATTTCAAAGAAAAATTCAACAAATGATTAATGAAGGGGTCATGTTTCAAATGTAAGATGGTTAATGTAGAATTATTTTTCTAACTCAAAGAACCATCCACTTTATTTAATTTTATAGGATGATAGTGAATCATGAAATCATAATCCTTGATTAGTTAAAACCATATTCTCTATCTCATGTTCAATTCTTTCTAAGTAAATATATACTTCAAACTTTTATGATCAGTATATATTACACATTTTACTCCATAAAAATGATGTCTACAAATTTTTAACACAAAAAACAATAGAATCTAATTCCAAATCATGTGTAGGGTAATTTAACTCATTATGTTTCAAATGAAATGAATAAAAATAAATTACTTGATCATTATGCGTTAGGACACAACCAATTTTTTCAAAAAATCATCAATACAAACAACAAATTCCCTACTTATGGAAGGTAGTTTCAGAACTAGAGCATCCACCAATATTCTATTAAATTCATAAAAATAGTAATCATATTCTTTTTTCTAGATGAACTTAATACCTTTTCAAGTTAACTTAGTCAGTCGACTGGATAACTGTGAAAATTTTTCAATAAATCTCTAGTAATATACTACTAAACCTAGAAAACTACAAATCTTTGTTATATTTATGAATATTTTCCATTATTTAATATCTTTAATTTTAGCAGGCTAAATGTTTATTCCATTTTAGAACTAATGTGACCAAGGAATGTAATTTATTACAACCAAAATTCAAACTTGTTAAATTTACCATATAGTTTATTTTATTTTAAGGTTTTAAAAATAACTATTATATATCTTTAAAGCTTATATTTACTTTTAAAATAGACCAAAATATCATCAATAAACACAACCAATAAATTATCCATGAACTCATGAAATATTCTATTCATAAGATCCATGAATACACCAATTGCATTAGTAAACCCAAATGGAATGACAAAAAATTTATCATGGCCATATCTAGTTTTAATCATAGTATTCAGAATGTCTTATTCCTTTACTTTCAGCTGATGGTTCCCCAACCTTGATTCAACCTTTTAAAAATATTGTGCTCCCTGGAGCTGATCAAACAAATCAATAATATGAGGAAAATGATACTTGTTCTTAATAGTGATGTTATTCAATTCTCTATAATCAATGAAAAGTCTCATTAAACAATATTTCTTTTTAACAAACAAGACCGGAGTACCCCATAGTGAATTGCTAGGCCATATAAAAGCTTTATCTAATAACTCTTGCAAATTATTGTTTAACTCTAAAAGTTCTACTTGATCAATTCGATAAGGGGGTTTTGAAATTTTCTTTGCATCAGGAACTAAGTCAACTATAAATTCAACTTAATGTTATAGTGTAATACCATGTAACTCATCAGGGAAAACATCAAGATAATCATTTACCATTATCACGTCATTAATTTGGATAGTTCATCTATTTTCAACAATATGTGCAAGATAGAATTCATTCCCAACTTTTAACCGTTTCTTGACTTCCTGATATGTTATCAATGGTATGGGTTCATTCTTGTACACAAATTGAAAATCTTTCTAAAAATATACTTATTTATCTCTATAGTTTATATTATCATGGTAATAATTAATCTAATACATACCCAAAATAACATGAAACTATACTAGAGAAAAAATAACAAGGTTTTTAGGTAAATTATTTTCATAGACAATAATAGGAAGATTCTAATAATTTCTTTTGTCCTTAATATTTCCCCCAGGTGTTTTAGCCATAAGTTTTGGAATAATTTATTGAGGGTAAATTTCTAATTTACCAAAAAAATTCTCAGAAATGACATAATGGGTAGACCCCCAAAAAAACAAATTTTCATAATATGAATGAACAAACAATGTACTTAATACCACTTCATTTGATATACCACCATCTATTGAAGTAGCTGTAAAGGATTTCACCACACATTTCTACTTATAGTCTAAAATCTTCCCATTATTTGGGTTCCTCTTCAAACACTCATTTTCATAATGACCCATCTCATTACATTTAAAACATTTTATTGACTGTATATCAGAATTTGTTTTACCACTACTATGATCATTTTTAGTGTAGTTATGAACCTCATTCCCTATTTTACCACATCATAACCACTTACTATAATTCAAAAGGCATTATCCAGTGTGTTTTTTACCGCAATTATCACAAACTATAAAATTAATTTTCTTATCATCACACTTCTTTGATGAATTATTACCTTTCACATGTCATATTTTCCTATTTTTTAATCTTTTTAAAATAACACATGATCATTAGAAAACTTCATTTTCACATTCTTCGTATATAAAAAAATTAACTCTTGAATTCATGAGAATTCAATGAACTTAGATATTTTGGCCTTAATCCTGAGTTACAATGATTGAATTTACTATTAAGATCCCAAATGTAATTTGGAGAAGACCTTTCTATTTGCGTGAATTTTGATTTTTATGCATCCACTGAATCCTCCACTTACCTCAATTCTAATACTTTTTTTCTATCCTAAGTCGAACCACCTTAGGAAAATATTTCTCAAGAAAAATATTTCTAAATTCATCCAACTCTAAATCATCAATCTATACATTGTCCATGATATTCTTAACCATCAACCACCACTGATCGGCTTCACCTTCAAAAAAATAAATAATAAGACTAACATTTTGATTTTATTAAAACCCCATGACATTTAAATTCTTATATGGGTATTTAATTCACAATTTGGATACCAATGGGTTAGAATATTCAATAAGAATTGGGGGATGTTGCCTCATATAATGCTCTACCATAGACATATTCATTTATGGTTGATCAGGCTGATCTCATGCATAGATTCAACTGCCATTTATATTATGTGTCAGTATATCCATCATAGCAGTAAACTATTCAATTCCAATTCCAACTATCATAGGATGCTGATTTTGAAGTACAATCTTCTCCTGATTTCTTCCCACCACAACTACCATATTTCCTCTGTGGAAAACCATTCTGAATAGACAAATCTTAGACGAAGCAATATGGTAATCTTAAAATTCTATATCATTTCAACTTAACTATAAATTAAAAAATAATTTATGGATATTTTTATTAACAATATAGTAATCCCTGTATTTATCCAAACTAACTTTTTATACCAATTATAAGGCCCCTTCCATAAATATTACATAATCATGAGTTCTAGCAAAGAAATTAATTTCTTTCACATTGAGGATCTTTTTAGTTTTAGAGTTTTAGATAATTAGGTCATCATTCATATATAAAATTCCACTTTCCTGAAAATTGGATACTTATAAAATAGTATCCATTTCTTTCATAATATAAAACTTTTAAAACAAAATGTGTTTTATTTATCACGAAAAATATCAATAACTTTTAACTTAACTCTATCCTTCCTCTTAACAATCTTTATACAATGTGAAAAACATTTTAAAACATGGGATTAGAAATAGAAATCTCAATAAGGGACATATAAATAAATAAATAAAGCATTAGTCCATGAATAATTTAAACCCATTAAAACATTTTCACAAAGTTATAATTTTCACCCATTAAACATAAACTCATTATCTAACCTCATGAAACCATAAGATTCCTATAAAAATCCATAACAAACATAAATCATAAAGGTAACTTATGGTGTCAATTCCATTTCACTCTTATAGTATCTTTTAGACCTACATAGGGAGTAAAATTCATGGTTACATTTTTAATACCCACTATAGTATATTCCCTTAATCTCTTATGAGAAACACTAATGGTTAAGTCCGTCTCATTACCCAATAAATTGGAGATCTATCACAGGCTCACCCAACCTTAATTATTCATAGAACCACCCATACTCATAAATAATTACCAAGAACCATAAAAAATAAAACAATAATTAAAAGAAAAAAATAATATTTCCACTTGAAATAACATTTCAATTTTACAAAGCTGCACACTCATAAATGAAAAAAATATATTTGAAAATAAAATTATAAACTTCTAAAGGAGACATAAAAACATTAAAGTGATATGAAATGGAGAAATTTTGTTCATGATGTATCTGTTAAAAAATATTCCTTTATGATTTTGTAAAAATAGTTGAAAAAAATAACTTTAAAATAGGTTTTTAAAATAAATTCCCCTACAAGGTGTCTGACTCATCATGTACAATATTTATCTTCCTCTCCTTTGAAATATCTCCTTTGATTAACACCTTAACAACTATAAGAAGGGTGTTATGCCAAACCTAGGGCCTCTAGATTGTGGAAAGGGATACTAGTACTAGATATGGTCCATATATTTGTTGAACCAACATGGTTTTCAAGTGAATTGACATGAGAAGAATAGGTGCTCTTTTATAGGAGAGGGGAGGGGCAATCTAAGAATTTTTCAAAATATTAAATTAATATAAATTTATTATATATTCAAAATGAGTCCAAAGTGATTTATTTAGAATATAGGATGAGAATGGGTTGAAATAAAATTATCCAATGAAAATTATACAAGTATTGATTATTTTTTTAATCCTTATCTTTTTTGTTTTAACACTTTTAACTCTTACCATGATATCATGTAATTTTCACTGTGATGGTTAATATAATTACTATAAAATTACAAATGACCAATAAATGATCCATTAAATACATTTAATTACTTTTACCATTTAGTGTGCTGAATTTTATATTCTTAAAAATTTGATATCATTTAATAAAATATTATTTATTTTAAAATATCAATAATTTCAATTTTGATACTATTCAATAATTTACTTTTTAGAAATACCATAATAGCAAGATAAATTCAAAAAAAACTTCTTAAACATCATTAACATGTCAAAGTAATATAAAAAATTAGTTTATGACATTAATCATCTCAAATTATATTTATTTAAGTATTTTTATCATCATTTATTTCATATTTCCTTTAATTGAATAATTACTACCTCACCATTGTATAAGCATTTAATTTAATTATTTATTATGTAAAAATTAAAAATAAATTATCATGATAAATATAACCACTTTATATTTAAAAATACTATTTATAGTCTAAGATATCTCATGTATAACACCGTATTAAAAATATTTCACTTGTTAAAAACAAAAGTGTGACCAAATTGACATTTCTTTTGAATATAATATTATAAATGTATTACTCTCATCCAGGTGGCTTCCAAATGTTATAATTTCGTCCAAAAGAGGATTTTAGTATACAAACTAATCTAATTAAATTATTACTACTATTAAAGTAATTCTATAATATTTATAATAATATTTTTAAACTTAATTTTTATATTTACTTTTAACCATGTTAATAAAACTTTACTTAATTTACTATTCATAATGCCCAAAAATAAAAGGGATATATTTAAAAAAAATTACCCTATAATTATAAATAGGGAATTAATTTTTCAAAATTCATAACATTTAAATTTTATAAATAAATTTAAAATTAATCTCATTGAAGGAACGAGAAAATGAGTTTTTAAAGTAAAAAATATTCAATAGTTCACAAAGTTTTTATATCCAATTTAAATGTGAAATTGATTGAAATGATCTAACTTAGCTTAAAAGATAAAAAATGTATCCAATTATACTTTAAAATCATTAAAATAAACAATTTAATACTATTAATAAATTGAAGAAAAATTAGTTTTCAATTAAAAATGCAATACTTTTTCACTATTCATCAAAACATGAAACTTATCAAAAAAATATCAAAAATTAAACCAAAGTAAATTTTTATATCCATATTCCAAAGAAGAAGTTTATTTTATCAAATATAATTTATAAAAATTATAAAAACTAGATTTAAAATAAGTGCTCCATCAAAAGGCAGCAAAACTGTCTTTTTAGAAAAATACTTATTTTATATTTAAATTATGATTTGTTCTCATATAATGTCTTGAAAACACATAAGATTAATTTTAAATATTATATTTAACATATAAAATAAATATTTAATTAATATAATCCATAAAGATTTATTTTTCTATTGGTATATGACATAGCAGTTCATATTTAAATTATTTTTTAGAAAAACATATCATTTTATTAAATAAAAGTGTTTTACATTCATTTATAATAAATTGTTCAATGAATTATATATAAATGTGTAAAATATATTTTCATAATTTAGTTAATCTTGTTCATACCCTCAATTTTAAGGGTTATGTGATAACTTCTATATTAAATAATAATAATATTTAGTTGTTCATTTAAGCACAATGTGGCGCATCATGTATGCTATCGAACATAGTGTCTCTTTTAATTATTATATAATTTATAAATATTAAAAAAAAAACTTATTCTATCATTACCTTTATTTTTATGATCTAACATAAACACCCCTTCTAGATGAGAATCAAGACCCATACAATGGACATGATCTCCATTAAAAGTCCAGACTTACTGTCATATTGATAGACAGTCATTGGTTGGTTTAGAATATTAAATATGAATTCCCTTACATTAACATTGATGGGGGATTTATGTATAAAAATAAAATCTAATCATAAGATAACATTAAATTCAACCATAGGAATAATGAAAATATGTTTAGAAAGCACATTCCCACAAACATCAACTGGAGAAGAATCATATACATGAATTGTGATCATCATAACACTAAGGTTTTTCCCTGCTAATACTACATTTAATCATTTAGGTGTAATTTGATACCCTTATAAAATTATTTATATACAAAATAATGGGTATATTGGGAGTCAAATTAGACATTTGTAGTTTTAGAGTGTATAATATGTTTTCCTTTAACAGCATCATTATCGCACCCCTCATTAGAAATAGTGATCACATGAGATTTACCCTTATACCTCATATTAAGATATTGCTAACATCTTTCATTGTCATTAACCTTTTAATTTGGGATTTGGCTAGTGTAGTTCACATACTCTTTTCATTTGAAACATTGGAGTGGGGATAGTTCATTTTTCATAGCTTTCTCTATATATGCATCATTAGCTAACTCTTTTCCATCACATCACTAATAAATTAGTTGATGGATATACTTCCAACACATAAAACATTTACTAGTCCCATTAATAAAATTTACTCTATGTTTCCTTCCACACTTTGATCATGAAGGAAATCTCATATTATTCATTCCCTGGTTTTTAGAGTTTCCTTTAAACTCCATCTTCCTTTTCTTGTCAAAACCATGATATTGTTGGGTAAATTAGATCTCCATTTCCCCATTGAGAGCACATATAAAAATTTAAACATAGATAATGAATAACCTTATGGATAAAACACATCAGAGACTTGGTTTTAACCCACTTAATAATCGATAAACCTTACTTTCACAACACATGAGAATGCCAAAAATCATACCTCAAAAGTCTTGAAAAAATTTCCTCATAGGAACCAAAAAATTCATCATACTTATGCTTTATGTCAAGTAATTCCTTATTCATTTTTTTTTAAATAATATGATGGAAGTACATATTGAACAATAATCTTTTTAACTCATACCACTCCATGGAGTCAATTTCATCATGTTCCCTTATATTCTCGATGTTAGTCCACAATTAATCCACTTTACCTTCCAAATTATAGAAAAAAAATGATTTTTTTATTTTTTTTAACACTGAAAAGTGGAAAATATATTTTCAATGGTACTAATACATTGTTAATAAATTATTAGATCAGAAAAACCACTAAAATACTGTATAAATTTCCAAATTAAGTACTCAATATAAAGTTGTTCCCACATTTTCTATAACAACACTCATCTTTATTACACACATAAACATGATTTATTACATAAACATACACTAAAGACAACTATGAGGATCGAGAGGTCTAGTGTATTAAGAAATTTAGGAACATTACATAACAAATTATAATATAAAACACAACATATTTATTGAAAACATCTTTCACATGACCACAACATTCCATCATACTTAGCATTGCATGGGATAACCTAAGGACATGAATAAGAAAAGGGTGAGTTATAAAGCCTAGTAAGGGATAAAAAAAGGAATAACATGAATAATATAGTAAATGTTAGGAAATAGGCATATCAATGGAGCACAATATAGATATGAACATAAATGCATGATATTTCTTGATTATCATAACATGGAAATTTGGAAACAACATTTAACATGATATTTGCATGAGATAAGGCTCATTACACATGGATCATGAGTAAACCCTCATTGCACATTAATTAGCATGAGTAAACCCTCAATTCACTTGAATTATCCTGAGTAAACCCTCATTGAACTTTACGTATCATGATACTAATCTTTATCCAATGCATTGGAGCACTATCAGGGCGGACCATTTATAAACATTTCATTTCATACATAACTGTGCCACATGGATCGTAAAACATGGATTCATTAAACATCATAATTTATTCCATGAATAAGAGATTTGGAATACATAAATTTAATTCTTAAATCAAAAATTACATGTTCATAGATGTTAATAACCTTGATAGATAAATAGGTGTGGTATTCACTTACACAATGATTTTGGCATGGGAAATTTTGGTGTAAATTCGGCAACATAACATCATCAAATAGAAATTGTAAAATGTATTTATGAGAGAGAAAGGGGTATGTAATAATTTATAAAAAAAATGTACAGTAAAATGATCATGTATCATAACATCCCAACATATGTAATGGAATTTAGATTCATAATATAAAATAATTGCTTGAATGTAAATGAGAAGATAGAAATTCTTTATAGAATTTTGGCATGGTAACAGGTGTACATGGGAGGCATTAATGATAGATAAATAGGTCTATCATCATTCAAAAATTAGGAGGGTAGTATGGGGGAGGTGAAAAATTATACCCCAAATTTTTTAATTGAAAATAAAATTGTATAACAACATAAAGAAATTTGGACAAAAAATTAGAAAGGAAGAAATCCCTTACCTAGAAGTGGGATCCAAAAGGCTTAGGAGAGCCTTGAGAGAGGATTTTAGGGGGCTTAGGGCTCCTGGGGAGGATTTTAGAGAGATAAAGGAAGTTGTTGGTCAATCTAAAAAGGTTTTGAGTGAAGAGGAATTGGAGATTGAGTGGGTTTATAAAAGAAAGGAGAGGGAATTATTTATTATTTAGGTTTTGGACACTACACATTAAACTAATCAAAACCACAAACCGCCCAATGGTTTTTGCCCATTTTTTTTTGCCAAAGTGGAGTGTAAAACATTATTTTATAAGGTAAATTTCCGAAATTATTAAAATATTAGGCATTCTTATGTGGACGTGAGTCAAACTATCAAGGAAATCATTTTAAAAAGCTTAAATATTTTATAAGACTTAGAGGGCCCACTAAGGCACCATAAAATTAAAAAATATATAAAATCACATTATTTTAAAGATAAAACACATATTTTTCAAAAAAAATCCTTTTTATATTATTTTATTAAATCACTATTATGTCATTATTATTTCATAAAACACATTATATATTTAAACAGTATTTAATTTTTACCCAAAAAAATTGATTGTCTCATAAAATTATGAAAATTTCACCATTAGATAATTTCGACATCCTGAATCCAAAAAAATGATATTCATTTTATCTAAATAATTTTAAAAATATTTTAATTTTCAATTTTAAAATAAAAACCCACAATTATTGAAAATTCATGGGTTTTAACAAAAACTGTTTTCAAACCAAAATAAAAATTTCAATTGTATTCATAAAAAATTATAAGATCATTTATATTTAACAAATATTAATTTAGTATTAATATTTTATTAAAATATTAATTAATTCAAAAATACATTAATTCATCAAAATATATTTCTTAATTGAATATTTACTAAAAATACTATTTTTAACTTCAAAATCATTTACAAAGTAACAATAATAAAAAAAAATTATATTATTTATTCTATACAAAAATAATGAACATAATCATAATGCTATGGTCTCTTTACATAACCCATTATAGCACCCACATAATACCTAAGGGTAAGGTGTGTGATGGTGACAGACTCTTGAGGCGGCTCGGATAACATCGCTTGCATGGTAATTTCTATTAACTTCCACTTTTCCTATAGGCAGTTCCATTTAAGCTTAATTTATTGAAACTCAGCTTAGTCTTGGTCAAGAGTAAAGCCCAGTGATGCTACCACATTTCTGATCTATGAAAAATGGGCTTCGTATGGATTAATTCTACTGGATAAGATCATCGCTTCCTTTGTCTTAGTAAATTGGATTTGTTAAAGCCCTATATTTATATTAATCATGTGATCACTGTTCAATGGCTATATTAGCAACAGTAACAATTATTAATAGTATTTTAAAATCCAAAAACATAAAACCATGTAAGCGAATATGTTTTATATAACCATTTTACATAATAATACATTTAATTAGATCAAGTGAAATTTTCATTAATAAAATTTTGGGTTGTTACAATCTTCCCCCCTTAAGAAATTTCACCCTCAAAATTTCCTTTTACCACACTAAAACAGATGTGGTTAAATCTACTTCATCACTTCCTTTGATTCCAATGTTTCTTCTTCAAACTTGTGGTTTCTTCACAACACCTTGAGGAGGGGAATTGTCTTATTTTGTAGAACTTTTTCCCTATGATCTAAGATATTCACCGACTTCTCTTAATAGGAGAGGTTATTCTTCAATGGTACCACCTCTGTATTTATTATATGTGATGGTTCAGGTATGTACATACTCAGTAGTGATACATTGAATACATCATGTAATTGAGATAGGTTTGGTGGGAGTGTCGGTCGATAGGCTACTGCTCTAATACGATCAAGGATCTCAAAAGGGCCGATGTACCTTGGACTAAGCTTTCCCTTATTCCCAAATCTCATAACTCTATTCCATGGTGATATGTGTAGTAATACCATATCCCCAACATCAAACTCTAGGTCTCATCAACAATTTTCGTCATATCTCTTTTGTTGACTCTAAGAAGCTTTAATTGTGTTGCTGGATGGTATTAACCTTCTCCATCATTTATTTAACCATTTATTGACCTAAGAATTTTCTCTCCCTAACTTTATCCCAATATGTCAGTGTTCTTGACCTATTCTCATAAAGGGATTCATAAGGAGCCATTTGGATGCTTGATTGGAAACTGTTATTATAATAGAACTTAACTAAAGGAATATGTTGATCCAATCCTCCTTTGAAGTCCATTTAGAATTCTCTCAATATTTCCTCAAGTGTTTGGATAGTATGCTCATATTAGCCACCATATTGAGGATAACAATACATATTAAAGTTCATATCGGTATTCAGAGTGTTTTGGAGACTCTTTTATAACTTAGAGGTGAATCTTGGATCTTGATCAAATATAATTGATAGTGGTACTCCATGCAGCCTTACCACTTCTCTGATATATATCTGTTCCAGTTGATCCAATTAGAAATACTCTCAAATTGCAATGAATTTTTCAGTATTTATAAGACGATCCACAAAAACCTAGATAGAATTGTTTCCTTTATATGTCTTCAGAAGTCTGGTGACAAAGTCCATGCTGATGTTCTCCAGTTTCTGTGTTGGTATGTGTAATTGTTGCATCATCCCCTTAAACTTCTTCCTCTCAGCCTTCAATTAATAACATACCAGGCACATTTATGTATACTCAACTATCTCCTTCATCATTTTATCCCACCAATAAATCTCTCAAATATCTCGATACATCTTTGTGTTTCCTGGTTGAATGAAGAAATTTGAACTATGTGCATCATCCAAAAGTTCATGCATTAACTCCGAATTTGATGGAACACATAGTCTTGACCCAAATCTCAGAATTCCTTCTTCATTAACATTGAATATATAGGATTTCCATTTTCTAATAGTTTCCACTTTCTTATGAATTCCCACATCATCCTTTTGATAATCCTTCAAATTTTCCAAAAGATACAATTGAGTAATAATTTGTGAAAGGATTGATGATGTTCCCTTATTTATGATTCCCATGTCCATATTCATAAAATATAAGAAGTTTGGTTCCTTTTAATTCTCATCAATGAAATAATAATTGGGTCATTTCTACTTAGATAATCTTACACCTTGTTTGCTTTCCCAGGGTGGAAATGGATTGAGAAATCTATGTCTTTGATCAGATCTAACCATATTCGTTGGTGTATATTCACCTCTTTCTATTTGAATATATACTTGAGGCTTTTTTGATCCATATATATTTCACACTTCTCCCAAAAGAGGTAATTCCGCCAAATTTTCAAAGAGAATATTACTACATCCAACTCTAGATCATGTGTTGGATTTTTTTTCTCATGAACATTCAATTACCTTGAATCATAGGTAATGAATTTTTCATTTTTCATCAACACACAGCCCAATCCCTTCTTCAAAGAATCACTAAATACTACAAAACGTTTTCCACTTGTGGGTAGTGTGAGCATTGATGTAGTGATAAGCCTCTTTTTCATCTCCTTGAAGCTATCTTCACATTCATCACTCCAAAAAAAACTTGACTCCCTTAAGAGTTATCTTGGTAACAGGGTTGGATAATCATGAGAAATTTATCACAAATTGGAAATAATATCCAGTTAACCTTGGGAAAATATGTATATTCGTCACCAATGTTGGCCTCATCCATCCATCAAATGCAGCTATCTTGGAGGGATCCACAGATATCCCATTGCTTGGGATGATATGACCCAATAATGAGACTTTATTCAACCAGAACTCAAACTTGTTGTACTTTTCATAGATCTTCTCCTTTCGTAAGGTCTCTAGTACAGTGCTTAGATTCTCATCGTGCTCCTCCCTGGTTTTAGAGTATATCATAATATCATATATAAATACTAACAAAATTTTTTTGAGGTAATCTATAAAGACTCTATTCAACAAGTCCATAAATATTGTTAGAGCATTAGTGTGTACTAAAGGCATTACTATGAATTCATAGTGCTTGTACCTTGTATGAAAACTAGTCTTGGGAATATCCTCCTTCTTCACCCTTACTTAGTAATATACCAACTGCAAATTCACCTTTTAGAAGTATTGTGCTCCATGTAGCTAATCGAACAATTCATCAATTCAGGGTAGAGGATACTTGTTCTTTATCATGATTTTGTTGAGTTCACTAATCGTACGGCGATTCACAATTTCATTTTCACCCTTATACCACTATGATAAACTTGTTTTATATTGAAAATTATAAAAATAATATCAAATTGAATTCCATGTTTTAATCATTTATTATGTGTTTATCACTGTTAAATAGAGAAATGTTACTTTTTTGGATGATTCCATTGTAGGAGGATGTTATTTGGAGGACCCATGATGATGTCCAAGAAAAATGGGCCAAACTGCGTAAGATCCATGCACACTAGTGGAATAATCCGTACATTTATCCTTAACCATGAATCCAAAATGGGCTGAAAATTTTTTTTCTAGTCCAAAATTAATTTGGGTACATTTCATATGAAATAACACAAGACTCATTAGTCCATATGTTGGCCCAACTGACATGATATTTCCAGCACACTGAATCTGCACGAAGTCAAAGGTGGTGTGTTATGATCTATCAATATGTCGTGATCTAGTTGTCCAAATTGTGCCAAAATTTCGGTGGAGACATCCAAGAGGTGGGGATACAATTTTTTTATTTTTTCCAAAGCGATATAAGGATTTCTAAACGTCAAAACCTATTTGAAAAGTGGTTTTATGAAAGTTTTGTGCTCAAAACCACCTTCCCATTTTCCTATAAAATGGCACCTTGGGCTCCCCATTTGTAAGTTCGACTAGGAGGCATAGCACTGATATTTTGGAGACCCAAAGGATTCCTCTCCTAATCCATTAAGTTCTTGAGTCTCCTATCATCATATTGGTATCAACAATTAAGAAGTAGTTCCCCCCAAGCCTTCTCCTCCTCTCGATGGCGAGCTAAACAGTAGACGATCATTTTGAGGGAGCTACACATACTTGGGAGGGAGTTATGGAACTTGAAAATCAACTAGTTCTGTATAATTTGTGCATGGATTATTTAACTTTTAATTTATCTAAACATTTTTCTTTTATGAATTCATTTCTTGGGTTTAATTAAGTGAACCTCTTTTCATTTCAACACCGATTGGGTTGAAATTTCAAGGTGGAAACATGGGTTGTTCCAATTGGGAAACATAAGGATCCTCTTTCTCTCACACATACAAAATATATTAGTATGATTTGGTATCCATTAATCAGTTCATGAAGTCCAAACCATTACAACATGATTTTTGTGTCAAGGGTTGGTACTTTGTGAAACTTTTTGAGAGGTAAGAGGGGAATCAAGATCTTGAAAACCCTTAACCAAAGAATTAAATAAAACCATGTGAAATTTTCAGAATAATGAAAAATCTAATATATGTAGTGAACTTGAAGTTATCTTCTTATATCATAATTCTAAAACACCACTTTTATTTATCAACTATTAAACTCTTTAAATCAAGTCATTTTATTAAAACTATTTTCAAACCACCCCCACTTTTGTTCTTCTTATTAAAATTTCACAATATAAAACAAACAACACTCATTGGGAGATGACCTAGGGTTTGCCTAAGACTAAAAAATATTCTTTAAATCACTATCAATTTTACATGTCATGACAACGCGGTCAAATCTTTGCACTGTTTTCAGGGAGTTCTTTGGTTTTAGTGCATGTTTTTTATAATATTTTTGTAATTTATGTGAATATTTATTCATTTTATATTATAACTTTACCTATATTTTTGTTTTAGGATTTAATTTTTGTGTATGTTTGGTGCATGAAGCATTATAATCCTATAGATTTACTTCCTTTCTAACTTGAACCAAAGAGGATCTTATGCCAGCGACACTGAGATGAACAAGAGAACCCATAAAAGGAGGACACACAAAACATCGACACTCTTCTTGATCCTTCCTCTTATTCTTCTAGAACCAATATAAAAACTAAAATAAAGATGAATAATATGGCAGAAAATAACCAGACATTAAAATAACTAAACTCAACTGATGTTGATATCCAACCCACTTACATTCAAATGCAAGGCGAGGCACCCAATTTTGAACTAAAATCCAGTCTAATTCATTTATTACCAAGATTCCATGGACTTCTTGGAGAAGATCCACATAAACACTTAAAATAATTTTATACTATGTGTTCTATATTAAAACCTACAAATGTGGATGAAGAACAATTAAAGCTTAGAGCATTCCCATTTTCATTAGAAGACACAGAAAAATAATGGCTTTACTGTGTTAATTCACTAATTAGAGGCTGGGAGGATATGAAATGTCTTTTTCTTGAAAAATATTTCACATCCTCTCAAACTACAACTATAAGGAAAGAAATATGTGGTATAAGTAAATATCAAGGGGAAACATTACATGAATATTGGGAACACTTTAAAAGGTTATGTTCAAGCTTTCCACACTGCTAAATAAGTGATCAACTTTTAATTCAGTATTTTTATGAAGTTTTAATTCTTATTGACTGAAATATGATTGATGTTTCTGTAGGTGGTGCGCTAGTTGATAAAACCCCAATCATTTCAAGGACCTTAATCGAGAACATCTCATAGAACACTCAACAATTCAGTTCAAGATCTAATATTCTCATTCAAGGTGTCCATGAGGTGAAAAGTACTGAATTCGAGAGGAAGGTGAACATGAAGTTCAAAGAGGTAAGTACCCTTCTTTAAAAACATTCTATTTCCCAAGGGAAATCCCAATCTCTTCCTCTCATCCATTGTGTTATATATTCTTATGACACACACTACTGTGATCAATGCCCCTAACTAAGAGAAACTTCTGAGAGTTGTGAGGCAATCTTTCCAGGCCACCCCTATAACCAACCCTTTAGGTATGAACCATACTATCCATCCAATACTGGGTGGAAAGACAACCAATCCTATAGGGAAGGGGGTATTCAAACCAACCTCAACAACCATGGAACCAACCAGGGTAGAGTATTCAACCACCACCACCCAAAAATCCTCAACACAATAAAGTTCATTCCAACAAACCCCTCCAAAACTCGAGCCTAGCTTAGAATACATGATGAAATAAATGGATTCCAAAAATATCCAATTCTAAAAAACCATCCAAGCTTCCATATGTAAGAACCCAGATCTTTGTTTCAGGTACACCTTTCCTTTTTCTAGATTTTTTGAGAAAAATAAAGTTTCTGGAAATTTTTGAATTACACACCGTGTACTTTTTGTGTACACATCGTGTACTCTTTTCCCACTCGAATTCGTGTACTGGTCATGTCTAGGCCACACACACAGTGTGTATGGGTGACGTGGAGGCTGACTTTAGTGGAGTACGGAAAGACCTAGTACACGTCGTGTACTCTAAAAGTACATTTCGTGTACTTTCTTTTTTTTCACTAAACGGATCGGGGTCGCGCCTGACGCACAGAAACTTCTTCTTCTAGGTTTCGTTCATCCAAGAGAACAGAGGATCCAAAAATCTTCGACAAGCTCCCGCCTCTCCATCCATTCTCCGATTCGAGCATGGTCGGTTGCATTGGAATCGCAGCGGTGAGTTCTTCCTTCTTCTTGAGCCTTGTTTTCCAATTCCTCCTCCTTCTCAAGATATCATGGGTTGAACTTTTTGGGCGTTCTATCATATCTATGACGTTCAGGGGAGAATCAGTCATCATGGTTTAAGTATATCGATATATTAGGATCGAGGTAGGTGGTTTGTGCCTTTTTGTAGAAATTCTTTGAGTATCTTGTGCAATTTCACCAATTCCCTTGAACGGGAATTGTGAATTGTCCGGTTTTACCCTTGATTGATTGTCTGGTTTCTTAATTTCTATAGTAGAGGTTTACCATTTTGAATGGAGTAGTTTTTTCTGTACTTTGGTTATTGCCATGCTTGTTTTGCTTGTTTGGTGTTTTCCAGTTTCCATGCCTAGTTGTAGGATATTGGAACGGTTGCTTTGTTATGCTGTTGAGCCTTAGAATGATATACAAGTAGTTATGAGGTTTACTTGGACGATACATGAATGTTGAGCATGTTATTTTCACACAGGACTGCGAGAACCTAGTGTAGTAGAAAATAGAGAGAATGGACTTAAGGTCTTCTCCAGAGTGTCTTTTAATACGATGCAAGACCACAGGGGGAATTGACGATGAGTGCTTCCTCAGAGAGTTTGTAGTTCCTCAACATGGTCTGTAGGGAAAATGAGATGTTGAGTGCTTCCCCATAGATCCTTTAGCACAATACGGGACTATAGGGGGAATTGATGGTGAGTGCTTCCTCAGAAAGTCTACTCTTAGCTGAACCAGAGGGGTGAGACTGTGTGTGCCTCCTAGAGGGTTTCTAGTACTTTTAGGTTGAACCATAGGGGTTAGGATGTGAGAGATACCAGAGGGTTACCTGTTTTCTTCTTGTTATTGGTTGTTTACTTGTGTACTTTATATGCTAGAACTGTGGATTGTATCTAATTGTGTGCTTTCTATTTACTGCTTCCTGCAGTATTACTTGCCTTGCATTCATTGACTGTTAGGCACAGATCTTTGGGTGATTTACTACTGGGATTGTATCTCACACCCTATTTGGGCTATGCTTTTGGGCCCAAGAAGACTATGTTGTTGCAGGTATGGATAAGGGAAAGTGCCCTTCTACTTCAGGTGTTTGACTTGTTGTGGAGCTGGAGAGCATGGGACCAAGCTACGGCTCGCGATGCTACTGGAGTTATTGTTTCTTTAGTACTTTGTGTTCAGTTGTATTTTAGCACATTGTTGTGTTTTGTGTTTTCCTTAGATACTTGTACCCGCTGCATCATTGTCATCATTGCTATATATTTTTTCTCCCGCTGTTTGGTTACAATTATGTATGTTTTTACTGCTTCTGCTATTGACTGTTGTTTTCCTTACCATGTATACCTTACCAAATGAGGGATTAGTTTCCCCAATAACTTACCAAGGCCCTCGCTGCTTGTCGACAGCCTCTGGCATTTGGGGAAATGCGCTTGAGGTCATGTGGCGAATCGGGTACATGACACCAGTGGAGGGGCGCTAGATTCATGTCGTTACAAAGTGGTATCAGAGGAGTTTCCTTTCTCTTGATTACTGTTTGGAGCCTTTATCCATGGATAGGATGGATTTGGTACTTGGTCTTAAGCTGTGCTTGGGAGTAGCTAACCCGTGTACAGGGAAAAGCCATACTACCTTGTTTATTGCAGTTTTCTAGTTTTGAGATTTACGGTTGATATGATTTCACCTAGAGTGATTCAGATGTCGTCTGTTATTGTTGTTTAGAATCGTGGTTCTATTTCTGTCGCAACCCAATGAGATGAGGGTATTCCATCTCATGAATCATATGGAAACTTGTTAGAAATCACATGCCATGCATTCTTTCCATGTCATTTAAGGTGCATTAGCAATTGAATGTTGTTGTGATAGACCTTGTGTAGATTATGCATGATGTTGTGATAGATGCTTGATAGAGTCTCTCCTGACTTGTTAGAGGATTGTTTGTATTCTAATTTGTTTAATGAACACCAAGTTTTGATTCGCAGGGAGTATGGGCCCTTAGGAATCGGAATTTGGCACCTCCTTGACTTGTTTTTTGGGTTTTCTGGGATTCTGTGCAGTTTCTAAGCTACTACCCAGAAAAACCCAGAATACACGACATCTACTTTTGACTACACACCGTGTAGTTTTTAGACCATGTCACTAACCATGTGAGCAGGAACACACTATTGTCGAAGTAACTTCTGGAAGACTCTGTGTACGGCTGGTACACATCGTGTAGTTCGAAGCAGTGTACCCGGCCGTGTCACTAAAAACACAGGTCGGGGAAGCTCGAGTAGAATACTCTGTGTTGTAAATGAACACGCTGTGTAGTCCCGTCCAGGTACCCGGTCGTGTCCCGAACAACACGGGTCGGCGTTACCTTCTCTTAGACACACCGTGTTATTTAGGAACACGTCGTATAGTCTTGTTTAGGTATCTGGCCGTGTCACGAACAACACGGTATGGTGTCACCTTCACCTATACACGCCATGTTTGTTTGGAACACACCATATAAGTTTCATCCGTGTAGACGGCCGTGTATTTAATAACACGGACCGCCGAAGCCTTGTCTAGTACACACCGTGTGTGTTCAGAACACGCCGTGTAGTCTCGGGTTAAGTCGGACTGTGTGGGTGATTCGTGTAAAGAGACTTGGGAAGGGGAGTATTTTTCAAGTACACACTGTGTGTGGTGTGAACACACCATCTAGTTTGGGGTGTTACACGACCTGTAGGGTAGGGGCATACGCCCATTTCAGTGGTTTAAGAAGACACGTCGTGTAGTTTTTATACACACCGTGTAGTCGTGTTTTGTAAACTTGTGTGTTTTTCTTTCCCTGTTCCCATTTTTCACTCTTGTGTTCTTTGTCCTTGTTTTTCTGACCTAAGGTGTGCTTTTGATCTTTCAGAGCTATACCTCTGAGACGTCCTCCAGTTGTACGTCTATCATCAGGCAGTGATCAGACGCCAGATATGGCTGATCAGGGACTTCCTGCCAATCCTCCGGTCGGGCCAGCCTTGGCACCGGCTGTCATACCAGTTGCAGGCACTGATGCATTGTTTAGGGAAGGTTTTATGAGGATTATGTAGACCTTATAGGAAGAACCGCCTCCTAGCTCGACTATGGCTGACTTGATGCGGGTTTTCCAGCAGCAGCATCCTCCCACCTTCTCGGGGGAAGGAGGACCTCATGCTACATAGTCATGGCTGGAAGCCATGTTGACTATATTCGAGCATTTGGAGATGCCTCCAGAGAGGTGGGTAAATCTCACTACCTGTATGATATAAGACTCTACCAAGAGGTGGTGGGACGTGATATCACAGGTGGGTCATCAGCATGTTATGGATTGGGAGGAGTTTCGGTGCGTCTTTTATGACTACTTCTACCCAGAGACCCTGAGGGCTGACCGAGCGCGGGAGTTCATGAGCTTAGAGAAGGGTACTCTTTATGTCATGGAGTATTCCTCTAGTTTCACTGAGATGAAGTGTTTAACACCCCTCCAGGATGGGATTGGGGTGTTCTTAGCAAGGAATTTTGAGGATGGTCTCAGGCGGGAGATCCGCCCGCAGGTGAATATCTTCCAGTTGAATTTCATCACTTCCATTGTCAATCAGGAACTGATTGTGGAGCGCAATATGAGAGACTCCGGAGCTGTGAGCCAGGGCAGTTCTGCTTCCAGAGCTAGTTTTCCTCCAGATGATAGCAAAAAGCTCCATAGGGAGTCTACGTGTGGTGATCCGAGGAAGCGAGATGCATCGTCAGGCAGCCAGGTGGTACGCTACCAGTGTGGCCGGTCAGGGCACACGAGGCCGCAGTGTCAGAGAGACCCCGTGGAGTGTCGATCCTGTGGCAAGATGGGTCACCTTCATCATTTCTGCCAGGTTTTCTCACCAGAAGCTAGTGACCGAGGTTCTTCCATGACTCCTCATTCAGGAGCAGCACCACCAGTTTCTCACCAGTCGGGGAACTGGAGTTCTTCCAACCATTCGGGCCGAGGTGGAGTTCGAGGTCATGGCATTCAGCCACCAGTTCCTCAGCACCAGCAAGGTGGATCAGCTCAGAGTGGTCAGCCAGGGGTGCAGGGCCGCGGTGCAGGCCACTCTTTCACCATGGAGCAGACCTATTAGGATCAGGATCTCTGCCCTTCTACAAGTCGAGGTACAATTTTAGTAGCCTCAGTTTTATCTTCAACTCTTTTCGATATTGGTGCTACGAATAGCTTTATCTTTGTTGCCTTCGTGGAGAGCCTTGGGCTCCGCATCTTATCTTCTGCCGACTCGTTGACACTAGACACACCTTTGGGGATGAGTACATCTAGTGTACGTCAGTGTCGAGAGTGCCCTCTTGAGGTTGCAGGGTATCATTTCTTATGGGATCTCTATGTCCTAGAGATGACAGGCTATGATTTCATTCTCACGATGGACTGGTTGGTTTCCTTCCAGGCAGTCATCGATTGTTATCATCGCAGGGTGAGTTTCATTTCACCAGAGGGTGAATCTTTTCTTCATAGAGGTGAATGGGGTGTTCTGGCGAGTCGAGCGGGACTCGAGAATCATGGGCTAGGAAGGGTGATGGACCAGATTGCTAGTCTTTTCTGGATGACCAGGGAACTTCACAGTTGTACTTTCCTCCAGTGGTAGACCGTTTTAGGGATGTCTTTCCAGAGGACTTTTAAGGTTTTCCTCCAGAGCGTGAGGTAGACTTCTAGATTGAGCTTGTGCCAGGAGCGGCACCAGTGTCCATTCCTCCTTATAAGATGGCTACACCTGAGTTGCAGAAGCTCAAGAAGCAGTTGGAGGAGTTGCAGACAAAGGGTTTCATCCAACCTAGTACTTCTCCTTGGGGTTCGCTTGTCCTGTTTGCAAAGAAGACAGATGGTACCCTTCAGCTTTGTGTGGATTATTGGAAGCTGAACCAGTTGATGGTCATGAAATTATATCCCTTTCTGAGGATCTATGACCTCTTTTATCAACTTTGAGGAGACCAGGTGTTCTCGAAGATCGACTTGAGGTCCGGTTGTCATCAGTTGTGCATTAGACCATCAGATATACCTCTGACAGCCTTCAGGAGAAAGTATGGTCTATACTAGTATACAGTCATGTCGTTCGGTCTCACTGTAGAGACCCGAATCCTGACGTACATGGACATTACATTACATTTGCAGAATACTTAGTACATAACAAAAACACACACACAAGGATCATAATATTTTAGTGTCTTTGGAAACTCGGAATATAATCTTCTAATCCTGGTGAAATATCTTCAACATCTCCCATAAAGATCTTCTTTTTTTTATACCTAAAACCTTTCTTTATATCCTGGGGAAAAGAAAACATAAATGGGTGAGCTCAAACACTCAGTAAGGGTAAACAAAAGAAATATAAATCACATCAAGCACATAACTTTTGGAAATCTTAACCTGCAAAAGAGATCATAATTTCATAACATGGTATAAATCATGGTAGTGAAATGTAATCACAATAATCATAACTTAAAACATGAAACTTTGTGGCATACACACATAATCATAGAGAATCATTTCTTATTATTCAAGACTCATTGCCAAGACTATCTTAGTGGACAAAGTCCCTTTCTGAACTGATTCACCCTCGTTTCAGTCCTGTTTCACTGAACCGGTATAACCTACCATTCCATCCATGTCTATCTCATGAGATATAAAAACATTACCCAATGCATTGGAGGTAGATATAGGTCCCACCCATCTCATAATGAAACCATTCTTATGTGTTCCACAAAAATCATAAATCATACATCATTTCATAACCCATGTAATAAAAATGGGAATCTTAAACATCGTGACATAAAACAATTAATATAAGATAAAGGAATTCATAAATATAATTTCATAACAACATAATCAAATCAATGTAATAATAGGGATAGAAATAGAACCCTTTATTATCTTATATGGAAAATAATTTTGATAAAACACTTGAACTCCATTCTTGAGGAAAATATCTTTTCTGCTTCAAAAACATTTTCCTTTCTTAACATGTCTTACAATTTTAAACTAAAAGAAGTTTATTAAAAATAAACTCGAAAACATGTAAAGGAAGCTTTTTGGAAATGATGTTTTAAAAATCCATTCATGCCGTATAAGTTAAAAAAACATTCTTCTCGTACTTTTGTCGGAAAAGTCAAAAAGTACCTCGTATGAAAAACGACAAAAGATTCCTTTCATATCTTTTACTAAAAACTTATCGAAGGGTAAAATTGGATTTAAACAATTTTAGGTGGATGGAAATAATATTACATATCGAGGAAACATGGATGTGGATGATAAAATACACCCCAGTAACTGCCAAAGTAAAAACAATCTCGGATAAAAATGAGATTGTGATATTTTCCCTTACCTTAGGTCCGATTTGCTTCGTAAGTGTCTGAACCTCCTGTATAATGATTTAAATAATGTCATTGACTTATTACAGAATCATATTCATTGTTATGATATCATATATGGTTCACTTATGACATTATATTACCCGTTCTTTTGTAAATTCCATGTTAAAGAGCGTTTTGGGTAAAATTGTTTCATTTGTCGTCCGTGTTTTGACTTGTAATTATTCATATGATTACTTAGATCATGATTAATTAATTCCAGAATATAAAACATGATTTATATATATATATTCAGAATATACATATATATAATAAATCAGTAAATGGAAATAAATACATCGTTCATGGAGACGGTAGTCCGTACGTACGCATGAACGCTGTTTTCGCTTCCTTATTGAATTGAATGGAATTAAGTAGATGCCATAAATATAAATATACATAAATACAGAATCATTATTATGTCATATATTTCTTTAGTACTTATTATATATACTTTATAATCATTAATGAATGGTTAATCATTGAGAATGAATCTCATCGCGTCGTGGAGACGGTAGTCCGTACGTACGC
Organism: Viscum album; assembly: GCA_963277665.1. Taxonomy (NCBI): domain Eukaryota; kingdom Viridiplantae; phylum Streptophyta; class Magnoliopsida; order Santalales; family Viscaceae; genus Viscum; species Viscum album. The sequence goes on from OY728131.1 coordinate 770,205,741, forward strand.
ACGAGCGATGATATCGTTCCCATGGTCGTGGAATTGTGTTGAAGTGTATGTATACTATTTCAGTATCAATATCACTTTATAATAATCATATATAGTTACTCATTACACCATTATACCCATCCAATTAAGGTGGTGTTGGAAAATAAATTACACCATGGCGTGGAGACGGTATTCCGTACGTACGCACGCGCGGTGATTTCCTTTTTCCGTAGGATGGATAGAAGGTTAATTAGAGTTGTTTCATATTTATAATAACATATAATTATATAAGAAATACTGATGTTATTACTTTATCATGAAACAACTAAATAAGAAGAAGTTGAAGAAGAAAGAAATTGAAAAAGATCGGTAATAGATATTACCTCTTTTTGACGTACCTTCACTTAACCTCCACTTAAAGAACTAAGGATGGTCTTTGAAGAAGACCAGGACCTCTAGGATGATACTAGGGAAGTGGAGAAGAGATTTTGGCAGGGTTTGGAAGAGCTTTAATGCTCAAATTGGTGTGAGGATGAGAGGGATGAGGTGCCCTTTTATAAGGGAGGAGAGGGGCATCTTAGGAAAATCTCAAAATATTATTTTATATTAAGCTCAAATTCGGTTTATAATGGTTCCAAATGGTCTTATTTCGAAGATAAAGTGGGGATGGGTCGAAATCCCTTCATCTAATAGGATTTAGACAAGTTTAGGTTATTATTTTAACCTTATCAATTAGATTTAACTCTAAGTTAAATAATTTAACTTTTATCGTGTCTTTTTGTTTTCTTACACTATATGGTTAATAAACTTACTATATCAAGAAAAACGAACCCCACGTTGTTTATTATTAATATATATCTCCTTATCTAAGTCATTTGGACGAACCTTATATTTTTAGGAATTAAATAACAATTAATAATATAATATTTGTTTTAAAAACTAATTTATATCAATTTTGATACTATTTGGTACATAATTTTTATGAAATTTCTAACAGAATGATAAGTTCGAACCAAGTTACTTAAATCAACAATAACATGTCATAATAACCTAGAAAATTAGTGTAAGTCATAAAAAGTCTCAAATTACATTTATTTGGGCATTTATAACATCAATTATGTTAATATTTTCTTAAAAAGGTAATTACTGAATCATCGTTGTGTCATAAATAAATTAAATTATTTAAAGTATAAAAATTACAAATAAAATACCATTATGTAGGCAATATTTTTATCTTTCTAATGAATATTTATAGACGAAATTATATTATGTATAACCCTATATTAAAAACGTTTTAGTAAATAAACTTTGATTTTAACTCTTTTAACTCTTGTTTAAATTAAATAATAATAAATGTCCTAATCTAATCCAAGTGGGCCTAAATGATAATATTTTACACTTAAGGTTGTTTTTGGTCGAGATACACTTGTCCAATAGGATTAGGACATGTTTTAGGGTAATATTAATATCATGTTTACCCTTAATTACCCTATTTACTTTTAACCGTGGTAAATAAAAGTAAAAAACTACTATTCACCAAAAATTATTTTCATCTCATTGAACCACATTTTACTTACTGACATTAACCGTGTCTCTCGGATTTTTGAAATTCCATTCACAGAAGCGGTAAAATTAAGATTTATGAAAAAATTAATTTTTTAAACTACCACTTAGTAGTTTCACTATTCATCAAAAATTGAAGTTTTTCAGAAAAATGCCAAAATTTCACCCTAAGCTATAATTGATATTCCGAATTCAAAAATGATTTCTATTTTACAAAATTCCCAACATATAAGTTTCATTAATTAATTTTATAATTAATTTCCGTTGTCACAACAATTAGCGTGTTTTTAAGAGATAATAACTATCAAAAGATTAACATTTGTTTATGTCTGGTATAAATGTGGAATTACATTCAATGACCAACATTGTATTAAATTGTAAAAATATATTCTAAATATACTTTAAAACCACTCAAATTAACAATTTATCACTATTAATTATTTCGATTAAAAAAGTTGTTTTTAATTAAAATTTAGTAATTTTCACTATTCATCAGAATATGAAAGTTATCCGAAAAGTACCAAAATTTCACCTTAGGCTAAATTCGATACTCCGAATCCAAAAATGAAGTCCATTTTGAGAGATAAAATTTTTAAAATTTTAAAAGGTGGTTATTACTGTTTATAACGGCTAGTTTTAATAATATTTTAATAGCATATCGTTGTTTAGTGAAACTCGATATTGCGTACTACACACGCTATCGAGGAAGGTCGTGATTGCGTGTAATACAAGGCAAGTCAAGGATGCATGTTGTGAAAGCTCCTTTTGGTGTAGCGTACAACACAAGACATTATTGAAATTAAAAAGAATATTTTTCATAAAATCTTGGGCTGTTACATTCTACCCCCCTTAAAATGAATTTCGCCCTCAAAATTCGTCGGGGTTATAAATGGTTTACTATTCTAAAGTTTCTTTAATAGAAACCCACATCGTAAAAAGGAATACCAAAAACAATCTTTAAAAATGAAAGTATGAAATGTAACGGTTACCCAAATAAACTAATCACTGGGTTTCCACATAGGTGAAAATATGGATATGGAAGAAAAATCTAACCATCATGTTCTGATGAAGAGTGGTAGAGAACATGGCTATGGAAAAGCCAACAATCACAAATCCATAAATTTGTGATGATCTAAGGTACCATCTGATTAATCAGATATAAGAGCACTAGGACAACATTTTTGGTTTTCAAGATCATTTCCCTAAAGTTGAAGAATTTGAATTAGAATAAATACTTACTTTATTTTGGTACAATATCACTGTTGTTCGTGCCTTGAACAATTTCCACTTCATCTCTTAAATAAATGAAATTGAATTTGTTATTCATGAAGTGTTAGCAGATCATGTGATAGAATGACGGGTCATTCCATCTGTCTCAAACAAAAGGTTAGCAAAAGTTATTAAATATACATAAGTCATTCTATAGTGAGATTTATCATATATGGTTCCTAAAATGGACTTTATACTTCATATATCATACTGCTTAATATAAAAAAACTAGTTTCTACTAAACAGGGACTTCCTGTAGGCCAGTGGTAGGCGATAAAGGTCAGTCGCACTTCGGTTGTGGGTTCGATTCCCACAGCCTTGTCTGACGCGATGGGCTGTCGCCCGTCCTGCAGGTTGTCCTTTTTCTAAAACTATATTACTATAACATCCCATAAATAATATCGAAAAAAATTCTATCCTTAAACAATACTAACTTATGTCCAACATGATCCATTCCAATCTTTAGGCTTATCCATAATACTGCAATCCACTCTCATAACATAGTGAAAACGATTACCAGAGATTTAATACCATCGTTGATCCCCATATATCATAAGATATGTTTTGTTGGTCACATTCCAAACATTCAAAGGCCTTAATCATGTATTCTCTTGAAGAATGAATACCCATTGAACCTTAGTGAAAACATGAATGCAGTTAAAAGTTAACACTTTCCACAAACTAAAATCCTCAAAATTATTTATACTCAAACCATTATATCACTTAGTCCTTATATCAATCATGAGCTCATGAATACAATCAAATATCTCATTATCGTCTTATCCCTTCATTATGCGCATATCATCTACATTCCAAAAATATCTGAATAACCTTTCATGGATACTGGTACTATTAATCATACACTTTCAAAACTCAAGGAAAGACAACAGTGTAACAATCCTTAGATGTCTCTTTATTCAATAGTACCATGAGATTACTTATACAACATTACACATGATAAACATGTCATCATTCCACTACATTCTTAAACCATTGACCGAGCTTCAACAATTATTTCATCTCACATATCATTTGTAGTCTCTTCATCATCATCAACATAAATACTACCCATACGACCATACTAATTCTCTTCATGAGACTTTCCCTTAGGGCATTGGTTTGCATAATGCCCGTACATTCCACATTTAAAACATTTAACCATTGTTGATGTCGTAGCAATACCATTATCCTCATCCCTGGTGTTAACTGAACCTTTTCCTTTGCACTTACTGGCTTTGTGTCCTTCTTTTCCACACCCAAAGCATCTTCCAGTTCCTTTGAAATATTCTCCTTGATGCCTCTTCCCACATGATTTACATAGGGGAAATTGAACTTTCTTTCCTCTATGATCATCATGAAACTCCATCTTTCTCTTATTAGCCGAGTCAGGAAACTTGCCAAATTTTACTTTATTGATCATATTATGAGATTGCTGATTCGGCATAATAATGATGTTTGGACTTCCAAATCCCATTTCATTATGAAGAATATCATTCCATTGTCCATCATATCCTCCATTATCGTGAATCATCTTGTTTCCAGCCATTTTTTAAAACCCAAAAAAGAATAGTGTGAGAGGAAAAAATCATGCTAGGGAAAAAAACATAATAAAGGTGGAGTATCCTCAATATCTAACATCTTAGGTTAAATTATATGATCGTTACCGTAGTTCTAGGACTGTATCATATACGTATACTAATCCTTAGGGACATCCCTAGACATACCTTATAAATATCTCTAGGGATCTCACTAAAGTTCTCACATACTAGTTTCCAAAGGTTGACTAAACCTTTCCTCTGATACCAACTGTAGAGACCCGAAGCCTGACGTACATGGACATTACATTACATTTTCAAAATACTTAGTACATAACAAAAACACACACACAAGGATCGTAATAGTTTAGTGTCTTTGGAAACTCGGAATATAATCTTCTAATCCTGGTGAAAGATCTTCAACATCTACCATAAAGATCTTCTTTTTTTTATACCTAAAACCTTTCTTTATATCCTGGGGAAAAGAAAACATAAATGGGTGAGCTCAAACGCTCAGTAAGGGTAAACAAAAGAAATATAAATCACATCAAGAACATAACTTTTGGAAATCTTAACCTGCAAAAGAGATCATAATTTCATAACATGGGATAAATCATGGCAGTGAAATGTAATCACAATAATCATAACTTAAAACATGAAACTTTGTGGCATACACACATAATCATAGAGAATCATTTCTTATTATTCAAGACTCATTGCCAAGACTATCTTAGTGGACAAAGTCCCTTTCTGAACCGAGTCACCCTCGTTTCAGTCCTATTTCACTGAACCGGTATAACCTACCATTCCAGCCATGTCTATCTCATGAGATATAAAAAATTTACCCAATGCATTGGAGGGAGATATAGGTCCCACCCATCTCATAATGAAACCATTCTTATGTGTGCCACAAAAATCATAAATCATACATCATTGCATAACCCATGTAATAAAAATGGGAATCTTAAACATCGTGACATAAAACAATTCATATAAGATAAAGGAATTTATAAATATAATTCCATCACAACATAATCAAATCAATTTAATAATAGGGATATAAACAGAACCCTTTATTATCTTATATGGAAAATAATTTTGATAAAACACTAGAACTCCATTCTTGAGGAAAATATCCTTTCTGCTTCAAAAACATTTTCCTTTCTTAACATGTCTTACAATTTTAAACTGAAAGAAGTTTATTAAAAATAAACTTGAAAACATGTAAAGGAATCTTTTTGGAAATAATGTTTTAAAAATCCATTCATGCAGTATAAGTTAAAAAAACATTCTTCTCGTACTTTTGTCGGAAAAGTCAAAAAGTACCTCGTATGAAAAACGACAAAAGATTCCTTTCATATCTTTTAATAAAAACTTATAGAAGGGTAAAATTGTATTTAAACAATTTTAGGTGGATGGAAATAATATTACATATCAAGGAAACATGGATGTGGATGATAAAATACACCCCAGTAAATGCCAAAGTAAAAACAATCTCAGATAAAAATGAGATTGTGATATTTTCCCTTACCTTAGGTCTGATTTGCTTCATAAGTGTCCGAACCTCCTGTATAATGATTTAAATAATGACATTGACTTATTACAGAATCATATTCATTGTTATTATATCATATATGGTTCACTTGTGACATTATATTACCCGTTCTTTTGTAAATTCCATGTTAAAGAGCGTTTTGGGTAAAATTGTTTCATTTGTCGTCCGTGTTTTGACTTGTAATTATTCATATGATTACTTAGATCATTATTACTTAATTCAAGAATATAAAACATGATTTATATATATATATTCAGAATATACATATATATAATAAATCAGTAAATGGAAAGAAATACACCGTTCATGGAAACGGTAGTCCGTACGTACACATGAACGCTGTTTTCGTTTTCTTATTGAATTGAATGGAATTAAGTAGATGACATAAATATAAATATACATAAATACAGTATCATTATTATTTCATATATTTCATTATTACTTATTATATATACTTTATAATCATTAATGAATGGTTAATCATTGAGAATGAATCTCATCGCGTCGTGGAGACGGTAGTCCGTACGTACGCACGAGCGATGATATCGTTCCCGTGGTCGTGGAATTGTGTTGAAGTGTATGTATACTATTTCAGTATCAATATCAATTTATAATAATCATATATACTTACTAATTACACCACTATACCCATCCAATTAAGTTGGTGTCGGAAAATAAATTACACCATGACGTGGAGACGGTATTCCGTACGTACGCATGCGCGGTAATTTCCTTTTTCCGTAGGATGGATAGAAGGTTAATTAGAGTTGTTTCATATTTATAATAACATATCAGTATATAATAAATACTGATGTTATTACTTTATCATGAAACAACTAAATAAGAATAAGTTGAAGAAGAAAGAAATTGAAAAAGATCGGTAATGGATATTACCTCTTTTTGACGCTCCTTCACTTAACCTCCACTTAAAGATCTAAGGATGGTCTTTGAAGAAGACCAGGACCTCTAGGATGATACTAGGAAAGTGGAGAAGATATTTTGGCAGGGTTAGGCCGAGCTTGAATGCTCAAATTGGTGTGAGGAGGAGAGGGAGGAGGTGCCCTCTAATAAGGGAGGAGAGGGGCATCTTAGGAAAATCTCAAAATATTATTTTATATTAAGGTCAAATTCGTTTTATAATGGTTCCAAATGGTCTTATTTAGAAGATAAGTGTGGATGGGTAGAAATCCTATCATCAAATAGGATTTAGAAAAGTTTATGTTATTATTTTAACCTTATCAATTAGATTTAACTCTAGGTTAAATAATTTAGCTTTTACCGTGTCTTTTTGTTTTCTTACACTATATGGTTAATAAACTGACTATATCGATCCAAACGAACCCCAAGTTGTTTATTATTAATATATTAATCCTTATATAAGTCATTTGGCCAAACCTTAGATTTTTAGGAATTAAATAACAATTAATAATATAATATTTGTTTTAAAAACTAATTTATGTCAATTTTGACACTATTTGGTACATGATTTTTATGAAATTTCTAATAGAATGATAAGTTCGGACCAAGTAACTTAAATCAACAATAACATGTCATATTAACCTAGAAAATTAGTGTAAGTCATAAAAAGTCTCAAATTACATTTATTTGGGCATTTATAACATCAATTATGTTAATATTTTCTAAAAAAGGTAATTACTACATCATCATTGTGTCATAAATAAATTAAATTATTTAAAGTATAAAAATTACAAATAAAATACCATTATGTAGGAAATCGTTTTATCTTTCTAATTAATATTTATAGACGAAATTATATTATGTATAACCCAATATTAAAAATGTTTTAGTAAATAAACTTTGATTTTAACTCTTTTAACTCTTCTTTGAATTAAATAATAATAAATGTCCTAATCTAATCCAAGTGGGCCTAACTGATAATATTTTACACTTAAGGTTGTTTTTGGTCGAGATACACTTGTCCAATAGGATTAGGACATGTGTTAGGGTAATATTAATATCATTTTTACCCTTAATTACCCTATTTACTTTTAACCGTGGTAAATAAAAGTAAAAAGTTACTATTCACCAAAAATTATTTTCATCTCATTGAACCACATTTTATTTACTGACATTAACCGTGTCTCTCGGATTTTTGAAATTCCATTCACAGAAGCGGTAAAATTAAGATTTATGAAAAAATTAATTTTTTTAACTACCACTTAGTAGTTTCACTATTCATCAAAAATTGAAGTTTTTCGGAAAAATGCCAAAATTTCACCCTAAGCTATAATTGATATTCTGAATTCAAAAAATATTTCTATTTTACAAAATTCCCAACATATAAGTTGCATTAATTAATTTTATAATTAATTTCCACTGTCACAACAAATAGCGTGTTTTTAAGAGATAATAACTATCAAAAGATTAACACTTATTTATGTCTGGTGTAAATGTGGAATTACATTCAATGACCAACATTGTATTAAATTGTAAAAATATATTCTAAATATACTTTAAAACCACTAAAATTAACAATTTATCACTATTAATTATTTCGATTAAAAAAGTTGTTTTTAATAAAAATTTAGTAATTTTCACTATTCATCAGAATATGAAAGTTATCTGAAAAGTACCAAAATTTCACCTTAGGCTAAATTCGATACTCCAAATCCAAAAATAAAGTCCATTTTGAGAGATAAAATTTCTAAAATTTTAAAAGGTGGTTATTACTATTCATAACGGCTAGTTTTAATAATATTTTAATAGCATATCGTTGTTTAGTGAAACTCGGTATTGCATACTACACACGCTATCGAGGAAGGTCGCGATTGAGTGTAATACAAGGCAAGTCAAGGATGCGTGTTTTGCAAGCTCCTTTTGTTGTAGCGTAAAACACAAGACATTAGTGAAATTAAAAAGAATATTTTTCATAAAATCTTTGGCTGTTACACTCACGAACGTGCCTACAGTTTTCATGACTCTGATGAACTGAGTGTTCCATCCTTACTAGGAATCCTTCGTCATGGTCTTCGTGGACTATATATTTATAAGTCCCCAGCCTTAAACCTTACTTAATCTTGAGTTATTACAAGATTACACATTGAGGATCTTTTCAGGTTTATAGTTTTAGAGAATTAGATCATAAAACTTGCATTACATTCCACATTTAAACAAAGTGGTTACATAAAAGATAGTATTCATTTTTCCCATCAACAAAAACATATTTAAAATAAAACATGGATTCTTTCTTGACACTTCCTTGATACTATCATCATATCATGTACCCTTCCCTTGACCTGTGAAAAACATTTCAAAAACTTGGGATGAGCATAAAAAGCTCAGTAAGGGATATAAAAATATGGAAAGGAAACATGAGTACATGTATACATAAGAATGAAATCATACTTTACCCATAAAACATAAGCACTTTAACATACCTCATAAAATCATGAATAAATCCTAGAAATCATAATACATAAAGGTAACTTGAGGCATTCATAACATTCTTACGTAGGGAGTAACCCTCTTGGTTACGTTTGGAATACCCATCACAGTAAATTCCCTAAATCTCTTCGGATAAACCTTAACGTTTAACCCCTTCACGTTACCCAATGCATTGGAGAGCTATATCGGGCTCACCCACCCTTAGTTTATCACGGATCCACCCATCTTCATAATAATGCCCAAGAACCTCAACATAATCGTATCACATAAAACATGCATAAAGGAAACATAACATTTCCACCTTTCAATCACAGGATATCAATACAACACATTGATATCAAAACATTATGAAAACCATTTTCAATACCAAAATAAAAGAAAAGTAAAACATGTTATTTATTTTTCTTTTAAAAAAAGGTATGGCTTATAGAGGAAGCCGAAACTCAAATAATGGTCACGGCGGCGGAGAAGTCGTTGTCGCTGCATACGTACGGCAAAAACATTCCCTTTTGTCGTTTAGTAAAATGCTTTGTATAAAAAAGATTCCTTCCGGATAAATTTAAAAGTCAAAGGGGTTTATACATCATATAAAAGAAGGTTGTGTATAAAAAAAATATTCCTCAATGAAAGGAGATTGAGACGAAGTCCCATAAAAAGATGGTATCCTTGGATTAAGGATAAATCAATTAAATAATTATGTGTGACAAACTAATACACCAAATATAAGTGGATATTAAGTGTAAAACAATCAGAGGTTATTCACACATATTCATAGAACGACATATTCAAGGAGTACAAGCTTATCCCAAAGAATCAAAATTGGGTTAAGAAGTTCCCTTGCAAAAATTTGACAGCCTAACGGCGTCACTACAAAATTCAGAAAATGAGTTAATGAGAGATAAAAAGGGTATCTCATCACTTGAACATAAAATTTAAATCACTAAGGATATAGAAGAACATATCCCAAAATAATGTTATGTGAATTAAAAGACATAACAAAATAAGACTTTTAAAAAGAGGAGGGTGACAGATTCCCTTACCGACATGGGTATCTTTCGAAACATACACCCCGTGAAAGAAGGACAGTACAACATTGATGTAAATACTCATAAATGAAATTATATTACACAATGAGTAAAATAATGGGCATTACATACACCACTCAATGGAAATTGTGGAAAATGTAGCATAAATCTCACGGGAATAAAAGTGAGATGAAAAATCCCTTACGAAAACTCGGCAGCCTAATGGCGCCACTTAAAACATACAAAAATGAATTTGTGAGATCAAATAGGGTCTCTCATCATATTAACATAAAGTTTACAGAAGGAGGAATATAAACTAACATCCCCCAACATAACAAAGAGGAGCTTAAAAGAAGTGACATAAAGGAGAGTACTTAAAAAGAAATAGAGAGGTTAGATCTCTTACGAAAATTCGGCAGCCTAACGGCGCCACTCAAAACTTCCAAAATCGATTGATGAGATATAATAGGGTCTCTCATCATATGAACATAAAAATTACAGAACGATTAATATAAAATAACATCCCAATAACAAGAAAGATGATCTTTAAAAGGAATGACATAAAAGAGTGTACTTAAAAAGAAAGAGAGGAGTAGGATCCCTTACCTCGGGTCTGACTTGACTCGATCATTCTTTAATATCATGAATAATAAACTTAAGTTAATTTATACTTGCTTAAGAACCTTTTTCAAGTTCATTATTCCTTTTATATCACTTATTTCCATGTTATAAACATTATTTAATCATTTAAGTTAATAATGTTTGTTTTGTCGATATTTGGTTCTTAAGTCGAAAGTGGACTTCTTACAAATACATGTTGTTCGTGTGTTCAAAGGTTCATTATATGAAAAATGATATTCATGATTTGGATATCATATATATCATAAATATCCAGAATATAAATGTATTTATAATATTACATATTCATTTAGAGGTAAGAAATGAAATGCACCGTTAATGGAGACGGTAAGCCGTACGTACGCATGAACGCTACTTTCATTTCTATGTCATATTAATGTAATTAAAACTAAATGAGAGGTATGTATATTTTAATTCCATAATTATATTCATCATTTATATGTAACATAAATCATATATAATAACTTTAAATACATCCTTTATACATCCCACATATGGCATTAACAAATCAAATCACTTTGAGGGGGCGGTAGTCCGCACTTCGTAAAATGAAATTATCATGTTTACCCACAATGGAAACCATAAAGGTATGCCACAAAAGAAAAATAAAGAAGCTTAAGTAAAACATAAACATATTATATATCATATATATATAGTGACATCTTAATGGCCACCTTTTAAGGTGTTATATGAGTGTTGAACAATCATCGTTTTGTGAGGCAGAAATTCGCCATCCACAGAAACAGTATGTTCTTTAACCATTTGATGTAGGTGTGTGTAAGTGTAGCTCTAATTCTTCTTATAACAACATACTAGTATATTGAAGATATTGGAGTTGTTACAAAATAAATGAATAAAAAGAGTTTAGGGGGTTGGAGAAGCAAAATGAAACAAAATAACACAAGTGAAGACATTACTTTAAAATCGGGTAACTCTTTTTTATTTGAGCTCAAAGGCTTCCTTGGGAAGACTTCTGCCCAAAGTGAGGCTTCTAGGAGTAATATAGGGATGTGGAGAGGCAAAATGAGCAGGGTTTGGCCGAGCCAAAGGCTTTGTAAGTGTGGGTAAGGAGGTAGAGGTGGGAGCCTTTTATAAGAGGAGAGGAGGGGCACTCTTGGAAAGGAAAGAAATGTTACTTTATTTGAAAATGATTTTCGGATTTAAAAGGTCCCACATTGATATAATTCTAGGATAAGGCGATAAGGGTTCTAAATATACCCATAAAATAGGATTTTTACAAGTTTAGGTTTTAGTTTTTACATTATCTTTTCATTTTATTTAAATCGTTAAATAATGAGGTAATCGCTGCATCATCATGATGTCATAAATAATTTAATTTATATAATGTCTAAAAATTATAAAAAAAATATCATGATGTAGGAAATATTTTTATCTTTCTAATTAATATTTATATTCAAATATATGACTTGTATAACCCCATTTAAAAATTGTTTTAATGAAACATTTCATGCTTGTGACATTTTTATTTTAACTTTAAATAAAAAGTTATTTATGTCATTTTCCAACCAAAGTGGATCCATGGGGTCCCCAAGTTGACCCATGGATTTTCTTGGTCGACCATGACACATCCAATGAGGGTAGGACATGTTTCTAGGTCATTTCACATTATTAAAACATTATTTTTACCTTAAATTACACTAATTACCTCTAATCGCGATTAAGAACATAAAAGTTACTATTCACCAAAAAATTATTTTAATCCCATTGAACCACATTTTACTTCCTAATTACAACCATGTATGTCGTATTTTTGAAATTCAAAACACAGAGGTGGCAAAGTTTCATTTAAACGAAAAATCAGTTTCTTTAACTACCACTTAGTGGTTTCACTATTCATCAAAAATTGAAGTTCTTCAGAAGAATACCAAAACATCACCCTAAGCTATATTTGATATTCTAAATTCAAAAATGAAGTCTATTTTAAAAAATTCAAAACATATAAGTTTCATTAATTAATTTAATAACTAATTCCCGCTGTCAGAGCAAATAGCGTGTTTTTATGAAACAATAAGTATCAAAAGATTGACACTAGTTTAAGTCCGATTTCAAAGTGAAATTAATTCCAATGACCACAATTGGATTAAATGGTAAAAATATATTCTAATTTAACTTTAAAAACAATTCAAAATATAATCTAATCATATAAATAAATTAGATTAAAAAGTAGTTTTGAATTAAAATACAACATTTTTCACTATTCATTAAAAAATGAACTTTATCAGAAAAATACCAAAAATTTACACAAAGTAAATTTTGATGTCCCGATTCTAAAGAAGAATTTTATTTTGTCAAATATAACACATAAAATTGTCAAAAGTGGATTTAAAAGAGGTTCGCCATCAAAAGGCTGTTAATCGTCCTTTTAATGAATATTAGAATGTTTACGCTTAAAATTGGATTCATTCGCATTTTTAATCCTCTAACATTTATTGTAAAGAGTAAAAATATTTTACAAACATGTATAATCATTTTGTAGTTACTTATTTTCATTCCTGCCATTACAATGGCTAGGAGTTAACTACCATTTAAAATAATATTATTTTATTATTAGAGTGCAACATAAGATTCCCAAAAAACTCGTTGTTTCGTATTGGGTACGCCATCGAGCATAGCGTCCCCTTTAAAGTAATATTAATATTTTATTCACAAATATGGATAAATATAAAAATGTCATATTCTTTATTTACCTGGGGTGTTACATCCTTCCCCCCTTTTGGGAATTGCGTCCTCGCAATTTCAAAATTGGGCTTGGAAACTTCATTGAAAATCCCACATCGGAATAAGAGTCAGTAAAAAATAACTTTAAAATAAAGGAAGATAAGTACAGAGGTCACCCGAGTAAACCCATACTAGGATTCCAAGTATGAAAATATGGAATGGAGGAAAAACAAAGGGTCATTTTCTGATGGAGAGTGATAATAAACATGTCCAGGAGAAAGTTAACCATAAGAAAATCACAAACATGTGATGGGTTAAACAGTATTTGATTCCCCAGTAGGAAAAGTTAACAGACAACATTTTTGTTTTAAGTTACTCTTCATTGAGGAATTTATTTTTGAGCTTAACTAAATCATAATGAAACATACTTACTTGTCACATAGACTTTCAACTTTTACTAGATTCCTTAATAAAACTCATATTTTCTCCAAAAGATGAGTATTTAGGAAGACTTGTTCACATTAAGAGTACTATAATAAACTTCTAGAGAATCACCTAATCCACAAAAGAGAACTATATACTTCCCATGTCTTTAGACTATAACCAAAACCAAAAAGGTTAGTACAAGATCAGATAATCCAGAAAAGGATAACCCTTTATAAAAATAAAATTTATTCTTAATCTCCAAAATTTTTCCAACAAAACCCAAAGTTCAAAGAGGACCATTTGATAAACAATTTGTCCATAAAATTCTTCAAAGTAAACCAAAATAATATTGAAACCCAAATATTTGAAGGATTTAGTAACATATTCTTCCAAGGTACAAATTAACTTTTATCTCCAAATAACATCAGTTGCTCTTAAATTCTCATATTGAAAAGTAAATAACCTAATCACATATCCTCGATGATAGGTTAATCATTTCCATAGATAACCCAAAATAAACTTACTCTTGATTCCTAAAATTATCTAACTAAAAATAATTATTCAAACTAACCAGGGACTTCACGTAGTCCAGTGGTAGGCAATAAATACCAGTCGCACTTTGGTTGTGGGTTCGATTCCCACAGCTTTGTCCGACGCAACGGGTTGTCACATGGTCTGCGTGTTGTCCTTTTTCCAAAACTATATAATTATTAAAACATTCCCCAAAATTAGATAAAATCTTCAAAAATGATCATAACATATTTTAACCTCAATTTTATCTCATGCCTTTAATTTTCCATCATAACATATAATAACCCATAATTACCTCAAAAGAATGGATCATATAAACTCTAATGGTTACCATTATAATTATTACCTAAACTTCCACATCGATTGGTCATCTCGTACATGATGCATTACAGATCATATCAAGGTTCAAGTTGTTGATCATGACTCCTTTATAGTTGGTTTAGAACAACCACGAGTTTCCTCATTGAATCCCCCATTTTATCTAGTATCTTAATCAGAGAACCACCACAGTTTCCTTCAAACCTGTTGTCTCTTTGGTGCCTACTAGATCCATCCATTCACTAAAAACCGAAATGTCAGTGTGAGTATATCCATAAAACCATCATGTACTAATGAGGAAGGTAAACACTAAGATATACTTACTCATTCACTTTATCTAAAAGTAGGACTCTTTCTAAAATCCTAACCATTATGGTAATGTCACTTGTGCTTAGAGAATACCCTAACCTCTAAATTTATCTAAACCGACCTTTGATACCAACTATAAGGCCCCAGCCTTAAACCTTAATTAATCTTGAGTTATTACAAGATTACACATTGAGGATATTTTTCAGGTTTAGAGTTTTAGAGAATTAGATCATAAAACTTGCATTACATTCCACATTTAAACAAAGTGGTTACATAAAAGATAGTATTCGTTTTTCCCATCAATGGAAACATATTTAAAATAAAACATGGATTCTTTCTTGACACTTCCTTGACACTATCATCATATCATGTACCCTTCCCTTGACCTATGAAAAACATTTCAAAAACTTGGGATGAGCATAAAAAGCTCAGTAAGGGATATAAAAATATGGAACGGAAACATGAGTACATGTATACATAAGAATGAAATCATAATTTACCCATAAAACATAATCACTTTAACATACCTCATAAAATCATGAATAAATCATATAAATCATAATACATAAAGGTAACTTGAGGCATTCATAACATTCTTACATAGGGAGTAACCCTCTTGGTTACGTTTGGAATACCCATCACAGTATATTCCCTAAATCTCTTCGAAGAAACCATAACGTTTAACCCTTTTGCGTTACCCAATTCATTGGAGAGCTATATTAGGCTCACCCACCCTTATTTTATCATGGAACCACCCGTCTTCATAATAATGCCCAAGAATCTCAACATAATCGTATCACATAAAACATGCATAAAGGAAACATAACATTTCCACCTTTCAATTACAAGATATCAACACAACACATTGATATCAAAACATTATGAAAACCATTTTCAATACAAAAATAAAAGAAAAGTAAAACATGGTATTTATTTTTCTTTAAAAAAAAGGTATGACTTGTAGAGGAATCCGAAACTCAAATAATGGTCACAGTGGCGGAGAAGTCATTGTCGCTGCATACGTACGACAAAAACATTCCCTTTTGTCGTTTAGTAAAACGCTTTGTATAAAAAATATTCCTTCTGGATAAACGTAAAAGTAAAAGGGGTTTATACACTGTATAAAATAAGGTTGTGTATAAAACAAAATATGCCTCAATGAAAGGAGATTGAGATGAAGTCCCATACAAAGACGGTATCCTTGGATTAAGGATAAATCAATTACATAATTATGTTTGACAAACTAATACACCAAATATAAGTGGATATTAAGTGTAAAACAATCATCGGTTATTTACACATATTCATAGAAGGACATATTCAAGGAGTACAAGCTTATCCCAAAGAATTAAAATTGGGTTAAGAAGTTCCCTTGCAAAAATTTGACAGCCTAACGGCGTCACTACAAAATTCAGAAAATGAGTTGATGAGAGATAAAAGGGTATCTCATCACTTGGACATAAAATTTAAATCAATAAGGATATAGAAGAACATATCCCAACATAATGTTATGTGAATTAAAATACATAACAAAAGAAGTCTTTTAAAAATAGGAGGGTGAAAGATTCCCTTACCGACATGGGTATCTTTCGAAACATACACCCCGTGAAAGAATAACAGTACAACATTGATGTAAATACTCATAAATGAAATTATATTACACAATGAGTAAAATAATGGGCAGTACATACACCACTCAAAGGAAATTGTGGAAAATGTAGCATAAATCTCACGGGAATAAAAGTGATATAAAAAATCCCTTACGAAAACTCGTCATCCTAACGGCACCACTTAAAACATACAAAAATGGATTGATGAGATCAAATAGGGTCTATCATCATATTAACATAAAGTTTACAGAAAGAGGAATATAAAATAACAATCCCCAACATAAAAAATAGGAGCTTAAAAGAAGTGACATAAAGGAGAGTACTTAAAAAGAAAGAGAGAGGTTAGATCTCTTACGAAAATTCGGCAGCCTAACGGCGCCACTCAAAACTTACAAAATGGATTGATGAGAGATAATAGGGTCTCTCATCATATGAACATAAAAATTACAGTAAGAGTAATATAAAATTACATCCCAATAACAAGAAATATGAGCTTTAAAAGGAATGGCATAAAAAAGTGTACTTAAAAAGAAAGAGAGGAGTAGGATCCCTTACCTCGGGTCTAACTTGACTCGATCATTATTTGATCTGCTGAATAATAAAATTGAGTTAATTTATACTTGCTTAATAACCTTTTTCAAGTTCATTATTACTTTTATATAACTTATTGCCATGTTATAAACATTATGTAATCATTTAAGTTAATAATGTTTATTTTGTCGATATTTGGTTCTTAAGTCGAAAGTGGACTTCTTACAATTACATGTTGTTCATGTGTTCAAAGGTTCATTATATCCAGAATGATATTCATGATTTGGATATCATATATATCATATATATCCAGAATATACATGTATTTATAATATTACATAATCATTTAGAGGTAAGAAATGAAATGCACCGTTCATGGAGACGGTAAGTCGTACGTACGCATGAACGCTACTTTCATTTCTATGTCATATTAATGGAATTAAAACTAAATGAGAGGTATGTATATTTTAATTAAATAATTATATTCATCATTTATATGTAACATAAATCATATATAATAACTTTAAATACATCCTTTATACATCCCACATATGGCATTAACGAATCAGATCACTTTGAGGGGGCGGTAGTCCACACTTCCTAAAATAAAATTATCGTGTTTAACCACAATGGAAACTATAAAGGTATGACACAAAAGAAAAATGCAGAAGCTTAAGTAAAACATAAACATATTATATATCATATATATAAATATATATATATAGTGACATCTTAATGGCCACCTTTTAAGGTGTTATATGAGTGTTGAACAATCATCGTTTCGTGAGGCAGAAATTCGCCATCCACAGAAATAGTATGTTATTTAACCATTTGATGTAGGTGTGTGTAAGTGTAGCTCGAATACTTATTATAAAAACATCCTAGTATATTTAAGATACTGTAGTTGTTACAAAAGAAATGAATAAAAATAGTTTAGGGGGTTGGAGAAGCAAAATGAAACAAAAGAACACAAGTGAAGACATTACCTTAAAATCGGGTAACTCTTTTTGATTTGAGCTCAAAGGCTTCCTTGGGAAGACTTCTGCCCAAAGTGAGGCTTCTAGGAGTAATAGAGGTATGTGGAGAGTAAAAATGAGCATGGGTTTTCCGAGCCAAAGTCTTTTGAAGTTTGGGTAAGGAGGTAGAGGTGGGGGCCTTTTATAAGAGGAGAGGAGGGGCACTCTTGGAAAGTAAAGAAATGTTACTTTATTTGAAAATGAGTATCGGATTTAAAAGGTCCCACATTGATATAATTCTAGTATAAGGTGATAAGGGTTCGAAATATACCCATCCAATAGGTTTTTAACAAGTTTAGGTTTTAGTTTTTACATTATCTTTTCATTTTATTTTTATCGTTAAATAATGAGGTAATCGCTGCATCATCATGATGTCATAAATAATTTAATTTATTTAATGTCTAAAAATTATAAAAGAAATATCATGATGTAGGAAATCTTTTTATATTTCTAATTAATATTTATAGTCAAATATATGACTTGTATAACCCCATTTAAAAATTCTTTTAGTGAAACATCTCAGGCTTGTGACATTTTTATTTTAACTTTAAATAAAAAGTTATTTATGTCATTTTCCAACCAAAGTGGATCCATGGGGTCCCCAAGTTGACCCATGTATTTTCTTGGTCGACCATGACACATCCAATTAGGGTAGGACATGTGTCTAGGTCATTTTACATTATTAAAACATTATTTTTACCTTAAATTACACTAATTACCTCTAATCGCGATTAAGAACATAAAAGTTACTATTCACCAAAAAATTATTTTAATCCCATTGAACCACATTTTACTTCCTAATGAAAACCATGTATGTCGGATTTTTGAAATTAAAAACACAGAGGTGGCAAAGTTTCATTTAAATGAAAAATCGGTTTCTTTAACTATCACTTAGTTGTTTCACTATTCATCAAAAATTGAAGTTCTTCAGAAAAATACCAAAACATCACGCTAAGCTATATTTGATATTCCAAATTCAAAAATGAAGTCTATTTTATAAAATTCAAAACATTTAATTTGCATTAATTAATTTAATAATTAATTCCCACTGTCAGAGCAAATAGCGTGTT
Organism: Viscum album; assembly: GCA_963277665.1. Classification (NCBI taxonomy): domain Eukaryota; kingdom Viridiplantae; phylum Streptophyta; class Magnoliopsida; order Santalales; family Viscaceae; genus Viscum; species Viscum album. The sequence goes on from OY728131.1 coordinate 770,225,201, forward strand.
TTTATGAAACAATAAGTATCAAAAGATTGACCCTAGTTTAAGTCTGATTTTAAAGTGAAATTAATTCCAATGACCACAATTGGATTAAATGGTAAAATTATATTCTAATTTAACTTTGAAACCAATTCAAAATATAATCTAATCATATAAATAAATTAGATTAAAAAGTGGTTTTGAATTAAAATACAACATTTTTCACTATTCATTAAAAAATGAACTTTATCGGAAAAATACCAAAAATTTACACAAAGTAAATTTTGATATCCCGATTCTAAAGAAGAATTTTATTTTGTCAAATATAACACATAAAATTGTCAAAAAGTGGATTTAAAAGAGGTTCTCTATCAAAAGGCGGTTAATCGACCTTTTAATGAATATTAGAATGTTTACGCTTAAAATTGGATTAATTCGCATTTTTAATCCTCTAATATTTATTGTAAAGAGTAAAAATATTTTACAAACATATATAATAATTTTTTAGTTAGTTCTGTTCATTCCCGCCATTACAACGGCTAGGCGTTAACTACCATTTAAAATAATATTATTTTATTATTAGAGTGCAACGTAAGATTCCCAAGAAACTCGTTGTTGCGTATTGGGTACGCCATCGAGCATAGCGTACCCTTTAAAGTAATATTAATATTTTATTCAAAAATATGGATAAATATAAAAATGTCATATTCTTTATTTACCTGGGGTGTTACAATCTTAGTGTACTCTCACACTCGACGTGACCATGCCACACATCTTGATATCATTCTGAGTACACTGAGAGAGCATCATCTCTATGAAAAACTCTCGAAGTGCCACTTTTGGATGGATCAGATTCACTTCTTGGGTCACATCATCTCAGAGGCAGGAGTATCTGTGGACCCAGATAAAGTGAGAGATACAGTTTCCTAGGAGCATCTAAAGAACGTTTTTGAGGTACGGAGTTTCCTAGGGATGGATGGATACTACAAACGCTTCATTGAGGACTTTTCACTCATAGCAGCACCTTTGACAGGTCTGACCAAGAAGGGGGTGAAGTTCTTATAGTCATATTCTTGTGATTCAGCCTTTTAGGAGCTGAAGGGAAAGATTACTTCAGCACCAATACTAGTCTTTCCAGAGCCAGGGAAGAGCTATATTTTCTATTTTGATGCTTCAGGTATCGGACTAGGCATTGTGCTTATGCAGCGAGATGGAGTCGTTGCGTACGGGTCTCGGCAATTGAGGCCACATGAGAGGAACTACCCTATGCACAATCTGGAGTTGGCAGCTGTTGTTCATGCCTTATGTTGTTGAAGACACTACCTTCTGGGAGATCACTTTGTGGTCTTCACCGACCACAAGAGTCTCAAGTACATCTTCACTCACGATGATCTGAATCTGAGGCAGCACAGGTGAGTCGAGTATCTTCAGTCTTTTGTTTTCGAGCTTACCTATATGCCAGGAAAGGGCAATACAGTGGCAGATGCGTTGAGCAGGAGAACTCAGATTCAGGCAGTTCAGGAGGCTAGTAGTGAGTGGCAGCGGATGGCTATGTTCTCTGAGATACATCTGGAGGTGCACGACAGACAAGGACAGACTTACCTTTCTTTTTTAGTTGTTACCTCTACACTACTTGAGTGGGTACGGATGAGGCAGCTATAAGACTCGGAAGGCCTAGTCCTGTGGTAGAATGTGTCAGGAGAGGACCCTCTTCCTGGATGGATAGTGGGTGAGGATGAGATCTTGCGTTTCTAGGGATGTGTATGGGTGCCAGTATACATACGCGAGGAGCTGATGCAGGATTTTCATTCCTCAGTTTGGGCAGTTCATCCTGGCATCACCAAGATGTATCAGGATCTTCATCACCAGTATTGGTGTCCGATATGAAGGGGGATGTTGCTGGTTTTGTCATGAGATGTTCTACTTGTCAGCATGTGAAAGCAGAGCATCAGCGACCAGCGGGGCTTTTGCAGCAGTTACCCATTCCGGAGTGGAAGTGGACCGATGTCATGCTGGACTTCATGATAGGGTTGCCAAGGTGTCCCTGAGGTAATGATGTTGTTTGGGTTGTTGTCGACAGTCTTACGAAGGTTTCACACTTCTTACCGATCAAGGAGAACTTTACTGTTGATGATCTGGGATGACTTTACATCAGAGAGATCATTCATCTGCATGGAGTTCCACACTCTATTGTTTCAGACAGAGATGCGTGTTGTACCTTTCGGTTCTGGAAGGGACTTCAGAAGTCTTTGGGTACACAGGTACTTTTGAGTACGGCATACCATCCCCAGACTGATGGCCATTCTGAGCGCAAGATCCAGGTGCTTGAGGATATGCTCCGAGCTTTCATTCTAGAATTCGGAGGTTCTTAGGAGAAGCATATACCTCTTGTGGAGTTCGCTTACAACAACATATTTCAGGAGACCATTCAGATGGCACCATATGAGGCTCTGTACGGTAGGCCATGCCGATCACCCTTATGCTGGCTGGAGGCAGGAGAGGCAGCTTTGCTGGGTCCTCGTCTTGTTCAAGAGACTTCAGACCAGATAGAGTTGATTCAGAAGAGGATTGCAACCGCACAGTCTCGGCAAAATTCTTATGCAGATCAGTGGAGACGACCTATGGAGTTCGAGGTCGGGGATCAGGTTTTCCTGTATGTCATACGAAGGTCGGGACACAAGACTATTCGGAGACAGGGTAAGCTTTCACCATGGTACGTCAATTCGTTTGAGGTTTTGGAGAGAGTTGGGCCGGTCGCCTATCGGTTGCAGCTACCCCAGAGGTACCGGTATATGCACGACGTCTTCCACGTCTCTCAGCTCTAACGTTAATTTTCGGACCATCTCATGTCTTTCAGCCTGAGGAAGTTGAGCTCGAAGCAGATGCATCGTTTGAGGAGCTTCCCATCCGTATTGTTGATCGCAGTACGAAGGTTCTCCGTGGGCGGTCTGTCACTCTTGTACGAGTGCTATGGAAGCATGGGAGATTATAGGACGAAACCTGGGAGAGGGATGCCGATGTATGATTACAGTGGCTGGAGCTGTTCGGGGTTTCTTCTTCTACTCCTTGATAGGGAAATTCGGGGATGAATTTCTTTAAGGGGAAAAGTTTGTAAGAACCCGGATCTTCGTTTCATGTACGCATTTCCTTTTTCTGGAGTTTTTGAGAAAAATAAAGTTTCTGGAAATTTTTGAAGTACATGTCATGTACTTTCTGAGTACACACCGTGTACACTTTTTCCACTTGAAGCCGTGTACTGGCCATGTCCGGGCCACACACATGATGTGTAGGGGTGACGTGGAGGCCAATTTTGGTGAAGTACGGAAAGACCTAGTACATGTCGTGTAATCTAAAAGTACACGCCGTGTACTTTCTTTTTTTTACTAAATGGACCGGGGTCGCACCTAACACACAGAAACTTTTTCTTCTAAGTGTTGTTCATCTGAGAGCGTCGACGATCCACGAATCTTCAATGAGCTCCCACCTCTCTGTCTGTTCTCCGATTCGAGCACGGTCGATTGCATTGGAATCGCAGCGGTGATTTCTTCCTTCTGCTTGAGCCTTGTTTTCCAATTCCTTCTCCTTATCAAGATATCGTGGGTTGAACATTTTGGTCTTTTTCTCAGATCTACGACGTTCGGGGAGAATCAGTCATCATGGTTCAATTATATCGATCTCCTAGGATCAAGGAAGGTGGTTTGTGCCTTTCTGTATAAATTTTTTGATTATCTTGTGCAATTTCACCAATTCCCTTGAACGGGAATTTTACGTTGTTCTGTTTTACCCTCGATTGATTGCATGCTTGCTTCATTGCTATAGTAGAGGTTTACCTTTGTGAATGGAGTAATTTTTGTTGTACTCTGGTTATTTCCATTCTTGTTTTTCTTATTTGTCATTTTTCAGTTGTCATGCCTAGTTGTAAGATATTGGAACAGTTGCTTTGTTATACTGTCGATCCTTAGAATGATATCCAAGTAGTTATGAGGTTTACTTGGACGATACACGCGCACTGAGCATGTTATTTTCACACAGGACAGCGAGAACCTAGTGTAGTAGAACATAGGGAGAATGGATGTAAGGGCTTATCCAGAGTGTCTTTTAATACGATGCGAGACCACAGGGGGGATTGACGATGAGTGCTTCCTCAGAGAGTATTTAGTTCCTAGACGTGGGCCGTATGGGGAATGAGACGTTGAGTGCTTCCCCAGAGAGCCTTTTAGCACGATACAAGACTATAGGGGGAATTGATGGTGAGTGCTACCTCAGAAAGTCTACTCTTAGTTGAACTAGAGGGGTGAGACTGTGTGTGCATCCTAGAGGGTTTCTAGTACTTGTATGTTGAACCATAGGGGTTAGGCTGTGAGAGCTACCTAGAGGGTTACCTATTTTATTATTCTTGTTATTTGTTTACTTGTGTACTTTATTTTCTAGAATTGTGGATTGTAGCTATTGTGTGATTTCTGTTTACTGCTTCCGGCACTCTTACTTGCCTTGTATTCATTGACTGTTAGGCACAAATCTTTGGATGATTTCCTACTGGTATTTTATCTCACACCCTGTTTGGGCCATGATTTTGGGCCCAAGAAGACTATGTTGTTGCAGGTATAGATAAGGTAAAGCGCCCTTCTACTTCAAGTGTTTGACTTGCTGTGGAGCTAGAGAGCATGGGACCAAGCTACGGCTTGTGATTCTGCTGGATTTTCTGTTGCTTTAGTACTTTGTGTTTAGTTGTATTTCAGCACATTTTTGTGTTTGATGTTTTCCTTAGATACTTGTACCTGCTGCATCATTGTCATCATTTCTATATATTTATTCTTCTGCTGTTTGGTTACAGTTATGTATGTTGTTACTGCTTCCGCTATTGATTGTTGTTTTCCTTACCCTGTATACCATACCAAATGAGGGCATAGTTTCTCCAATAAATACCAAGGCCCTCACAGCTAGTCGGCAACCTCTGTCATTTGTGGAAATGCGCTTTAGTTCATGTGGTGAACCGGGTACGGGGCACCAGTAGAGGGGCTCCGGATTCGGGTCGTTACACCATACAAGACCTAAAAACCCAATTAGGCCAATTTACCAACTCGGTGGGGGAAATCCAAAGTCATGGGTTGGGTAAACTACCTTCTCAACCAGTAGTTAATCTTAAAGATAAAGTAAATTTTAGTTTTGTCACCCTTCAGAGTGAAACAAAACTAAAAATCAAAATCACCCCTCCACTATAGTCATCCTCTACAAAGGAAACCACCATCCCAACTTCTGTAAATGCTCCAAATGAGGTAGAACCTTATCCTGATAGAATACCCTCCAAAAGAAAGAGTGTTTCTATTGATGAGTCACCTATCCCAACAATACCTCTTCCATTTCCACAAAGGTCCACCCAACCTAGAAAAAAAAAGGAAACTGAACTTGATAAGAAAATTTTGGAGACTTTAAAAAAAGTGCAGGTAAAAATTCCCTTGATTGATGTTGTGAAACAAATTCCAAGATATGAAAAGTTTCTAAAGGAGATGTGTACACACTGAAGGTGACTTCGAGGTGATGAGAAGATTATCTTGGGGAGGAATGTTTCAACATTGATAGATCCATCACTTCCCACCAAGTGTAATGATCTCGGAACATTCTCAATTTTGTGCACTATAGGAAATTATTATTTTTCTAATGCTATGCTCGATTTAGGTTCATCTATAAATGAGATGTCTCATTCTATTTAATCTACATTGCAGGTCATGGAACTGAAGCCCATTGGAATTATTGTTCAACTAGCTAACTAGAGTACCGCATGCCCCTCTGGTGTGTTAGAGGATGTACTTGTGAGGGTTCAAAATTTAATTTTTCCTGCTGACTTTTATGCGCTTAAAATGGAGGATGGTAGGATGAATGGACATTCCTTGATTATATTGGGGAGACACTTCTTGAAAACTGACAAAACCATAATTAATGTCCATAATGGTATATTATCTATGGATTTTTGTGGTGACATTGTCCACTTAAATATCCTTGATTCCATGAAGCACCCCTCAGAAGAACATTCCTCTCTCTCTATGTTAATTCTATATATGTACTCCCATCCCTTTAAAAAACTTCATTTCATTCCCCTGATCCCCTTATTGATTTTTCTTCATTGATTGAAATTATAGGAAATGATTTGTGCAATGATTATTGTAGTAGATTAGAAAAATTTCATGCATGTTTATTAATTGATAATTTCTTGAACACTGAGGATCCAATGACCATCGATGATACTGCTAAGCTTGTAAAAGCTCATTCTTCATCTAATGATGATACCATTGAGAAGTTAGATGAGATCAATGACCTCTCACTTTCACACACACTACCATCAATCCAAAATACACCTAAATTGGAACAAAAACAACTACCTCAAGATTTAAAATATTCATATCTTGATAATGGTAACAAGTTTCCCGTCATCATTACTAGTTCACTCTCTCCTGAGCATGAATTGAGACTGCTTGAACTTTTGAGGGAGTATAAACTAGATTTGGGATGGACACTTCCCGACATTCCTAGTATTACCCCATAAATTTTTACACATCATATTTTATTAAATTATGAGGCTAAACTAGTGAGGAAGGCACAATGTCGACTGGACCCAAACCTCCTAGAAGTTGTGAAAAAGGTGGTAACAAAATTATTGTCTTCTGGAATCATTTACCCCATATCCGATAGCCAATGGGTCAATCCCATTCAATTATTTCCTAAAAAATTGTCCTTATAGTAATCAAAAATGAAAACAATGAATTGGATCCAACTCATGTGTAGAATAGTTGGCATGTCTGCATAGACTATCATCGACTAAACCAACACACTAGGAAGAACCATTTCCCTTTTCCATTTATCGACCAAATGATAGAGAGGCTAGTGGGTAATTCCCACTACTGTTTCCTTGATGGATATTTTGGTTACTTTCATATCCATATTGCCCCTGAGGATCAGGAAAAGACAAGCTTCACTTGCCACTTTGGCGCATTTGCATATAGGAGGATTCCATTTGGTATATGCAATGCTCATGGTACTTTCCAATGATGTATGGTTATTATTTTTTTTGATTACCTGGAGAATTGCATGGAAGTTTTCATGGATGATTTCATTGTTTATGGATCCTCTTTTGATGAATTTTTGAGTAGTCTTGTTTTATTCCTACATCACTGTATTGAAAAGAATCTTATATTAAATTATGAAGAATTCCATTTCATGGTGAGACAAGGTATAGTTTTGGGGCATGTCATTTCTTGGGATGGTATCCAAGTAGATAAATCAAAAGCAGATGTCATTTCTTCCTTACCATTCCCCAAAAATTTAAGGGATGTGCAGTCTTTCCTAGTTCATGTTGGATTTTACCATTGTTTCATTCGTAACTTTAGTAAGATTGCACTCCCACTCTCCAAGTTACTCCAAAAATAAAAAGAATTTCTTTTTGATAAAGAATGTGAGGAATCTTTTAATAAGTTAAAATTGAGTCTCACATCACCCCTGGTAATATAACCACCTCAGTGGGATTTACCATTTGAGCTCATGTGTGATGTCTCTAACTATGCGGTTGGGGTAGTCTTGTCACAAAGGGTTGATCGAGATCCACATGTCATTGTCTATACCTCACGTACTTTGGACCCTGCCCAAGAAAACTACACCACAACTGAAAAATAATTCCTTTACATAGTTTTTTCCTTGGATAAATTTAGGTCGTATCATTTAGGGTCCAAAGTCATTGTATTCACCGGCCATGCATCCCTTTGGTATCTCCTTAATAAACTAGAAGCCAAAACACACCTCATTCGTTGGATGCTCCTCCTTCAGGAATTCATCCTAGAAATTAGAGATAAAAAATGAGCAGAGAATGTGGTGGTTGGCCATATTAGTAGGATCCACCCATCATCAGACATTGACTCATCTCCCTATATTCTTATAAATGAAATGTTTCCTGATGAGAAATTATACCGAGTGCAAGATCATATTCCTTGGTATGATGAAATATATTATTATTAATAATGTTTATGTTAATTAAATATTGTTATAAAAATTAATTTTTAATTATAAATGATAAAATAATTTTATTTTTTCAAGTAATAGATATTTCACTATACAATTTTGCTATGCATTTTTTCCGTTATTATTTTTAATAAATAAGTATTTTTATAGTTAAAAGTTAAATTTATCAGATTTAGATATTTTTTATGATAAAATAAATTTAATTATTGAATTAATAATATCAATATTAGGTTAGGGTGAATTTATAATAATTCTATAAAATACTTTTTTTCATGAATAGTAAAAAATATAGTTTGAGTTTTTCGGTAAGTTTGATGACATCATAGTGATGTCATAATGATATAATGATTTATTTAAGATGATGGTAGACTCTTATGTTTTTAAGTAACTCAATATGTATCATAATTATCAAATACCATGGGAAAATATCATTAGAAAACTCATGGTTTTTCAAATACCACCAATGAGGTGTCTAAGGAAATAAATAAAAAACTATTTCACTTTTTATATAAATACCCACACATTCCTTTGTTTAAATTCACCAAAAAATAATCCTCAATGATTCTATGATTTTTTAACCTTCCATATATTCCTCCCAAGGTGTCCTCAAGCCCCCAATGTATCAATCCTCAAATTTTAAGAACACTCTTCAAGGTAAGGGAATCTATCACCCTCCTCTTTTAATCAAGCACTCCTTTTTATGTTATGCATTTTAATTCATATTTGATTATGTTGTGATATTGTATTAAATATCCTCTAACTTTAAATATTATTTAAAAATTATGATATACCATTTTTTCTCATCAACACATTTCATGAATTTTTAAGTGACGTTGTTAGGCTGCCGAAATTTCCTAAGGGCAATCTCAACTACTCTTTTCCTTTCAAGTTATCTTTTTATGCGGTATGTCTTTCAAATATTCAAACAATGTTATTCTATAAATTTTATTATATTAATTAATTGTATTAATATTCTTTTATTAATGTTATACCCTTGTCCCATATATTTTTATGTTTTCTAAAACCATGTTTTATACCCATTATTCGGCTGATTTTTCCTTTCAAAATTTCTCTCTTTTTCTCAAGAAATTATTTAATTTATTTTTTGAATACCCAAAACTATTTCTTATGTAGGTTTATTCACATATATTTCCAAATGATATATTTTATTTTCATATTAACATACATGAAACCCACCTTCCTTTTTCATGGGTTTAAAATTACATAACGATATTGTTTTCAAGAAATTTCAAAAACACTGTGATTTTGATATAAAACTAATTTCTTCTATTATCCACATATTATTTATAAAATGTTTTATTATTATATTTTTTGCTAAAATTAATTAATAAATATGAAGTTTAATCCATGATATCACCCCAATACATTGGGTAAATAATTTAATCTCTAGATATGACAAGTTTTACAATACCTTACTGAATAACCTTGGTAATTTTTATGACACCTCGATGAAAGACCTTGGTGATTTGATTATCAAGGACTCAATTAAATGTTTTATCCAAATTCCCATTTTAATATTCATGTTATTAATTTTATTATATACCTTTTTCTCATGTATTCTCGTTATACCTCATGATCTTATTGCTTTACCTCATGATCACATGTAAATTGTTTCCCTTGTGTTCCCTTACCAGGCCTTATGCTCACCCATTCCTTTGATGTATATCCTTATGATAGTAGATGTATCAATTATAATTAGTATGAACCAATGAATAATTCATTAAATTGGATTAAAAAAATTATTTTTTCATGTATTATGTACCTTATTTCTAAGATAATAAACTTTAAAATATCATTTGTTTGTAAAATTCTATGTAAAGTTTTATAATAAAAAGGCAGGATGCCATAGTTGGTATTAAAGGATGGTTTAGTTATTTTTGGAAATTAGGATTTTAAAACTTTAATAAGAACCTTAGAAAAAAGTTTAAATATAGGAAAACATCCTGTTATTTTTGTGAAATATTAATTAAGTAATTTTCAAACAAAGAAATCCCTATCTGGATACGAACAAGTGGATGTGGCTCTGGCACAAGTTTATCAAGGGGTAAAACCCAAAAACCCCATTTTGATCTAGACTCGAACAAGAACCGGTGCATGAAAACGGTCCTTGTTTCACTCCTGTTTGAGACTCTCGGGGGATATGTTTGGTTAATGACAAGATTTTTATGTACTTTTATGAAGGATTTATAGAAAATATAATTATTGTTAATGAATAAAAAATTTAAGCATGAAGTTTTAAGACATAAAATTATTTTAAAGTTATAATATTTTTAAAATGAAAACTTTTTATAACTAAGTTTCTCCTATTTTAGAAAATAGGGGAAATAAGAGGAACTGTATAAATGGTAATTGCAATGGACCATGGGCTGATAGCCCTCTGATGGAAGCTGGAATGGAAACCTTCATGAGAATGATGAATCAACCAACTCAAGTAATGGGAAATTACTTGAATCAATATGGGAGACTTGTTTCACTAAAAAGGGAGAAATTTTTCATTGAGTCAGGTATGTGTCAATGACCACCAAAATTCAGTGGATCTACCTACCTATTTATTATAGAACAGTGGTTACGCACTATAGAAAAATCTTTTCTAGACGTTGTTGTTCATAAAAAGAGAAATTCACTCTGGATATATACCATTTATAAGTAGAATCTAATCATTGGTGGGTACTGATTAAAAATATAAGGCTAAGAGGGGAGATTGAATCTATGGAGTTAGAAGAGTTCAGGGGAATCTTCTTTAATGTGTATTTCCCTTGTTCGATGAGAACTAAAATGGAGAATAAATTCCTCAAACTGAAGCATAAAGAGAATGAATCTGTTGGAAGCTATGATATGAACTTCACAATACATTCCCATTATATCAATATCTTTGTCATGGATCCTCATTGGAATTTTGATAGATTATTTGATGGATTAAAACCTCATCTATGGAAGAAATTAAGCAAATAAGACTATGAAAGCTATGAGGAAATCATACGGAGTGCTATGAAGGTTGAACTAGAGTTCGGTGAGACATAGTGGTCTCACAAATCGAATGAGAAGAAGATATATCTAGAACCAAACCTAGGAAGTAACTTTGATCAAGGGATAGGTAGAAAGAAAGTGAAACTTTCCATGTGTAACAAGTTTGGGATGAAGCATTCAGGGAATTGCTTGCACGAGAGTGAGAAATGTTATAAGGGTGGAATAGATGACACTACTACAAAAACGGGATTTATCAGCACTCAAAATGGGATTTATCAGCGCTAAAAAGCATTGTAAAGCTCATAGCTGATAAAAGGGGGTCCCCTTTATCAGTGCTAAAAATGCACTCATAAAGGGAGACTTTATCAGTGATAATAAGGTGCTGATAAAGGACCCCTTTATCAGCGCTAAAAAAGTGTTGATAAATGTGTTTTTTATCAGCTCTCTTTTATCTTTGCTAAACTGATCATTTATCATTGCTTTTTTAGCACTGATAAATGTGTCTTTTATCATCATTTTTTTATCACTAATAAATTCCATGTCTGCTGCAATAAAAATTCTGCAGCAGCACACATAAACAACACCTGCAAAAAATTCAGCATCTCAACAGGTATACCCATAATAAATTAACACATAATTCATAAGGTAATTACACCAAGTATACCCATACAACAAGTATACCCATACACCATTAACACATAATTCATAAGTTAATTAAATACATAAAGAATTCAATTTAGAATTCTGGGGGTTGGGGGGCTGTTTAGGGGTTTGGGTGGCTGTCCAAGGGGGGTAGGGTGTGTCTGGGGGGATGGGGCTGTCCAGGGGGGTAGGGGTGTCCATGGGGGTGGGGGTAGTCCAGGAGGTTGGGGGCTGTCCAAGGGGGTGAGGTGGTGTCCATGTGGTGGTGGGGGATGTCCATGAGGGTGGGGGTGTCCAGGGGTGGGGGTGTCTAGGTGGTGGGGTGGTGTCTAGGAGGGAGGGGGTTTAGGTGGGGGGCATCCAGGGGGTGGTGGGGTGTCTAGGGGGGCTGTCCAGAGGGGGCTGTCCATGGGGGTGTCTAGTGGGGTGGGCTAGTGTCCAAGGTTTCGAGGGGCTTTCCAGGGGGTGGGGTGTTCGGGGGGTGGGGGTGGTCCAGGGGGGGTGGTGGGGCTGTCCAAGGGGGGTGGGTGGTGTCCAAGAGGGTGGGGTGGTTGTCCATGGGTGGGGGTTTCTAGTGGTGGGGGTGTCTAGGTGGTGGAGTGGTGTATAGGAGGGGCGGGGGTGTCGTCCATGGGGTTGGTGGGTGTCCAGGGGGTGGGAGTGTTCAGGGGGTTGGGGGGGATTTCCAGGGGGGCTTTCTAGGGGGTGGGGGTGTCCAGAGGGTTGGGGTATCCAGGGGGTGGGGTGGTGTCCAGGGGGGTGGTAGGGCGGTCCAGGTGTTGGTGGGGTTGTCCAAGGGGGGTGGGGTGGGGTCCAAGGGGGTGGGGGTGGTTTTCCATGGGGGTGGGGGTGTCCAGGGGGTGGGGGAGGTGTCCAGGTGGTGGGGTGGTGTCTAGGGGGTGGGGAATCTAGGGGTTGGGGGCTGCTCAGGGGGTTGGAGTCCATCCATGGATCGTTCTCCTAAAGGATCAACAGAATCCTAATGCGTTTGGTCAGATTTTCATATGTCAGTTGTTGTTTTCACTTAAAATTTTGTCCATTTTAAACAAAAGAGAGACACTTTGAGTGATACCGGCCACACCGTGCCTCAGATTGAGGCGGGGTTGACTCGTACATGTCAAAGATGACCCATGTATAGTTATCCTAAAGGATAAAAACAATCTGAATGTGTTTGGTTGGATTTTCGTATGTCAGTTGTTGTTTTCACTTAAAATTATGTCCATTTTATACAAAAGAGAGACGCTTTGATGATACCGGCCACACCGTGCCACGGATTGAGCTAGGGTTGACTCATACACATCACCAACACACCCATTGATCATTATCTTAAAATATCAACACAATCTGAATGTGTTTGGTTGGATTTCCGTAAGTCAGTTGTTGTTTTCACTTAAAATTTTGTCCATTTTAAACATAAGAGAGACCCTTTGAGTGATACCAACCACACTGTTCCTCGGATTGAGGCTGGGTTGACTCTTACACATCAAAAATGACCCATGAATCTTTCTTTTAAAGGATCAACACAATCTGAATGTGTTTGGTTAGATTTTCATACGTCAGTTGTTGTCTTCACTTAAAATTATGTCCATTTTAAACAAAAGAGAGACCCTTAGAGTGATACCAACCACATTATGCCTCGGATTGAGGTGGGGTTGACTCTTAAATTTCACCAATGCACCCATGGATCATTATCCTAAAGTATCATCACAATACTAATGCATTTGGTCGGATTTCCGTAGGTTAGTTGTTGTTTTCACTTAAAATTATGTCCATTTTAAACAAAAGAGAGACCCTTTGAGTGATATCGGCCACACTGTGCCTCGTATTGAGGCGGAGTTGATTATTAAATTTCAAAAATGACCCATTTATCGTTCTAATAATGTATCAACACAATCCAAATGCGTTTGGTCAATTTTTCATATGTCATTTGTTTTTTTCACTTAAAATTCTGTCCATTTTAAAAAAAATACCCTTTGAGTGATACCGGCCACACTGGGCCTCAAATTGAGGTGGGGTTGACTCTTACACATCACCAATGAACCCATGGATCGTTCAAATAAAGTATCAACATAATCCAAATGCTTTTGGTCAGATTTCCATAGTTTAGTTTTTGTTTTCACTTAAAATTTTGTCCATTTTAAACAAAAGGGAGACCCTTTGAGTGATATCGGCCACACCATGCCTCGGATTGAGGCGGGGTTTACTCGTACACGTCACAAATGACACATGGATTTTTATCCTAAAAGATAAATATAATAATAATGTGTTTGGTCAGATTTTTGTATGCCAGTTTTTGTTTTCACATAAAATTTTTCCCATTTTAAACAAAAGAGAGACCCATTGAGTGATACCGGCCACACTGTGCCTCGGATTGAGGTAGTGTTTACTCGTAAACATCACCAAATCACCCATGTATTGTTTTAATAAAGTATCAACACAATATGAATGCGTTTGTTGATATTTCTGTAGGTCATTCGTTGTTTTCACTTAAAATTTTGTCCATTTTAAACAAAAGAGATACCCTTTGAGTGATGTCGGCCACACCATGCCTTGAATTGAGGTGGCGTTTACTCTTACATGTCAAAAATGACCCATGTATCATTATCCAAAATGATCAACACAATAATAATGTGTTTGGTTGGATTTTCATATGTCAGTTGTTGTTTTCACTTAAAATTTTGTCCATTTCAAACAAAACAGATACCATTTGAGTGATATCGGCCAGACCGTGACTTAGATTGAGGAGGGGTTGACTCATACACATCAAAAATGCACCCATGGATATTTCTCCTAAATAATCAACACAATCTGAATTTTTTTGGTTGTATTTCTGTAGGTCAGTTGTTGTTTTCACTTAAAATTCTATCCATTTTAATCAAAAGAGAGATCCTCTGAGTGATATCGGCCACACCGTGCCTCAGATTGAGGTGGGTCTGACTCATACATGTCAAAAATGACCCATGGATCGTTATCCTAAAGGATAAGTACAATCTGAATGTGTTTGGTCAGATTTGTGTATGGCAGTTGTTGTTTTCACTTAAAATTTTGTCCATTTTAAACAAAAGAGAGACACTTTGAGTGATACCGGCCACACCGTGCCTCGGATTGAGGTGGGGTTGAATTTTACATGCCAAAAATGACCCATGGATCATTATCCTCAAGGATAAACACAATCTGAATGTGTTTGGTCAGATTTTCATACGTTAGTTGTTGTTTTCACTTAAAATTATGTCCATTTTAAACAAAAGAGAGACCCTTTGAGTGATAACGGCCACACCATGCCACGGATTGAGGCGGTGTTGACTCGTACACATCACCAACACACCCATGGAACATTATCCTAAATTATCAATACAATACTAATGTGTTTGGTAGTATTTCTATAGGTCATTTTTTGTTTCATTGAAAATTATGTCCATTTTAAACAAAAGAGAGACCCTTTGAGTGATACTGGCCACATCGTGCCTCGGATTAAGGTGGGGTTGACTCGTACACATAAAAAATGACCCTTGGATCATTCTCCTAAAGGATAAACACAATTTGAATGCATTTGGTTGGATTTGCATATGTCAGTTGTTGTTTTCACTTAAAATTCTGTCCATTTTAAACAAAAGTGAGACACTTTGAGTGGTTCATCATTCTTGAATGTTTCTAGTGAATTTAATCTATTAAAATGGAAAAATGACTCATTGGATAAATTATATTTTATTTAATAACAATTAAAATTTTCCTACAAACATTTACATACAACAATGTTTCATCTTTTGATCCCTTTAACCCCTCTCAAAAATGACTGCCAATTGTACACGTCCCCAAGTCAGATCTTCATGCTATTTGTGTACAATATTCCATCAGGTATGCAGCCCACTCATTTCTGAACAAATTTATATCATCTTGTTATTATGAGGCTTTTCGACAGTCATAGTAGTACTGCAAAATTTAAAAATAAATAATTAATAAATAAATTAAATGAAATAGTAGTTGTTTTTAAAATACCTATCTAGGGATTCTAGTTTGTTGATGAAAAATGATCTCTTTCATAAATTTACAAACATAATAACCACAATCATTATCGTTTGTTTGTTTTGGACACTGAAAAAAATTTGATCATTATGAGAATAAGTAACTTGTGTTGATATGTGTTTGGATAGTGAAATTTTATTTTATATACCCTGATATTTGTCCAGACGTAGTACTTGCCTGCCTCCTTATGCTTAACCCCTATCCTCATTCCATTTTTTAGATGATAATGATACATTTCCCTATCATAACAAAATCCTCAGTAAAAGATAATATAAATTATATTACTTTATTTTTAGACCTAAAACATAGGATATAGTGTCTTACATATTCACAAACTCCATCATGTGTGGTCAGTTTGATGGATATCCTTGCTTGGAATCTAGAAAATAAATATTTGGAGTATCCAACTTCACTGAAATTAGCATCCAATGTTTCCTAAAAATAAAAAATAAGTAATAAGTAATAAAAGAAGTAAAAATATAATTTATATTCTTTAATCATAGAGTTTTACCCCTGCATGGTTGGTATTAGGAAGAGTTTGTCATCTGTAATTTTACTTTCAAATTTTTTCAGCAGGCCATTCACTATTTCATCCTTTTTTTATGGCTCTAATTTTGTTAGATGTGTTGATGTGGTATGAGGACTAACGAGTCCAAATTTTGGCTCATGGGAAAATTCCTTCAAGTGTTTTTAATATATACATCTATCAACAATATAAAATGCATTCAGTCATAATTTTCACATTATAAGATCAGCTTTTAGAAAATAAATTCATGAAAACATACATTATATATATATTTGAAACTGTGATGCATAGACAACTGTTTTCAAGGATCTCATTTACATTTTCAGAAGCAACGAAATCTTGACTTTCCTCTTCGTATATATTCTTTTCAAAAACCACTATATGACTAATACCACCTCTTAGCTTTGTATCCACATGAGTCTTCAATGCTAGTAAATGTGGATAGAGAACAGGTGGTGTTATTGTGCTTTCAGTATCTCTTTGGGATCGGTTGGTCCATCCTTTAGATGGTTTTGAGCCGATGTTTGTCACCCCCTTCATTTTATCTATCTATAATAACATTCATTGGTTCAGACCCTTTTTTCATTAATTGTTAAAGGTTTAGCTTGAAAAAAATACATCTTTGTCTGCATGTACTCTTACAAGTTGTGACAGCCATGCAATGAATGTCCCAGTAGACTTTTCAACCGTATTAATATCATCTTTATCGAGTGGAATAGGTAGCTCTACATTTGGCTCATGAGATATAGTAATCATCACTTTTAGATGATCTTTCGGAAGTGTCCTATTATGCAGCTTGTCATCTGGGATGTTGAACACTGTAGCCCTTGCTACAAGGTGATAAGTGGGTGCTGACAGATATAAATCACAGTCATTATCACCCTGTAGAATATCAGTACAGGAAAAGTATCAGTGTTTGTCTGATTCACATTTCATGGGAACAATTATTAGAATATTGATTACCATGGCTAAGATAGCTCTTTGAGGGGAATGTCTCACCTCAAAGTTGGTGGGGGGTGGGGCAGGGTCTTCATGCGCTGGTTGTTCCTGAGTTGTGTCTTCTCCTTGCTTCCCACCCATAAAAGTTTCTAGCAACTCTCCCTTCCATTGCAATCATTCTTCAAGAGTTTCTAGTCTTTCTCTCATTTGTTTCAATTTTTCATCTCTATCATCCGTTTCTTTTTTTTTTCAAAATATACTTGGGGTGTCACCCCAAACCCCGCACCTATGACACGACTGTATTGTTCTGGCTACTTTAAAGCCATCGATAATAGGTCTGCATCTGCTACAGGAGTAGCTAATTCCTGTGACTGTCGGATATAGGAAAATAACTAATCATTTTTATGTAATATAAATTTAAAAAAAATATTTTTATCTTCATGTCATACTTACACATATTTCCCACATTTTTTGTGGGTTCTCATCTACTATCTTCCCTTCCTTATTCACACATGCCTCCTTCCATAGCACATGACGTGGGATGGAAGTGTCTTTGGTTTTAGAATCATCAATCTGCATATAAATATAGAAAGATAATTATGATGTTTTTTATTAGAACCTAATAATATTAGTGTAAATTTAAAATACATACCATTTTCTTTTCTAGTGAAGCGTACCCCATCCTTTCTTTATGATAGGGGTATGTTGGTTTTGATGCACATTCCTTATTTTCAGTACAGAGATGTTGTTTAATAAATAAAATATTGACAATAAAAGTGATGAATACACATATCCTCAAACAACGTATTATCACCCACAATGTACCTGAAACTTCTCATCCCCATAGCCACCAATAAATGCATCTCATGCTTCTTAGGATATCAGGTGAGCATAGATAGTGGATGGGTGTAGGTTTATTTTACCTTTGGAATCTTTCAGGTGACATTGTAGAGAATTATGATTCACAATCACACTCATCATCTGATAAGGTATACATTATGTGAATATCTTTAATAGAACTAAAGATCAAATCCTCATCTAATGTATATTTTATCTAGCCGGATGAATCTTGTTGTTCCATTTGGAAGAGTGGTGCCCCTAATTCGACGACTATAGATATGAAGTCCCCTAAAGTTAGGGACAAATTTTTCTTTGGAACAGGCTCATATTTCATCGTTTTATTCTATATATTCCATCCATGTCACTTTTTAGAGGACTTGCCTTCTAAGGATTGTGAAATCAAAGGGGTCATCTGTGTCATAGTAAAAGCGGTTGAGGGTAGAGTTGGTTGTTTCAACTTTTATCAGAGGATGGTATGAGTTTGGTTGATCACTTTTTTAATCATCCATTCACCAAAATTATGCATACTCTTTCTCATAGCTTCTCTCCATTCATTCTCCTCTTATGTATTGGTGATAGAGATATATGCTACCTGAGTAGACGAATTTTTATCTTCATTTTCCCATATTCCACCATATTTTGTAGGATTCCTTTGAAGAAAACACTACGGAATGTTGTTCCCCAGTACTTGATGGAAAGGAAGATAGTTCCGGATATCTTGTTCACCAACCTTACAAGGCTTCCTAGGATTTGGAAACTTGACCAGGTTGTTTTCCAATGCTGATATGAAGTAAACCGGGAATCGGTCATTTCTAAAAGAATAGACCTTGTTTTTTATCTCCTTATATTTTTTTATCCTTTTCTCTCTTTGATTATCCATATGAGGAGGGAATTTTTGTTGATTCTCAAGAGACAGAGCCACATAATAAGGTGTGGGATTTGGATCGAGAGTAGGTATAGGGGGTTTTTTATGTGTAATAATGGCTACCTCTACTTTCCCCATTCTCCTTACTTGAGCTGATAGAATTACTTAGGACTTGGATTTGGTCTTTGTGATGGAGTCTTCCACTCTTTGAGAAATTTTAGAAAGTTCTCAAAACCATTATTTTTATATCACAGAGATAATTGGTGTGTGAAACTCATCATGAAGGTTCACTATACATATGGTAAACAAGTATTATTGAGGGATTGGTTAGTTTAAGGAGTATGTTAACACATTACACCAAGAAATGATATCTATGATTCTTTAATTATCTCATTGCTTGCAGTTTTAGAAGTCAAGGACTATTGTCTTCTTCAGTATCAAGCTGAACTGGAAGAGAAAATTTTGACAGAGGTTTTCCCACCCCATAATTGACTGATCTTACAATCTAGTGTACCAAAAAAATTATGGCCTCTATAGTAATTGCATGAAGCACCTTAGTTTTATCACCTTCTATTGTTTAGGGGTCCCCATCATAGGATCACAGTGAGATAAGAAATGTATAAAATTCTATTTAAAGTATCCTGACCCATTAAAAATTGGAAATATTGGGTTCCCAATATTTTTATGGGGAAGAGTTTGATCTAACAATTTGGGGTAAGGTTTATTTTCTGGTTTTATTGGCGCATTATTTTCCTCTATAGATTCCAATCAATTCATGGGTGACTTAAGAGCATTCATGAGCCATCAGGGAATGTCTATATGAGATAGATCTTGAGAGGGTGTAGTAGATAGTGGAGACATTTGTGGTGGCACAACTAGTATCTATCATGGGTAGCCTATAGGGGAAGGCTAGTAAGGATTCACCTAGATCTGTTCTAGTTGTGCACCCAATGAAGGTAACTCCTGATCTATTATCATAGGATCCAAATATATTGTTGATTGGTATCCCGCATTGAGCAGATGTTACTGACCCATTTCAGTTATTTTTTAAAACCAACTTTATTGAGGTATGATATATGGGAGTGTGAGTTAAGTATTTTATTTTAGAACATATCCAGCATGTATGTTTCCTCGGAGTAGTTCTACATTGAGTCTCCTTAATTCTTTCATCTCTCCCTCTTGTTGAGAAAATATTTCCTCAAGTGAAAGGGGACTAACCTACCTGGGAAGGAGGTGAGGCACAATTTTACACTTACCCTTTTCCTTGTTGGAATCCTTTTAATGGGTTAATGATGTATTGTTTTAGGTAATGCTAAAATTCAGTGCAAGCCTCTAGTTACAGGTATGCACACCTCCTTTAATTGTTTTGGTGTGGACCACATTATGAACATAAACTTCCTCATATTTTTATTCCTCTGAGTTGGCCTCATGTTCTATGGAATCTAAAAGGGTGGTGTTGACGAAATTAAGTGATGTGTAATTCATTGGGGGAATTTTATCAGTGTATTTTTGAGACTGCCTCTTTCTATTCCCTCCACAAGACCTTGTCCACTCCTTTGTTAATTCACTTAGAATTGTTTGGATAACAGTAATCCAAATGGAATCTCTATAACGTTTAATCATGCACATCCCTAATGAGGTTATCATATCATGGATTGGGAAAAACTGGTAGAATTTACTCTATGGTGTTTCCCTCAATGGAGGTAAGATTGATATCCCCTAAGTAGGGTGTTTTGATGTGAAAAAAACCCCATCCCTATGGGTTGGGGATATTCCCATTCCACTTTCACATCTCTTCATCCATGGTTTTCTGACCTTGAAGGTTGGGTTAAAAAATCCCTCAATCCTATGGGATAGGGTTACTCCTAAATTGGCATAGCCGCTACTGTTAAGGATTCCCTACTGATTTTTCAGAGCTTTATTTGGAAATAGGATGGGTGCATCATTTGGTATTAACCTGGATCACCCACTTCTGAAGATAGTTTCATTATTTCTAACATTTTCACTATCTAATGATGGAATTACCTATGAGATAGTATTTCTTAATATTTTCATATTCTTTACAAAAATTTATCTCAATAGCCTACTCCTTTATGGACTGAATGCAATGAGAGTCTTTCAAGGTCAATTTTTATTAGGAACAGAATCGATTATGAACAGAATCTATTTATTGAAGTTGTAATGAGGATATCACATTGAATGATACCTCTTTTGGTGGGCTTTATTGGTTAGTGAGTGCAGTTAAATGTTAATCTCAATGTGCACCTCATCCTCTGATATTAACATCATATGGGGTATCTATGATAATTTGTTGCAATATTTCAAACAAATTGATTCATGCATACTAAAGGTAACCTTTCTTTTTCTCAATCCTTGGATTTATTACAACCATGAGAGATTCCAATTCAATTTTGACTTTAGTACCTTCTATTATTTTGATGTGTCCTTGATACTCATTGTATAATAATAGATTTTATCTCAAGTGGATAAGATTTTTCTATATGTTTAGGCAGATTTCATGGACAAAATCTTCTAAGGGTGCCTCTGGAATGTTGTATTCAGGGGTGGATAAAGTCTATAATATGAATGGTATGTCTTCTTTAGTATATTTATTTTTCATTTTTAGCATTTCTTTCTCTTCTTTCTCTAAAGGTTCCCCTACCTTCTCTGACTATAGTAGATTATTTTTGGATTATATATCATATATGGTGATATTTGTGGGGATTTACTCTGTTATGTTGCAAGGTAGGTGATCCAAATGTGGTTTGGAGAATGTCCATAACCTTGTTCTATCTTCTTGTTGGGAAATAATTTCACTTTCTAGTGAAAATACATCATACATGATTTTCCTTGTTCTCCCAAGAGTTTTATCCTTATATATAAATTGTCATTTTATTATCTTTGAATACATGATTGTTAATATTAAGTGGGATATAATTAAGTGATTAACCATGTCTAAGATAATATTTATGCATAAACCCATCTTATTTTAGTTCTATATTTCATGATTTTTTAATTAATTAATTGTGTGATCATGATAACACACCCACAATAAATAAACCATGAAACTGACAGAAATAAAATAAATGGTATGATCATGATCTTGTTCTATTGGTTAGTTTATCTAGTGGTTGAGAAACAAAACCAAGACCTAGTGGAGAAACACATTGAAACTTTTGGGTTCATGTTTACAGATTTCCACCAGTCCACCTTTGTATCTCCTTGGATTGGTGTCACCTTGGATCCTAACTTGAATCACCTCTACTAGCTTGGGAGATCCATCCATTACATAAGATTTTATCTCACTTGTAGATGAGGGGTAAAATAGGGTTTACATTAAATAAACCTTGGGCACGAAGGACCTACATGTTAATGAGGAGAAGGATCACAGGCCAACAAATTTAATTTAAAAAAATTAATTAATAGAAATCATTCACCTACAAAGGTCTTGGTCTATCTCATGATCATCTATATATGTAATGATATTTACGCATAAATAAAACAGGAATTCAATTATTTAATCGTTTTGGTTTAAGATAAATCATGCTTGAATCAATTAATTATCTTTAATTAATCAATCCTTTTATCTTAAACCCTTTTTTTGAATTTACTTGAGATTCTCATACATCATAATTTTAAACAAACAAATTTATTTAAAATTATCATTGTACGTACCTTTTACCTTCGAGGAAACTCAGTGAATTCCCATTCATAACTACCCAATGACTAGAAATTAACATTACTCAGATGTTAAATTACACACATATATATAAAACACAGATCACGTGTTGTTCCTCAACTTTGTGATCGAACTATGGTACACATATCAAGGGTTTGTATAATATAATAATAAATTTTAATAAATCTATGTAATTTGGATGAGTACACAACATGTAGTTCCAACTGAATAGTGTGTACTTTTGTTCATCGTCTATCTAAAGTACACGCCGAGGGACATGGTGTGTAGATGTAATTCAAAAACCTTAAGAGTACACGACATGTTTAGTGGGACACACGCCTTGTAGTATCCACATTACACAGTTTTCAGCCGGACAAGCTGTGTATGGGGTACATGGTCCAACCCTAACCCAAAGGGACTACATGCTGTGTTTAGTGGGCCACACAGACTGTAATTTAGAAACCATGTTCAACCTATACCTGGTCAACACATAGAGTATTAAAGACTTAGATAGAATCCAATGACACGGCCTAGTTTGGAAGACCGTCCTGATGCATGGAACCTATACTACATGACGTGTACTTACGAATACACATCGTGTGTTTTGGTGTTGTATGACAGGAAATATTTGGCACCTTCAGATGATATCCTCTATTTTATTTTAATCAAAATTAAAAGAAAAAATCATTTTTGTAAGGTGAAAGAGAAATGAAAGAGGAGGAATAGATATCAAGATTCATATTTATAGAATGATTATCTTTAATTGAAACAAATAAATTATTAAATGAATAAATAAACAACAACAAAAAATAATTATAATCAACAATATGGCCAATCTGATACCACTTGTAGGTTCCGGGCACAGTGGAAGTGTGTTGGTGGGTGTACCTAACTTTAATTTTTCAGTTAACAATGATCAATCTGAGATCCTTCATGATAATAAAACACTGGATCTTTGGAATATAAAAAATAAAAAAAATAAATAAAGGGAGTCCTGGAACCATTAAGTGGATCATCATATATTGGTTATAATTAATTTAATTAAAAAGAAAAGAATTACCTTGATGGAATTATCTCTCTGTTGATGTTTCTAGTCACGATCTGATGTGATCTGTCATTGCGTCATAGAATACAAGTGTAGGATTCCTCTATCAGTGATCCACAGATGCTCCACATGTCTCTAGTCATCATCGAAGGGATATCTGGGTGCCAGTGCAGAATAGCCTTCGCTTGCAATGTCTGCCTTCGATCACCTTGAGAGTCGCTTGTAAAGCGCTCTCCTTGATCCAGTGGAGGAGGATCTCTCTCATAGCTTGAGATAATTCTTAGAATAAAATAATTATCTCTTGGCTTGACAGCTTTATCTAAATCTATTATGCACAACCACCCAAAATGTCTAGGCTAATGAGAATTATATAATTGGGATTTTAATTACTAAGAATAATAAAATGAATTAATTACCCGAAAGAATTTATTAATTTTATTTAATTCTTAGTAATACCTCATGTCTAATAATAATAGTTGACTATTATTATTAATTTACATACACCTAGATAATTACACCTAATATTATTTAATTAAATAATATTATTTCTCACAAATCCCTAGAAAAATTACATGATGTGTATATTAATATACACGACGTATACTTTTTTTCCCATTTTCTTTATTTCCTCCACCATATTTATTATACCTTGAATAATGGATATTTATTTCTCAAATAAATATCACTTCATTACTCGCTAATAAATATATTATTTCTCCCACAATATTTTCTCTCAAATAACTAGTGTTGAATTAAATGCGATAAGGCATACTTGAATAATTATTAAACAACAATCGGGAATAATCTTTATTCAACTTGTTAAATTAATATTTAACTGAGATACTTGGACACACTTAGTGTATGAACCTCAAGCCCTCTTTCTCAGTGGAATTAGGCAGAGCCTGCTTAAAGTCCAAGATTAGCATCTAGAAACAGGCCAAGGCACCCATATAGAAAGAAGTTAACACCTCAATGATGTGTCACCCACTACGAACGCTTACCATATAATGTAATCCCTTTGTATCAATATCTCAAATCACATAGGTTTTATTCTAGTGCCATCAACCCATGTGCTCGATTATTCTTTCTTTGACTTTCCAGAATTGAACTCACCCATTCCTTACCAAGTCCATGGATTTATTTAGGCTATATCAATTCCATCAAACAGCCTGAGATATCTACTTCCATTATGGAACAAAAGTGAAAAATCCTTTCTCGCATTATCTATTAATGTAGTATTACTCATTACTCACCCAACATATCCTACCTCACTGTGAACAGTGTGGCATCATAGTTTTTGTCAATACATCTAAGTGTGTGAGTTGTAATACCCATTAATAATAATCTTAAAGTCTAAGGACCAATACACACGTTCACAGATAGGAACATCCAATGAAACTATGAAATGTGTATTTTCTTCTGGCGGGTCTCATTCTCATAATATCCTTCTGGATATTACCAATGGAACACACCATGAGAAGATGC
Source organism: Viscum album (assembly GCA_963277665.1). NCBI lineage: Eukaryota > Viridiplantae > Streptophyta > Magnoliopsida > Santalales > Viscaceae > Viscum > Viscum album. Next base: position 770,250,213 of record OY728131.1, read on the forward strand.
CTCAAAGTTTTATGAGTCCTCACCCCTAATGGCATGTATTATTTTTGTCCCTCAAATAACATCATCCAACCATAGAATGTATATTCAAGGATATTATTATGGTACTTTAGGGTTCTCATCATAGTAGGGATCCTCTATAACCCTTTAATGAAATAGATATCCTTAGAACATTATCACATGAATTGTCACGCATAAGAACAATCAAGATGTGATTAGGTATTTATTAATGAATAAAGTACAAAGTAGTTGGTTCTAGTCCACCAACTCCAACACTCATTATATATTGAATGGAAAATAAATCATTATCCTCACCCTCCAAGCTTAGAACCGAGGGATCCAAGTATTTGAGGATACAATGGGAGAACCTGGTCCTAGCCCTTATATCCATGACTAGGAGTTCCCTAAAACCACCCCTGGGGTCTGGGTCCTTGTGACCAAGGGAATGGATATTCACATGAACCTCAATGAACTTGACTATCTGGTAGGACAATTACAGGAAATCACTGATCATAGGAATGAATATCCAAATGAGAGACACACTGGTGTGCCTTTTCCCATGGTTTTTAGGTCCGTAAACTTTAGTGGAGGTTTCAATTTGGTCCCTTTCAGATGAGGGATCAAAGGGAAGAGGATTCCTCTTATTGGTGGATTGGAAGAGGACTCAAAGAGGGGATCACATAGGTCTTGGATTAGAGGTTATAATTGCCTCACAGAGGGCCTAAAAGAAAAAATAGGTTTTTTAAAAATGGAGGTATAGTCCTGCATGAGATTGATATTCCTTGGGAAATGGACCACCTGGGAAACAACACTTGGGTGAGGATTTATCCTAGGCACCATGGGTATCCTCAGGGGTCCCTAAATGGGTCTCACACAGGTCCCTGATTAGGGAAGGGGCCTCATGTAGGTGGTTCTTCACTTAGGGGAGAAAGGTTCCTCATGTAGGTGTCTTGTGTTTCATATCATGGAGGGACTTTTATATTCCTTACCCCCTTTAATTATCTCATATCTCAAGTTTTGGATATCTAACTATAGAATTTTTGAATAACTAGGTGAAGGGGCTATGTGACCAAAGCTTGGGGGATTCTTTCGATTTTTTAGTTGTGCAAATGAGGAGCACAAGGGTCCTATTTATAGGAAAATAAGTCACCCAGGTCGATGGAGCTTTCCCATTTAGGTCCATGGTATAGGTGTTCGATGCAGGTACCCTGTGCACGGGTGGCCTACCTTTCAGTGCCACACAGGTGGCGTGTGCAGGTGTCTCATGAAGGAGTGGTTGTGCCTTTTGTTCTATGTATGTGGTGTGTATAGGTGCCTCGTGTAGGTGGTGTTCACAAGTGTCTAGGTGAACCCACTAATCCATATCGCAAGGGTATCTCCCCCACACCCCTACTCAGGATCACTATTGGGATTCAATCTCAACCCTTAAGGTTGGTCCCTTCGATACCATCATTGACCCCCATGAAAAATGGAGATCCACACCACATACTTTTTGAGTTGGGTCAAGGACATTTTTTCCTACGATGCGTAGAAATCCAATATTCTCCTTCCACCATAAAGATGTATTACTAATCAAAATTGAAATTTTCTATCTAAGTGAGGATCACATATTGAATTTGGAAGATAATTTCATGGAATGCATTTCACAGTGTCAATAGTCTCCTTCTTCTCAAGTTCTTCCTTGATTTTCTCTTGCTCTTGAACTATCACTTTGAAAATATGGATTTCCTTAATGTGATAATTTTCTCTAACATAGAGATCATCTTTATCATTCGTCCTCTTTATCACATTCTTCTTAAAATATTTGACTACATTATTGAGTTGATTATTTCTTTCAAGACATAATTCAAGTTCATTTTTCAACATGTTCATCATATATTCATGTCCCCTTATTCTTATACTTCATTACTTGAGATGTATTCCATTTTCTCAATTTCATTTTTCTTAACATGTTCCATGAGGTTGGCATCCTTTCTCACACACTTCTGTTAAGAATCACTACATGAGTAAAAGTAGTCTTATTCCTCTTTATTTAGCATACTCATTTTCTTTATTCTCTATATTATCATTCTAATTTCATCTGGATTTTTATATTCTTTTATAGAATTTCTATTTGACACCCTTAAGGTCTTATATTTATTTTACTCCTCATTAAACTTTGTGATGTTATTTTTTCTAGGAAACTATATAAGAAAAAATATTATGCCTCCACACTCAAAGCACTTTAGTAGAAGATTCAATTTATACTTTCATTTTATTTTCTTTAGATTATTTGATATATAATCCATATCCTTCTTATATATTTCATCATCTTCATCATCATCCTCCGAACCACTATATGAATCACTTTTATCTTCATTAATTTTTATTTTTTCAGGGATTTCTAAGAATTACCCTCCTTATAATTATTCATAAAGATGGGTTCTTTTCTATATTAATAATTCAAATTAGTATTATTTAAACCATTAAGGTAATGATATTCCCTATCTTAAGTGGCTGAAATAATTGTGTTGAATCTGTCTAAAGATTTGTTCATTAATTTTTTAACCATAGTAGAATCTTTAAAATTACCTACAAGACCTTTTATATCACTAAAATTTTAAAATAAACTATAAATATAGTTATCAATAGTTTCATCGTCAAACATTATGACATCTGTGAACATAGATCTCCAAAGCTATGATTTGGATTCTTTGATCTTGATGTTTCACTCAAACATGTTGTCAAGTTTATACCACATTTATTTTTTTGTTCACAAAATCATCAAATTATTATAAAATATTTCTAACAAAGATGATAAAATAGAATTCATGGACTTCCCATCTATCTCCAAGTTCCATTTATCCACAAATTCATAGCTCTATCACTTAAAATGCATGAAAATATACAATATTATCATCACTCACTTATAAACCATGTGAAATAATATAAGTTAGTATTATATTATTATAACCTTGAAAATTATTCCCATAATAAAAAGGAACACTTGTGTTATTAAAAAACTATAACCTTCCATAATAGTCTTTAGAATAACTAGAATCTTAGGGGGATACCCAGCTCTAATACCACTTGAATTACTGGGATCAGATGGTATACCATTGAGAGGGGGTGAATCAGTGGTACATGGTTTTTCAAATTCTTTCCTTTGATGAATTAAACACATGTGACCTACTAAATTAATGATACAATCTTAATTTCGCTTACTAAATATTATATGAAAATGAAATGAAGGCTAACAGAACATGATAATTTTTACAAGTTTCATCCTCATTGTGATAGCCTAGTCCATTATAGGTTCAAGTTGAGTTCCAAGACCAAGATTTTCACTAGTATAATAGTCATTACATGTGATGGGAAATTTATATCCTTGAATATTGATAGGATTTTTATGTATTGTACAAATTAAGGTAAGAATACATCATTGAATTTGCACAGTAATATTAACTTGTGAATAGTGTTGTTTACCCTGGTACTACCAGCCTTTTAATATTTTCTCTTTTCTCTTAGATAAATTAGATCTTTATAAATCATTGAAATTATTTTTCATTGAATATAAGATCTATTTATGACAATTTCTCGACATCTTGAATAATATATGTGGAATTAATCTTACACTGATCTCCTCTCATGATTCTTCAAGATGAACTATCCATGCATTGGAGAATGCACGCATGAACAAATCCTCCCACCTCATCAATAGAAATCACCTAGATCAATTAAAATATAATATATTTTCCACAACATTTTTATAATACAAGAGCATAGAAAAATTTGAAATTCTTCAGCTTTAATTTCTTAAATACAGTAGAGTATCAAAGTCTCTCTCAAAATTATAAAACAAAAAATTATATACATAATTTATATATTTTATACACATATAATTAATATTAATGAATATTTACAAACTATTTTTTAAAACTATTTTTTTATAAACCAATTTACTCGGTCAAAAGACTCACTAAAAATAGAATTAGTAGTTGTGAAGAATAATTTTGAATATTTAAATTTGAATTCTCCATTAAACATGGTCATGATTCTACTCATTTAATATATATTCAAACCTATATAAATATTATCTTTAATTAGGGGTACTAATTAAGATAATGATATTTTGGAAAAAAAGATATGTAAAGTATAATAAAAAATCATGGAAATAATAATCCTTATAGTAATGTAGATCATCCTTACAGATCCTCAAGAATCATGCTTACACATACTCAATAATGATGTCTATATAACTCCCAGATGATCCCTATGTAGGATGAATGACCTATATATAGTATTGAAATCATTATTATAGTGCCTCAAAAAAATGTTTCTTACATGGAGTCATTTATGCTTACATACTGATTTTTATATGATGATTCTTAAAGACTAATTCTTATGGGATGATTCTTATAGAATGATCCATACAGAGCCTCCAATGATGTTTATCTAGATAAACCATCCCTATATATCGTTCTTATGGTCTATTATGCTTATGAAAAGATGCTTATGAAATCAAATAATCATCCTTATGGTATCAACAAATAATACTTATAAATAAGGGTGAAATGATGCTTACGTGAGACTTTATGCTTACAAGTGATCATGGTTATGAGCAGTTATGATTATGGGTGCCTCTATCCTTATGATATGAACATATTTATGGGAATATTCTCATACTTATATAATTTTTTAATAATATATAAACAATTCAACAAACCTTAGTATACTTTTAAATTATTTCATATCATTCTCAACATATCTTTAAAAATATCAAAAAAACATCAAGTGAATACTAAAATATTCAAATAAATGGTTGAAAATAAAAGAAAACTTCCTCAATAATTATAAGGTCAGTTCAAAAATATCTGCCTTCAGGAAACTCAGAATTTTCTCTAAGTGGTGGACTCAATATATGTCCTAAAATATCCTAGTTATTCCCTTATTCTTTTTCCACATGTTTCAAAAACAATAGATATTTCATAATACATAGTAAGTCATATAAAACCATTATAATTCTATTCCATTTCAATGATATTCAGTCAAGAATTAATTTTCATAAGATTTTAAAACTCTTACAAAGTCACCTGAATTTTTATGAACATGCTATAAAACTCTTAAGAAATGAAAATAAAGTCTTATTAAATCTATTAAACATAATATAATATATATAATTATTAAAAACTTCTCATTACTTGTTAGTTTTTTGTCTTATACCTAAATTATTATGAAATTTTAGGGAATTTTCAATTTTTAATACTTTAGTATAAAAATTCTAAACTTCTTCAATGAATCATAGAACTTATTCCAATCACAAAAGAACCTTTTTCAAACACTCCAAAAAAAATTCTAAAGAAATTTTTTACTTATTATAACTATCATGACCAGTCCTAGGAAACCCAAAAACATAGGTTTGAACCAATATACAGTAAGACCCATAGGGCATTCTTGATCCACATGGGCTGCACTAAGAACCCATGCATCCAGCAAAAACCAAAGCAAACAATTTTCCTAACATGAAGAAGGATAACATGGAATATAAGTAGATAAAGATATAATGAAATTAAATATTCCATAACAATAAACCAATAGTGGTAATGATACAACTAAGGAAACAATCCAAAACAAAATTACATGTTGAAGAATAGAACCAAAGGAAACCCAAAATACCAAAAAAATCTCCATGTGATATATGGGAAATATACCACCATCTCAACACCATCTATCCATTATAAGATAACATGAAACCCCACTACCACACTAGAAAACCTTTCCCTTTCCTATGTCGGGAGAAAGAGGGTCTTTACACCTCTAAGGGAGTCTGTAAGGTGTAATAAAAACAATCCCAGTAGGATCTCACCCAATTTTTTTATAAAAATTATTTTCCCAATAATAGAAATATGATTGATATATAAAAAACATGTCATGAAAAAATTGTTTTCACATTTATATCAAAATCATGGTAAAATATTTCCCCATTTCATAGTTCTAAATCAAATTCTATATAACACGTTTCAAAGAACATTTTAAAATAATTTTTTTATAAAATCATGAATCATTTTTAATATCAAGGTCATTAAATTAGAAAATCCAAATGTAGAAAATAAAAATTTTGATCACCTCAAGGATAACATAGGTTCGATATTTCTAGGTCTCTTATACCTTAGTAATCAATTCAAGACTTATTTCATGCTAAATAACTCCCTTTTTTAATAGGTCTTAGAGGATAAAGAAACACCCCTGGATAAACCCCCAATGGATTCATAGAAACAAGTCCCTAGAACAACATGCTTAGGTAGCAGTAGAACACCCCAAGAGTGGCCCCCTACAAGAATAAGGAAAATTCCCAATATTATAACCCCTTCATAGGTACCCAAGGCTCCCATTTACTTTATATAATAAATTTTTTCAAAGGGGTTATATCATTTCATAAAAACATTCCCAAACAATCCTATTTTATCAAAACTATTCTTTGAAAAGCAATTACATAAACCATTTCATGGTTCTATGGAAACATATTTCTTCTACCAAAACAAGGGGAAACCATGTTTTATAAAAAAGATTACACAAACATGTCAACAAGATCAAGGATCATTCTAATCATCACTTAGAAAACAAGTTAGAAAACTATAGTATGTTCAGTTCACCAAAAAAATACTAGAGACTGAACCACCTAACTCACACTTGGGTTCACACAGTAATAACAATGAGATCCATAAACCAAAAGGAATGTAAACACATAATAATTTGATAAGATACCATATACATCAATTCCCACATCTTAGAATAGGTTTTCCTTAAGAAAAATTTCGGTGGAGAAGATAGGAGATGAAAAAACCCATAGAACATGAGATATTTACCCAAGAAAACAACATATAACCTCGGAGAAATAAACACACAATGTATCAAGAGTGGATGGATCATCAATGGAAAGAAAAAATAGATCACCCAAGGTAGTATTACAAATATAGAAGGGATACCCAAATCTCTTAACAAAATAATTTAATTCAAAACCCTAGAATTGGCATGAATAAGGCTTAATAGAGGAGAAAATTGAGTCAATGATACATTAAAAACCTCCACATAATGATTCTCAAAATTTCTATAAATAGGTGTAATGCCTTCCCCAAAATAGGTGGCCATTTTTACCATTTGAAATTCAAAAACTGCCACCGCCATGGCATGGAGGCACCAACTAAAGCCATGGTGGTCTAAACTATGCCATGATTTATAAGCCCAACACACCCACTAAACACAGTGTAACTCTAAATCATTGGTCGTTTAAGATTATCGATGGCCTCCTCTATGGTGTAGTGAGGCATTATTATCCTTGGTTTACAATAAGGCTTCAAATTTTCTATTCCAGAGACCACACCCTACATTGGGAATGGTAGATCTACCTTTGGAATACAAGATATACCTAGTAAAAAATGACTTGGTCCATGGTGTCGTCTAGCCCATTTTTCACCAAGAAAAACTAAACACCATTTATTAAGACACCAGTATTAACCAACACATCTCAAACCTATAAGAACCCATCCCAAAGATAAAAATATAACATATATTAAAATGAGTTGTAAAAACCTCCCTGATATATAATTTTTTCACTTATAAAATCATTTGGAAGAAGGAAGGTCCATAAAGAGATGATTTAATTGCTCCATTATTGATTATTCTTTATCCTAAGTCTCTTGAGAATATGATCTATACTACCATAACCCTATAACCAATAGAATATACTTCCCATATATAAATTTCACCTGAGATTCAATGATCTAAACTTTCCCATAACCCACTAATGCATCAAGATTAAAAACCAATTTATCCCAATTATAAACATGAGAGGGGTCGGGATGATACTACATAAGCTGAGATATGTGGAAAACGTAATGAAAACCCATAAACTAAGATGGTAATTCCAACCGATATGCTACCTTTCCAATCTTCTCAGTGATCTAAAATGGTCTAACATATCTTGGATCCAACTTTCCCTACCTCCCTATCCAATGGTGAACAAACTAATGGGAAACTCTCAAGAAGTCTCAACAACTAATAGTGAACTCCAAAGGATAGTATTGATGATATACATAACATTTATACTGACTATGGGTTGTAACAAATAATTGGTGTGTGTCCTAAATCATTTTTGACATATATTGAACAACGCTCATTCATTCAAGCGAGGCCTCACCAAACTTTTTATAATAAATAGGTCACTTTTATGGGAGACCATACTAAGCCTCAAAAGGAGTCATTCTAATAAAAACCAGTGACTGTTGTTATAAGAAAACTCAACCAGTCCCAAATGGATATCTTAATATCCTCAAAAATCTAAGACACATGAATAGATTATATCTTTAAGAATCTAAAAATCACACTTCATTTGGTCATCCATCTATGGATGATAAGATGTACTCAACATGACCTAAGACCCATCACCTGTTAAAGACCATCCTAAAACTAAGAAGTAAACCAAGGACCACAGTAAGAGACAATAGATGAGGAAAAACCATGATACCTCATAATTTCATGCATGTACAACTTATATAGGTTTGTAACCTTATAAATCTCCCTCATCAGGATAAAATGGGTTGGTTTTTTCAACTGATCAATCACCACCCAGATATAGTCTTTCCTTGGGGAGTATATGGTAATCCAAATTGTAAGTCCATGGATACCTCATCTCATTTACATACTAGAACTGTAAGAGGTTAAAGTAACCTAGAAGGCCTTCGGTGATTATATATAATATGTTAGTAGGTGTAATAGTGAGACACATAATCATAAATGTTTCACTTTATATCAATCTACTAAAATCATTGTATCATGTCATAATACATCTTTATAGTTCCAGGATTAATTAGAAATAAATAACTATGAAAATAATGTATCACGAAATTCTTGATAGATAAAGTAATTATGAAATGATTATCGAAGAAAATAATTACATCAAAGGGTAGATACCAGCCAAGAGTGGTCTACTCACCATATAAGGATTCCATGATTCCTTTTAACTCGTTATCCTATGATTTTTCATATAGAATAAACTCATAGAGAGATGATGACAACTAAACACTATTCATAACCATACATGAATCATACTCTTATACATCTAGATGAAACTGAGAAAAAAAACATAATATTTCACCCCTCTATCTCTTATAAGAAGAACAAAGAATTAAATTTTATATTGAGATGATCTGTAACAATATTCCCCTTCCCAAAGGTGTAGGAGATATCAAATTCAAACTTTTGAAGGTATTCCACCCATCACCTCTACCTAAGGTTTAGTTTTTTCTGAGAGTAGATATAACTTAAGCTCTTGTGATGAAAATATATTATGAACCTATCTCTGATAAGATTTTGTTTCAAAAACTTAATTTAATGCATAATAGTAGTAATATCTAAGTCATGATTAGGATAATTCTTCTCATGTGGATAAAGCTAACAAGAACCTTATGCCACGACATGACCATCTAGCATTAGCATGCATCCTAGTCTAGCACTAGAAGTATCACAATAAAAAACATATTCCTTACAAGGTTCTAGAAAAATAAGAATCAGATCTGATTTCAGATGCTATTTCAACTCATCAAATGAGTCATGTCCCTTAGCATCCCATGATAATTTCACCCATTTCTTGATAATATCAATCAATGGTTAAACTGTCTTCGATAAATCTTTTATAAACCGCTGATAATACCCATTCAGGCCTAAGAATCTTTGTATATCAAAGAAATTTTATGTATTCCCCAATTAAAATAAATCCTTCACCTTTTTAGGATTAACTAAAAGACCAAGTTTCAAAATCACATTTCCAAATAACTTTACCCCTCATATCCAAAATTTTCATTTTGATAACATTTTATAAAGGTAATAACTCATCAAGATTCCCAAAACTAAATTCAAATGGTATTCATTATCTTTCTTAGTTCATGAATAGACCAGCATATCACCCATTAATAACATAATAAAGGTATCGATATACTGGTAAAATATATATTTTATCAGATCCATAAACACTATAGAAGCATTAGTTAGTCTAAACAGAATTACAAGGTACTCCAAATTTCCATACCTTCTTTTGAAACAATATTTAGGATATTTAATTACTTAACTCTAAGATGGAGATAACTAGACAAAACACTTATTTTTTTTAAACCACTTTTCCCCCATAAACTAATCAAATAGATCATATTCATGGGGAAAAGGATAATTATTCTTAACTATTACTCAACTTAGCTTCTGGTAATCTACACAAATATGAAGATAACCATAAATTTTTTTTGAAATGAGCATAGATACCACCCATGGTGAAACACTAGGATGAAAAAAAAATCCATTATATAATAGTAATTTTAACTAGATCATAAGATATTTCCACTTAGTGGGATCCATATGATATAAGGTAATATAAATCGGTTGTGTAGAAAGCATCAAATCAACATAGACATCTACCTCCCTTTTTGGAGGATTTATTGGAGAAATATTATAGTAAACCCATAGGAAAATTATGAAAATTCAAGGTAATATTATCCTAAAAAGATACAAAATCATTGGGATCAACTGTATCTATAGATAATAGATTCCTAATCTTCATATGAGAAGGTCTTGAATGACTATACCTCATATCTCACTCTCTTTTAATCACTTAGGAGCTCCCATCAGTAACAAAGAATGAAACATTCCAATAATAATAATCAATATTGACATGGTTATAAACTATCCAATCCATCTCAATAATGATGTTGAAAAAATATAGATCAAGAACTAGGAATTCCTAGACTAACTCAAATTAGGTTATTGAAAGAGAGCGTGAAGGAAAATGTAACCCCTACACTTTCCTCTGGCCATGAGGTGTCGCCAATTCTATAACATAGAACATTAGATCTATAAAAAGTTTAAAAACATATAAAAATAGGTATATATAAAATAATATGATGTACTAATATCAAAATGATGTATTTTTTATATAATATGAAACATAATTCATACCTCTTTTGTAGCTAGATCTACATCAACTTCTACTAGTAGCTCTTCCACTATGTGAAATTTCGTCACTCAAGAGGTTTATGGATGGATCCTTATAGACATAGATTCATCTAACTATGTTTTAGTTCCCTTAGAAGATAATTATCCATGACTGTATTGAGCTACAGACATAGCCTAGTAGAATCTCTAAAGATGAACTTAGCAAACACATTCACTTAAGGTCTTTGGAGATCTAGGGAAAGATCGTCGAGTTTTCCCTATATTTCCACACTCATAGTGGGTCAAGGGTACACTGTTAGATATTTTTGATAGAGTAGAATGAGACCAAAGATGAGATCAACCTCTATAACCTCTATTATTACCATTTCACATTCTCTTCTTCCCATGTGTTCCACTAAAATTATCACTAGGTTTAAGGGTAAACTAACACAAGTCCAACTTTCCCGCCAAATTAATATCTTCCATCATATCCCTATTGACCATTTTAGAATAGATGGTGAGATTCAACATATACACCTAAAATTGTATATAAATTCTCAAACCTTGTATTTATTTATGATCCATCACTAACTTAGGAGAAAAATTAACCAAATCCATAAAACGGTAGGTGTAATTTATCACTAAACTATCCTTCTACTCAAAAAAATAAATCTATAGACTTCAACATCATAAAATATTTTGGGTAGAAATACTAAAAGAAAATGGTGTTGAATTATTTCCACTATAACCTCTAATTTTGATTCACCTGAACCATAGATTCTCACAACCTATTTCTAGGGACCTCAAGACTAAATGTTGAGTAATTCACCATAAAAGATTCATGTGTCTCCAAGAAGTTAAATTCATTATAAATTTTTTCAAATATCCCTCAACCTATTGAATTTCATTAGTAACCTTAAAAAGGTATCATCTACAATATGAACTCTTGATCTCGATACTTGTCTCCTCCATCTTTTGGTTTCACCCTATTATCTTAGTTCTGAATTAGTTTCACATTCTAATCCATGACAAAAAAAATGCATGGATTATAAAATTGATGGGATTATGATAAATAGGAGGATTACCTTGAGGAGTATCTCTCCACTTCACCCTCCTAAGGAATCCCTAGAAGATGTATCAGAGGCATGATTCTATATATCAAAGACAAAAAGGATACTATTAGACAATGAGAAAATCTCAGTTTAATCTCAATAAAACCTAATAATAAATTAGGATATAGATCAAAACCCAATATAGGAGACACCAAACCTAAAATCCCATGATTATTTAAGGATCATTATAAGGATATATGGTTATTAACTCACTCGAAATATACCCATTAATTCATATAAATATTATCTATTTTCTACCAAACATCCTAAGATAAGAAAAATTCATGATAAACATCCTTTCATACCAATTTTTCACAAATATTGACCCAGGAAGTCAATCAAATATTATTATAACCAATCCCTGGAATGACTTTAAGGGAATTCCAAATCCCCAAGAATTGAAGAATAGTACCCATGTATCCAAAATAACTATATTTAATGATTTTTCCAACATGAAAACGGATAACATAACATATATATATATATATAAATTTAGCATCAAAAAGAAATATTTAATAAATATAAACCAACAGCAATGGTGATATAACTATGGAAACTAGCCAAAACCAAAGTAAATATCTATTAATAAAACCAATGGTAACCCAAACTTACAATAGATACTCTATGTTATATGTGGGAACATTCCACAATCTCATCACCAACTACCTATTACTAGCTGAAAAGAAACCCCACCTCCTCAGAGCATCACATTTACCTTTCTTGTATCAGACAAAGAAAGGTTTACACACACCTGAGGTAGTGTATAGAGTGTGATTGAAATAATCCTAGTAGAATCCCACCCAAGTGCTCCATAAAAAATATATGTCAAATTATCTCAATATGCTCAATATTCTCAATATATAAAAAATATGGCATGATAAAACAATTTTCACATTTATATCAAAATCATGGTAACTTTTTTTCATTTTTCATAATTATAAAGTAGATTCCATATAACATAGTTCAAATCACATTTTCAAATAAAACATTTATCAAATCATGCATCATTTTTAATATCAATTACATAACAAAAGAAAATCCAAACAGATCAATGTATAATGGATATCATCCCTTGGATAACATAGGTATGGGATAGTTGGGTATCTTGTGCCTCAGTAATCATGTCATGACTTAGTGAGCACTAAACAATCCATATAATAATAAGTCTTAAGAAATAGAGTAACACCCCATGGATTAAACCACTAAAGTTTCATAAAAATAATTCCCTGGAACTACAGGCCTAGGGAGTAGAGGAATTCCCCATGAGTGAATCCCTCCCCCATACAAGAGAAATACAAAGCCTAATACTATTCTCCCTCCTATGTATCCAAGTATCTCATGTTTTGTGTATGTCAAAACATTTAAAATGAATTGTTTAATTTCATAAAACCATTTACAAATAGCCCTTTTTTATCAAAACCATGCTTTGGAAACCAATTCCATAAACCATTTCATAATTCTTTAAAAACTATTTATTTTACCAAAAATAAGGGGAAACTATCTTTTATAACAAACAATTTACACATGCATGTCAATAAGATCAAATATTATGTCGATAATTACTTAAAAATAAGTTATAAATCCAAAGCATGTGAGGTTCACCAAATGAAGACTAGACACAGAACCAGCTACCTTACAATTAGGTTATCATAACAACAACAACATGATCCATGCACAGAAAGTAAAGGGAACATATAATAAATGGAGAGTAGGATGTATAAATAGATTCCCATCTCTTAGAATTTTTTTCCATAAGTATAAGGTCTGCAGATAAGATAGTAGATCACATACCTTAGAGAACAAAAGATCTATACCCAACCAAAAAACATATGGCCTATGATATCCAAACACAAAAAAGATCAATATAATATGGGTCATTAATGTTAATATGAACTAGATCGCCCAATACAGTCACTCAAATGTAGAACAAATTCCCGAATCTATTCCCAAAATCATCTAATTCAAAACCCTATAATGGGAATGAATAAGGAAGGATTAATAAAGGTGTAAAATGTGTCCAATGTGAATTAAAAACCTCCTCATAATGATACTCTATGTTTCTATAAATAGGTTGATGCCTTACCCAAAAATAGGCAGCCAATTCGACCATTTTAAATTCTAAAAATCTACCATTGTAGAATAGAGGCACCCGTTATGGCCATAGTGGTCTCGATCACACCACACCGTAAAAGCCCAAAACTCCCACTGTACATGTCAAAGCTCTAAATCCATAGTTTTTTGGGACCAAATAAGACCTCCCCAAAAGCGTGGTGATGAACATTTTTTCATGGTTTATGGGAAGACCACAAATGTGTTATGCCTAAGACCACACCTTGAACTAGGCATGGTGGATCTACCCATGGAATATAGGTGTTGTACAAAAACAAAAGGTCTTGGACTATGCCATGGTCCATCTCATTATGCACTGAGAAAATACAAACAATATTTATCAATCTTTTATCACCAACTAACACGTCCAAAACCTAGAAGTAACCATCCCAAAGCTCATAAATAGAACATACCTCTAGGAGGGAAGTGAAAACGATAGCCTTGAATCTCAAATTTCTTTAGATTGTTTATCTTAATTTTTTCTATAATTCCATTATTTTAAATATAGGTTCAATATCCTAACTAACAACTCAAATAACATCTTTAACAGGCATTGAAAAAAATGAAACAAAATTCCCAAGTGGTTTTAATAAATATACTCATAATATACTATAGAATCAGTGACCAATGGCTAATTTGAGATCTTACAACTCACAGATACTCTATAAAGATATAATACATTTCCAAATTAAGATTTTTGATCATTATTGTTTGTTAGAAAACTAAAACTTATATATACATTGATGGTTATCTCCTTATCACCTCTTTAAATCATGAACATTTCCTTAGTATGCCTCAGATACTTTAGGATAGTCTTAACAATAATTCAGTATTGTTATCCTAAGACTATTTGATATATTCCTTCCATGATCAAGGAGTAAGAAATAATAATCCTAGTACATGACATGGAATGCATGAAAGATCACATCATTGAATCATAAGGAATATTTATCATTTCATATCTTTCCTCTTATGACTGAGGAAAAATTTTCTTGGAAAGAAATATACCATTGCACTGGAAACAATATTATCTTGGATTTTTTCATACATAATCTCTTTAGTATCTTATAAATAAATGTACCCTAACTTATACCAAACAACCTCTTAGATATATCATGAATGATCTTGATTCCTAGAATTTTGGTTGTTTCACATAGGTATTTCATATAGACACACTTATTAAATCATGTATTAACTAACTATAATATTGGTATCTCATTTCTCATTAGAAATTTTTCATTAAAATATACTACTATGAAAATGAACAGACTCTCCGTAAACATCTTGTTGACATAATGATCACATTAATTATTTATGAAACCAAATTCCTTTATAAATTTATCAAATAAAATGTTCAATGATATTAATTTTTACTTTACCCAATAAATGGATCTCTACATCTTTCATACCTTATTGGAATACTTTAGTGTCACAAACCCTTCTATTTTTATCATATTGAATCCTTTTATAAGGTCTCTATTAATGAAATTTGTTTTGATATCCATATTTAAAATCTCATAATTATGGAAATATGCTATAGAAAATTAAATTCTAATGGATTTAAAAATAGAGGCTAGTGAACAAAATTCATTATAGTCTATTCCATGACATTTATTAAACCCTTTATCAACTATCCTAGCCTTATAGGTACTAAATTTACCATCCATGTCTAGTTTCTTCTTGAAACCCCATTTTTACCCAGCAAACATTACTTGTATTGGAGGATTTATTAGAACATGGATTTAGTTCTCATACATGAAATTCATCTTAGAATTCATGGATTCTTTTCATCTTGTAACTTTTGATTTTCTTACTACTTATTTTTAGTATATAGGTTTATCATTATAAAATATTAATAATTCATCATACTTGGTGATTACAGAATCATATCTCTCTCGGTCTCTAACCTCTCTAGAGCTCCTATGCAATAATTATGTCTCTAGATAAGAACATTCATGGGTCCTTATTGAATTTTTTTCGTATACTAATTCCTTTATATATTGAGAAATAACTTTATTTGTGTCAATATTCCTTAAAATGACACTTTTAGAGACATTATCCCTCTTAAGGAATATGGTCTTTTTTAAACAATTATTTTAGGGTTCATATAGATAATATTCCCTATTTTACTTAGGATATTATATAAAGGTACACTTTATGCCTTGGGGTGAAAGTTTGTTTCTATATATAGCCTTAACAAACAATTCACAACCCCACACATGTATTTATGAAATAATGGATTTCTTCATATACATTAAATTGTATGGAATTACATTTTCCATTGTAGTTTCCCCTCTATTTATTATGTTTGTTTCATAATGTAATGAAAATCCCCAAAAGGATAATGGATTTTTTTGAATGACTCATCCTTGACCTCACTATGTATAACAAGGTGTGGTTTCTACATTCATTTACACTATTCCATGGTGGTGTATAAGGAGGAGTGTGTTGATATATAATCCCAAAATACCTATGATAATTAAAAAATATTGGTTAAGATACTCCTTTATTTGGTTTTATATAAGTTTTTTCATTCTTATTAATCTGATTCTCCAGTTTCATTCTTTAACTTCTTAAATTTATCAAATGATTTATACTTTTACCTCATTAATTAGATACATTAATGTCTACTAAATTAATCAGTAAAATTTATGAAGTAATATTATCCACCTATAGCTTCAATTGGAAAATTTCTACACATATATGTGAAAAAAAATTCAAGAATTTCTATGTATATTTCACCCTTTCCACTAAATTTTTGATTGGTAATTTTCACTTGTAAACAAGTGTAACCCATACCAAGTGGTTTTATTTTAAAGAAATATAAATACCCTTCTTGATATAGATTTTTTCAAATTCATAACATTTATATGACCAAGCAGTGATTCCTAGATTAGGTGTAATATGATTCTAGTAAACTTGTTTTGTTATTTATTTTCAAAGTATTTTTCATATTCTAGTATAAAAATAACATTATTATGATGTTTCGTAACAAAAAAAATCAATCTTTATAAAAATTATAGATTTATTCATAAAATTGAATATAAATCTATCCATGTCTAAAATGTACACATATATTATCTTCTTGGTAACACTTAGAACATAATAAAATGATGTAAAACTAGAATTATTCCTATAATAAATTTGAGGTGGTATTCTTATATAACCAATGTAATTAGTATTATTCTATTAGAAGCTCAAGTATCCAACTCACCTATTGAAACATTTCTGAATCTACTTGGGTCCTATATTTAGAAGAAAAATTTTTCATCACAATCCATTTTTAATACACAAATTATAGAAATTTAATGGTTACATTTAATAATAAATGCACATAAATATTCCCTAATTCTTCTTTACTAAGGTGAGTATATTCTTCTAGTTTCCCTTATTACCATATGAAAAAACACCTAAATCATATTCATTATCTTACCTCTGGATCTTCCTCTTCTTTGTAGGGAATCGATCATAAGCCTTAGCATTGAAATGAGTCATAAGTCCCTTTATCTTTCCCTTCCTTTATTCACCATAAAAACCACTGGTTTTTTATTCCCCATATAATTATATAACTATAAAATTAAAGTAAGTAATTAAATGATAGGCTTCTCAATATTGTTTATATTATAATTCACAATGAATCTTGCGAAGCTCTAAGGTAATGAGGAAATCAAGTGGTTGGTGTGAAACTCATTGTGTAGCTTAAAACCTAAAATTTCCAAATGCTTAATATAGCCAATCTTCTAGACTATATGAGGTTTTTATAGAACATATTATTCAATATTTCATTTTAAATGTGTCTTGGAGATCTTGTACCACTCATGTATATCTTTCACTTTATAAAGATCATGGAGGTGGGACAACTTGTTTTATGCATTCATGCCCTCATGAAGCATCTAGAGATCACTAAACATTTATGATAACATAAGTTATAGGAAATACAATTAATAATCTACATGTTTCCATAATATAGTATTATCCACCTCAATAGCCTCTTTATAATACTATTTCTAAGGAACAAGAGACTTTATTACATAGAATTTTCTCTCTTGGTGTAGTATGATATGCGCAAGCACCAATACCACTCTTGGAACTTCATACTAGTGAGAATATCAACTTTATCTAATATCAATCATATGGATAATTTTTTTTCATATGGATTTCAATTAATCCCAAAAAAATAAAATCATGTTTTATTACTTTATCTTGATTTCTAAAAATGTGATGTAATTAATTTTATGTTATTAGCCTCTTACTATTTTATCAAATTCCAATGGATATCACTGTTGGATTCATAATATCTTGTCACATGGATATTCTAGTGTAAATGATCCATATTTTCCTTTACATAACCTATATGATATGTTATTTGAATTTATTAAGTTAATACATCTTTCTAACTACACTAGCTCATAGTTCATTGATCTGATGAGTGAAATCTCTAATCTTATAGTCCTAGACTCAAATTTCATCAACACTTTCCTCCTACTTCTACCATGTATTATTTATGAAATCAAACCATGATTCCAACTAGGCTAAGTCAACAAAAAAATTGTTAAAACTCTCCAATAATTGAAAGCGCCATAACAGATGTCGGACAAGTACATTGAATAATGAATTCATTTTAACACAAGTAGTTGAAGTATTTTTTGATTTAATATTTTCTGGAGTGGTTTTTAAAATTTATGGATAAATAATATTTATTTTATCCTTTTACATAATTTTCACTATTTTATGTATTTTATATAATTATTTAACCATGTATTGATAAAATAATTGAGTAATAATCCATTTATTCTATTCCATCTTACATGGTTGTTGATTTATTTACTCTATATGATCATGTTTAAAATATACTAAAAAAATAATTAACCATAAAATTTATAGAAATAAAATAAATATATGTTTCATGATCATTAGATTTAACTTTTGGTTGATTTATTGAGGAGCTGAAAAATCAACCATTGACCATATGATAATTACTCCTTAGACTAGGCTTGGTTCGAGTTACAACATTACACCTCTAACCTGTGTATATCCTTGTTTGGTTTCACCTTAGATCCCATATTGAACTAATTATTCTATATTGGGATCTCCTTTCTTTACATTTTCTTACTCATATACTAGTGAGGGAAATCGGGGTATGGGGTTACATAAAATAAATCATAGAGACATAGGCCCTTACATAATAAATAAGATGTGATGATTCATAGATCATCATTTTAATATAGTAACAATTATCACAAAAAATTATATATTAATAATTTAATTAAAATAAATATAACACATACACATTTAATTCATGATCATTATCATTCGTGCATGTAATAACTATGCTTTTAAAACTATCTTTCATTCATTTCAATTTGTAGTTAATTAAGATAAAATTATAGAATTGATAAATTATTCATCTTATTAAATAATTAAATCATTTATCATAATTTTATATCCAAACAATATTGAATATTCTCACCCATTTTAATCTTAAATAAATTTTATTAATTAATTTTATTAAAATTAATATGTACATGACATGTACTAACAATGGATGTGATGTTTAACCTTCTAGTTAGTAATAAATTTTGTTTAGAATTTAACATGCAATGTACAATAGTCAATGTTTATTATACCCTTTGAATGTACATGAAATTTAATTTCACGTTCATGGAATGTGACTACTCTCTATATGGTTCTTTTCATGTATAGTATACTTACACAGTATGTATCATAACTAGTGTGTCATAATATTACACAATGTGTAGTTTCATGAGTCAATCCGCATAGTTAATATGGTGTTTATAACACTAAAAAAATTTACAAAGTAAATCATGTATACGATAACCATACATTTAATTTAGTTCCAAAAGTAACATATAAACTAATTAATCTTAATCATTTAATTATACACAACCTTCCAAAAATCACTGAGTGTGTAAATTGTGGGAAAACCATATCACATGAATCGTGCACCATCTACACACCATGTAGTTTAGTTTTAATGTTATAGTTAGTTTTTCCTCTATATAATTAATTCATATGGTATATCCGGTATTTTTTTTTTACTCCATGTGAATGGTTACAAGTTAAATAGTGTGTACCAAT
This sequence comes from Viscum album, assembly GCA_963277665.1. Taxonomy (NCBI): domain Eukaryota; kingdom Viridiplantae; phylum Streptophyta; class Magnoliopsida; order Santalales; family Viscaceae; genus Viscum; species Viscum album. Next base: position 770,270,486 of record OY728131.1, read on the forward strand.
TAGTAACACATTGTGTACTTCATTCTCTAGCAACCCGTAAAACAATCCTAGTGACTAAGTGTGTATTTTATGCAAGCATTTATTATTTACATAGCATGTAAACTAGCTACAAGTCATGTAGTCACAACTGTACATGTTTCTTAGTTATTATTCATTACATGGCCTATAATTAATAAATGTCACGTACTTTGACCACACGAATTCCATGATTTACATAGGTAAAATCAAGTGGGGCTACATGATGTGTATTCAATCTAAACATCATATATCCCTATCAATCCATGTGATAACTAGTGATTAATACTTGGTGTGTTATGATTTCATGTATCAAACCCCCATGTTATGTATTGTGATTTGTGTGGCTCATCCTTATATGGTTTACCATGGGTAAACAATGCATACATTTACGTTACACATCATGTATCCATGTCATGTAGCCAGAATATTTGGTACCTCTAAATGGGATCTTTGAGTTATCTTCATTTATTCTTCGCCTATTCTTATATAACATATCAAGATTTTAATATTTGTTTTACCTTAAAATTGATATTGTTTCTTGAAACTTAAAGCAACCCGAGATTAATTTAAATGAAAGAATGTAACAAGTGAGGTTTAAGCATAAAACATATTTTCATACTTTTATAATAAAATTCATTATAAGGGAAATAGAAATACAACATTACAAATTATATATACTAGAACTATGATATAGTAAATGAAAGTAAAAACACAAAAAAATGAAAGGTTTTAGAAAAGATCGTCATGATTGATCGTAAAGATAACTCCATCGAAGGTGATAATAGAGATAATGGAAATAAGTGAAAATATAGGAATCATTTTGCGAGTGAAGTGGTAGATAATTTGAGTAGGTTTTTAAGGAAAGAAGATACGATCTTTTTGTATTTTTGTGACATTATCTATAAGATAGTAATTGGAGAAAAATAAATATATAATCTTTTCAAATAAGGGATAAGATATAGGATAAATTAATTTAAAATATTAATACTATAAAAGAACTAATTTAATTGAAATTATATTTATCTTATAGTCAAAATGATATTATATACATGAATTAATTTCTAAGTAATATTTTAATGGAATTAATTATTAATTAATTGGAATTTTTCAATGATATTGAATGATAAATATATATTTTAATTGTAATATAATATTTACAGAGAAATATAAATATTATAGTATATAAAATATTAACATGAAATGAATATATATATATATAAGATAATTATAATTATAATAGAATTTTATTGATTAAAAATGAATATATTTAATGATAATTATAAATCCTAATTGTAATATAATAATTAGTATGTTATATAAAATTTTAATTTGAATCAATATAATGATAATTATAATAGATTAAAAAGTAACGATATTTGAGATACATACAAAAACACAAATTTTTAAAGAGAGAATATAGTAGTAAATAATTATTAAAACTAAAAGGAAATAAATGTATTATAATAATTATAATATATTATAAATAAATAAAAAATTCTTTAAGATAATTGAAAATATAAAATTAAGAAAAAATTGTTAAAATTATAATAGTTAAGAGTTAAATTAGCTTAAAATTTATAATTAAATATTATAAATATATGTATATATATATGTATTAATAGGGGTAAATTATATCCCAAACATCCAAATAAAGAGTAGAGAAAGAGTATAGGTTATCACTAGGATGGTGATAATAAGCACCAAATGTCTCTAAAGAGTATGAGGAAACACTATGGGAGGAGCCACAGTGACCCATTAGTCATTTTGAGGACTAAGTGATTTAATCAATCTCCTCCATCACAACCCTATATATGAAGGATCATACCCCCATTTTAAGAAATAATGTGGGATATTAATTTAATGGGAACTATTCATAACACACATATTTAAAAATTGAACCCACTATTGTTGTTGTCTTCTCCCCCAGTGCACAATTGTAGTTGGATAACTAACATTTTATATTTATACATACATATATATATATATATATATTTTCAAGCCAGAAATATCTTCATGAAATTTTTTGGACGTGGTTTGAGAAGGGATGATATAAAATTATAGCCTACAAATTATGTTTCATCCATCGCCTTCACATTGAATGTATTACATGATTTTCTGTACATTGTTCATGATATCCATTTGGAATGAAACTTGAGACCTCATTTCCTTCAATAGCAAGAAAAATCACATTTTGAGGGATCTGTGTAGATATATTTTTACATGAAAATATGGTGAAGATCGGGTAAGGGATTAAATAATTTAATAAACACAGGGGGTCTCATTAAAAGGAGCAAAAAGTTATCATTGTATGCTATAGAATAGTTTTCAAGGCCTTATCATAAGTAAACATAAAATAATTCCTCTATGGTAGTGGCACACTTAAAGTATCATATGTAAATAAGGGAAAAGTATATGGGAGAAATACTAATAGAGTCTTGGTTATTTTTTTATATAAGTATGAGTATACCCATGAATGTAGGTAGCTTTGTGTGTATATATTTGAAAAAAATATATGATTTATATATAGATCAAACGGTTTAGGACATGAAGAAAAGTTTCAGAAAAAAAATATTCTATATGAGTTTTCTATATTAATATTTATAAATCACTAATAACATTGTTAAATAATGATTATTCAGTAATATGATATATTAGATACATAATAGAGGTTGAATTATAAAAGGATATCTTCATTTTTGGGTGTCAATATAATGATGCTCTATTAATCTTATTTCACTCAAAATATGTGTGTATTCCCTAGTATATGTGGTATAAATACATAGTGAGTGAAAGAGATTGATTTTTATGATTTATTTTCAGGAATGAGTTCTGTGATGGAGGGTTCCATGGGATCCAATTTTCAATAGGGGAAGGAGATTCAACTTATCTATTGGCCATGAGGTAAGGGATATTATTTCCTTTTAAAAATTATCATTTTTTGTTTAAATTATTTCACTTTAAAAAATACACCACCTTTATATTTTATCCAAAAACCAAATTTACCTTGAAAATAGTCTCTCTCAGTAGGTTAATATCTTTCAAAGTTTTCATTTATGATTAAAATATATCATTTCAAAGCACTCTATTTATTTATAACTTCAATGACAAACCAATTTTATTCTTAAAATAATTTCTATTCATGATAAAATTTAATGATTTATTTAAAGGAGTTTTGTTCCGATAAATACTTTTATTTTATGATAAAAATATGTATTTCTTATAAAACATTCTTTTTTGAATTTTCATCAACTAACCATGAATTTATTTATATAATTTCCCTTTTGTTTATTAATTTTTAACACTGATGTTTGAGTATATTAAAAAATGTTTCAATGGTATTTATAATGATAAGTTCAAGTTACTAAGTGTTTTTAAAATATGGTACTTAGGAATTATATATGATAAAAATGTATAAAGAGTGAACTCAAACCCTCAATGGAATTTTTCCATTATATTATGGATGGGATCAAAATTATGCAGCCCTCTAATGCAATAGGTAATGTTTTCATCTCATGAAATTCTATGAATGGTGCAAGGGAAGTGATCTGAATCACATTATTCTATATTTTCTTGGTGTATATCTTTGACCAATAATGTGGAATTAACTATATTTAGGTCATTACAATACAAATGATGTTGGAAATAGTTGGGTATTCTATTCCAATAAAAGGATGATGGTGTCCCTATATGTATAAAGTATTTTCCTATACTTGTAATGAGTTTCAATATTTAGAATAAGTTAGATTTTATTAAAACGTGATTTTTTGTTTCATAATAAAATATTTTATTATTTTTTAATGTAAAATATTGAATTTGAATTTAAGTTTCATGATTTGATAAGGATATAAGGGTTTGTGTTTTTAAGAAATGGGTTCTCAAGATTTTCATGATCCCTCAAATATGTTTCAAGAATATTATTTTCCTTTATTGTTTTATTAAATTTTTCTTATGAAAACCTTTTTTTATTTTAAATGTAATTTTATGATTAAATAAGTGTTTTATTAAGATCTATTTGTTTTGTATAAATGGTATTTGAAGAACTTATTAGGTTTCAATGTTTATTAAAAACCATTACTAACTTATTTCTTCTCACCACATGTTTTTAAATGTTTTTCACAGGGATTTTGGTTGTGTGGTAATGATTGTGCTAGATGATAGTTATAGTTCTAAGGGGTATAGTTGTAGCATTTGAGGAGTTTTTATTAATGTAAAATGTTCCCATTTGAAAGAAAATATGGGTTTTTATGTGTAATAGTATTCTTAATTCTATAAATTTATAAACATTTAAAGGTATTGGACATGTAAAATAATTATTTTTTGAGTATCGGTCCTATAAGTGTGGGTGTGGGTTGTCACAGTTGGTATCAGATCATGGTTTAGAAAACATCAGATATTATAAGTTTATTAATTAGGGATAATTTAAGAGTTAAAAAACTCCCTTTTTGAGGTTTTTGTGATTATATTTTAAGTTGATTCTTAATATAAGGGTTATATATATTTTAGATATACCATGTTATCTAAGGGGGGTTATATAGTCTTTCTAGGGTTTTTACTAATTCTAATTTTTAAATACAGTTTAATAGTGTGTTCTTTTAAGTATTAAATTTTTCATGGTGTAATTTCTTCTAATAAACCTTAAGTAATCATAATTAAGGAAATTATTATTTATTTTCTGCTAAATTAGGGTGTAAAAATAATTATTATTAAAACTCAATGATGTGACACTGATAGATTAAGGATTGGTTTCCAAATGGAAGGAGTAATAACTCAAACAACTCTTACTCAATGTGAAATACTTACAATCATTGTTGCAATGTTGAGCTCACACAGTTTTGAAACCTTATCCAACAAGAAACTCTTATGAATATAGTTATATAATATATCTAACACCTCTTCAATACCTCAAAATATTCTTGTTTCATGGATCATTTATGATCAAATTTTGAGCGCCCAACTCTCTTATATCTCCTAAAAAGGTAGGTATTGCCAAGGAATTTTCAAATATTTCACTTTATCACAAGATTATGAAGAACATTATGATTTTAGAATAGCTATGGAAGTGGGAGACCTCCTCACATCCTATATATATATAGTTTTGACTTTTTTAAATTTTGTAAATATATATAATATTTTGTAAAGACCACAAATTGAATTTTTCAAAAATGAATCTATCAAATTATTTTATAAACATCAAGTAAATTTGGATGTTATGGAATTATATGTCAAAAATAATTCTTTTTCAAATATATAACATTATTTTCCAAAATTTGATCCAAGTTATGAAATATTTATATAGATAAAAGAAGTGAAAGATTTTGAAAATGACTCAAAACAACATTTCACTAAATGGACCATCACCCTTCAGGAATTATGCAACAATAGAGATTGGGGGATACCCTATTACATGTATGATTATTTCATAGTTATTTACTTTATTAAAAACTAAAACTGGATTAAGTTTGATAAAATGTTTTTTTTCCATGAAGGAGTTGGACATTATGGAATAAAAAATGAATCCTGGTTTAAAATTTATATTCCTAAAAATAGTAAATTTTCTTCCTTGTTAAATATAAGAATAATTAAAATTGTGTGAGTGCAATTTATCTAAGGAGGTAGAATGTAACATCCTAATATTTTGATATATGTTTTACCTTTAAATTGATACTATTTCATTATAACTTAAAGTGAACCAATATGAATTTTAGTGAAACATTATAAACCTAAAATGTCTCTTCATACTATTATAAGTAAATTTTTTACAAGGGAAATGGAAATACAACATTAAAAAGTATACATACTAGAATGGAGGGAGGGTAAATGAAAGTAAAAAAACAAAAACTAAAAGGTTGTAAAATTGATCATCATGACCATCCATGAAGATAACTCTACCAAAAATTACTATATAGATAATATAACGACCCACACTTTACATACATTGTTAATACTTCAAAATTGAATCACACTTATTACAACATATGACAAAACCACAAAGGACCGTATAGGTATAGTGTCTTTAGAAACTGGGAAACATAAACAACTGGTTCATAAATCTTCTACAGTGTCTCCCATTTATTTCATCATATCTAGGGTCCCTTTTAGCATATTCTACTTAATATCCATCTTCCTGACCTGGGGAAAAGAAAACATAAAAGGGTGAGCTCAAATGCTCAGCAAGGGAAAATAAAGGAAATAAAAATCATATCATATCTTTTTGAAAATCAAAACCTGCAAAAGAGATCATAATATCTTAACATGGAATAAATCATAGAAGTGAAAATGAGATCCCCAAAATCATAACATAAAACTTGAAACTTTGTGGCATGCACACATAATCATGGAAAATCATTTCTTGTTAGTCATGACTCATTGCCAAGACTATCTTAGTGGACAAAGTCCCTTTCTGAACCGAGTTCACTCCTCGTTTCAGTCCTGTATCACTGAACCGAAATAACCTTCCGTTCCAGCCATGTCTATCTCATGAGATATAAAATCATTACCCAATGCATTGGAGGGAGATATAGGTCCCACCCATCTTATAATTAATCCTTTCTTATGTGTGCCACATAATCATAAAACATACATCATCGCATAACACATGTAACAAAAATGGGATTCTTGAAACCTCATGACATCATAAATCAATTCATATAAGATAAAGTAATTCATAAACATAATTCCATCACAACATAGTCAAATCAATGTAAAAATATGGATAGAAACAGAACCCTTTATTATCTTAGATGGAAAATAATTTTGATAAAACACTTGAATTGAATTCTTGAGGAAAATATCCTTTCTTCTTCAAAAACATTTTTCCTTTCATAACATGTCATAAAACTTTAAAATAAAAGAAGTTGATTAAAAATAAACTTGAAAACTTGTAAAGGAAGCTTCTTTGAATTAATGTTTTAAAAATCCATTCATGCCGTATAAGTTAAAAAAACATTCTTCGTACTTTTGTCGGAAAAGTCAAAAAGTACCTCGTACGGAAAAACGACAAAAGATTCCTTTCATATTCTTTACTAAAAACTCACCTAAGGGTAAAATTGGATTTAAACTATTTCAAGTGGATGGAAAAAAATATTACATATTGAGGGAACATGGATGTGGATGATAAAATACACCCTAGTAAATACTTACGAATAAACAATCTCGGATAAAAATGAGATTGTGATATTTCCCTTACCTTAGGTCCGATTTGCTTTGTTCGTGTCCGAAGCTCCTGTATAATGGTTTAAATAATGTTATTGACTTATTCCAGAATCATACATATTGATATGAGATCATATATGGTCATATTATTAGCTTCTTGTTAGTAATATTTCATTGTTACTTGTTACTCGGGTCTTTATAACTTTTTGTTCTTATGCGTGTTTTGTCGAATAAATTCTTATTCTTATCTTTAGGTTATAGATAATTCATTTCCAGAATGGTATTAGTGTATTATATACCATATTCATTCATTCAATTCATTTATATAATTATTATGAAATGAAGATCATGTAGAACGAGTCGCATCACATCGTGGAGACGGTATTCCGTACGTACGCACGAGTGATGATATCGTTCCTATGATCGTGGAATTGTATTGGAGTATATATATATATTATTTCAGTATCAATATTACTTAATAATAATCATATATAGTTACTGATTACACCATTATACCCATCCTTGTAAGGTGATGGTGGAAAATAGATTACACCACGGCGTGGAGACGGTATTCCGTACGTACGCACGCGCGGTGATTTCATTTTTCCGTAGGATGGATAGAAGGTGAATTAGGGTTGTTTCATATTTATAATAACATATCAGTATGTAAGTAATACTGATGTTATTACTTTATCATGAAACGACTAAAGAAGAAGAAGTTTAAGAAGAAAGAAATTGAAAAGATCGGTAATGGATATTACCTCTTCTTTGGAACGCCTTTTTGAATCCTCCACTTAAGGAACTAAGATTGGTCTTTGGAGAAGACCAGGACCTCTAGGATTATTCTAGGGAAGTGGAGAAGGGAAAATGGCAGGGGTTGGCCGAGCTTGAGTGCTCAAATTGGTGTGAGGAGGAGGGGGAGGAGGTGCCCTTTTATAAGGGAGGAGAGGGGCACCTTAGGAATATCTCAAAATATTATTTTATATTAAAGTCAAAATCGGTTTATAATGGTTCCAAAGGGTCTTATTTCGAAGCCAAAGTCGGGATGGGTCGAAATACTATCAACCAATAGAATTTAGACAAGTTTAGGGTATTATTTTAACCTTATCAATTAGATTTAACTCTAAGTTAAATAATTTAACTTTTACCATGACTTTTTGTTTTCTTTCACTATATGGTTAATACACTTACTATAACATGCCAAACGAACCCCAAATTGTTTATTATTAAAATATATATCCTTATCTAAGTCATTTGGCCGAACCTTAGATTTTTAGGAATAAAATAACAATTAATAATATAATATTTGATTTAAAAACTATTTTTGTCAATTTTGACACTATTTGATATATGATTTTTGTCAAAGTCATAACAGAATTATATGTTCGAACCAAGTTGATTAAATCAATACTAATATATCATAGTAACCTAGAAAATTAGTGTAATTCATAAAAAGTCTCAAATTACATTTATTTTGGTATTTATATTATCAATTTTGTCAATATTTCATTAATAAGATAATTACTGCATCATCTTTGTGTCATAAATAAATTAAATTATTTGATGTCTAAAAATTACAAATAAAATACCATCATGTAGGAAATCTTTTTAGCTTTCTAATGAATATTTACAATCGAATTTATCTTATGTATAACCCTATATTAAAAATGATTTACTTATTAAACTTTGATTTTAACTATTTTAACACTTCTTTAAATAAATTAATAATAAATGTCCTAATCTAATCCAAGTGGGCCTAAATGGTCATATTTTATTCCTAAGTTTGTTTTTGGTCGAATTACACTTGTCCAATAGAATTAGGACATGTGTTAGGGTAATATTAATATCATAATTACCCTTAGTTACCCTATTTACTATTAACCGCGGTAAAAATAGTAAAAAGTTACTATTCACCAAAAAATTATTTTCATCTCATTGAACCACATTTTAGTCCTTGATATTAACCGTGTCTCTCGGATTTTTGAAATTCCATTCACAGAAGCGGTAAAATTAAGTTTTATGCAAAATTCAGTTTTTAACCTACCACTTAGTGGTTTCACTATTCATCAAAAATTGAAAGTTTTCAGAAAAATACCAAAATTTCACCCTAGGCTAATTTCGATATTCTGAGTCCAAAAATGAAGTCCATTTTGAAAAATAAAATTTATAAAATTTCAAAAAGTGGTTATTACTATTCATAACGGCTAGTTTTAATAGCATATTGTTGTTTAGTGAAACTCGGTATTGCGTACGACGCAAGCTATCGAGGAAGGTCGCGATTGCGTGTAAAGCAAGCCAAGAAAGTGTTGTGTAGAAAAAGATTCCTTTGATGATTTATATAACATAAAAGTCTCGGGTGTTACATTCTACCCCCCTTAAAAAGAATTTCGCCCTCGAAATTCGTCACTTTGCAACAAACAAATGAGGATACTTCTCCCTCATCATATCCTCAAGCTCCCATGTAGCTTCTTCAAGTTGGTGGTTTCTCCATAAAACTTTCACCAAGCGAGTGGTCTTGTTTCGTAGGACTTTTTCGCTACGATCCAGAATCTCTATCGGCTGTTCTTCATAAGAAAGATCTTGCTCCAGTGGTACAACTTCTGAGCTGAGTACATGTGAAGGATCTGGTATGTACTTTCTCAGGAGAGATACATGGAACACATCGTGAACTTGAGAGAGATTCGGTGGAAGTGCCAATCGGTAAGCTACCTTCCCAACACGATCCAGTATTTCAAAAGGACCGATATATCTAGGGCTCAACTTCCCCTTCTTTCCAAATCTCATAACCCTCTTCCAGGGAGATATTCGTAAGAACACTTTATCACCCACTTCAAACTCTAGGTCTTTTCTTCGGTTGTCGGCATAACTTTTCTGTCGACTCTGAGCTGCTCTTATGTGTTGTTGAATATATCTGACCTTTTCTGCCATTTCATCAACGAGATCAGGTCCTAATAGCTTTCTTTCCCCAACTTCATCCCAGCAAGTTGGAGTCCTGCATTTCTTTCCATAGAGAGCTTCATAAGGAGCCATCTGAATACTGGAGTGAAAGCTATTATTATAAGAAAATTCCACCAAAGGTAGGTGTTGATCCCAACCTCCTTTGAAATCCATAGAGCAAGCTCTCAACATATCTTCTAGGGTTTGAATTGTTCTCTCAGACTGACCGTCTGTCTGGGGATGATAAGCAGTGCTAAAACTCAACTCTGTATCCAGAGTATGCTGAAGACTTCGCCAGAACTTCGAGGTAAATCTCGGATCTCGATCAGATATAATAGAAAGTGGTACTCCATGCAATCTTACCACTTCCTTTACATATATCTTGGCAAGCTGATCTAGAGAGAAATCCTCTCTAATAGCAATGAAGTGTGCAGACTTTGTAAGACGATCAACTATGACCCAGATAGCATTATTGCCTTTGGATGTTTTAGGAAGTCCTGTGACAAAGTCCATAGTGATGTTTTCCCATTTCCATTCGGGTATGGGTAATGGTTGTAACATCCCCTTAGACTTCTGTCTCTCAGCTTTAACTTGTTGACAAACCAAGCATCGAGAGACATATTCAGCAACATCTCTTTTCATGCCATCCCACCAGAAGTACTCTTTCAGGTCCCTATACATCTTCGTGCTTCCAGGATGAATAGAGAATGAAGAACTATGAGCCTCATCCAGCAGCTCTTTCTTTAATTCGGGGATGGGAGGAACACAAACCCGATTCCTGAACTTTATTATCCCATCACAATCAAGGTTGAATTCAGGAACATTTCTCACCTTCTTTTGTAACTAGACATCTTCTTTCTGTGCCTCTTTAATCTTCACATGTATAGATGGTTGAACATTCATTTGAGAAAGATAAGATTTTTCCCCTTCCATTATAATTCCAAGATCCATCCTTTGTAAATCCATAAATATTGGATCTTTTGTGATCCTCATCATGGATAAACTAGCATGGTCTTGTCGACTTAATGCATCTGCCACCTTGTTTGCTTTCCCAGGGTGGTAATGGATTGAGCAGTCATAATCCTTAATCAGCTCCAACCATCTTCTTTGGCGCATATACCTTTCACCATAAAGGTAATGCCTCCAAATCTTTAATGCAAAGATTACCGCAGCCAACTCCAAATCATGTGTTGGGTAATTTTGTTCATGGATTTTCAACTGTCGTGAGGCATAAGCTATCACCATATCATTTTGCATAAGAACACACCCCAATCCCTTCTTGGATGCATCACTGTAGATCACAAACCTTTCTCCACTACAAGGCAGTGTGAGCACAGGTGCACTGGATAACCTTCTTTTCAACTCCTTGAAATTCTCTTCACATTCCTCTGTCCAGACAAACTTAACTCCTTTCCGAGTCAACTTGGTGAGTGGATTAGATAATCGTGAAAAATCTTTTACAAAACGTCGATAATATCCAGCCAAACCAAGAAAACTTCGGATCTCAGTTACTGTTGTTGGTCTTGACCATCTTTCGATAACCTCTGTTTTTGCTGGATCCACAGATATCCCCTCTTTTGAGATTATATGACCCAAAAATGCAACTTTTTGAAGCCAAAATTCACACTTGGTAAATTTGGCATAAAGCTTCTCTTTTCTCAGGGTCTTCAATATAATTCTCAAGTGATCTTCATGCTCTTCCTTGCTCTTTGAATAGACAAGAATATCGTCTATAAAGACTACCACAAATTGATCAAGATAGTCTCTAAAGACTCTATTCATTAGATCCATGAAGATAGCAGGGGCATTAGTAAGACCAAATGGCATCACTATAAATTCATAGTGTCCATACCTTGTACGGAAAGACGTCTTTGGTATATCCTCCCTTTTGACCCTTAATTGATGATACCCTGAACGAAGATCAATCTTGGAAAAGTATTGAGCTCCACGTAGTTGGTCAAATAAGTCATCAATGCGTGGGAGAGGATATTTGTTCTTGATAGTGATCTTGTTAAGTTCTCGATAATCAATGCAGAGTCTCATTGATCCATCTTTCTTCTTAACAAATAGAACAGGTGCTCCCCAAGGTGACGCACTAGGGCGTATGAATCCCTTATCAAGATTCTCTTGGAGTTGCTTCTTCAATTCCTGCAACTCAATTGGGGCCATTCTATAAGGTGTCTTTGAAATAGGCAAAGCACCCGGTACGAGTTCTATTGAAAACTCAACTTCACGATTTGGTGGAAGACCCGGCAATTCCTCCGGAAAGACATCATCAAACTCCCGTACAATGGGCATATTCTTAATCGTGAGTTTCTCACCAACCATTTGAGATAAATAACCTTCATTTAGTGGAATCAATACCCATAAGATGGAAGAAATTTCCACTGGAAGGTTATGTTCATCCTTGCATTGATAGACGATCGTAGGTTGATCTGGAATATGAAATGTGACTTCCCTTCTTTGGCAATTGATATGAGCTCCATGTAGAGAAAGCCAATCCATGCCAAGAATCACATCAAATTCCACTAAAGGAAGGATCACAAGATTTGCAGGAAGCACTTTCCCACAAACTTCGATCGGAGAAGAATTATAAACTTTTGATGCGATTGATGTGCCATTAGGTGTTGTCACAGCTAACTCAACATCTAATTGTTGAGGTAGTACGGTGATACCCTTAGAAAAGTCTTCAGAAATAAAAGAGTGGGTGGATCCAGAATCAAATAAAACATTTGCTACTTTAGAGTGGATGGTAAGTGTACCTTTCACCACATCGTTATCGTACTCCACATCGCTGATAGAAATTGCATGTGACTTTCCTTTGTCTTTAGCCTTAAGAGTTTGTTGACGTCGACCATCATCATCAACCCTTGGATTTGGGCATTGATTGGCATAATGCCCCATCTCCTTGCACTTGAAACATTGAAGTGTAGCAGGTTCATTCTGTGTATCCCTTCCTTTGTTTGCATCATTAGACATCTTCTTCCCATTATCACGGCATTCAAATGCCCGATGACCTTCCTTTCCACATTTAAAACATTTACTTGTTCCTTTAAGACAACTCCCTCCATGTTTCTTTCCACACTTTGAGCATAAGGGAAAGTTCATCTTCTTTTCCGTGTGCTCTTTAGATTTTTCTTTGAATTCCATCTTCCTCTTCTTATCAAACCCATGTGACTGATGGGTTACTCCAATCTCTATCTCGACTTTGAGAGCACATCGAACGATTTCTTCGTAGCTATTGAAGTCCCTTATGGCTAACGCCCTTCGAAGACTTGGTTTTAAGCCACTAAAGAATCGATCGATCTTACTCTCAGGTTGGATAAAAATACCAGAAGCGTACCTTGCAAGTCTTGTAAAATTTGCTTCATAGGTACTAACAGATTCATCATCCCTTTGCTTCAGTTCAAGGAACTCTTTCTCCATCTTTGTTCGGAGAATACGAGGGAAGTACTTATTGAAAAATAAGTTCTTGAACTCGTCCCATTCCATAGACTCAATTTCATCCCTTTGCCTCGTATTCTTAACAAGATTCCACCATTGATCCGCATCTCCTTCCAAACGATACACTGCTAGGATGACTTTATCATGCTCAGAACATTGAAGAACTGAAAATATCTTTTCAGTAGTACTAATCCATTGTTCAGCAACTAATGGATCAGTAGACCCGCTGAAAGATGGTGGACGCTGCCTCATGAAGGATTCAACAGAATGTTGCTCCCTTCTTTGTTCGTTTGGAAATCCTGCATGATTCATAGCTTGAGAAAGTTGTGTGAGCATGGCTACAAGATTTTTCATTCCAGCTCCCATATCGTTTGGTTGCTCAGGGGGACAATCATTGCATTGCCCATCGCATTCCGCATTAACACGGTTCCTTCGGGTTCCAGCCATTGACTAAAACCAAGAAGAATAGTGTGAGAAACACTAATTATAATAGGAAACCACATAATTCAAGAATAAAATTTTCATGCTTAAGGTCTTATCCTAGGTTATTCAAGGCCATTTCTAAAATTGTGTTCTATGCTTAGACTTATCCTTAGGGTTATTACTAAGGCTTTCACATCCTAGTTTCCAAAGGTTGACTATACCTTTCCTCTGATACCAACTATAACGACCCACACTTTACATACATTGTTAATACTTCAAAATTGAATCACACTTATTACAACATATGACAAAACCACAAAGGACCGTATAGGTATAGTGTCTTTAGAAACTGGGAAACATAAACAACTGGTTCATAAATCTTCTACAGTGTCTCCCATTTATTTCATCATATCTAGGGTCCCTTTTAGCATATTCTACTTAATATCCATCTTCCTGACCTGGGGAAAAGAAAACATAAAAGGGTGAGCTCAAATGCTCAGCAAGGGAAAATAAAGGAAATAAAAATCATATCATATCTTTTTGAAAATCAAAACCTGCAAAAGAGATCATAATATCTTAACATGGAATAAATCATAGAAGTGAAAATGAGATCCCCAAAATCATAACATAAAACTTGAAACTTTGTGGCATGCACACATAATCATGGAAAATCATTTCTTGTTAGTCATGACTCATTGCCAAGACTATCTTAGTGGACAAAGTCCCTTTCTGAACCGAGTTCACTCCTCGTTTCAGTCCTGTATCACTGAACCGAAATAACCTTCCGTTCCAACCATGTCTATCTCATGAGATATAAAATCATTACCCAATGCATTGGAGGGAGATATAGGTCCCACCCATCTTATAATGAATCCTTTCTTATGTGTGCCACATAATCATAAAACATACATCATCGCATAACACATGTAACAAAAATGGGATTCTTGAAACCTCATGACATCATAAATCAATTCATATAAGATAAAGTAATTCATAAACATAATTCCATCACAACATAGTCAAATCAATGTAAAAATATGGATAGAAACAGAACCCTTTATTATCTTATATGGAAAATAATTTTGATAAAACACTTGAATTGAATTCTTGAGGAAAATATCCTTTCTTCTTCAAAAACATTTTTCCTTTCATAACATGTCATACAACTTTAAAATAAAAGAAGTTGATTAAAAATAAACTTGAAAACTTGTAAAGGAAGCTTCTTTGAAGTAATGTTTTAAAAATCCATTCATGCCGTATAAGTTAAAAAAAACATTCTTCGTACTTTTGTCGGAAAAGTCAAAAAGTACCTCGTACGGAAAAACGACAAAAGATTCCTTTCATATTCTTTACTAAAAACTCACCTAAGGGTAAAATTGGATTTAAACTATTTCAAGTGGATGGAAAAAAATATTACATATTGAGGGAACATGGATGTGGATGATAAAATACACCCTAGTAAATACTTACGAATAAACAATCTCGGATAAAAATGAGATTGTGATATTTCCCTTACCTTAGGTCCGATTTGCTTTGTTCGTGTCCGAAGCTCCTGTATAATGGTTTAAATAATGTTATTGACTTATTCCAGAATCATACATATTGATATGAGATCATATATGGTCATATTATTAGCTTCTTGTTAGTAATATTTCATTGTTACTTGTTACTCGGGTCTTTATAACTTTTTGTTCTTATGCGTGTTTTGTCGAATAAATTCTTATTCTTATCTTTAGGTTATAGATAATTCATTTCCAGAATGGTATTAGTGTATTATATACCATATTCATTCATTAAATTCATTTATATAATCATTATGAAATGAAGATCATGTAGAACGAGTCGCATCACATCGTGGAGACGGTATTCCGTACGTACGCACGAGTGATGATATCGTTCCTATGATCGTGGAATTGTATTGGAGTATATATATATATTATTTCAGTATCAATATTACTTAATAATAATCATATATAGTTACTGATTACACCATTATACCCATCCTTGTAAGGTGATGGTGGAAAATAGATTACACCACGGCGTGGAGACGGTATTCCGTACGTACGCACGCGCGGTGATTTCATTTTTCCGTAGGATGGATAGAAGGTGAATTAGGGTTGTTTCATATTTATAATAACATATCAGTATGTAATTAATACTGATGTTATTACTTTATCATGAAACAACTAAAGAAGAAGAAGTTGAAGAAGAAAGAAATTGAAAAGATCGGTAATGGATATTACCTCTTCTTTGGAACGCCTTTTTGAATCCTCCACTTAAGGAACTAAGATTGGTCTTTGGAGAAGACCAGGACCTCTAGGATTATTCTAGGGAAGTGGAGAAGGGAAAATGGCAGGGGTTGGCCGAGCTTGAGTGCTCAAATTGGTGTGAGGAGGAGGGGGAGGAGGTGCCCTTTTATAAGGGAGGAGAGGGGCACCTTAGGAATATCTCAAAATATTATTTTATATTAAAGTCAAAATCGGTTTATAATGGTTCCAAAGGGTCTTATTTCGAAGCCAAAGTGGGTATGGGTCGAAATCCTATCAACCAATAGAATTTAGACAAGTTTAGGGTATTATTTTAACCTTATCAATTAGATTTAACTCTAAGTTAAATAATTTAACTTTTACCATGACTTTTTGTTTTCTTTCACTATATGGTTAATACACTTACTATAACATGCCAAACGAACCCCAAATTGTTTATTATTAAAATATATATCCTTATCTAAGTCATTTGGCCGAACCTTAGATTTTTAGGAATAAAATAACAATTAATAATATAATATTTGATTTAAAAACTATTTTTGTCAATTTTGACACTATTTGATATATGATTTTTGTCAAAGTCATAACAGAATTATATGTTCGAACCAAGTTGATTAAATCAATACTAATATATCATAGTAACCTAGAAAATTAGTGGAATTCATAAAAAGTCTCAAATTACATTTATTTTGGTATTTATATTATCAATTTTGTCAATATTTCATTAATAAGATAATTACTGCATCATCTTTGTGTCATAAATAAATTAAATTATTTGATGTCTAAAAATTACAAATAAAATACCATCATGTAGGAAATATTTTTAGCTTTCTAATGAATATTTACAATCGAATTTATCTTATGTATAACCCTATATTAAAAATGATTTACTTATTAAACTTTGATTTTAACTATTTTAACACTTCTTTAAATAAATTAATAATAAATGTCCTAATCTAATCCAAGTGGGCCTAAATGGTCATATTTTATTCCTAAGTTTGTTTTTGGTCGAATTACACTTGTCCAATAGAATTAGGACATGTGTTAGGGTAATATTAATATCATAATTACCCTTAGTTACCCTATTTACTATTAACCGCGGTAAAAATAGTAAAAAGTTACTATTCACCAAAAAATTATTTTCATCTCATTGAACCACATTTTAGTCCTTGATATTAACCGTGTCTCTCGGATTTTTGAAATTCCATTCACAGAAGCGGTAAAATTAAGTTTTATGCAAAATTCAGTTTTTAACCTACCACTTAGTGGTTTCACTATTCATCAAAAATTGAAAGTTTTCAGAAAAATACCAAAATTTCACCCTAGGCTAATTTCGATATTCTGAGTCCAAAAATGAAGTCCATTTTGAAAAATAAAATTTATAAAATTTCAAAAAGTGGTTATTACTATTCATAACGGCTAGTTTTAATAGCATATTGTTGTTTAGTGAAACTCGGTATTGCGTACGACGCAAGCTATCGAGGAAGGTCGCGATTGCGTGTAAAGCAAGCCAAGAAAGTGTTGTGTAGAAAAAGATTCCTTTGATGATTTATATAACATAAAAGTCTCGGGTGTTACAGATAATGAAGATAAGTGGGGATATAGGAACCATTTTATGAGTGAAGTAAGAGTTAGAATTAGTGGGTATTTAAAGAAATAAGATATGATTATTGTGTGTGTTTGTGTAATTATATAGAATATATCCATTGGAAAAAAATTAATATAAAATATTTTTGAATGAGGGATGAGATATGATAAAAATAAATTTAAAATGTTTATACTATAAAATTAATAAATTATCTATATTTGAATTAATTTTATAGTCAAAAGGGTGTTATATAGATGAATGTTTTTATAATATCAAGTTAATGAAATTAATTATTAATAAATTGTAATTATTTGATGATAGTGAATGATAAATATAAATTTTAATAGTAATATGATATTTATTGAGAAATAAAATATCATAGTATATAAAAAATTAACTTTAATGGAATATATATATATATAAGACAGTGATAATTATAATATAATTTTATTAAATAGAAATGAATATATTTAATGGTAATTATAATTCCTGATATTAATATAATAATAATTATTGTATATAAAATATTTATGTGAAATGAATATGATGATAATTATGATATATTAAAATAGAATCATATTTGAGATATTTATAGAACAAAACATTTTTAAACAATACATGGTAGTGGTAAATAATTTTTTTATTATAAAAAGTCGGGGCTAAGACACATTTTATTAGAAAAAAATAAAATCCACTATTAAATAGGGTTAATAGGTACCCCTTACATGACTCGGATGCCTAGAGGCCCATAGGACCAATGCTACATAGTTTAAAGGTCCAACGGCCCAAATGCCAAAACATGTCCCAAAGTCCCAGAGTGAGTAGTCTACAACATGTCATGTCACTAGTCAAAGGACATGTTGCCTCCCCCCTGGTAGTCATTGCCACATGATTCCAGTTAAATAATACCCCCATGAGATGTTGCATCATGTTAGACTAATTAAATGAGTTAGGTCACCCCTCTATCCATAGTGTGGGAGTAGGGTCAAATGATGGGTGTCATCACATTTATCTATCTTGTGATTCACCCACCTATTGATGCCAGTGTGGCCATTCTCATGCATCACCTACCTGTTAAAATGCATCTTAAAACCAGTTCCAAGTGAGAAAGTCACATGGAAGGTCACCCCTAAATCCCTCAATTGGGATGGAAGGTAGAATTATGAGTGTTAAAATGCTCGTCTATCTAATTTATTCCTCCCACCCAACAGTATCACTACACTGACTTCCTGGTAAACGGAATCATCCATCAGATTCTAGTCATGTTGCCTCCAACCCACAAGTGATGACCCATAAGTATTGAATCTTGAAGACCAAAACATTTCTTTAAGGCCTAAGATAAGATGAATATCCTAGTAAGAACCATCAAATAAGAAAATATCTTTAGCACAGCTGCCTGATGCCATTCCACTGTGAAGCCTTAATGCCACCACCCATCGTCGATTTTGAGACCACCTACCCTATCCACTACTTTCAATAGTAAATAATTATTCCAATGGGGACCTATACTACCACACAATAGAAACTATTTCTTTACCATCACCAAAAAAGGACTGCAGGAAACACCATGCAGTCCTATGTCATTGTCGCCCTTTTAAAAAATGAGGTCGACCACTGCCCACGTGACCCCAAAATGTCACCTTATAATGGAACAGGCAAAAAAAATAGAGGATAGATTTTTCACACCACCATCAATGACTAAAAAAATTAACCAGAGAATCCATTGACGAGATCCAAGAAGGAGGAGGTCCTAAGCACTATTATCAACAACAATTAGCTTCAAATCAGAGCTTCCAATGATCGATGTCTACTTGACCCAGATCTATCACCTCATAAAGGAACAGAAACTATATCTAAGGTGGAAATAGTCCTAAACACCATGGTTTATGAACAAAGTCACCATATCTATAGAAGGGTCTCTAAGACGACTGAAGCAAATAGCCATCGAAAGAAACATTGAGTCTCTAGGCTGAGAGGGAGATGAAGATCCAAACAAAAATCACCATATAGGATGATACAGGATAAACATGAGGAAAATAACACTAATTAAGTCTAGAGGAGAAGAAATATATGGGTATGAATAGGAAAAAATCAATACCAATAAAGGTTATTGGAGGAGAAATCCACACAAAATAACCTGGGTTCTCCCGAGAGTAGAGAGCTCCCGAGAGCTCCACCTCACCAATGGTAAATAATTATTAATATTTAAATGAAATAAATAGATTATAAAAATTATTATATGTTAAAAATAAATAATTAATACTTTTAAATAATCGACTACATAAATTTGGGATTCATTTTTTAAAATTAATAATAGTTAGAAGTAAGATTAAATTAAAATTGATATTTAAATATTGTGAATATATATACACACGCACTTATTTAAAATTATGTAAAATATGGGGGTAGTTTATAACCCTACAAAATTAATGAATAGAAGGTAAGGATTATAGTTCATCAGTAGGATTATGGTATTGACCACAGCGAGGTTCTAAGGAGTACAAGGAAGTATCATGGGAGGAACCACAGTGACACACTGACCATTTTGAGGCCAAATGGATTTGATCAATATCCTCTTCAACATACCCATATATGAAGGGTAATTCTCATAGTAGAATAAATGATGTGGTATAGTGATTTCATAGGTAGTATTTATAACACACGCATTTTAAAAATAAACATGATAATACCATCATCTTTTTTCCAGGCACGCAACAGTAAAGGAATTTTTGACAAGTTATTTATATATACATACATATATACATATATATATATATATATATAATAAATGTTAAGGCCATATTATATTCATAAAATTATAGGACATGTTTTTATAAGGGAACAGATAAAATTATAAAATGTAAATGGAATCGTATACATTGTCTTTAGCCTCACTTGCAGTATGTGATTTTCAAGATGTTTTTCATCGAACCCATTCAGCATGAATCTTGTGTTATTATTTCCTTAAGTAGTAATAAAAATCACACTTTTAGGGTTATTTATAGAGATATTTTGATGTTATAATATGTTGAATCTCTGGTAAGGGTTAAATAATTATATAAATTGTGTGTATTGAATTAAAATGAGCCACATGTTATTGTTGTATAAA
The DNA here is from genome assembly GCA_963277665.1 of Viscum album. NCBI lineage: Eukaryota > Viridiplantae > Streptophyta > Magnoliopsida > Santalales > Viscaceae > Viscum > Viscum album. The sequence continues at coordinate 770,291,424 of OY728131.1, forward strand.
ATAGAATAGTTTTCAAAACCTTATCATAGATAAATGAAAAATTATTCCTTAATGATAGTTTCATACCTAAATTATGAAATGTAAAGGATAATAAATTCTATAGAATAAATATTATAAGGATATTGGTCCTATTTTTACGTAAGTATGAGTTAACTCAAGCATGTAGGTATCTGGGTGAGTAAATATTTGGACAAAAATATGATTTATATATGAATAAAAAAGTGTAATGCATGAATAATAGTAGTAGAAGAAACCATTTAGTTATGATGATCATGTAATGTTGATTTCTCAATCATATATCAGGTTATTAAATAATAATTATTCAATAATATAATATATATTATACACATTGGTCATTGTCTTATTAAAGTATATCTTAATTTTTAGGTGGCCATTTAATGATGATTTTCTAATATTCTTTCACCCAAATTGTGCATATATACCCTATTTTTTAGGTTTTAAGATATATAGTGTGGTAATTAGATTGATTTTTATAATTTATCTTATGAGTTATGAAAAGAAGGGTTCTATGGGGTTCGATTATTAGTATGGGAAGGATATTTAATTTATCTTCTAGATGCAAAGTAAGATATATTATTTCCTTTAAGAAATTATCATTTGATGTTTAATGTATTTCAATTTAAATAATCCTCCTTCGGTATATTGTTATCAATAACCCATATTTTCTTTGAAAAGAGTCTCTCTTCATGGGTTAGTCACTTTTAATGTTTTAATTTATGTTTAAAATATTTCATTACAAAGTGTTGGAGTTGGTGTTGCCCTGAAAAATTTTCCCTTGTATTTTTTATTACATTGTATATTCATGGTATTTGAATGTAATATAATATAATTTCTTGTCACATCATAATTTTTCTTTCATGTGACAGTGTATGTGATAATGTCCTAAGGATATTTTCCATATAAATATTACATAGCAGTTCCTGGCTATGATGAGATACTTTTAATGTTATGATAGTATTCCTTAGACCCATTTGATTGGATGATATTTTTAGAAAATGCATAGATGATATAGGCTATCAAGGGTAGGATTATCATAAGACATTGAGACACTTTCTCATAGTGTTATCCCTAGGCAATATACATGAAGGGATGTTACGATAATATGACTTCCAATAATAATTCCACATGTTACATGTGTCATTAGATATTCATATTTAGAGTATTTTTTAATGATACTTTGAATCTAAGATTATTATTAATGTGTTTCATGAACCTCATGCATTGATGTAATTTTTAAATTGTGATATTAATAGTTCATGAAAAATTTGGATATGTTTGGTGTGTCATGAATCGAATGTAATTAATGAATAGTGAAAGAGAGGATTAGTCCCTTATGTTGAAAGTTAATATCTCAGTCCCATTAATGGAATAGAACATATAGATTAATTCCATATACATAGAGGTTTATCAGTGTGCTCAGTTCTAGAAAACAAAATAGAGTCAAACATATAGGTTAATGAAATAATCTATGCAACTTTTTTAATAAGAAATATCAGGACAAATATATTATATTCTCTATTTATCATTCAACCAACTACTTGTAATAATTTTCAAGATATTTACAAAACTATAACATACATATACATCCATATAACTAATCAATTCAAGTCATTAAACAATATACTCATGTTTATTTATTTCTAAGTCAAAAAATAGAAGCGATCAATATCTCCCCCATCACTAACATCTGCATGCTCATCACAATCATCAACATTGTCATCACAAATAGCACCATATAGAGTAGAATTAGCAAAAGTATCATCATCATAATCTTTATATATACAAATATCATCTTGACTACCACTAGGACCCTCATTGGTATCACTTGGGCATCGCTTAAAGAGTTAATCGATGACATATATGAATTAATTGTAGTATCATAATATAATGCAAGTGATTAACTTATAACTAACATATCTTTTAGGAAGTGATCAGTGATTAGTGATTAGTTTACTTCTTTCATGATCCTATAAAGCTATTTTTTAGCCCCAAGTACTTTTGTATGAGATATTTTCATATCAGTGGTCTGAGAGGTTTGAGAGTATACCAATGAGGTACAATACCTAGTGGGGATGATGTTTTTTCTGGATCAACATCGGACTCTCCCCTAGTGCTCCTCACCCAATACTTGACTCAAATGATCATATGGCCTGAAGTTTTAATCCTCTTTATCATTGAGGGACTCAAGGGAATACTGTTAAAAATATAAACAAGATATTTAATTATTAATTTCATATAAATATTTGAAATATTGATAAAAATTTAACAATATTTTCTTGTGTTTGTGCATTTACTGCACTTCCATTGTTTATCTTCCTACTCGAGAAAAATAATTTTTCTTGAGGCACATAGCCTTCAATGACCAATAAATCTTTCTACAAACTAAATTGATTATTATACACATATTCACAATATAAATATATTATAACCTTGAATAATAAGAAAAGGGAAAAAAATAAATTAATGAAAAATTCATAAATTTAAAAATGTGATAAAAATTGATGAAAAAATCATAAATAAAAGCTAATATTAAACACTTTATAATTTTAGCTACTCATTATGAACATTCTATAATATTTTAATATGAATTCTTTATATTTATTTCATAATATAAATTCTAAATTATTTATTATATGTAATTTCCTTTATATATATGAAATTTTTATTAAATATAGATATTTTATATTTAAATTTAATATAAAAACTATTTATTTTATCGATATTTAACATAATTAATAATATTTAATCATTGATAAAATCAATCATAAAAAAAATATTTTAATTTGGTTTCAATAATATCAAAATGAGGCCATTAATTGTAATAATTCAAATTATGTATTTATGAACAATTCATAATATTTAAATATAAACACTTTATTTCTATGTTATAAGGAATTATAATTGTGTAATGGACTAATTTCCATTATCAATTTATGCCAATTTTCTATTAGTTAATTAGGTCAATTAGACATTAGGCCATTATACCACTAAGCCAACTGGCAGTTAGTACATTAGGAAAATGGGTCGTTAGTCCAATCGGCCATTAGGCCATTAGGATGTTATTAAATTAGGATATTATTCTATTAGTACATTAGGCCAATTGGTCATTATATCTTTAGGCTATTAATCCCTTAGGTCATTAGGCTAATTGGTCATTAGTACTTTAAGATAGTTTTTCTAATATTGGTTGTTAGGACAATTGGCCATTAGGATATTAGGCCTATTGGTCATTGGTCTTTTAGTGAAATTGGTCCTTTAGTCCAATTGGTCTTTGGTCCATTAGGATAATTTTCCATTGATTTGTTAGGACAATTGTAATTAGGTTGTTGGGCCAATTGGCCATTAGGCTGTTATTCCAATTATCCATTCAGTCATTAGGCCAATTGGTCGTTAGTCCATTAGGACAATTGGCCATTAGGTTATTATTATAGTTTTCCATTAGGCCATTATCCCAATTGTTTGATAGGTCGTTAGTCCATTTGATTGTTAGGACATTAATCCATTTGGATGTTAGGTCATTAGGCCATTTGTTCGTTAGGCCGTTAGGCCATTTGGGCATTGGTCTGTTAGGCCATTTGGTTATTATGCGATTAAGAGGTTATTCCCATTGGTTGCTGGACCCATTGGATATTAGTCAATTATTATAATTGTCCAATTTTCCTTTAGACTTTTAGGTTGTTTGGAAATTAATCAAATTTTACATTAGGCTATTAATCCAATTGGTCATTATTCCATCAGGTCAATTGGCCAATTGGGTCATTAGGTCATTAGGCCAATTGGGTCATTAGGTCATTATTCCAATTGTCCATTAGTCTATTAGGATAATTGGTCATTAGACCATTAGGTTGTTAGTACATATGTCCATTAATCCATTAGGCCAATTGGTCATTAGGCCATTAGGATAAATGGCCAATTGGTCTTTGGTTCGTTAGGGAAATTGGCCAATTGATGTTAGGGTGTTGGGAAAAATGGCCATTGGGCCATTTGGCCAATTGGCCATTAGGATATTAGGCCAATTGGCATTAGGTTGTTGGGAAAATTGGCCATTATGTGGTTCATCCAATTATCCATTACTCCATTAGGTTAATTTTCCATTGGGTCGTTAAGCCTTTAGGCCAATTGTCCAATTATCCATTAAGTCATTATGCCAATTCGCCATTAAGCTGTTAGGCCATTAAGCCACTTTTCCATTATACAGTTAGGCCATTATCCCATTAGACTATTGGTATAATTGGTTGTTAGTCTGTTAGGTTGTTAGGCCAATTGGCCATTAGGTTATTAGGTGAATTGTCCCTTATGATGTTAAGAAAATTATCCCTTAGGCCATTAGTCCAATTTTCCATTAGTCCATTAGGCCATTAGTCCATTAGGACAATTTTCCATTAGTCCATTCAGCCACTAGTCCAATTTGTCATTAGCCCATTAGGCTAATTGGTTGTTAGGACTTTGGTCCAATTGGTCATTAGGCCAATTTTCCATTTTTTTCATTAGGTCGTTAGGTCGTTAGGTCGTTAGACCGTTAGGCCGTTAGGTCATTAGGTTGTTAGGTTGTTAGCCCGTTAGTCCATTAGGCCCTTATTCGGTTAGGCCCTGAGGCCGTTAGGCCCTCAGGCCATTATTCAATTAGGTTGTTAGGCCCTTCGACCCTTAGGACGTTAGGCCCTTAGGTCCTTAGGCCCTTAGGTCCTTAGGCCCTTAGGTCCTTAGGCCCTTAGGTCGTTAGTCCCTTAGGTCGTTGGGCCCTTAGGATGTTAGGCCATTAGGCCGTTAGGACCTTAGGTCGTTAGGCCCTTAGGCCGTTATTACCTTAGGCCAATAGGACCTTAGGTCTTTAGACCCTTAGGCCTTTATACCCTTAGTCCACTAGGTAGGTTGCTAGTCCCTTAGGTTGCTAGGCCCTTAGGCCGCTAGGCCCCTAAGGGCCACTAGGCCCTTAGGCCGCTGGGCCCTTATGTAACGCCCCTACCCCAGTCACCCAGAGTCGGTGAATTATTACATAACATTGGCATGATCACAAAAGATCAAGTTTCGAAAGACCGATTAGTTTAGTAGCCTTAGAATCACTATATACATTCATAATGTTTAAATTACATCATAAAATAAAAAACTACAACAACATCTTGTCTCCATAGACCACACTCATATCCCCTCATACTATCCCTACAGGTCATTCATAAAATACTTCTTCACATCCTGGGAAAAATAAAACATAGAAATAGGTGAGCTTAGATGCCCAGTAAGGATAACAATATAGTGGAAACTTTTATAAATAAGCATAAACATTTAAGGCAATGTATAACTAAAACAAAAGCCTTTTAAACTTGACCTTCAGCATAATATGGCAGAAATAAAGTGAAATAATTCCATTTACTTATTCACATGGATATTCTACTAATCTAATAATCGCACGCAATATCAATAACCACTTTCATAATGATGGAATGCATAATGCCAGACTATCATAACCACATAGTCAAGGCCTTGTGCCAAGACTACAAATAAGATTTTGTCAAGGCCTTGTGCCAAGACACAAGTTTTTCTCATGAGACCTACCTACGCATCAAGGAGCTATATCGGCCTTCACCCATCACTTACTAAGTCCAATTCATTCCTCATATGAACAGGTTTAAACATAACATAAAAATTCGTATTAAAACTAGCATATGAAATGTCTTTACTTTCTTCATAAACCATGAATGGTATAAAAATAACACATCAATAATCAAACATATCAAAAAACATGCAATAAAATATGGAAGTTTTGTATCATAATAAATCAACTTCAAATAATCTTAAAATCCATCAAAGGATGTTGACATAGATGAAATCAAAACTATTTGAGAGAAATATCTCTTTTTTTGAAATCATATAAAAAGTCACATAACTATGAAAGAAGACATTTACTTTGAAAATACTCCTATAAGCTTGTAATGGAAGCTTCGATGATTTTATAATGGTGGAAAATAGCCACACCCGCCTTATAAGTTAAAAAAAGACATTCTTACCTTAATTTTGTCGAAAAGGTTAAAAAGGACCTTGTTTGGAAAGAGATGGAAATATTCCTTTATAAAAATCTTATAAAAAGTAAAAAAAGGGTATAGATGACTTTATTTCATGGTCTATTAAATAGTAAAAATGTTTTGGAATACATTTTTAAGAAACATGGATGTGGATGATAAAGAGATCCCAGTAGATAATTACGTATAAAAAACCTCGGATAATGAAGAGATTGTGAAATAAACCCTTACCTTGTACTTTTCCTTGGTCGTGGGTAGTTTAACATTTTTTATAATGGTGAAATAATTTTTATTAAATTATACAAGAATTATATACATTAATATGATATCATATATGATCTTTTAACATTACTTTGTTAATAATATCTTAGTATTATCGTCGTTTCGGGTGTTAACTTACTCATTTTCTTTTATATGTTTTGTTACATAAGTCATGTTTTTTTATGGATAAGTTGTAACTTATTCATATCTAGAATGATATTAAGTCCTTATACATTATTTGTAATCATCAAATTAGAATTATTTTTGAATGGATATGATGGGGAATGAATCTCATCGCGTTCGTGGAGACGGTAGTCCGTACGTACACACAAGTGACAGTATCATTCTTTTGATATTAAAATCGTATATAATTGGATGGTATATCATATATACAGAATCATTATAATGTTATATTTATTATTTACTTCAATTACACATCATTATCATACCCATCCAAATAATAATTTTTTGAATAACAATTACACCACGGCGTGGAGACGGTAAGCCGTACGTACGCACGTATGGTGACATGCCATTCAAAGGATTGATAGAATACTGAATATGGTTGTACCATATTTATAATAACATCAAAGTATATAGAAGATACTGGAGTTATTATTTTAGAATGGAAATAACAAAGAAAGAAGAAGTGGAAGAATAAATGAACTTGAAAGAAGGTGGTGAAATCATTACCTCTTCTTCGGGTTCTTTCTTTTTGATTTGATCAAAAGGGATACTTGGGTTGGCTTTCTGATCAAAATAAGGCCTCTAGTTTGAATTGAGGTAAGTTTATAGAATATTTGGGAATGTTTTGGCCGATCCAAAAGGATTTGAAGATGTGAATTAGAGAGAAGGGGGAGTGCCCTTTTATAAGAGGGGTGAGGGGCACCTTAGGAAAAGATAGAAATATTTTTTTATAATAAATTCAAATTCAGTTTATAATGGCTCCAAACTGATTTATTTAGACTATAAGGTTGGTATGGGTCGAAAAAAACTCAAAAAATAGGTTTTATATAGGTTTGGGTCACTTTATTAGCTTTATCATTTAGTTTTAACTCTTAGTAAATTAGTTTAATATTTAGCATGTCTCTTTGTATTTTTATATTATATAGTTAATAAACTTACTATATACTTTCAAGAGACCCCCAAGTTGTCCATTAATGATACACCTACCATTATATAAGTCCTTTGGCCAAACCTAAATTTTTAGAAATAGAATATCAATTAATAATAAAATATTTGTTTTAAAAACTATTTTTTAACAATTTTGACACAATTTAATAATTGATTTTTTTTAGTCTTAAAAAATTTATTAATTCAAAAAAATCATTTAAGTAATATTAACATGTAATATTAACCAATAAAATTTGTTTATGTCATCAAAACTTTCAAATTATATTTATTTTAACATTTATAATACCAATTATTTGATTCTTTCATTAATAAGGAAAATACTGCGTCATTATTGTGTCATAAATAAATTTAATTATTAAATGTCTAAAAATTATAAATAAACTACCATTATGTAGGAAATATTTTTATCTTTCTAATGAATATTTATAGTAGAAAATATAACATATATAACCCTATGTAAAAATTCTTTTTCTAAAAGATATATGCTTATGTCATTTTTGTATTTACTTTAACTTAATTAATATAAAGTGTCATTATCACTTACAAGTGGCTCCATGGGGTCCCAAAATAGACCCAAAGATGACCATGGTCGGACATGTATCAACCAATAGGGTTAGGGCACGTTTTAGGATAATTTAATATTATTATAATATTATTGTTTTACCCTTATTTACCGGATTTACCCTTTAACCATGGTAAATAAAATATTTACCGAAGTAATTATTCAAAATTTCTAAAAATAAAAGTTACCTATTTACCCAATTTGGACCTCATGATTATAAATATGGAATCCATCTTTCTAAATTCCAAATACATAAGTGGCAGAAATTAATTTAAAATTAATTTCCGCTATCAAAACAAAAAGCGTGTTTTTAAAAAGTAATAACTATCAAAAGATTGACACTTGGTTATGTTCAGTTTAAATGTGAAATTACATCCAATGACTAAAATTTTATTAAATGGTAAAAATATAATCTAGTTATACTTTAAAACCACTCAATAGTATAATTTATACCTATAAATTATTTTGATTAAAAAAATTGTTTTTAATTAAAATAAAGTATTTTTCACTATTCATAAAAAAATGAATGTTTTCAGAAAAATACCAAAACTTAACCCTAGGATAATTTTTATATTCTGAATTAAAAACTTAAGTATATTTTACCAAATTCAAAACATAGAAGTTTCATTTATTAATTTAAAATTAATTCCCGTTGTCAAAACCAAAAGGCGTATTTTTAAGAAACAATATCTATCAAAAGATTGACACTTGTTTATGTCCAATATCAAAGTGAAATTACTTACAATGACCAGAATTTGATTAAATGGTAAAAATATAATCTATTTATACTTAAAACCCATTAAAATATATAATTTAACACTATAAATTATTTTTATTAAAAAAATTGTTTTCAGTTAAAATATAGTATTTTTCACTATTCACCCAAATATGAAAGTTATCAGAAAAGCACCAAAAATTTATTGAAACTAAATTCTTATGTCTCAATTCTAAATAAGAAGTTTATTTTGTCAAAGATAATATATAAAAGTTTCAAATATTGGATTTAAAAAGGGTTCATCATTAAAAGGAGGTAAAAGCGCATTTTTTGAAATAAATACTTCTTTTATCTAAAAAAATTAATTTGTTCTTATATTATGTCTAAGAAACTCATAATATGGATTATAAAATTATAAGGATTATATATAGTTAAATATTCAGTTAATACTATCCATAAACACTTTTGAATGGCTAGTTTGGTAATCTTGTGGTGCGCTCGAACCCGTTGTTGTGTGTAGTGAAATTTATTGAAATACATTGAAGAAATAACATACTATGAAATCTTGGGGTATTACATTCTTCCCTCCTTCAATAAATTGTGTCCTCACAATTTTAAATTGTTCTTCTAAAATAAAATGTTGAAAATAGAAAATACCTTTGGGAAAACCCACATTGGAAATTAAGTTAATAAAATTTAGTCTTAATAAGAGGAAAAGGAAAATGAAAGGGTCGCCACCAAATTATTATCTTGATTAGGAGAACATTGGTGGAAATTAGAGACATGTAATTGGAGGAAAAAGTAAATATTTATAGTTAGTGATTGAGGTCATCAATCACAAACAAGTGTAAAATTTAGGGCCTCAAATTCATCAATCTATGATTATTTAAAATACCATCGGTTAAACAAAACATAAGGTATTAGGATAACACATTTTTGGTTTTAAGATCCCTTCACTAAAGTTTAAGAATTAATTTCTTCATAGAATAAGAGAATAAGAAAAATATATACTTAACAAGTAGAGTTCCATCCTTTAACTTATTTCTACCAAAAACTCATCTTTCACTCTAAAAGATAATAGAACTTAAATAAATATTATATTTATACTATTTGTATAGAGTTCCATCCTTTAACTAATTTATACCACAAACTCATCTTCCATTATAAAAGATAATAGAACTTTAAAAAATATTTTATTTATATTATTCGTATAGGGTTCTAAAAAATAAATTTATAATTCATCTACCAGACCTTTTAAAAAAACTATACTATTCAATCCAGGACATCACGTGGACCAGTGGTAGGTGATACTCCCTTGTCGCCCTTCGATTATGGGTTCAAGACTCGTGGCCTTGCCGGACGCGACAGGTTTCTACCCAACCTCTGGGTTGTCCTTTCGTGGAAATCCAAAAATAATCTCAAACAAGAATTATCTAAAATACTTCTGTCCAAACTCACAGTCCAAAATTTATAAGGAAGGTAAACACAATGAAGATCCTTTTTTTCGCATAATAACATGTGAACACCTTCATCGTGTATTATTTTAAAACACTGCAACATCCTAAATTACCATAAAACCTTATTGATTACATTCAAGATCCCTTATTCCTTATAGAATACTAGATATACTCCTTCTATCCAAAAATGTTGTAAACTCCAACAATGATGGAATATACAAATCATTAATCAGTTTCAAGGTAGTCAAGAATATCCAATATAATTTATCCATATCAATCATGTATTATTCCAAAATCACTACCTCGGTATCAGAACCATATTATGGTTTATCTTTCTCTCAACCATATATTTTCCAAAAATTTAACCTGTTATTGAGTCGCTTTTCTTGGTTCCACACAATCTCAAGTCCTTAATGAAATAGTACTGCAGTACAATCCTTATATACTCCATAATTATTATAACCATTACATCGTTAATACAACGCTCAAATGACATAATTCTTTAATAACAACATAAGAACTCTAATCATTCCTCCTCATATGTGGTAGTATAATAACTTGATTATTATCCAACAGCATCATTTGGGGCATACTCTGATGATTTGGACATTGGTTTGCGTAGTGTCCCAACTCTTTGCAGATGAATCATTGTACATTTGAAACCTTGTTTTTACCCTTGCAGTCACGTACTTGGTGTCCTTTTTCTCCACACTTATAACAAACTCTCATTCCCTTCAGGCAGGTTCTAGGGTGTTTCTTCCCACAGTTATCACATATGGGAAAATTCTTCTTTTCCCTCTTCCCTTTATCTATATTTCTCTCTTATATCCTTTTCTTCTCTTTCTTCCCTTCAAATCCATAGGACTCAGATAATTCATTAATTATCTTATTAAAACATGATATTATTTCTTCATATGTTGAGAATACATGGGAGACAATTTCCCTTCCAAATGTTGGCTTAATTCTGTGAAAGATATGATCCTTCTTTGTCTTTGGATCATACGTATTACTGGAGTTCACATTCCTTCTACCGGGTACCATTTATATACAATGGAATACACTAGGTCAGTTTATGAATTGCAATGAATAATTCCAAACTTGTAAAATACCTAACATAGATTGAACAATTTATAGATATTATCCATAATCATAAAAATGTTTTCTTTGAGAAAGTATATACTCATAAACCCTTCATAATGGTTTGTAAATAAAATGAGAATTATCCTAAGCATATCCCCCAGGTGTGTCGTAACCAAGAGTGTAGCAAGGCCCATTTTCGTGCACCAGTTCTCGTTCGAGTCTATCTCAAAGTGGTGTTTCCAGGTTTTATCCCTAGGTATATCTATGATAGAGCCGCCTCTACCTGCTCGTATCCAGATAGGTATGTATTTCATGGAAAACTCACAAAATCTCTACAATACCAAAATTCTAGGAATTTCTTTTATACTAATCCTCAAAGTCAATCTTAGGTCTATGTGCTCTAATCAGAGTTTATCTAAATCTAGCTTCCAAGGTTTGTACTAAACTTCCTCTGATACCAACTATAACGCCCCAACCCCAGTTACCCAGATTCGGTGCATTATTACATAACATTGGCATGATCACAAAAGATCATGTCTCTAAAGACTGGTTAGTTTAGTAGCCTTGGAATCACTAGATACATTCATAATTTTTACATGACATCATAAAGTAAAAAACTACAACAACATCTTGTCTCCATAGACCACACTCATATCCCCTCACACTATCCCTGCAGGTCATTCCTAAAATACTTCTTCACATCCTGCAAAAAATAAAACATAGCAAGGGGTGAGCTCAGATGCCCAGTAAGGATAACTATATAGCGGAAAATTTCATAAATAAGCATAAACATTTAAGGCAATGTATAACTAAAACAAAAGCCTTTTAAACTTAAACTTCAGCATAATATGGCAGAAAAAGATGAAATAATTTCATTTACTTATTCACATGGATATTCTACTAATCGAATAATCATATGCAATATCAATAACCACTTTCATAATGATGGAATGCATAATGCTAGACTATCATAACCACATAGTCAAGGCCTTGTGCCAAGACTAAAAATAAGATTTTTTCAAGGCTTTGTTCCAAGACACTATTTTGTTTCATGAGACCTACCAATGCATCGAGGATCTATATCAGGCTCCACTCATCACTTACTAATTCCAATGCATTCCTCATATGAACAGGTTTAAACATAACATAAACATTCGTATTAAAACTAGCATACGAAATGTCAATACTTTATCCATAAACCATGAATGGTATAAAAATAACACATCCATAGTCAAACATATCAAAAAACCTTCAATATAATATGGAAGTTTTGTATCATAATAAATCAACTTCAAATAAGCTTAAAATCCATCAAAGGATGTTGACATAGATGAAATCTAAACTATTTGAGGGAAAAATATCTCTTTTTTTTTAAATTATTTTAAAGTCACATAATTATAAAAGAAAACATTTACTTTGAAAATATTCTTATAAGCTTTTAAGGTAATCTTCGATAATTTTATAACGGTGTAAAATAGATGCACCCACCGTATAAGTGAAAAAAAGACATTCTTACCTTAATTTTGTTGAAAAGGTTAAAAAGGACCTTGTTTGGGAAACGATGGAAAGATTCCTTTATAAAAATCTTATAAAAAGTCAAAAAAGGGTATAAATGACCTTAAACCATGTTCAAGTAAATAGTAAAAATGTTTTGGAATACATTTTTAAGAAACATGGATGTGGATGATAAAGAGATCCCAGTAGATAATTACGTATAAACAACCTCGGATAATGAAGAGATTGTGAAATAAACCCTTACCTTGTACTTTTCCTTGGTCGTGGGTAGTTTAACATCATGTATAATGGTGAAATAATTGTTATTAAATTATAAAAGTATTATATACATTAATATGATATCATATATGATCTTTTAACATTGCTTTGTTAATAATATCTTAGTATTACCATCGTTTCGGGTGTTAACTTACTAGTTTTCTTTTATATGTTTTATTATATAAGTTGTGTTTGTTATGGATAGGTTGTATATTATTCATATCCATAATGATATCAAGTCCATAAAAATTATTTTTAATCATCAAATGAGAATTATTTTTGAATGGATATGATGGGGAATGAATCTCATCGCATTCGTGGAGACAGTAGTCCGTACGTACGCACGAGCGACAATATCATTCTTTTGATATTAAAATCCTATATAATTGGATGGTATATCACATATAAAGAATAATTATAATTTTATATTTATTATTTACTTCAATTTTACATCATTATCATACCCATCAAAATAATAATTTTTTGAATAACAATTACACCACGACGTGGAGACGGTAAGTTGTACGTACGCACGTATGGTGACATGTCATTCAAAGGATGGATATAATACTTAATATGGTTGTACCATATTTATAATAACATCACAGTATATAGAAGATACTGGATTTATTATTTTATAATGGAAATAACAAATAAAGAAGAAGTGGAAGAAGAAAGGAACTTAAAAGAGGGTGGTGAAATCATCACCTCTTCTTCAGGTTCTTTCTTTCTGATTTGATCAAAAGGGCTCCTTAGTTTGGATTTATGATCAAAATAAGGACTCTAAGTGTAAGTGAGGGAATTTGAGAGAATATTTGGGCAGGGTTTTTCCAAGCCAAAAGGCTTTGAAGATGTTAATTAGAGAGAAGGGGGAGTTCCCTTTTATAAGAGGGGTGAGGGGAACCATAGGAAAGAATAGAAATATTATTTTATAATAAATTCATATTCAGTTTCTAATGGCTACAAACTGATTTATTTCGAGGATAAGTTGGGTATGGGTTGAAAAAAAATCAAAAAAATAGTTTTTAGACAGGTTTGGGTCACTTTATTAACCTTATCTTTTAGTTTTAACTCCTAGTTAATTAGTTTGACATTTACCATGTCTCTTTGTATTTTTATATTATATAGATAATAAACTTACTATAAACTTCCAAGAGACCCCAAAGTTGTCAATTAATGATACACATATCATTATATAAGTCCTTTGGCCAAACCTTATATTTTTAGGAATAGAATATCAATTAATAATATAATATTTGTTTTAAAAACTCTTTTATGACAATTTTGACACTATTTAATAATTGATTTTTCTTAAAGTCTTAACAACTTTATTAATTCAAACCAAATTCATTTAAGTAATTATAAAATTTCATATTAACTAATAAAATTCTTTTATGTCATTAAAACTTTTAAATTATATTTCTTTTAACATTTATAATACCAATTATTTGATTCCTTCATTATTAAGGAAAATACTGCATCATTATTATGTCATAAATAAATTTAATTATTCAATGTCTAAAAATTATAAATAAAATAATATTATGTAGGAAATATTTTTATATTTTTAATTAATATTTATAGTCTAAAATATAACATATATAACCCTATGTAAAAATTGTTTTTCTAAAAGATATATGCTTATGTCATTTTTGTATTTACTTTAACTTAATTAATATAAAGTGTCATTATCACTTACAAGTGGCTCCATGGGGTCCGAAAATCGACCCAAAGATGCCCATGGTCAGAATTTTATCAACCAATATGGTTAGGACACGTTTTATGGTAATTTAATATTATTATAATATTATTTTTTTACCCTTATTTACCGGATTTACCCTTTAACCATGGTAAATAAAATATTTACCGAAGTAATTATTCAAAATGTCTAAAAATAAAATTTACCTATTTACACAATTTGGAACTCATGATTCTAAATATGGAATCCATTTCTCTAAATTCCAAATACAGAAGTGGCAGAAATTAATTTAAAATTAATTTCTGCTATCAAAACAAAAAGCGTGTTTTTAAGAAGTAATAACTATCAAAAGATTGACACTTGCTTATGTCCAGTTTAAATGTCAAATTACGCCCAATGACTAACATTGTATTAAATGGTAAAAATATAATCTAATTATACTTTAAAACCACTCAATAGTATAATTTATCACTATAAATTATTTTTATTAAAAAAAATTGTTTTTAATTAAAATTTAGTATTTTTCACTATTCATCAAAAATTGAATGTTTTCAGAAAAATACCAAAAATTCACCCTAATATAGTATTGAAATTCCAAATTCAAAACTGAAGTCTACTTTACCAAATTCAAAACATATAAGTTTCATTTATTAATTTAAAATTAATTCCCGTTGTCAAAACCAAAAGGCGTATTTTTAAGAAACAATATCTATCAAAAGATTGACACTTATTTATGTCCAATCTCAAATTGAAATTACTTACAATGACCAGAATTGGATTAAATTATAAAAATATAATCTATTTATACTTACAAACCATTATAATGTATAATATAACACTATAAATTATTTTTATTAAAAAAAAATATTTTCAGTTAAAATATAGTATTTTTCACTATTCACCCAAATATGAAAGTTATCAGAAAAGAACCAAAAAATTATTAAAACTAAATTCTTATGTAACGATTCTATAGAAGAAGATTATTTTGTCAAATATAATATATAAAAGTTTCAAATATTGGATTTAAAAAGGTTTCATCATTAAAAGGAGGTAAAAGTGCATTTTTTGAAATAAATTCTTCTTTTATCTAAAAAAATGAATTTGTTCTTACATTATGTCTAAGAAACTCATAATATGGATTGTAGAATTGTAAGGATAATATATAGTTAAATATTCAGTTAATACTATTCATAACCGCTTTTGAACAGCTAGTTTGGTAATCTTGTGGTGCGCTCGAACCGGGTGTTGCGTGTAGTGCAAGTTATTGAATTACTTTGAAGAAATAACATACTATGAAATCTTAGGGTGTTACACCTTAGGCCTATGGGCCCTTAGGCCGCTGGTCCCTTATGCCACTGGTCCCTTAGGCCACTAGGCCCTTAGGCCTCTAGGCCGTTAGGCCATTAGTCCCTTAGGTCGTTAGGTCATTAGACCAATTTTCTATTATATTGTTAGGATAATTGTCCACTAGTTTTTTAGTCCAATTGGTCATTAGGTCATTATGGTGTTAGGTAATTAGGTCATCGGACCATTAGTTTATTAGGCCATTAGACCATTGGGCCATTAGGCCAAATGATCATTAGGTCATTAGGCCAACTAGCCATTAAGCTGTTAGGCCAACTGGCCATTAGTTCATTAGACCAATTGGAAATTAGTTCCTTATCACAATTTTTTATTATTACATTAGGTCAATAGGTCAATTAGATAATTGAACATTATGTTGTTATCCCAATTGGTTTGTTAGTTCATTAGACCAATTGGGAATGAGGTGTTTAGGTCATTAGGCCAATTAGTTGTTAGGTTGTTAGGCCAATTGTCCATTAGTCCATTATGTCAATTGTTCTTTAGTCCATTATACAATTAGGAAAGTTTTCCTTGAGGTTGTTAGGCCAATCGGCCATTATGACAATTGGCCATTAGGACATTACACCATTAGGTTGTTAGGACAATTGACTGTTAGGCCATTAGGATGTTAGGCCAATTGACTATTAGGACATTAGGCCATTAGGCCAATTGACCGTTAGGACATTAGGCCATTAGTCCAATTGACTGTTAGGTTGTTAGTCCATTATTCCAATTTTCCATTAGGTCATTGGGTCATTAAGCCAATTGGACAATTAGAGAATTGTCCAATAGGCCATTAGGCTATTAGACCACTAGGCCAATTGGCCAATTTTCTATTATGCCCTTAGGTCATTAGGACATTAGGCCATTAGGACAATTGGTCATTAATAAAAAAATTTGTTAAGAAATTAGGCCATTATTCCAATTGTCCAACCATACATTAGGTTGTTAGGCTATTAGGCCATTAGGTCAATTGATCGTTAGGTGATTAGGCTGTTATTCCACTAGGCTATTATATCATTAGGTTTTTGGCCATTGGGAAATTATTCCAATTTTCCATAAGTCCATTAAACCAATTGTTCAATTTGTTGTTAGTCCTTTATCCTAATAGGCCATTATTTCATTAATCCAATTGTTCATTAGTCCATTAGGACAATTACATTTTTTCATTAGGAAATTAGGCCATTAGGCCAATTTTCCCTTCTTACATTATTCCAAATGTCCAATTGGATATTATGCCATTATGTTGTTAGGCCATTATGACATTAGGCCAATTGGCCAAATTTCCATTAGGACAATTTGTTGTTAGGATGTTAGTTCGTTAGGCCATTAGGGAACTAGGGCATCAGGACAATTCGTCATTAGGTTGTTAGTCCATTAGGCCAACTGGCCAATTTGTCATTAGGCCGTTAGGTCATTAGGGAAATTGGTCATTAGGCCATTATGTCATTATGACAATTGTCCCTTAGTCCATTAGGTCAATTGTCCATAAGTTCATTAAGTCAATTGGCCAATTGGTCGCATGGTCATTAGGCCAATTGGTCAGTTGGCCATTAGGCCAATTGGTGAGTTGGACATTGGGCCTTTAGGCCAATTGGTCATTAGGCCAATAATCTATTAGTCATTAGGCCAATTGGCCATTTGTTTCCTAGCCCATTAGGCCATTAGGAAAAAATTTCATTAGGTTGTTAGGTCATTAGGCCATTGGGCCAATTGAAAGGGGTATTTTTATCCTTATATTAAAGGGATTAATGAAAATAAAACTTAACATTCAACATGAAAATATAACTAAGTAACAATATAAATTTAGATATTATTTCCATTCATATTAAATTACCTAGTGCTTCTCATTCTCGAGCATTGTAGTTCTCCTCAATGTGTGTAGATACATCATTGAATATTTTTTCTTTTTTCCAAGGAATCATTAAAAAATCAATACAAGTAGTAAGAATTAAATTTTATATGCAAAACATTAAAGATTGTGAATAACATAAACTCATCACTCTTCCAATATGCGATAATTTTGGATATTGTGTTGTTGGGAATTTGGGGAATATGGGTACACCCTCTAAATTAGAACTGACTCTGATCCTCCAACCAACATATAACTCATTATTATCTAATCTCCATAACTCCCCAATATCCATCAACCTTTCAACATTTTTAGCTTCACTATAGGTAAAGTTAAACTAATATTGCAATGAAAATGTTAATTCATATAAATACACAAATAATATAGATATAAATTTAACAAATTTTCTTACCCATATCTCTATTCTTGATTTGTCCTTGATTTCATTACGAATATGTTTCCATGAGACTGGTTCCACCGGAATGATATCATGGTACTTGGCTATAGTAGATATGTAACTTCTACACTACTTGAAATTTTTACTTATCATCTAATTTTCTTCATTGTAATCCACCATTATTTGTGTTTGGAGATTTCAGCCTTCTCGCATATGTTTGTGCCCACATAACCTACTAGAAGAACCCATTGAATAAGATAAAAGGGTGGAAATAATAATTAAGTCACGGTACAATAGGAAAAAATGATGTGATATAATTTGAAACACTTGTAATAAAAAACCCTAATATAGGATACTCAATAGGCTCTGATAGATCTATGGAATGTCCTGGATCAGTAGCCTCTGAATGATGTTTATATTACAATGCCTTCTCTAGGTGATCTAAATGTACTAGAGTGGAAGTTGAGGGAGTAGAACCATCAGATCCTAGATGGGTTGTAGGAAATGGAGGCGATGTAGATATTGCAGGATATGGGTAGTATATTTGGGGATATATCAAATGATATAGAAATGGTAAAGGTGGAAACATATGTGGAGGAGGCATAGACATTGTATGGGAAGAAGAGGCTAAATTAAATAATGATTTAGGAATGGGTGGGAAAATCCCTAGAGGCTCAAGTGGAGAATAAAAAGGTGTGGAAGATGGAGTGTCTGTTGGTGGTTCCGGGTGGGAACATGTATGTTGGGTGCTCTGTCTAGGTCTAAGAGCATCCTCACTCGAACCCATGCTAGTAGGATGAGGTGGAGTCAACTATGGTACAACAGTATATCCCTAAAAAATGATAAAAATATGAACATAAAATTATATTTATTGTATAAGAAAAATATAAAAATTATTACACTTACTAAGGAAATCAGAGGAGGTAACTCATACTGGTGCATTTGTTAATCAGTATCAAATAATTGCTTCCTTTGAAATTCTGTAGTATTTTTTATAATCTGCTTAAGAATAAAATGTACATTTTTTAGAAACTATTTTTAAAAATCATGCTTAAAATTTATAATTCAAATAATTCTTAAAACAATATCATAACATATTTTAGTAAAAATAATTTAAAACGAAGTTATACTTTTTTTAAAAATCCTATTTTAAACCTGGTTTCCGAAATTGAAATAAATCTAATTAAATGAAACGAAATACTAAAACATACATATCATTCCCAGATGAAAATAAATTAAATTAATTACAGTAATATCAACCTAATAAACCCATTTCAAGGTAAACTAAATGGACTGTGAACATATATGGTTTCTTCTATATATTACCCGCTATTACATTATGTTCAACATCAACTCTCACAATGGGACAATTTGAGTCATCAAATGAAATATTTTGGTCAACACAAATGGGATAGTCAATGGTGTCAATTTCATCCCTAGCATCATGAAAAATATGTCTTGGGATTGCTTCATTAATTACACTATAATCAGGTATCATATGATCTTTCACACGGAACACTTATTTTTCCATTGATGCCAAAATTTATGGTTCATTGGTAGCCAGGAATTGAATCATGTCAATATATCTAAATAAAAAATCATCAATAAGTTTACCATGTCTCATCATTGAATTGAACTACTTAAATTTCATCATAGGGACTCGACCTTGAAGTAGTAATCCAATAACAAATTTTTCTCAAAAATTATATAATAACATACATTTTCATATATGGTCTGATTATCTGATACACTTTCATACTAGTCTGGTGTAGCATTTAACATAAATCCATCATGATGTGTTCTTGTTTTCACCACTTGATTAGTTGTAACAAATTTATACACATTGATTATTAAATATTTTCATTCAAAAACCAAAGAATTTGGACCAAAAGACAACACTCTAAATTATTGAGAAATGAAGTCAACAGGTAAACTCAATTCCTAAAATATATTTGAATAATAAAATTAAATGAATATCTATATTTTAAATTCATTAAATTAATGGTCATACCTTTTATTTCAACCAAGTATGAAACTCTTGGCTATGAAAATACTCTCTCCTTCTTAAAGGAAAAGTTTTATGAACTATACTTATCATTTGTTTATGTTACTTACATAAAATTATAATAAAAGTTTAAGGTATATGTTAAATGAAATAGTATGAGATAACATATAAATATTCAAATTAATTACTTGATATAGTCAACAAACAAACCATGGTTAAACAAGACTATGTGATGTGTTATATCTCTCTCTTTAGGTCTCAATGTAACGAATGTATATGACCCAGGAATTCCTTATATTTGGGTAAGATATGGAAATTAGGGCTCAATTTCCCTATACTTATCATATTCATTTCTCATTGTCTAGTTATTTCTTGTGATCATATAATAAAAATACATTGTACAAAAATCTATACATTCTTGATCTAGATAACCTCTCATAATGAAACCTTAAATATGATTCTTATTTTAGACATATGATTTCATTATGCACATATTTCTTTTAGTGGGATACATCCAATGAAAATAAATAGGTCCCCCAAGAAATGTTTCAGTTGGATGATGAACTATTGAATGCAGTATGTGGGTGAAAACAATAGAGAAAGTTTTTTTATCTCACACAAAATTAATGGCGCCTCTTTATATATTTCCATCAAGAAAGACTTAAATAACCTTTTAGCACAAAGGTATCTAGAAAATTGCACAAGCAAATCACTGCCAAACTTCAATTATTGGATAGAAAATTTCTGATTTCTATTGTAATCAATTCCTAGTGAAGGTTGTGGTAATCATGAGTTTTTAGGGATTTTAGTTTCAAATCCATTTTGTTGACTCATTTATATGTGTTACTAAAATATCCATCAGGAAACATTATATTCTATAATAATTATAGAAATTAATTTTTCCATAAATTTTTAATCATATAAGAATTGAAAGGAACTTTCCATTTTATTTCACCTATACACACAGGATGTAGTTCTGGCCGAATACGCCAATCCAACTAGTCCTGGAGAGATCAGAAGTCATTTTTGGTCTTCCCCTTAATATTTAGAAGAATTTAAAGTAAATTTTCACATATATTTTTCTCAATGTGCATTACATAAAAATAATGACGTAAAAAATTGGTAGACTAATATGAAAACTCAAAAATGATACTTCTCTTTTCCAATTGTAAGTGGCTTCAATTTCAACATTTTTCTCTTTTTAGATTTCATCTAAACTTTCCCTAATGAAAAAATGAGATATTTCAATTAATTAAGCCATCACTTACTGACATACATTGAGATGGTTTTTTAGTATCAATAGTATTATCAAACCTTTGATGATTCTTCCTATATTGATGATCCATTGGAAAGAATCATCGATGCCCTGTGAAACTGAAACTACAATGATATTTAAGCCTTATCGATTGTGTATTATTTATACAAATAGGACATGATAGTTTTACATTTGTGCTTCAATTATACATCATTTCATGATCAGGGAAATCATTTATAGTCCACATAAATGCAGAATACATCTAAAATATATTTTTTGAAGAAACATCAAATGTGAACACACTCATTTTTCAAAGCTACTCCAACTCTCTTATTAAAGGTTACAAGTATACGTCTATATAATTTACAGTATTATAAGGTCTAGATATTATTATACTCAAGAAATTGAAAAAAAATCATTCACATCCATGAAAAAAGATAATAAACGTGAATAAAAATGGACTCGTTTTGTGATCAGTAAGCATATGGCCGAACAGATTAAAACCATCACAAGATAGACCCAACCTGACATTACACACCTCAACTAAAAAATCAAGATGTTTTGAATCAAATGCCTGCTATGATAATCCATCTATAGGATGAAACAACTCTTCATTAACTTTAATTCTCTCAACAGCATGTCATCGCATATTGGATGATATTTCTACATACATGAATAGATTTTGAAGCCTGGTTCAATAAAAAGTGCCGGATGACTTTTTGTGGAACATGATATGGTTTTCCATCTACATTTTCCTTCCATCAAGATGTATCATATTCTTTATAGTCATTAAGTTCATTTTTTCCTCCCAAAATAAATTTCAATCTTTCAGACAAGCATGAATTTTATTAATAGAAAATCTAAGCTTCTTAATTAACTTCTATTACCTATAATGGTTTGAGGGAATATTTTCATCATCAATAATAAATTCCTTCAAAATTTTAAGAATATAATCAGTGTAGGTATTATAAATTCCATTAATTATTTTTCCATGATATAACCATATTAAAAATTCAAACTTTTTCATTTTAGTACATTCCTGATATACAGGAGTTCTAGAATAATCCATTTAATTTTTCACTCTATCAACATTATCATCTTCAGTATTTTCCTCATGTGTACTGAAATCATTTCCTTCTTATAGTGGCATACTATCTCTCTCATGATGATGCAAAAAAGGAAACCATTCAAATAAAAAATTCTCCATACCACTTTTTTTTCCATTCTTAAATAGTAGAATATTTTCTTGTCTCTCCATTGTGATACCAAACATAATAGTTTTTTAATCCAAAATTTGTTATATGATAGCTAACATTTTCTTGTATTAACCATGGTATTCCAATATAATTATAACATGGACACTGTATAGGACCTCTATTTGAATCATTGTTAAATGAAAAATAAAAAAATTACAAATTCTATTGAAACTCAGTTGAAATAAAATTTCTATGATACATATAGTTTCTATCCATTCTATTATAAGGAAAAAAATTATGTTCCAATAAAAAATGTAAACCATAATTACAATGATATCCAAATTCAAATAAAAATTAAAATTATAGTGAACATGAAATTAAATAACTGTGATTCCCCCATAGCCGGTGGTTACTAAGCATCCAATAGAATCCCTTGATGGAAGAAACAAAAATGACACTACAAATATTTATGAGGAAGACCCTACGGTGCGGGATGCATATCAGTATTATTATGATGTGAGTGATGAATTGGAATCTTGGATGGAAGAGTAAGATGAAATTGTTTTTATAAGATATAGGGCTGGTGAAATCTTTGCGAACACTTGCCTACAAATCAGAAAGTGAATTTTCATGAAGATGGTTGAAAAATACAAGAAACATCCAGATTTTAACTTCAAGGACATTCCATGACAATGAATTATTTGTCCTATGGACTACTTGGTTTGGTGATTGAAGTTGTAGCTTTGTTCTTTCTGAAGAAGCAGCTTGTCTTTTCGAAGAAGGTTTTTTAGAAAAAAAATTCAGTGAGGAGCATTGGTGGTTTCCTCACTTATGGGACAGATGCGATGAGGGGTTGATGCTTGTTGAATTCCTTGTTGGTGTTGTTGCATATATGCCTATTGCTTCTTGATTTTATGGTCTGTGGGATTTTGGGCTCCCTTCTATTTAAGCAGACAAGATGTGTAACTAATGGAGTCCACCTGAGGCTAATCTTCATCGGAATTCATTGTTCTTTCTGAAGGATCTTGGATGGCTTTCTGATTTTGTTATGATGAGTGCATTTCATTTTTTGAAACTTATCTGGTACTTCGGGTGAGCTGATGCAGTTTATGCTGGTGACTATGTTTGACATCAGTGTGTCTGCTTTTTATGAGTGTTTTTTCAGAGATGGCAGGTTCTAGATATCTTCCACTGACCTTCTTGGAGTAAGTCTTTTAATGATCGATAACAGGTTGTTTTGGTCATTTTCAGTGATTCAGTTTGTTTTTCTTGAAAATATCATTTTCCCCTCAATCCCCTGTTAGTGTAAGTTATTTACACCTCATGTTTGTAATTTTATCCTTTGATTTTAATAAATTCCATTGGGGCATGAATTAGGTTACCAATTTATGTCACCGTTTTAAAAAAATATATGAAACCAAATTTAATAGAATGTAATATGTAAGTGAACATTATATAATACTTACTATCCATCCCAATAAAGAATAAGGCATAACATAAGAAAGAAACAAGGCATTATCATATAAGGTATTCCAAAACTCTAGAAAACATTTAAATATCTTTGAAAAATATCCCTTACCAATCCAACTATCATGAATACGATTCAAGTTTAAACCACCTAAACTATATGGTCTGTATACTTGCTCACTAGAAATCACATCTATAGAAATATCCATAATACTAAACAAATAATAGAGGATAGCACATGGAACTGTATTCAAATCTAGGGATGTGTTAAAACTGGAAGATGAAATGACCCCCAAAAACAAGTACTTCATCTTCATAGTAGACCATTCTGGGAGGCCTATATTAAAACAACATGATAAATCAACCTTACATGGTCATTCCCCCTAAATAAAACCACTCTCTAAAATAATAAAAATGACTTAAAAAATTCTTGTTTTTAAAAATGTGGGCCTCCTTATTTAATGAGTTACAAAAAAATAAATGATAAATACCGAGAATAAAACCACCATATAGGAAACACCTCAGAAAACAATTTCAAAAAATAGAAACCTTGTTTGATTACAAAACATTCACATTTTCAAACAATTTAAAACCACCCACTAATGGGATAAATCCCCGTAATTCAGAAAAATATACTTTTGGAAATCACCAATTTTTTTAAAGCATATTATTACCGACATAAGTTTTTTGAAAACACCATTTTATCATGATTATAAAACTAATTACCATTAAAAAAATATCTTATAATAATCTATTTATATTTCATAATGTTTCCAACTAGACTAGTTTAATACCAAAACACCACCTACACTTCACATGTTAAAAATAACTAGTCTTGAAATACCCTTAAAGTGGGTATAATTTCCTTTGCAAGAAAATACCAAATAGTTTTAGAAACATATTCCATTTCACAAAAAACCCTAATAAATAACATAAAATAAAAAAACATATCGTGGAATCCATTTTTCACACAAACAAATCCATTTTTTTCAATAATGGAATAATTATAACATTCCAAAAAATTAATTTAGGCTTTATGATAGAAATAACACCTGGCCACTGAAGAATACAAGAGAAGAAATAAAAAGAAGGGAAAGAAATATTACCTCTTACTATGGGTTCAATGTCACCTGATGAAGAGATAGGGGTGCCAATGTCACTGAGGGGGGAGGGGGTATGCCAAAACGAGTATGGGAGGGGGTACACCAAGCTGAGGAGGAGAGGGAGGGATGCCAAAGTAACCGAGGATGGAGGGAGGATAGAAATAGGGCTCAAATGAGGAGGGAGAGGAGGATCCCAATTGAAGCTGTCTGTGTAACGGGCTATACCCATGGTTTTTAAAAAACCAAGGGTATAGGTTTGGTCAAATGTTCTATACCCACAGTTTCTCTAAACTATGGGTATAGATCTATTGGCCTAGATCCAGTTACTAGTAGTGAGGTATTTTTCTCAAAAATTTTAAGTGTCACACTCACCATTTTTAAATTATTTGTTTTATTAAATTTTTGTGTGTCAAGTAGTTCGGATTTAAGCCTGACTTAAAATTTTTGAGTTCTTGTTTAAAAAAATGCACTTTTCGGTTTTGACAGCGTTCAGCGCACTGCGGTCGAAGCTACGCAGCTTTTCCTAAGTCACTGTGTGGCCTTTCTCGCTTCACCGCCTAGCCCACCCGATGTTCAAGGCAGATAAAGAAAATGAATTATTATTGAAGAAATAAAAATTAAGAGTGATAAAATAAAAATAAAATAAAATAAGAAGAGTGTGATAAAATTTAATGAATTGTTTTACTGATAAAAATAATGAATTTTTTACTAGTAATAATATTATTATTATTTGAGGATATTATTAATTATTTATTATTATTATTATTATTATTATTATTATTAGTGTTGATACTTAAGTAATTTTATTTATTATTATTACTCTTGTTTTAGTTTATTATTATTATTATTATTATTATTATTATTATTATTATTATGTTTTATTTTATCTTTTATTTTTATTGGTTTATGGCTCGGGTTTCTTCTCCCCCCTTCTACCAGGTCGTGGCACACCCCCTCCCCCAAAACCCCTGTACGCCCCTACTCCCTGGACCGCCTCCAGACCACCATCCTCCCTTTCGACCGACCTTCCCTCGCTCACTCCATCACCCCAACCCCCCGTCCATGCCACTCGCGCCATCACCCCAACCCCCCGGTCAGGCCACTTGCACCGTCACCCCGACCCCCCGGCTAGGCTGCTCACACCTTCACCCCAACCTCCCATCCATCTCACACCGGCATCGTCCATCCTCCTCGCACTAGACCCTTCGCACCCCTGCTCGACCGGAACGACCATCTTCCGTGGAATATTCCCCTCCTGGTAAGCTCCTCTTCTTATTTCCCTAGTGTTTTGGTTCTTCTTTTTGGTGTTTTATGATCCAAAGAGTATGTGGTCCAATTATAGGGTTAAAATTTGATTTTGTTTGTTTGAATTCTTGATTTATGATTCAATTTGGATTCCTTGTTGTGTGATTGTGGTCCGATTGGATTTTGGCACCAATTTTTGGGAGTTTTCAGCACCCAATGTAAGTTTTTCTATCGATAAATATTATATGGGTGAATTGTTTGTTTACTTGATTAATTTATTATGCTTCATGATTAATTTATCGGATGAAATTGATTTTCTAAAGTAAATGGCTATGATTTTTATTTTCATCTTGTTGTGAAAATTTTTGGAGATGTTTAATTAATTGTATTAACATATGCCAAATCTGTTTATGTGGGTTCTTAAGGTGCGTGTGTGTTGAAAAAAAAATTATGGTAAATGGACCACTTTTGGAATATTATCTTTATTTTTCACTTTTGAGTATAAATTGTGAATTGTTTAAAGAATGAGTAACTTTCTTTAAAAATGGAATTGAGTTGTGTAAATAGTTTATTAAATGGTGTGAGCAATGTGAAATGTGTTATCTAAGGGTTTGGTGTGCTTGTGTGTTGGGTATGGATTTTTTAATGGAAATGGTTGTGTTTTGCGTGTGTGTCATAGGGTGGTGTTTCATAGAAAGGTTTTATGGGTTGTTTGAAAAGTTAAAACCATGTTTTCAAAGGCTTATAAAGTGCAGATAGGTTTGGAAGTATGTTCTTAAAGTAAATTGACATACTTTGGAATTTTAAGCATGTTGTTCATTTCTAAATGTGAATTTTAAATTTTTTTTAAAGATAGAAAGATTTCTTTAAAAATATTTTATATTATGAGTGGTTTTATGAAGGGGTTTGGCCATTATTTTGGTTGATCTTAATTGTGTGTTTTCTTGTGTTATAAAAAGGGAATTTGAGAAACTATAAAAGTGGTGGTAAATTTATTTAGGGTGAGGTTTCTCTTGTTGCTTTGTTCAATTTGGTTTTTTTGGAGCCCTTGATAATTTCTAGACTTCTTTTTATTGTTGTAGCGGTTTTTTTTATCACGATGTGTATTTTGGTCATCGGTGGAAAAGACATATATGTATATACATGGGTAAGCATGTATATATGTATATCCTCCTTGCGCATATTCCCTCATGGAAAGAGGAATATGTACTTGGGTCAAAGGTTATTTGTGTGTGTGTGTGTGAAGATGTATATGCATGTAAGGTGAAGTGGTCTCATGCCGCCAACGTCGAAAGCTATGTGTTTTGAGGTATGGAATTTTATACTTCCAGTTGGTTTCGCACTTGATTTAGTGTCCTTTTGATGTTTTAAGGTTCGTTCTAATTGTTGTGTAGTGTGATGAACGGTTTAGTGCGGTTTCGAGTCTCCAAGTCAAGGGTGACTCACCTGCGTATTCATAGATATGTATTTATATATATATATACAGGTTCCCCCATTACATATATATTCATGAATTCTAGTGTTTATACATATATGGGGATAGATGTGCCTATGTGTGTGTGTGTGTGTATATATATATAAGTTCATGCGTAGGTGAGTGGATACGGGCATATGAATATAATCATATATGTAAGGATCCTCTTGTGCATGACATGGCCATGTCGGTGTGTTCATAGAGCCTAAGTGTCCTTGTATATATGTGAAAGTGAGTATGCTTAGTGGGGGAGCAGTATCCTTGAGTTTGAAAGTTCCAAGAGCCAAAGTGGATGGCTTTATTCCACTCTAAGGTAGGTCCCCTCTGTATGTGCCTTTAATTTGAATTTCATATTTGCTTGGTTGTTTTAAAAATATGTTTTACATTTATGCTATATAAACATGCTATGAAATCAGGTTGCGGTTACTATAAATGATTATGATTTTTTTGGAAATTGAAATGTATTTATATAACCAATGGTCTTAAGTGACTTTTCTTGAAAATTGATTTCCAAAGTGGTTTTGAATTGGTAATGAGTATTTCTAAAGGTGTTTGGCCTTTCGGCCAGTTAATTATAAAAAGTGTTCCCTTTATGTAATTAAGCTCATTTAGAACATTAATAATGTTTTATGAAAAAGAGAAACCTCTCTTATGGCATGCCCCCTTGGTTTTATAAAATTATTTGTATCACTACAACAGAATCGTCGTTTAGCGGCGTTTTTTTTTTTTTTTTTGCGTTTAGAGGCGGTTTAAACCGTCGCTACATTGTTTGGTGGCGGTTTACATAAACCGTCGTCTAATAGGGATTCGGAAATCTATTAGCGGTGGTTATTTATGTTTAGTAGTGGTTTTAGAAAAGCTTCGTCACTGCCTCATTTCGCGGCGGTTTCCCTGAATTTAGAGGCGGTTTTACGAGCCTTGGATATCACTTTATTCGCGGTGGTTATAACCGCCGCGAATAAACTCAAATTCCAGTGGCCGTAAAACTACTGCTAAAGTCACGAGAACCGCCGTGGAATAAGGCAGCCACGATGCTCCTATTTATAGGCGGTTATAACCGCCGCTAAATGTAAATTTTATTTTACGTTTAGCGGCGGTTTAAACCGCCTCCAATATAAATTTCGCGGCGGTTAAAACCACCGCAAAAAGATTCCCAGAATAAAAATAATAATTCTTTGCTTCTGCTGCACCACTGCCCTGAAAAACAAATAAAACCAGAAAAAACCATCCCTGGCCTCCCACCAATGACCAAGAGCTGAATATCCAGAATAAATCACAACATCCAAAAAACATGTTTTTCTCTCAATGAGAAATAATATACAACTTTAATATTTAAAAATAGAATAAAAAACTAAACCTATGGAAAATAAGACTTCCTATTAGAGAATGTATTATTAACACAGCATTCGGATATCCATCAAAGGTTCCAACACATTCCTCATACTCATGTATAAAATATCCTAAATAGTAAATACTAGGAAGATAAAACTCCATTGATACAACATTGTAACATCCCAAACTGAATTCCACTAAATCTTATAACTTCACTTTCTTAGGATAGATCATCCATAGCAATTCCACTCTACTTATAAAAATTTATAATTGATGAATTAGTAGTTATATTAGTACCAACCCATTTATATAATGATTGTTTTTTGGTTTTGTGGCCTAGAAACCATCCTTAATACTTATAATAAATTTGAACTAATGAAATAGCTTAAATAACACATTAGAAATATATTGTTATAAAAAATCCAATTGTGGGAATTGTTTTAGAGTTACATTGGGATATAGATTTTATAGGAATGTGGATATTTCCAGTGAGTCTTAGTTGACATCTTTTTATGTTGGAATATAGGTTAGGTGGGAGATTCTAGTGACCTTTTTATAATAAACCTAGAATTAGAGTTGATTCCTCGTGTTATGTGAGGGGTGAACCTAGTTTTTCTAGAATCCTTGGAGATATTAAGCATCATTGGATGCATATTTTTAGTTTTTGGTCATAGAATGTGTTTTTTTTATGTATTTTGGGATTGAGTAGGACTCTAGTTGTGGAATGAATCCCCAAGTTGGTAGGTGAT
The DNA here is from genome assembly GCA_963277665.1 of Viscum album. Classification (NCBI taxonomy): domain Eukaryota; kingdom Viridiplantae; phylum Streptophyta; class Magnoliopsida; order Santalales; family Viscaceae; genus Viscum; species Viscum album. The sequence goes on from OY728131.1 coordinate 770,321,562, forward strand.
CATGAGATAATTAAAACTTCTAGGTGTTATGAGCATCTTTAATGCTTGAGGTTAGTGGGAATGACATGCCAATCTAATTTTATTTAGTTTATTTAGTTGTGTGAGTTTAATTTCAAAGTTTTATGACTCAAGAAGTCATCAGCCATGTTAAATGGTTATGTAGGATAACATGACCCTTAGGTTTGATTTCTTGAGTAGGCTAGAAAATACCAAGAATGCACAGTGTCATTGGTCCTATGAATTATATGAAATGGGTGTTCCCATTTCATTGATGTAACATCAATTTAGTATTCATTATCATATAAATTTCCTATTTAACTATGGTTTGGTGAAGAGATTTGTGTGGTGTTTTGTGAAAAAATTTCTAGTCTCTGAGACTTTGAGGGATGAAATCACAGGTAACACCTTGAGGGGTATTATCACATAACTACTTGGTTTAGGGTTGTGGGATCTAAAAAGGTTGTGTTAATCGATAACTCCCTAAGTGAGGTTACCAAGGTATTAACAATGTTGTGGTGAGTGATTTAGACCAGAGTTTTTAGTAGAAAAGATAATTTATCCTAGTTCTATGGATGACTATGTAAAAGGATCGAGTTTTATAACATCATCAATCTGGGTTAAAGTTCAAGATGTAGTTATTGATGTTGATTGAATTTGTGCGCATGGAATGAGGATTTCATAATGCATGTGATTATGAATAGACCATTTCCATTTATTATTAAGTGGATGATGTAAATCTATGTGGTAGGAATTGAACCACAGGTTGTTCAAGGATGGAATATTAGTTCCATATGAGGCTTCAGCGTATGCCAAGGATGGATTGTCATGATGGAACATGGTATAATTATGTTGACTCACATCCAGAAACCATGTTTAGTGGTGGACAGAGTTTTTTTCATGGGAATTAGATTCCTATTTTTATTAAAATGATGAATATTAAAATCCTATGGTGGCGAGAATCACACAGGTCATGGAAAATGTAACCTTTGGGAGAGTGGTTGTAGAAAGAATAGTCATGAATGGTCAAAATGACTTTAAGAAGTCTATGAGATATAAAATTCAAGTTTTCCAGGCATGGAGGAGGTGTTGAATTTAAGACTTAGGTATGAGTTTGAATCAGGTTTGGAAATTATATTCAGACTTGGGCTGCATGTGAAATCTATGAAATGTGATAGATTGATATCACATATTTTCTTGTAATGTAGCATGATGTTGAAATGGTTGGTTGAGTATGAACCCATTAAATCACACCACGAGTCAATTTTGGAATTCAGTGGGTTCATATCAATTATCACGATATAACTTTTCAATTTATGTTAATATGATTTAGTTTTCAAATAAAGGCATTGTCCATCAATTTGGATGTCCTCTAAGCAGGTCAACCTAAAGCGTTCTGACTGGAATTTCAGTAAAATAGTGCATGTTGTGAGCTAATATTTCTTTGTGTAAGATGTATTAATAAGGAATAGTTTGTTTTGGTTATGACCCTTTAGTTTAAATTTTTAGGACTAGATTAACAGTGATGGTTGATTTGTAAATAGAGGTAGCAGTTTTCATGTGGCACTGCTTCATAAGGAGTTTTCAAGTGAGCTCAAGTGAGATCTGTCTTAAATAAAGAAAGCAAAGCTCGAACATGTCAATGTGAAACTAGAAGTGATGTATAGTAGTATAGTGCTAATGGTTTAGTGGTTTGAAAATTACTATGGTGGGAAGACACCATGGACCTATAAATCATGTGGTTCTCGCTTTAAGTAGTTTTCATTGTTAATGTTTCTGAGTGGTGTCGCTTGGCTTAATGTTTCTGGATTAAATTCAGATGGCAAAGAAACCTAGGGACAGTTGAAGAGAGGTTGTTTGGGGGGTCTTATTAAATTGGACATCCTCTAGATGTGGGTGTTGGTCAAATTCAATACGATCATTACATGGAGTCGTGGGAGTATAACTATGGTTTCTTATGAGTATGTTTGGATAGAAGTGTTTTGTACCAGACCTATGACATCTCCCTATAAGGCCTAGTGTTGGTAAAGAAGAAAGTTCTGGAATTCCAGTAATTAATGTTTCATGACCGGATAGATTGTAATGAATCAAAAAATGGAATTAAGAATCATAATATAAATAATTTAGGGATATAATGATAGGTAATAATTACCAGACAGACCATGATTAAGTGCAAATTGTGTTGGGAATGCAGTTCAAGTCATGCAGTAACAGTTCAATGATCAAAACAGTTATGGTTGGAAATGGTCCATTTTAACCGGTCAGTTTTATTTTGTGTTTCTAGTAAGTGGAGGTATGTATCATCAAACAATTCCAATAAAAAACTCAATACTCCTCCATTTATTCATCCATTTAAAGAATAGGAAGGATAGGGGTTAGGATTATGCTCCTTTTACCTCTTTTGTTTTCTTCATTTCTATAAGTGTTATCATTTTGCAATCTTATATGCCCTATTTTTAGTTCTTTTTTCAGGTTATCCATTTTCATATATTTTTTATTGAATCGAGAGACATAAATATATGAGTTAACCATCCTAATATTGAAGTATTTGGTAGAAGTTATTTTCTTAAAATTCATGTTTTTATAAGACATGCCAATTGTGCGTCAAGTTGACATCCATCTTCGAGATTATATTTTAATTTATAAAGTATTATTGCCTATATTCATGGACTTATGCTAATTTATCACCCCTCAGTCACACCTATATCTTAGTGAACCACCCTTGATTTAGAACATTCTCATGACATTTTAGAAGAGCTAGAGCATGTTTAGATACTTTTGACGCTTAAATCATACATTTTCAACAATGGTCCTCACCAAAGTGTCCACAACACTATCCCCTTGATCACTATGAAATGACCCAATTTTTTCAACACATCAACAATGGGTTTAACTCCTAGTCATCCAAAATCTCAACTACCAATTCAAACACATACCTAAATGGAATGATGTATACCACACTCGAGAAATGAAGACATAAAAAGAAACATCATAAATCAATAAAATGCATAAAAATAAACATGAGAAATCAAGGAAAATTTAGGACATGAAAATGTGTGGTGGAAACTATGTGCCACAAATGTTACATATACAAACCAACTATTTCCATTTTTGTTCAACACATCAACAATACAACTACTCAGGGTCTGATGATGCATCGTCACCCTCTCCACCTTCATTTCCACTTTGTGTTGTCACCTTTAAGAACATCATATTGAAAATTAAATATGGTTACATATTTATATTAAAACTTAAAACCAATGAAAGTTAGAAAACTAAATGATTTTGATTTTTTGTGATTTATCTTCATACCACCAATCGATGCACTCCCACCGGGGGAATATCTGTTCATCTGCTGACGTATTTCAGTCAACTCTTTCTGCAATGCAGATATCTGATCCCCCTGCTGGTGAACAGTGTTTCGTAAAGAAACAATCTCTTCCTTAGCATCTCCAGGTATGAGCTGACTAAAGTCAGGAGTAGATACAGCAGCTATCCCCAGTGGCCTGCTAAAAACCTCAGATGGCACAGGTCCCAAACCCATCCCGCGCACTCTCCCAGGATGCTCCTTCCCAAGGACTTTACCAACCGGGTCATCCTGGGAGACAGAGTAGGAATGCGCGGGATTGGCATCCCATAGTTCTTTAATTTTGACCTATAAATCAAATATCAATATATATTAACACAGTAAAAATTGATAATAAGTTATTATGATAAAAAAATTGACTTCATACCCCAACTTATTTAGCAGGCTCATTAACAAAACATCCATCTGATTTCTTGTGAAAATCCAACCACAGTTCAGTTCTGGATGTTTCATGGCCTAAACTCTGTGACTGCATTAATCAAAGATAAATCAATAAATCAATATATTAAATAGATAATATTGTCTTATAAATATTTAAACTAATTAAAATATTACCAATGTACTTCAATTTCTAGAAAAACTTTTTGATCCCGCAGTGTGCGGGATGACTTGCTTCGCTCGGTTTGACACATTCTGTCTTGATAGATCCTGAAATAAATAAAATTCAATTTAATACTGATGTATTGAATGTCATGTCTTTTTCATATACATGTATAAATGTAAAATGAGGATAATATAATAATATATATATTTCAATACCATCCGCTTCTTATCCTGATGCCTGTCAACAAACACTTTCCACTGCTCTTTTGGTACCCCACTGGGTAGCTTCTCATACATTTGCAGCGCGGTCAACGAAGCATCATTGAAATCACACCACAATATCCATTTAAAATCTTTCCACTTATTACCTAGATTTTTCAACGTCCACTTTCGTGCTATCACATCCGCAACGGTAAAGTGGAAGAACATCTGTATACAGAAATTCATTTTGAACATATTAGTAACATGACATTCAACTAAACCATAATGTAATAAATTTAGCTTGATTTAATAATAAAACACTTCATTTTTCTAGCTTGGAGGCATATGTCTCCAATCTTCATATGAAATGGGAAGGGAAATGGGCTCCGCTGCCAGTTGGCCTAGAATCTGGCCAAGTAACCCCATGGCATCATCCGTAGGGACCCCGTAAGAATCAAATGGCACAACAATCTTCTCACCATTCAGATTCCAAACATCTGAACTCTTTATGATTTTCTCCATGGTTTCATTTTTTTCATATTAAATGAGAAAACAATTAGTATAAACAAAATGCAATAAATTTATTTAATTAAAATTTGTACCTATGATAGCGACACTTCAGTATGTCTGGGATGAACTGGAAGGGGCGTGTTGTTTCCCCACTTCTAAGGCTCCTTAAGGGGGAGTCGATGACTCAGCCTCTACTGGGACATCCACATATGGTGTGAGAGATGGTGCAAGGGGAGATGGTGCAGGGGTGTCGGTAGCTGGTGCATCAGATGTCGTGGGGAGGGAGCCAGATGGATAGTCATCTGTCGCAGAACTGGATGAAATAATGTAACGCTTCTTCCTCGGCATTCCTGTCATTTAATCAAATAAAATTAAGTTCAGAATATATATTTCAAAAAAATTATGCAGAAAAAAAAATTAAAAATGATAACAGATGGAGTACTAACAGACAAAATATATATAAAAATGATAATGAATGACTTCATAAATGAAACAAGTGGTTATCGAATAAATAAATAATTGTACATACAATCATTTTCCCCTTCAATCATGTCGGTTTTCTGCTCCATTGCTTCATCCACTTCATTCATCCTTTCTAGACTAATATTTTCAATATCATGATGGACAAATAATTCTGCTTCTTGTTGCTGATTAAATTCAATTTCAGAGGTCAAATTTTCCACTTCATCACCCATATCATACAAATCTCTTTGTATTGCGTGAGCAACTACACTCCACCCTTCATCGGAACATCATTCACATAATATAAAATTTTTTCTTGCAATGCTAAGATATATGGATCATGCAGTTCATGATCACCAACATCCATCAAGCGAGAGAAGTTCACAGAAGTAAATTGCAAGGAATCTCTTTTAACACCTCTGATAATATCGACCCATTTTCATTTGAATAAAAAAACCAAAAAATTTCTGTGGTAGTTTAATTCAATAATATCATGCAGCTTTCCATAGTATTCCACTTCAGCAAATGTAAATATACCACTATTCTGTGTTCTCAAACCCACTTCTCGATTGACTGTATGAAATCTAAATCCATTCACATTATAAGCATCGAACTTTCTAACTTCTTTTAGAGGACCTCTAGCAAGAAACTTAAAATCTTCTGACACCTCTGCTCGAGTATCAGTATTCATGATTTGAACAAAGAAATATACTTTATTAGATTTTCAAAATGTATTCGTCAAACTAATATTCGTATTTATTGTAATATTTATGAACTTACACATCGTGCAAACCATTCTACAAGCTCTTTATTAACAGCTTTCGTTATATCTTTCTCATTTCATGTTCGGCCTCTTATTCATCTCTTTGTCTGTATCCTCAACTCTTCAATAAATGGATCTGTGATTTCACTATTCAGCAGCACATATCTATGTGCCTGTAATAATTCCAATTCAGTCAGTGTCACATTTGAGGCCCTCCCAACTGATCGGCCAATAGTAGGAAATATTTTGGATTTCTGATGTATTTGAGATTGAGTCGATGTTTTGTCAACACGTCCAACTTGATTAAATCTTGTCTCAATATCAGCCAAGTATCGAGAACAAAAGGTAAGTCACTCCTCAGCCACACAGCCTTCAGAAATTGAGCCTTCTGGTTTAGCTTTATTTCTCAAGTATGATTTCAAATGCCCAAGATATCTGTGAAATAAAATAAACATAATTATGCATTTAATTAAGTACCAAAAATTGTTTACTTAACTGGAAAACATATAAATAAAGTACCTCTCATTTGGATACATCCATCGATAATGAACGGGGCCTCCTAATTTAGCTTCCTCAACCAAATGCACAGTTAAATTCATCATTAAAATAAAAAAGGATGGAGGAAATATCATATCCATTGCGCAAAGGGTCAATACAAACCTCTCCTGGAGGTTGTCAAGCTGAAATGGATGTAGAGATTTCTCACATAGTTTTCTGAAAAATGTGTAGAACTGGAGTACAACAGCAGTAATTTTTTCAGTTAATAATGTACACAATACCAATGGTAGTAACTTTTGTAACAAAATATGTGAATCGTGGCTTTTCAATCCATGTAACTTATGATTCTTCAAGTCAACACACCTCGAGATGTTACTTGAATACCCATCAGATACCTTAACATTCTTTAACATTCAAAAAAATGTATCTTTATCCCTTTTTTTCATTGCAAAAATTGTCGGAGTATACTTTTCATTCTCATCTGGCTAGAGATCGTGTTTTATGTCCATTGCTTGTAAGTCTTTGCGAGCATTGAGAAGATCCTTTGACTTTCCATGCTCATTAAGAAATGTGAAAATCAAATTGTCACAGACATTATTCTCAATATGAATCACATCAAGATTATTCCTCAAAAAATTAAATTCCCAATACGGAAGTTTGAATAATATACTTATTTTATTCCATTGTTGCGTTCTGGCTTCGCTTGACGATGCACTTCGGACCCATTTTCCACTATCATTCAAATGATGAACCTTCCCAAATTCTGTTTCAATATTTTCAAGTTGTGCCAATATTTCAAAACCATTTAACAACTTTGGAGGTGGTATACGATCAATGGAACCATTAAATTTTGATCTGTTCAGCCGAAATCTATGAGATGCATCGAGAAATCTTCGATGACACAAGAAGCACCATTTTCTACTGTGAGGTAGCCATTTGGGCTCAAAATCAAAGTTACAAATGGGAAAAGTCAAACCCATGTAAGTGTTCCAACCAGATAAATTCCCAAGCCCAAGTAAGTCACTAATGGTCCACATTAAAGCAGCATGCATTTTGAACATTGTTTTAGAAGAAGCATCAAAAGTCTCAACACAGTTTCTCTATAACTCCTGCAATTATTCAATCAAAGGTTGCAAGTATACATCAATATCATTTCTAGGCATTTTTTTCTAGGAATAATCATCGAAAGGGTAAAAGATGTTTGTTGCATACACATCCATAGAGGCAGATTATAAGGGATCAAAACAACTGGACAAATGCTATAATTGGTACTCAAAGTCCCAAATGGGTTGAATCCATCGGCAGCCAATCCCAATCGAAAATCCCTAGGATCAGCTGAGAAATCGAGATGTAATGAATCAAATGTCTTCCATGATTGGGAATCTCGTGGATGTCTCATTAACCCATCATTTTTATTATCTACAGAATGCCACTTCATGTGTTCGGCAGTTTTCGATGACATGAATAATATTTGCAATCGAGGCTTCAAAGGAAAGTAACGAAAAACCTTTGCAGGTGTGCTCCTTTTCTTATTATCCATGAAATTATGTTCATTCAGACTTCCAACATCACCCTTTGCCTGCCATCTATAATAATAACATTTCTTTCAATTCTGTCTACTTGAATCCTCTCCCCAATAAAGCATACAATCATTGGGACACGCATGTATTTTTGTATAATTCAGACCAAGCTTGTTAATAACTTTTTTCATATCATAAAAAGATTCTGATATTTTTGCTTCAGGAAATGCATCATGAATTAATTCCAATATCATGGACATTTTCTTATTTTTAATTCCACATAGACATTTGATACGGTAAAACTTCAGCAAAAATGAAAGCTTTGAATATTTCAAACACCCACTATACAACTCTTAATTTCCATCATCAACTAAATCATGAAATGCATTTTCCTCAGTGAATTTTTCTCTTACATTTGGCTCCACAGAATCAAGAGGAGGATCCAATGATATGTGACAATCTTGATCTGCCTGTGTTACAGTCTCAAAAACATCACTTGTCACGTTGCAATTTGTAGCACCCTCTTCTGGTTGTTCTGATATGTTTTGATGCTGATAGTGGTTTCTTTCAGTGCCGAATGGATCATTTATTCAGTTTTGCATTTTATTTTCCATTGTCGATGAACTTGGGACCTCCTTCTGCGGATTAACATCAGTGCTCAATCTTTCTGTAACGTTCGATTCTCCATGTCAAATCCAACACAAATATTGACCAGGGAATTGCTTCAGTATTAAATGTTCATAAACCTCATTTATCTTCAACCATGTTCTAAATTTACATTTAGGACATTGAAATTTTATTCTCCCTTCAACGGATCGATTAGAAATTGCAAAATCTAAAAACTCATTCAAACCCTTAACATACTGAGGTTTGTTCCACGGTAATGTGATCTAGCTTTTATCCATGTATATCACAATGTGCCTACACAAAAAACAAGGAATCAAACATGAGACATCTTCTATAACCCCATCATCAAAAACAAATAATGATGAACAAAATTTCCATAATAGAGAAAAATTCAAGGATATATCAAGAAATGGGTCTCAAAATTCCTCAAAGTCCCTAAACTAGAAGCACAAAATGGATGAACTCTTTCTATAAGAATGGGTATTTTCATCATGTTATGGTTCATCCTGCCTCTACTCCTTGTACATTGGATTCTCTTCATTCCCACTATTAATTTGTTGCATACCTGATAAAACTAAGGAATGAACAAACATCAATTTCCAAGAATATTTAGCTTCCATTCACACGTCCCTAGTGACAACCTCCAAAATGGATTTTATGCCCAAAGAAAGTAGATATGTACCAAGGTCTGGGTGAATACCATCACCAAAGAAATGATCTTTCTCATAATTGATGACCCCTATCTTTGGAGAATATATAAAAAACCTTGAAAGGTTATTGACATACTCCCATACTGATCTGTCACCAATAAAAAGTCTCATGAGCTCAGTCTATTTCTCTACATTCGTTCCCTTAGAAAATAACCATTAAAAAATCAATCTTGATGAGATTCCAATTCATACATTTATGAAGTTAATAAGGTACCACTGACTCCCACAAGACTCTACTGAAACTATAAATCCAGTTCTAAAAAAATCTCACACACAAAGTATCAGGTTCCCTAAGATAATTGAGGATCACCTCAATTTGTTCCAACTACCTAACTGCTTCCACTGACCCTTGAAAAACACTTAATGAATGAAGATAGTGATTAAAGAATCCTATGATGGGGTCCGAGATTGAAAATGATTTAACATCAACAAATCAACACGTATTCTAGGTCGGAATAAGAACTAAATAATCCTTTTTGAAAATTACAGTGGACAACAATAACATCTAAATGAAATATATCAATTAAATACTCAAAAATAAAGCCTAATTATTCTATATGAAAGTAAGAATAAAATACAAAAAAAAGTATAAATTAAACAAGGAACACGCTAATGAAACCAAATTTACTTTTTGTTTTAAACCATCGTTTTTTATAAGTAATTATGAAATACCACCTCCAATAAGTGTGAACCTCATTTGGAAAATACAAATTGGAGAGGAGTTAAAACAGGATAATATGGGGATAAATTGTGATGTAAATGCTTTGGCTTTGTGGGATGGGTGTCTAAGCACAAACCATGAATACATTTTTGAAACTTGTTCTTTACTATGACTCAATTCATCTTTCGGTAATCATTACAAAGGTGAAGGGTTCAATAATATTTATTCACAAAAAACAAAGCCATTTCCCAATATTAAAGTCTTGGGAGAATAAATCATTTATCAGATATAGTAGGTTTATCAAAACACATCATAAAGGAAAGAACATAGAACATGAAATAAATATGTCCCTACTATGAAGAATGAATGACAATATATACATTCCTATGTGCCTATCATGACGCATGAATACTCATTTAACAACATTCTGGGCCATGAGTATAAATATCAAGAATCAAAATTCATCACTAAACAATACCATCACACAAAATACAAATCACCCAAGGTGAAATAACATCAACTTTTTCAGTAAAATAATATAAGAACCAATCCCGTCCATATGAACACATATTTCCCCAATACATTGGCTAGATACTCCTATTCAGAAGCTCATTGCTATGTCTTGGCACATCCTAGTATCTGTCATACCTTTCCACAAGTAGTAATGTAATAGAAATTAAAACATGATTCTTTGATACCACTTTGCTACATCCCCCAATCCATCACTCTCTCATGTGGCCAAATCAGGTTTTTTATGGGACTTCATGCATTCCTACCCATATTAAATAGGTCATTTACTAGAAATGAGTGTGATATTTATATTGGGGAGACCATACCCTCGGGTATGTAGTTATATAGAAGTGGAAAAATCAACATAAATACAGGTCCATCCTGCTAAGTGAAATCAGGTCGTAGCCACTTCAGAATCACTAGCGAGCTAGTCCAAATATGTTCACCTAGTTACCTAGGATTCCCTTATGCTCAATTATGTTCCACATGTAACACATAACACCAATTTCACCAATACAGGTCAATCATTACATTGCAAACACTTTTTTCCATAAAATGAACCTTTTACCATTTTACACATGCAAAAAATGATTAGAAAAACACTTTTCAAACCACTTGAAAAATTCATAAAACCCATTAGGTACATTTCAAGAGAAGAACATAATACATTCAACAATTTCCCTGGGATAACCCTTTACAAATCATCACACAAGATAATTTACCCTATTTAAAAACATGCTTCTCTTAATTTACACAAATAACTCATCACATTTAATGGGGAATAAAAAAAAGTTTACATACCCAAAACAATTCATTTCCCTTTGAAACCCCATTTTTAACACATTCTCACTTCAAGTGACTTTGAAAACACAATTCAAACCCTTCACATAACCATAAAAACAATTCCATGAAACACCACAATAGAGAACATATTAAACATATCCATTTTTCTTTATAAAATCAATTTTCACCACATAAAAATGCCAAAATATATCCAAAACATAATTCACATTACACAATTTATCTATAAAACATGTTAAAATTAATTAAACAAAGAAAATAAAATCATCTAAAAATGATAGGGCATAGAACCACCAAAATTGGGTGAAGAAATTTCTTAAACATGGTGTGAAACCCCATTTGTACCTCAACCACACCTCAAAGAAACCCAAAAACAACAATATTAAACCCTATCCAACATGAAAACCCCTAAATCAACTACCCTACCTACTAGAAAACCAAAAACCTAAAGAAGGAGAAACAAAACCCAATCTAGATGGGAATATGGTGCAGCTTCCGGGGTCGCGGGGGGGCCGGGGGTCACGGGGGGCCGGGGGTCGCGGGGTCACCGGGGTCACCGGGGTCGTCGGGGTTGCGGGGGGGTCGGGCGAAGCGGGGGAAGTGAGGGGTCAGGGTCGCGGGGGAAGGAGGGTCGAGGTGGGGGGGAAAGGTCGGGTGTTTAAAAAACACAATGTTTCACTGCGGTTTATTATAAACCGCCGTGAAACCTTTTTTACAAAAGGTTTGGTGGTGGTTCCTAGAACCACCGCTAAACAGTGGTTTTGTTGTAGTGTATGTTGAATGTGTTATTATGTGCCTAATGTTGAGGCTTATGCATTGTGTGACATGAAAGATGGGGAACGCGCTTAAGGAGGGAGAATAGTGGTGAGAGGTTGAATGAGTTTTGAATAAAGAAAGTGTTATGTACATAAATTTTTTCTTGATAAATAAAACTCACCGCCATTTAAAATAGAGCACAATGGGAAACTTGGGTATCTAGGTGGGTGGACCAGGACTAGTACACTAGATGACATGATAGGGGTTTGTCCCAGTTTTGTCTAGAAGGATTGATGCAAGAACACTAACTAAACACATGAATGACTAAGTTTCATGGTTTTTAAGCCATGTTTTCTGAGGTTCGTGGTTTATAAGCCACGTTTATTGACGGTCATGGTTTCTAAGCCACGTTTCACTAAGGTACGAGGTCTCTAGGGTCCCACTTGTGCTAGTTACCTGTAGGGATTTCCCATGGTGATCATTTGTAACATGATTCTTGTGATGTGATTTTTATTTAAATTATTTTATACTTTATGTCTTGTTTTTGAAAAACCATCATTTAATCTAAACTTTTTTTTTCTTGGAATCTATGTTGAAAATACTATAAAATAGAATCATTTTCCTTAAAAATGTTAACTTGTGACTTGAACTTTAAAATAAAGAAAAAAATTATTTTATTATATCTTATCTTCAAACTGGAATGTTTAGATTTCTTATTAAAAGAAGGGTCATAGGATGTTGTTATATTTTGACATTACCACTGATCATCTTAGTTCCCAGGTGTACTTTACTTTTTAGTTTCTGTTTTTAGTCTTGGATTTCTCTTGGAGCGAGTGTGGTTCTATGTTTGGTGGTGACCCATGGGGCCACTTGGAGGTATATCTAGTTGGTTATCTTTATTTTATTTTCCACTATTACTGTATATCTATTTTTTCCGGTTTATTTCTATTTATCTATCCTTTATTTTTATAGGATAAATCATTCCCAACTACTTGTTTTGATTCCTGGCACTAGTTGTCAGCTCGTGGGGATTGGGAACGCCCTTTGGGCCATATCAAGGACCGGCTTGGGTGACCAGTTCAGGGTCAACCCAGGTTGGTTTGTGAAAAAATGGTATCAGAGGCAGGTTTTCTCTCTTGGGTCATGTCCCTTTGGGATAGAGTCAGGTAAACCAAAGTTAAGGGTGTCAGAACTCGACGTTCTAGTTATGAGAAAGGTGTCTGGAAAACACACCTCATGGTGGGACTCAAGTTACCAGAGTAAGTTGAGGTTTGTCTAAGTCGTCGGTCCTTGTGATTAATCTTGTTTAGGGGAAATGAAAAGGAAGTAGGGTCAATGTCTCAGTGATCTCGTAGGGTTTGTGAATCCATGTAGATCCAGGGAGATTGTCTTAGAATACTCTTTATGGTGATGGTGTGATTAGTGTATGGTCGCCAACCATATGTCTCATTCACCCCATGACACTAGTCCCATCTTGCATCATTCCTCATCTCTTTGTTTTGGATTCATGGAAATATTGTTTTTAAGTAAAAATGATTTGGTATTGAAATTTTTTTTGAAATGAATCACTTTAAAAATAAAATGATGTATGAGGTTTGAAAAGTGGGGGTTGAATGTTTTGGTTTTGAAAAATATAGAAGGGTCTGGTTTTGATCCTTGGTTCTCTCATGGGAAACCACATGGATGGGTATATAGGGAAATATAAATGGTTAATATCACAAGCAGATGAGTGCCTAGATGGAAATGAGGTGGGTGCTAGTGTGGCATGGGAACATGCATGTGTGAGGCCCATGGGACACCATTGGTGTTTGTGCAACCCACCAGCTTCATTTATATTCAGAAAGTTTTTTTAAAGGAAAGTTTTATGTTTTAATAACTAGTGATTATGTGTTGTGACTTTGTATTTTGGAAAAGTTATATGTGAGGTGTTTCGAGATGAGAATCCCTTTTTAATGGATTTGTATCTTGAGTTTGAATTCTTATTTTTAAGTTGGTGTGAAAGCATGTGGTTAGTGGTTTCTTTTTAAAAGTACTGCAGGAGGCCCCTGCAGTTGTTCCCCCTGTATGTTTAGTGTTCGCTTGCGGTATGTATTGGCCATTGGACCAGTGTGATTGGGTCCATGGTTTTATTTCTTGACTAGTGTATGCCCCCAAAAAGAGTTAATATGCGATTGAAGTGTGGCCACGGGAAATTATCCATGGTCCAAACATCCATTTGATCGAAGTAATCTCTTATTGAATTCTAGAATTTAACCCACCCGACCTTTTTAAAATTAAGTGGATCCTCTTGAAACAGGATGACAAATGTGAGGGGATTTGAAGGGAGTTTTGGTTTCATTGAGTTGTTTGAGTTGTCGGGTATGAAGTTTGACACTGTTGCACCTATAGGTCCCACCTAGAAATGGTGAAAGAAATTACAGTGGGAAAGGGTGAAGGAGGTTCAGATTTATCAGTGCTGACCGGAGTATTGAAGGGATTTGTATTACTTTCAGCATCCTCAAGGTTCATGTTTAGTGATGTCTTGCAGTGTGAGTTCTCTTTGAAGAGCAAGGGTGGATTTTGTAGGATCCTTTGGGAATCCCTGTTTTCATAGGAGTGTATCATCTTGGGGAGTTCTAATTTTTCTGTTCAAAGGGGAGTGTTTGTCGTGCATCTTTCCTTCTTACGTTTCTTGGTTAAGGTGTAGAGGTGATACATGTGTGCCATCTAAACCCCAATTTTGGTGGATGTGTCACGATTGATTAGTTGGATGTCATAGTGTGTTGTGTTTGTTGGTGTTTTCTTATTTGTGGCGTGGTTGCATGTAGAACCAAAAGGAAAATCTATGTTTGGGAGTTTTCAATGCCTGACTGTGAGTCAGGAGATGCTTCAAACATTAGTTTTCCATATATAGGCATCAAAGTGAAGTTGGAACATGGTCAAGAACCCTAGGAGTGTATGGGACCCCAATTTTATTTATGTCATCAGTGTTTGAGGTAAAAGAAGTTTAAATTGTTTCCTATTGTTGTTCCATTCTTAATGACCCGTCTGGGTGCATGAGGTTTCCCGTGGCTATGAGGAGGCATGGTCTTAGCATTACCTTAAATTCATGGGGTTGTGTCCCACCAAATGTAATCACTTTTAGTGGTCCTTATGGGGTCTGTTGGGTAAATCAGTCTAAAATTTCATTAGTTATCATTTAGGGATGTGGAGATGTTTGTTTGTCTTGGGTCATGGTTTGATGCTCCAGTAGTTGGTCCCTTCCCTCCCCACCCCTTGTGCTGGGGTGTTTGGTCACTATCAAAAATTTTTTGAAGTTTTTGTATCTCCCATCAATTTTGATGGTGGGGAGACCCACAGTGGGTCTCACTCAAATGTCTCTGGAATGAATTGGTGTTGTCCTTTTTCAAAATGATAGGGAGTTTGCTTAGGCCTCCCTGTGTCAGTTTTCTAGTCTCATCTCGAGTGTTGGTTGGTTTTTAATGGTGGGAAGCTCCTTTGGGATTCCCTATATTGACCTTTTGATTCTGTTCCTAGAGATGGCTTGGTGGTAGGTAATAAGAGTGTTCTTTGGTTTGTATTTTTATCTTCTTTTTTTATTATATTCAAACCATGTGGTTTTTGTTTAATGGTGCTTGAGTTGTTTCAGCTTATGAAGTTGGTTTCTGTTGGTGCGAGAGTTCCTTTCCTAAATCAATCAACTGGAGGTGTTCTATCTCTTTTGGGCGAGTGACACAAAGCCAGAATTCCTTTTATGAGTTTCTTGAGAATATTCATTTAAGTCACATTCTCTGAGAATTATGGGTATACCTCTTTTCACTTTTTTTTCATAGGAATCCTCTTTGAACCTTAAAGGGGTATTAGTCTCTACTATGGGGTTCAATCTTAGTTGGGAATTTTTGGGGACGGAAAGTGATGTGGTGGGGAGAATTGTCAAACCTTCCATTTTTAAATTATTTGTTTTATTAAACTTATGGGAATCAAGTATTTCAGGTTGAATATCAACTTAATATTTTTGAGTTCTTGTTTAAAAAAATACATGTTTTGGTCTTGACAGCGTTCAGCGCACCACAGTCGAAGCTGTGAGGCTTTGACTAAGTCACCGTGCAGCCTTGCCCGCTTCACCACACAGCCTGCCCGATGTTTAAGGTAGATTAATAAAATAAATTATTAGTGAATAAATAAAAATTAAGATTGATAAAATAAAAATAAAATAAAATAGGAAGAGTGTGATAAAATTTAATGAATTGTTTTACTGAAAATAATATTGAATTTTTTTACTGATAATAATAATATTATTATTTAAGGATATTATTAACTATTATTGATTATTATTATTATTATTATTATTATTATTAGTTTTGATACTTAAGTTATTTTATTTATTATTATTAATCTTGTTTTAGTTTATTATTATTACTATTATTATTATTATGTTTTATTATTATTATGTTTTATTTTATCTTTTATTTTTATTAGTTTTTGGATAGGGTTTATTCTCCCCCCCCCTCTACCTGGTCGCGGAAAACCCCCCTCCCCCAAAACCCTTACACTCCCCTTCTCCCTGGCCAACTGTCGGACCACCCTCCTCCATTTTGGTCGACCTTCCCCCGCTCATGCCATCACCCCGACCCCCCGGCCAAGCCGCTCGCACCGTCAACCCAACCCCCTAACCAGGCCACTTACACCGTCACCCCGACCTCCTGGCTAGCTCACACTGACATCTTCCTTCCACCTCGCACCAGACTCGCCACACCCCTGCTCGACCGGCGCAACCCTCTTCTCCGGATGATTCCCCTCCCAATAAGCTCCTCTCCTCCTTTTACTAGTGTTTTGGTTCTTGTTTTAGGTGTTTTAGGCTCCAGTGAGTATGTGGTCCAATTCTAGGGTTCAATTTTGATTTTTTGTTTTGTTTGAATTCTTGATTTAGGGTCCAATATGGATTCCTCATGGTGCGATTGGAGTTCGGCACCAATTTTTGGGATTTTTCGGCACTCGATGTAAGTTTTTCTATCGATAAACATTATTTGGGTGAATTTTCTGCATACTTGATTAATTTAGTGTGCTTTATGATTAATTTATCTAATGAAATTGATTTTCTAAAGGAAATGGCTATTAGTTTTATATTCATCTTTTTGTGAAAATTTTTGAAGGTGTTTAATTAATTGTTCTAAGGTATGCAAATTTTTTTTCTGTGGGTGCTTGAGGTGCGTGTGTTTTGAAAAATAATTTTAATGGTAAATAGAACACTTTGAGCATATTATCTTTATTGTGTACTTTTTAGTATGAATTGTGAAGTGTTTAAAGAATGAGTAACTTGTTTTAGAAATGGAATTGAGTTGTGTAAATGGTTTATTAAATGGAGTGAGTAATGTGAAATGTTTTATCGAAGGGTTTGGTTTTCTTATGTGTTGGTTCTAGATTTTTTAACGGAAATTGATGTGATGTGTGTGTGTTTCTTAGGGTGGTGTTTCTTGGAAAGGTTTTATGGGTTGTTTGAAAAGTGAAAATCAGGTTTTCAAAGGCATATAAAGTGCAGATAGGTTTGGAAGTATGTTCTTAAAGTAATGTGACATAATTTGGCATGTTAATCATGTTGTTTATTTCTAAATGTGAATTTTAAATTATTTTGAAAGATGGAAATATTTATTAAAAATAGTTTAAATTATGAGTGGTTTTATGAAGGCGTTTTTCCATTGTTTTGGTCGGACTTAATTGTGTGTTTTCTTGTGTTATAAAAATGGAATTTGAGAAACTATAAAATTTTTGGTAAATGTATTTAGGGTGAGGTTTCTCTTGTTTATTTGTTCAATTTGTTTTTTTAAAGCCCTTGGTAATTTTTAGACTCCTTTTTATTGTTGTAGCAGGTTTTGTTCAACATGGTGTGGATTTTGGATGTTGTTGGAAAAGATATATGTGTATATAAATGGGTAAGAATGTATATATGTATATCCTCCTTGTGCATATTCCCTCATGGTGCGGGGAATGTGTACTTTGGCTGAAGGATATATGTGTGTGTGTGTGTGAAGATGTATATGCATTTCAGGTGAAGCATTCTCGTGATGCCATCGTCAAAAGATGCATGTTTTGAGGTAAATAATTTTATGTCGCTGATTGGTTTCACACTTTATTTATGGTGTCCTTTTGATGTTTTAAGGTTCGTTCTAATTGTTGTGTAGTGTGATGGACTATTTGGTGTGGTTTTTAGTCGCTAAGTCAAGGGAGACTCGCCTACGTATGCATAGGTATGTGTGTGTGTGTCTATATATATATAGGTTCCCCATTACATGTATATTCATGCATGGCATTGTTTATATGTGTATGGGGATAGGTGTTTCTATGTATATATTTAAAATTGCATGCGTAGGTGAGTGGAGATTTTCATATTCATATATGTATATATGTAAGGATCCTCTTGTGCATGGCATGGTCATGCGGGTGTGTGCATATGGGCTATGTGTCCTTGCATATATGTGAAAGTGTGTATGCTTAGTGGGGGAGTAGCAGCCTTGAGTTAGAAAGCACCAAGATCCAAAGTGGATGGATTGATTCCACTCTCAGGTAGGTCCCATATTCCTATTCCTTTAATTTTAATTTCATATATTCTTGATAATTTTAAAAAAAATTACATTTATGTTGTATACACATGCTATGAAATCTGGTTGTAGTTGATAGAAATGATTATGCCTTTGTTTTGAAATTTTAAATGTATTTCTAAAGCCATTGGTATTAAGTTCCTTTTTTTGAAAATTAATTTCCTAAGTGGTTTTGAATTAGTAATGAGTATTTCTAAAGGTGTTTGTCCTTCCAGCTGGTTAGTTATAAAAAGTGTTCCCTTTATGTAATTAATCCCATTTATAACCTTAATATTGTTTTGTGAAAAATAAAAATCTCTCTTAAGGCAGACCCCCTTGGTTTTAGAAAATCATTTTTATGTTGAATGAGTTATTATGTGTCTAATGTTGAGGCTTATGCATTGTGTGATGTGAAATATGGGGAATGTGCTTAAGGAGGGGGAATGGTGATGAGAGGTTGAATGAGTTTTGAATAAAGAAAGTGTTAAATAAATATATGTTTTCTTGATAAATAAAACTCACCACCACTTGAAATATAACACAATGGGAACCCTGGGTATCTAGGTGGGTGGACCAGGACTAGTACGTTTGATGAAACGGCATGGGTTTGTCTCGGTTTCGTCTAGCAGTATTGACGCAACAACACTGACTAAACATATGAATGACTGAGGGTCGTGGATTCTAAGCCATGTTTTCTAAGGGTCATGATTTCTAAGCCACATTTTCTAAGGTTTGTGGTTTCTAAGTCACGTTTCACCAAGGTACGAGGTCTCTAGAGTCCCACTTGTGCTAGTTACCTATAGGTATTTCCCATGGTGATCATTTGAGACATGATTCTTGTGATGTGATTTTCATTTTAGTTGTTTTATACTTCATGTCTCATTTATGAAAAAACCATCATTTAAACTAAATTTTTTTTCTTGGAATCTATTTTGAAAATACTATGAAATAGAAGTTTTTTCCTTAAAAATGTTAACTTGTGACTTGAACTTGAAAAGAAAGAAAAACATTATTTTATTATATCTTATCTTTAAACTGGAATGATTGGATTTCTTATTAAAGGTAGGGGCATAGGACATTGTTATATTTTGGAATTCCCAATGAGCATCTCGGTGCTCACGCCTACTTTACTTTTCAATTTCAGGTTTTAGTCTTGGATTTCTTTTGGATCGAGCATGGTTCTATGTTTGGTGGTGACCCATGGGGTCACTTTGAGGTATGTCTAGTTGGTTATCTTTATTCTATCTTCCCTTGTTACTGTGTACCTATTTTGTATAGTTTATTTCTATTTATCTGTATTTTATTTTTTGGGGGTAAATCATTCCCAACTACTTGTTTTGATGTCTGGCACTAGTTTCCAGTCTGTGGGGATTGGTAACGCTCTTCAGGCTATGTCGCGGACCGGCTTGTGTGACCAATTCAGGGTCAACCCGGGTTGGTTCGTGACATGAAGTCACAGTAATAAGAGTATCCATAGAGTAGAAAAAGGAATACCCCTTTACTAAAGCCTTATCTCAGTAAAATCATGAATATCAAGTGAGATATAGAGTGTATAAAATTATTATCAATTGTATTTAGTGTATTTTGGAGTCTATTGGTGTTGGTGGTTCCCTAAAACCAACTAGCCTTGTACTTTTGATTACATTATATATTAATAATGAATGAATGTAATATAATATAATTTCTTATAATACCCTAAATTCTCATCTTTGTGATAGTGTATTTGATAATTTCTTAAGTATACTTATTGTGCCATAAGTACATGGAAATTACATGCTATGATGATATACTTTAGGTTCTACGACATTATTCCTAAAACCCATGTTATATGGTTAAATGATATTATATGATAGGACACAAATGATATGGTTTATTAGGTTTAGGAGGCACATAATGTGTTGAGACACCTTCTCATGGTTTTCTCCCTTAGTAGTATCTAAGAATAGAGGTTATGAGAATAGACCTACCAATAAGAATTTCACATGTTACATGTGTCATTAAATATTCTGATCTACAAACTTGTGTAGTGATCCTTTGTATCTAATTATATTCTTAATGTATGTCATAACACATGTTCTTAGATGTATTTCATAAACCATGAAGATAATATTTTACAATGAATTTTGATATGTTGTGTGCCTCATAATCGGTATAACACTAATAAATAATGTACAAGAGAATTTTTTCCTTCCCTTGGTAGTGAATATCTCAGGCCCTTTGATGGAATAGAATATCCAAATTAAGTCCATGGTCATATCACTTGATCAATTTTTTCAATTTCAAAAAATAAATGATAGAGATTCAAACATATATGTTGATGAAAAAAGTTATGTAACTTGTTTAATAAGGGATATCGAGACAAAGGTATTATATTACATGGTACGAGTTCATGGGAGGTTAAATTTCATTGTGACATCAACTCTTTTCTCTATGGGTTCCATGGAATGTTTTTTGATACTAACCTTGGAATTTAGGTGGTTTATCTTTATGACACTAAGAAAGGATCCTATAGGGTAACACACTACGTGTGTCTAAGAACCTTAGTTAAATTATATATGAGTTTAACAAGTAGATTAGAATATTCTTCTCATGTACAAGGAATAATATTTATTCAGGTTTATAGGTTGATTTCAAGTATTTATTTATTGGTTAATAACATAGTTATATTTATTTATTTAATTAATTAATTAAAAATTATACTTGGCCTTATAAATAATGTGGTGGAAGAGAAGACCAAATAATGGACTAGTGAGATTATAATATTATTTAAATAAATATTAATTTATTTATTTGTGAGAAATAATATTTAATAAGTTTATATGTTATGTGAATATTAATTAAATATTATTTTTATTATTATTATTATTATTATTATTATTATTATTTAGACATGGGGTACAATAGAGGTTAAGATAATATTAAAGGGGGTTTTTACAAATAGTATTCTAACCCTAGTTGTATAAATACTTGAATATAAAATTATCTAAAAAGGGTTTTTTTTTTAAAAAATCGTGCACAAAATTTAGCTCACCAAAGAATTATCTCTAGTGCAGAGATATTATTAAGAATGCACTAATTCCTATGATCATTGGTGATCCTCCTATACTCTCTTTGGTTATGAGAGAACCAAGAGAATCCAACTAGACTCATTCATATTCTAAAGTTTCAAGAAACAAAAAAGGATGCAAAGAATAGGTATATCCGTGCAAGCATCTGTATAGCCCTACCATGATGTTTATATATCCTTAGTTCATGTGTGGATCAATACTATATGGAATATACCATTTATTCCTCTATTCCAATGATGGTATAATAATAAGGTTCAATTATATTTGATAATTAATAAATAATTATAATACAGGATAACTCTTAATCTATATAAATTAATTATAAATTACATATATGATCCTATATTCATGTATTATGGTAATGAAATTCTATATAATTTAGAGAATAAATCTGAAGAAGTTGATGGGAAAAAATATTATTTGGAAAGGGCCTGACTGCTTCTATTGCACCCTAGAACCTTCACAAAGTGATCTCTTTATTTGTAACTTCATCAATGAACCATTTTTATTTTGAAAATAATTTCTCTTCATGATTCAATTTAATGATTTATTTAAAGTAGGTTACGTTTGATCAATACCTTTATTTTATTTTAAAAATATTTAATTTTATAAAACATTATTTTTTGTGTTTTATAAACTAACCATGAATTTATTTATATAATTTCCCTTTTGTGGGTTAATTTTTAACCCTAATTTTTTAGTATTTGAAAATAATTTTTTGATGGGATTTATAATGAGAAACACAATATATTGTGTGTTTTGTTAAAATATTGTACTTGGGAATTATAGATAATGAAAAGGGATGGAGATTGAACTCATACCCTCAAGGGAATTTTTCTATTAAGTGATAGGTGATTCTGAAATTATATTGTCATTTGATGCATTAGGTAATGTTTTCATATCATGAGATACTATGAATATTTCATGGGTAGTGAGCCTAAGCAAACCATGCTATGTTATCTTCATGGATAGCCTTGACCTATGATATGGAATTAACCAAATTTAGTTTATTTAAATATATTTGATTTTAGAAATAACCAGGTAATCTATTCCATTGAAATGATGATGAGAATATATTATGATGTTTTGAAAAGTAAAATTTTTAATTTGAAAATAAGTTTCATGGTCTAATAAAGAGTTAAGGGTTTTTGTTTTCAAGAAAGAGGTTTTCAGTTTTTTGATGTTCCCTCAAATACATTTTTGAGAAAATTATTTTCCTATATTGGTTTATGAAATTTATCTTATGAAAACCCTATTTGGAATTTAAAAGTGATTTTATGCTTTATTTTATGTTTTATTAAGCTCAAGTTTATTTGTAGCAATGGTATTTCAAGAACCTAATGAGTTTTCACATGTTGAATGTGCACTAAAATGTATATGCATGAGATGTATGTACACATTCATATGATGCATGAAGTTTATATATGTATAATATGATATTTTATATATATAGTGTACATTTAATACATACATTTGATGCATTTATATTATCATGCATATGATTTATTTATATTATATATAGAATTTATATATTTTATATTTAAATATGAATGATACATATATATAGTAGAATTATTGCATGTGATGCAACAAATGACTATAGCTTCTCTCCCAAATGATTTTTATCAATATTGAACTAAAGGTTGGTTCACTAAAGATCTAGAAATTTATTCATTGAAATGAGTTCAGTGAATTGAACTCAATGGGTTGTAATGCATATTATGCATTATGAATGGGGATCCCTAGGCTTCACCTATAAAAGATAATGAGTTCCCTTAGTGTGGTGTGTGATGATACTATTTAGATTATGATATGATCATTAATTACATGCAAAGATTTATACAATCTCTCTTTGTTCCTAGTTATATGATTATCTTCATAGAAGAAGTCACTAAGACCCCTTCATAAAATTATGATCTTATTGATATGATTAATGATCTATCAGACAGTGTAACACCTCATAGGCAAAGTGCTTTTATTCACTAATCCTCGTGATCTTCCTCAAACATACTTCATCGAAAGGAATAAGATAGATGTTTTTTGTATAATAATTCTCTAATTACTTTTTTTACCACTATTTTTCGATAATACTGCATGTTTGGTTTCTTAAAGATAGATCCTCTTATTTTTAGGTTGTTTTATGCTACCAATAATTTTTAGATGATCAAAAAACTCATCTTTAGTACCAAATATCATTCCTTCAATATTTAAATGTGTTTAATCAATTGGTTTTCAAAAGATAGTTTTTCATAAAAATAGTTGCAGTATTTTGAGATGAAGGGAATTTTGAAATTCTTTTACATAGTTGAAGATACATAAAGTTAAATAATATTTACATTTGTATTAGGAAGATACTTAAAGGTAATTAAGTTTTAATTTTATTCAGACAATTTTTTTGTGAGGTTCATTAGCTAATTACCCTTACGAATATTCTCATGTAAAGGTAAATAATTCACTACATAAAGGTATTTAATGTTTAACTTTATGCATCATAAGAAATTATAAGGTTTTATTACATAGAATAGTTCTATATAAGGGTCACATAACCTACCCTTATGTGAATATTTTTATGTAAAGGTTAGTAGAGACTACCTTTACAAAGTAGTTCTTACTGCAACTCACCTTTATACAGAATTTCTACATAAAGGTAACAACAAATTACCCTTACGCAGAAAAATAGATCATAATAAAATGTATTTTGGGAATATTTTATTTATAACATATTTATAAATTAATTGATTAATTATAAAAGGTTTATAATTAATTAAGTAAATGTATATGAAACATTTTTCCCAAATATTAAATGTTAATATTAAAATACCTTTTACCAAAATTATATAGCATGATTTGTGATCTAGAAATAAATGGGTTTATTTAGAAATCATAAAGAGTAATTTATAAAATAATTATCAATTAAAAAATATATTATATTTAGATTATATAAATTATTTATATAATATTTATTGAATTATAAAAATTTTAGGATTCATAAAATGTCATAAATGCTAAATAATATAAAATATGTAAGTGATAATATTAAAATGAATATAAAAATGCTTATATTCATACTAATATTTAAAATGTTTATAATTATCATTTTTTATGAATAGTTCAAGAATGGTTATCTAATGTTTTGGAACATAAATAAAATATTTATTAATTTATTAAATTCCTTTTATATTCATGTTTGGTGAATTGTTTAATATATGTGAATATGGTGTGTGATTTATGTTTAATTGTTAAACTACTTTTAGGAGTTATATCCCTATATTACATGTTAGTTACAACTTCATAAAATTTAATTTTCATCTATATTGATCTTGGTTTTTAATTCAAGTTATGAGCTTAATAATAGTTTTTGAATATAGTTTGTGCATATTATTTTTTAGAGGTATAATGAATTAAATTCTATCTTGAGTAACATCTCTGTCATGACCTACCTCCCTGGGTCATGAACCTTATCATCTGTCCCCATGGGTCTCCTGTAATACCTTGGTTGCCTTCCCAGCACATCATAGGCTATTACTCACTAGGGTCGCTTATCAAACTAATGATTGTCCCCACAGGCCAACACATGTTCTTTCAGTGTGTTTTGTCTTCACTCACACACACCCTGGGAAACTTCCCAGAAGGTCACCCATCCAGATTACTACTCCAGGCCAAGCATGTTTAATTGTGGAGTTCTAAGACAGGCTCCTAAAAAGAAAGGTACACCTTGTTGACATGGGTAGTAACATTTAGCATTTTAAGTCTCACTTTTCTAGGGGTGTTACATTATCCACCCCTTTAAACCACAACACCCTCGTTGTGGACCCAAGCCTCAAACCCAGGCAGTGCCTAAGCACTTCCAGCTGGGTATTGGCTCTGATAGCATTTGTCATGACTCACCTCCCCGGGTCATGAACCTTATCATATGTCCTCATGGGTCTCTTGTAATACCTTGGTTTCATTCCCAGTACACCATAGGCTATTACTCACTAGGGTCGCTTATCAGACTAATGATTGTCCCCATAGGCCAACACATGTTCTTTCAGTGTGTTTTGTCCTCACTCACACACACCCTGGGAAACTTCCCAGAAGTTCACCCATCCAGATTACTACTCCAGGAGAAGCATGCTTAACTGTGGAGTTCTAATCAGACAGGCTCTCGAAAAAAAGGTGCACCTTGTTGACATGGGTAGTAACATTTATCCTTTTAAGTATCACTTTCCTAGGGTTTGTGTGACTGAGGACAAAGCACACTGGAAAGGACATGTGTTGGCCTTTGGGGACAGTCATTAGTCATATGACCCGTTCGGGCACGTGGTTGGACCCTGGGGTGGGCCCCACGTATCTGCGGGGAAACTTGTGGTACCTGGTAGGCCAAGACCCGATGACAATGTTAAGGCGGGGTGTATGTGCTGTCACTGGGATCCAGTTATCACATTTGGTATCAGAGGAGGTACCCAGCCTTAAGTGCAGCGCACTGCCTGGGTTGAGATGTAGGGCCCACAACGAGGATGTTGTTCTCTAAAGGGGGGGTGATTGTAACACCCCTGAATGATAAAGGGTTAAATGACTAAATTATATGACTCATGTAAACAAGGTGCACCTTCCTTTTCAGGAGCCTGTCTGATTAGAACTCCACAGTTAAGCGTGTTTGGCCTAGAGTAGTGATCAGGATGGGTGACCTTCTGTGAAGTTTCTCAGGGTGTGTGTGAGTGAGGAAAAATCACACTAGAAAGGACATGTGTTGGCCTGTGGGGATAGTCATTAGTCAGATGACCCGTTCGGGCACGTGGGTGGACCCAAGGGTGGGCCCCACATGTCTGCGGGGAAACTGGTGGTACCTGGTAGGCCAGGACCTGACGACCATGTTAAGGCAGGGTGTCTAGGTTGTCACTGGGACCTAGTTGTTACATTAATTGGGGAGGAAGTCCATATTTTCTCCCTCATTAATGAGGGAGAGTTGGGAGGTTTTATCCTCCTCCATTAATAGGAGTCGAGTGGTCCCCACCCCTACTATTTAATGGAGAGGTTATGCTCGGGTGGTCCCCACCACAATTATCCTCCCAAGGGAGGTTATGTGCAGGTGGGCCCCACCACCATAACCTCTCATGGGAGGTTATGGTGTGGTGACCCCCACCTCCAACAACCACTTTGTGGTTTTAACCACCACCAATAAAATAAAGTTAAAACTTTATTTTATTCAATTTAATTAAAAACCCCCAAAAACTAACTTCCAAACTCTTTAAAACACAACTGTGGTTAAGGTCTCACTAAGCAATTACTAATGTTTCAAGTTCAATGGTGCCCTCGGATTTCAATTCTGAGCACTGGTTCAAAAGATATGAAACACCGCTCGCACGTTTACTGAACGTACCCGAAAAAAAGTTCGGAAAAATAAACACTAAGTAGAACAGAATACAAAAGTAAGTGCTGAAAGGGAAGGGGCAGGAAATACAAGCCCAACAGTAAAGTACAACTGTAGAAAAGTAAACAACAACTACTGAGTCATCCTCCGGGAATCTCACCTGAAGGGTGGGTATAGATGGCCTCCTCAGCACCTCAGGTCTGTCCGTCCGCTCTGTGTACGTCTCGCCAAGTGGTCCACCTCTGGGTACCATCCAGCTCTACAACACTCTACCTCCATCAGTGTTGTCTATCGTCTGCAACCAACACAATGAAGTGCGGGCATTGCCCATGCAGGGGTGAGTATAACGATACTCAGTAGGGACCCCGAGACCCCCGAAGGTCTCCCAGAATCCACGAAGGATAAACCACAAAAGTAAAGATACAATCACAAATTATCAAACAACCCTACTTAGGTATATTCCCATACATATACCTAATTTATCAATCTCAGTTCGGATCCAACTCTCGAGCCAAAGCACAACCCAGTCCACACAAGAAGTAAAGTCAATTACATCGATGATAATGATTGAAAGTCAAGACTCAGGTCACACAGGTATACATATTTTGTATAGAGATAGAGATGATCAGATGTAGTCACTGATTCATCTAAGATGTCGAACCCACACAGGATACAAGACCAGCTAAGCTGTCAGACCCACACAGGATACAAGACCAACTGCTCTGTCGGACCCACACAGGATACAAGTACAGAGGTCAAACTGCCAGACCCACACAGGATACAACAATAGTAGTCATCGTTGTCGAACCCACGGAGGATCCCAGTACAATAGTCATCGCTGTCGAACCCACAGAGGATCCTAGTACAGTATTCATCACTATTGAACCCACGGAGGATCCCAGTACAGTATTCGTCGCAGTCACAGCCTGCTATAGGGTTCCCGCACACAGTACACTTGATTGCGGGAGGGTCCGCTCCTAGAGAAAAGGGTTCGATACATTAACTATCATGAATACCAAATTTTATGTATCCCAAAGTTTCATCTCATTATAATGAACCCAACGCGACAGACAGCACGTCAATCGGACACCCGGTCTGAGAGTTATAAGCGTTTCTGCTACGAGGGCCCAGTTGGTTTCGGAATCGAAGCAACCTGGCCGTACCCAAACTTCACAAAAACCTTGAGTGTGATATACCAAAACGACCTTCTCGATCCAAGTAATCATATGCAACTGATAGTGTGTCTATCGGAGGTACGTAGTTCAAGTTATGGGTGAAAAACAAAAAGTAGTCTGAAAAGGGGGGGTTTGGGTCCGGTCTGACCCGGCCCAACCCACCCTGGGAAACTTCCCAGAAGGTCACCCATCCTGATCACTACTCCAGGCCAAACATTCTTAACTGCGGAGTTCTAATCAGACATGCTCCTGAAAAAGAAGGTGCACCTTGTTGACATGAGTCATATCATTTAGTCATTTAACCCTTTATCATTCAGGGGTGTTACAATCTCCCAGGGTAGAGGGACTTTTGTTTTAACCACCGATCATCTTGAAGCCTATGTATTTCCTATAAAATTTAATGGGTTTGGATATCAATTACTTTAGGCTTACTCGTGTGGAAATCTTCACTCTCATATAACTCTATGTCTTTACATAAAGATTTCATGTACCTTATTCATATAATGCTTTCATATATTTATGAATATACCTAAATTCTATTTTTAGGTATGTAACACTAACTTGTGGGTTTTGAAAATATTTACACATTAATTTTGTGTGAACACATTAATTTGGTGGATGTAATAGGGATTCAAAAATTAAATTTTCAGAATAATTCATACATGAAAAGAATAAAACATTAAAAGATAAATGATTGCATAAGATACAATAGTAATGAATTTAATATTCATATTATGTATATTAAATTGTTGATATGAAAACCCCACTAAATACTAAGTGTGAGATTCCTTAAAAAGTGAAACTTTTCAAGACTTTGATCATCTAACTAGTTTGTTTTCTAATAAGCCATGGATTATCTTGTGTAAGAAAAAAAAAGTGAAAAGTGACTATAGATTTTCCTCTAAATTAGTTTCATTCTAATATTATGTGTCCTTGGATTAATCTATTGTTAGCTTGTTTTTTATGTTTTATTTTGGTAACACTTAGTTTGGAAACCCTAATGATTAGGATACCATAGAAGTAGAGTTGATTGAATCCATATAATGGATTTGGATAAATATTTATTCACTCAACTATCCAAGAGTAAAATATATTTTAGTTGGGATGGTTCTCTGTATAAATAATTAAGTGGTGATATGAATGAAAATAGGGATCATTACTTAGTAAAATATAGATCTTGGATCACTGAATGGATATTCTATGAGCGGTCATCATTTTTAGTGGGATTAATTTCATTAAATTTCATAATAAAAAGATATAATACATGATACTCACTCATTGATATGTATTTTATATAGATTTTGGAATACTTAATCCCAATAATATTGAGATCACTAATAGGTATGACATATAAAACAGCTAAAGATTGGTATTTAGGATTGAGAATTTTTCTCAAGGAGAAACATTCATAGTACTTGAATATGAATGTTATAAAAATCAATTCCACTAATATTGTGTTTTTCACTTATATGACAAGTAAATACCTCTGGACCTTGATTTAATTAGTCTAAGGAAATGCATGGTCATGCTTCATTGAGTCACATATGATGTGTTCAATTACTTAGATGAGACACATGAGATGTTCTCATCTTTAAGATGAATTACATGTGATGTATTCATTGACTTGGTTATTTTTTTAGAGAATAGAGAAAATATGGATTGGCTACACTAGAATGACATGTTCCATGTATAGTGGTCACTCGATTTCATGGGAAAAAAGAATTATATGTGTATACATATGTATACATATGTTTTATATGATAAATCTTGTGGTGGAAATGTTTATATGGATATATGAGTATATTTTATGGAGATCACACTAGACCCCTTAGTATCTTGGTAGCACCAATGCTTTTATAGAGGCTTCTTTTCACTTTAATCTATGAAATTGAGATTTCATATTTATTTTCAACACTTCTAAGGCCCATAGGGTCACATAGTTAGGACCTTGGATAAAGATAAATCTTTGGAAAAGGGGTTTAATAAAAATAAAGGGAGTTTGATGAAACTTTATCCAAGAGTTTGGAGGGATTAAAAAATAGTTTTTAAGTTTTTTATAAAGTCCTTATGGTATTTTAGTGCAAGTAGGAGATTGTTGGATGTAAACTAAAATTTGTATGCATGAAATTAATGTACACATTAATATTATTAAAGAAGTATATATATAATATATGATATTATATATATATAGTGTATATCTAATACATGCATATAATGAATGTATATTATCATTCATATGAGACATGTATAATATATATATATATAATATTTAAATTTTAAAGATATTTATATATAGTAGGATTATTCCATGTGATGAAACAACCTGTTATAGCCTCTCACCCAAATGGTTTTCATCAATATTGAACCAAATGTTCATTCATTAAATAACATTTCATTTATTCATTGAAACAAGTAAGATTAGTTACACTCAGCAAGAATTAATGCATATAATATGTTGCGAATATGGAGCCTTGGGATTAACCTATATAATAGAATTATATCTCTTCATATAATGTATATTAATAGTGTTCTAATTATAATATTATCATATATTTTATGAAAATATTTCTATAATATCTATTTGTTCCTAGTTATACATTTATATGTTTGAAAGAAGGTGCTAACACCCCTTCTTAGAACTATGATCTTCTTGATATGACCAAGGATCCATCAGTCAGTGTATCACCTTGAAGGTAGAGTTATTTTGTTCACTTCTACTCATGATATTCCTCAAAAATACTTCATTGAAAGGACAATTATTGATGTTGTTGATATACATGAATTCTAGGTACTATTTTTACCTTTATTTTTTTATAATACTGCACATTTGATTTCTTGAATATAGATCCACTTTTTTCCACTTCCAATGATCATTGGGTGATAAAAAAATGCATATCCACATTATTTAGAAACCATTGTTGAGTTATTTTTTCTCACCCTAGGTTTTTAAATGTTTTTCATAAGGATTTTGGATGTGTGGGAACAATTTTAATATAAGCAATTTTTATCTTTGAGTGGTATAGGTGTAGAATTTGAATATTTTTTATTAATGTGAAATATGACCTTTTGAAAGAAAATATGGATTTTTATGTGTAATAGTATTCCTAATTCTATAAATTTAAAAACCTATAAATCAATTGGGTATTTAAATGAATTTTGTTTTTAGAACTAGATCTGGGAGTATGGGTGTGGGGCATCACATCTTGGGCATGAAAGTGAACGATTATAATATCTCAACTTTTAGATTAAAGAACAAAAAAACTAAAAATGAAATTATAACATTAAAATTCATCATTTATCAATGATTAATAAGTAATTATAAATTAATATGTGTCCACTCGGATACAACATGAAGGTTTCGGGGCATAGTGGAAGTGGTTAGGCTCCTACCCAATAATTTATTTTCATTAGTTTCTTTATATAAATCCTAAAAATTTGATGAACAGTACCCTAAAATATTCAAATATAGGATATTTTTTCATATAATTTATAATTAAATTATATTGATAAGAAATTACCTTTATGTGGTATTCTTTCTTCATTATCGAATTGGTTTACCACTCTTGTCATATTGTCACTTTGATGAATGATTAAAGGTTATAATCCCACTAGAAATATCCACACATACTCTATGAAAATTTACATGTCATAATTATACCTTTAGGTTTTAGAATGGAATAAACAAATCACTTTTTCCATTAACCATTGATCAAAAAAAGAATCCCTTCCTATATTGAAGGATTCAATCTACTTCTCTCTATCTTGAGAGAGATTAGGGGGATTGATGATCTCCATTATTGAAAGAATTCTTAAAAAAAATCACTCTAGGATTGAGATGATTATCAAAGGAGAATTTTGTGCACAATAAATACTTTACCCAATAAATGACATAAATTAGGTTATATACTTAGGTTAGAGAATTATTTATTACACAACATACCTTAACCAATCTCAAAATTCTAATTAAACCCCATGTCTAATAATAATATTATTACTATTATTATTTAATTATTATGCACTAAACACAAGGATATTTAAATATCATTTCTTATGAACCCTTAACATATTACATCAATACTCTTATTCATTTATTGAACCTTTAATAATAATTATTTATTTAAATTCATTCAATAAATAAATATTATAACCACATATTGTTGAATAAATATTTATTAAGTAACCAATTCACACGTATATGTTTTGTATAACTGGTGACAGAACATATGTGATCAAAATAACCCAAATAATTATTATTTCTAAAAATTTGAGAATAGTATTTATTATAATATTAAATTCAAATAAAATTTAACTGTGTTTATAGATATACATAGTGTGTGTGATCCTCTAGACCACTTCTTTAGCGGAATTAGATGAACTGGAATAAATTCCAAGATTAGCATCTAACAAAACATCAAAGAATCCATAGAGAAGGATGTTAATGTTGTAAAGACAACAACCTCATACAAACACTAACTATTTAATATAATATATTTATCTTGATATCTCATCAATAAGGTTAAATACTTATGAAATCAACCTATATGCTTGATGCATCTTTCTTTGACTTTCCTAAAATGAACTCATCGATAAACTGATATGTCTATGGACTCAATCAAACTATTCCATTTCAATCAAAAGTTTTTAGATACATAATTTCATTAAAATGGACGGGAAAAATCTTTTATGGACTTGTCCATTAATTTCATTTCACTTATGATGCACCCAATGTATCCTAATTTGTGAAGGGCGTATTTTATCATAGTTTTTGTCAATACATCAAAGTACACAACTCATGATATGTATTAATGGTAATCTCAAGTCCAAGTACCAATACACATGTTTATAGATAGGAATATCTAGTGACACATATAACATATGTAATTATTATTGGTAGGTCTATTCTCAAAACTTCCTATCTTGGAGATTACCATGTGTGAACTTCATGAGAATAAATTTCAATGTTCTATAAACCTATAACACCTGATGACATATATCATATAGGTCCTATATGATATATGTCATCTGGCCATATAACACTTATTTAATAATATTATCATATTACTCCAGGGTCCTCATAATAGAAGTGAACATGAGTGGCATTTTGATGTCACAGATACTCTAAGGTCATTATCACATTAATTTTATATATAAGATCACTCATCATGTGATAATATAATTAATAATATTTAGGTCTTTGAATATAATGGTAATTAAATGTAAAAATTTAGTTGGTTTTAGGGCACCAACTCTAACTGGTATAGTGTGAATGAATCCTATACAGATACTACACCACATGGGATTAATCATATACAGAAAGTATACTATATGGAATGATTTTCAAAATTCATGTGTTACTCCTACATAGGAACCTTGACTTATTTTAATATGGGATTATAAATTTTAGGGTATGATTGATAGTGTCGGGAGGATTTTTTAGCGTTGTGACCTCTCTACCACCTTTTTTGATATAAACATGTCATTGAATACAATATACATAGAAAAATGTGATTTATATATAATTCAATATGGAAATGAATAAAATTATTTTTAAAATTTTTATAAATCATAATAAATCGGTATCTGGTATATTTATTAATTTATAAAGATATTTAAAAATTAATTAATTAAAAATTGTTTATAATTAATTATTAAGTTTTTTTGAAAATTTTACAAATATATATCCCATATTATTAATTATTAATATTAAAATAAATTTTTCAATTAAATAGGAGTGGATTATAATTAAGATAAAATATATATGTGAAAATTATAAGGGTAATTTAAAAAATGTTTATAAATTGAAAAATAAGACCAAATATAAAGGATTTTATATTTAAAATTATAAATTGTTAAAAATTAATTAAATTTGAATTGTTTAAATTAAAGGATGTATTTTAGAATATATTTAAAACATGTTTAAATGGGTTTTGATAATTTATTTAATCGAGTTTTAAATAAATGTTAAATATGTGATATTTTGATTATTTAAATTGTTTACAATATGTAAATGAAATATAAAATTTTTATATTTCATATAATATAATTTATTTAAAGTTAATTCTATATAATGAATAATATG
Organism: Viscum album; assembly: GCA_963277665.1. Classification (NCBI taxonomy): domain Eukaryota; kingdom Viridiplantae; phylum Streptophyta; class Magnoliopsida; order Santalales; family Viscaceae; genus Viscum; species Viscum album. Next base: position 770,355,717 of record OY728131.1, read on the forward strand.
ATGGGATCCATATTGTGAATAAATGTAAATTGTTTATATTTATTTAGTTATAGAATGTCTATAATGAATTATTAAAATTATAGTGTTTATGATTATCTTTTTTATGAATTGTTCATAAATAGTTTATCTCTTGTATAAATTTATGAATTAGTCATTTATTTAATTATTACATAATCCATTATTCATGAATATAATTGTTATATTATGAATTGTTATGTATTATTGAGTTTAAATATTTAAACTTCTTCTAAGTTATTATACATGCATCTAAGAAGTTACATGCTAGGTATGATAATGGATTTAATTGTCTTATACCTTGAATTTGGATTATTATTATATTATGAACCTAAAAAGAAGTTAATTACATTTTACACATGTTATTTGTTAAAATTGTGAAGTGGTAGAAAAATATCTTTTGTAAAATATCCCTAGGTATAGGGACTTTGGGTCAAACTGCTTAGTGGTCGGGAGGCTTATGCCTTTTCTTGAAAAAAAGGGTTTACTATTTGCGGAACTAGGCTTACTCATGTGGGTATTGTTAATTAAATATAAATCTAAAACTTTAAATTAAGTTTTTTCATTTACCTTACACATAGGATTCATTTGGGTATGAATATATATAATTAGATTTTAATTTGGGTTAGTAACATAAGTTATAAGTTGTGTAAATAGTTGCACATCAATGTGGTTTGAACATATTTATTTGGTAGAAGAAATAGGATTACAAACTAAATAATTGGAAGACTATATAAATTTAAAGATAATGCATTAGATAAGATGGTGATATTTATCCCCTTTAAAAATACTAAGTGTTAGATTCTTTGTAATGAAAACATTCTCATGGCCTCGATCATCCAACCATTTAGGTTATGTTAAAGTTGGGTGCCCCTTTATTATCTTGTGTATGGGTAGACCTAATAGGATTATATTAATATTATTTTAATTTTATTCCAGTGAAACTAGGTTGGGATACCCTGATAGGATTAACTTACTGGGTAAATAATCTTTATTGAATCCATTTGATGGATTCTGAAAAAAAATTCTACTCAACTATCCAATATTAATATATGATATGATTGGAAAACTCCCCTACCTAATATATAAGTGATGGGATAAAATATAAATAAACACAAATATTAGTGAAATATAAATCTTATCCCACTAATTTCTATAATGTGTTTAAAAGGGTTCATCATTTTAGTAGGATCACATTTACTAAAATTTATTATGAAATGAATGAAAAACATCATATTAATCTAGTAAAATAATATGTTTTAGATAATATAATCATAATAAATAAACTTAACATTGATATCCATACAATAAATGATAATATTAATGTAATAAACTCCTAATACTGGTAACTTTTAAAAAGTTCTTTTGTAAGAGAAAATCTCAGGGTTAGAGAAACACTATCCCAAATAAACAAGTTGTTAATGTTGTTTAACAGGTGAATCCATATTCTTATGATATGAATAAAATGTTTCAATAAAGATTTATTATGTATTTTCTATCTATTAATATCATTCTATTATCATTTTTGGGAATTTTATGACAATATAAATAAGTTCAATAAATCATTACCATATTTTCTCAAAGTATTGAGTAAATATAAACTAGGTAATATAATGTTAAGGTTCTGGTGTTATATAAATCATACAAGTGGGAAATTTTTCAAACAAAAAGAAGAAAATTTAGTTGGAGAGTCCAAAAAATTATTATAATATATATCTAAGTTCATTTAAACCTTGACATATCACGAAGGGAAGGAGTAATGTTTTTATACGATGGAATTTTATAAGATGACTAAAGGGATTTTTGAATCTCTATGGAAAGTCCATGCCAGGTATTAGTATTATAGAAATTGATTCTTTGGTTTTTAAGGTTATAAAATATCAATTTTATACTTACAAATGTTTTAAATATATAGGAGTTCAAAATAAATGTAATAATTAATAGACCTTATATTTTGTATTCAAATGATGAATCATAGGGTTGTTATATCATGGAATTGAATATAAAATAATATATCATTATCATATGGATATTAGTGAAGGATATGTGTATTCATCATATTTATCTTATATGATGAGGTAATTTTCTTGTTAAAAAATAGTTTTTATGATGAATATGGGATGTTACACATTGATTATGATTCATTGGATTATATAAAATAATTGACAAGAAGATGGCATAAATTTTTTATCCATGATAAAATAGTATTGAAGTTGGTTTCCTAGAACCAACTTCTGTGTAATTTATGATTACCTATATTCATAGTTTTTAATATTAGTAAACTACTTATTACATCATGATTGTTCTTCTACATGATATATTATTTGATAATGTCCTAAGAGTAATTGTTTCACTGAAAGGTCATAGCAGTTCCCCACTATAATGAGAACCCAGAAGTGTCATGACAGTACTCTTAAATATATGTTCTATAGCCAGATAAAATCATTTTAGGGAAACAAATTATATATTCTATTAGGGGTGGAGACTCATAGGACTTTGAGACACCTTCTCATGGTGTACGCCCTAAGAAATTTCCAATATATGAGATTATGAGAATGAGGTCCTCCAGTAGGAAATACACATTTATATGTGTCATTTGATATTCCTATATATGGACATGTTTATTGATCCTTAGAATTTAAGATTATTGTTAATGGATATAATGAGTCATGTACTTTAATGTATTGACAAAAACTGTGAAGATATATGTTCACGGTGAAGTCGGATATGTTGGGTGCGTCACAAGTATTATTTCATTAATGAGTAATGTGAGAAAGGATTTTTCCTTCTATTATTTAACAGAAGTTGATATATCAGGCCCTTTTAAAGAAGTGATACAACCTAAATAAATCCATTTACATGGTGTTCTATGTAAAATTTCAATTCAAAAAATTCAAATAAAGATACATTGATCACATAGGTTGTTGGCACTAGCATACAATATTCTTGATTAATTAGATATATCATGATAAATGGATTATATTACATAGTAAGAATATGTATTAGATTTTATGACATTGAAACATTAAATTATTTCTACATGAGTTTCTTGGTGTGTTGTTAGATAATTAATTTTTTACTTTGGGATACTTCCCCAAATGTCATTAAGAAAGAGACCTAAAGGGTCACATGCTAAATTTATCAAGAACCTTAATTAAATAATATTATTATTTATTATTTAACATGTTGAGTAAATATCATTCCTGCATATGGTTTAATAATTATTCATGTTTGTGTGACCACCTCTATTTTTACCCTAGTTATTTGACAGAATATATTTTCATTAGAAAATTTAATAAATATTTATTTTCTATTTAGTGAATATAAATTTATTTATTTATTTATTAGTGAATAATGAAGTGATATTTATTTATTGAATAAATAGTGATTATTCAAGTCTAAATAAATATTGTGAAGGAATAGAAAAGTGGGTTTAATGGTCTGGTGATAAATAATATATACTAAATATTATTTGAATAAATAATATGTAATTAATTCACTAGTTTTGCGCATTTAAAAAAATAGTAATATTATTATCTTTATAGATAGGGGTTCTATAGGGATTATGTAAATAATAAGGTATCATGTGAAATTAGTATTTTCTAACCCTATAAATATTTAAACTAAATCATATTATTTCTAATGAGGTGTTGCCTTTTTTGCACAATAACATTCTGAGATTTCTCTCAAATCCCTAGAGAGTTCCCTCTCTAATAACTCTCTCAAGGAAAAAGTGGGATCCTCCCCCACCACCACTCTTGATTCAAGTGAGATTAAATATAATCCTATTGAAGTTATTCTTAGGACTATCAAAGATGAACGACTCAAGCATTAGGATCTACCATGATACTATTCAGTGCTTCATATGGTGATTTTTTGTGGTTTGTGGAGCATGTGTGGATCACCAATATAGGGAATATATACTTTATTCTTAAAATTAAATGATGGTATGATGTAGATATTTTTTTTGATTCATCAATGAAGAAATAATTTATTATAATGTGATTTTTTTAATTACTTAAATTAAATATAAATCATTATGATATGATCCTGAATTTTGGTTCTAGAGTTCTCTCATCAATTAATATTTGATTCAATTTTATTGGTCATGGAATTTATCAATGAAGTAAATATTAGATTAATCATTTATTATGAAAAAAAATAAGTTGTTCATTCCTTATATGGTGCTTCCCCTGTGCTTGAAACCTTCAATTGGTATTAGAACGGTCATATAATAAGTTATAATTATTTAAATATCATTGGTTGATTTATTAATTTATCATTAGTTCTAAATTCTAGTTTAATTTTTTTAATACAAATCACAATATATTCTCTTTTTCCTAATAATTATCACAAATATAATCAAAATTAATTAATTTTATAAATGAAGAACATTTGAAGAACTTGTGAAGAGGTTCTAAGGATTCTGGATGAATAACTTAAGATTACACACCATGTATACCATTAGTAATTTTTGTTTACTCATGTTTAATACACTGATATAATTCATTAATTAATTTAGAATAAATTCAATCTATGTGAATTTATTACACTTGGTGTGTATTTAAATACACTATATGTTGATCGGTTTAACCTAGTGCATGGTTTGTTAGACTACATGACATATAACATTCATACATGATGTGTAGTCAATTAGTAAAAGATGGGTCATGTATTTTCTTACATGGACCACATGATTGGTGACCGTGTAACTCTAATACCATCTGATGTGCAGTCCATGTACATGCCATGTACTCCATTAATTTCCATGGAATGATTACACACTGAATCCCTAAGAATGTGCCACAAATAGATGGTGATAACTATATATGACATGTAGTTGGATTCTACACTCCATTTATATTACCAATTTGTGTAGAATTCAAATTTTAATTATTAAACTACTTAAACCATATTAGAATGTGTTTTTTGCATCATTTATTTGATAATGTACATGACATGTGAAGGGTTTTATATACACTAAATATATAATTAATTTCTATGTAATGTTCGGAACTGTATATAGTGTATAATTCATAATACAGTCATTACTCTATACGTATTGAAACATAACATGTTATGTAAATAACATGTGTTTTGTGTGTCATACAGTTGAATCGTACACAATGAATTTTCTTTATAATTCATGTATTCCACATACTGCATGAGTAAATAGTATATGAATATAATACGTGTTGGGTAGTAAAACCGAGTACTTATTATGTTTCCTCCATGGTACATTTTTTTAACATAGTTAATTTTAAATAAATTTATTTAATTTTTTTAAATTATAATGGATGATAATATCAAGAAAGTTCATATGAGAACTAAGATAAAATAATTGGTGAATTAAAGTAGATAATTAATTTATTCGAACATGACTTACCTTAAATAAGAGTGATTGGAATTGAATGTTAATTTTATTAAATGAATAATTCATTGCATGTATATATATGATAATGAGCAGATACCATACCTGTTTATGTGATTGGTTTAATTTTAATTTATTATTAAATTAAATTTATGGTATGTGTGTCATCCCTTTTCTCATTATGTAAGGGAATGCATGCCCATGGTTTCCTTTTATATAAACCCCTTAATCTATACTTTGGGTTTTCTCACCTTTGTGTGATTAAAATATTATATAATGGATGGAGATCCCAAGCTAGTGTAGGTGGTTCAAGTTTGGAACTGAGGTAAAACCAATACAATATGTACATTGGTGGATAGGTGGGAAGCTGTAACATGAACCAAGTCATGGTTCAAGTTGTTTTTTCCCTAGGTTAATGGTTGGTTTATCATCTATTAGATAAAATAACCATTGGTAATTGATCATGATCGCACCACTATATTATATTATTTCTATCATGTTTTAGTGTTCATTTCATTATGGATATTTTTTCATGATCACATTAATTAATTAATTAACAAACATGAAATATAGAACTAAAATAAATTTTATTTTTCATAAATTTTATATAAGACATGTTTAATCACTTAAGTAATCCATTTAACATTAACAAGAATGTAATAAAGATAAAATAGGGAATTTTCATATAAAGATAATAATCCCTCTTTTAAATATATATTAATTCCTTATAGCCTTCCACTACTTAAGTTAAAATCGAACCATAGTTTGAAGTTCTTGACCGGCCCAAGTCAGGGTGCTTTCAATTATTCAAGAATTATAGCATGAAGTTTTAGGTTGAATTAACTTATTTTTCATCAAGGGAAGACTACCCAAGAATAAATTTTTGTAACTTAGAGGAAAAGGTTAATGAAATCCAATTTAAGGATTTAAAGATTGGGTTTTCCACTCAATAGATCAAGGAACTACGTGTTAATGCAGTTTAAAATTTTAATTCCTACCTAAAACCCTTTAAATAAATTTTCAATACCAAGTATGGGTTATAAGAAAGGGAATATAGGTCCTTTCTACAATAATTTCAGAGAAATGGGGTGTTCTTAAGCCAATGGTGATGGATATTGGATTTTGATAAAATAGTGGGAGATTAATAAATATGTAATATTTATTATCTAATTGCATCAGATAAAATACTAAAATTAGTCTCTTCTTAATTATAGAAATGATGATAAATATGAATTAAAATGTATCATTTTCATCCATACTTGAGAAGGATAACCTTCTCACTTTCACTAATTTCCAAGAATAGAAAATGTGCTCACACATTATCCTATGACTTGAAAGGAAATTATATGTATTGGAAAACCCTATTCTTAAAGAACTTGGAAAAAGGACTTATGGGGAAGATTTTTTTCTCTATAAAAAGAATTTGGACGATTCCACAGATGTCCAATGTTTCATTTTATCATATATGACCAATAATTTTCTAATGTAACATGAGGTTATGTATGTGTATATCATGTTGTCTTTCCTTAATAATCTTTATCAAGATAAGGTGAGACAAAAGAGATATGAGATCACCAATGCACTGTTTACATGCATGCTTAGAGATTCATAACCATCTAGGCCTCATGTAGTTAGGATTATTAGCTACATAGAATGATTAGAAATCTTGGGAATTAAATTCCTAGATGAGTTGAAAAAATATTTCATCCTTTACACACTACCCAAGTCCATCTCCAATTTTATTGTAAATTATAACATGATAAATAGTGATAAGATTCTTTTGAAACTTCTTACTCTCATTCTCTAAGTTATCAAGGACATGGGGCATGATAAACCTAGGATCCTTATGGTGAATAATAAAATTAATTACAAGGAAAAGGGGATCAATAATCATAACAATTATAAACCTATTAAGAACCGTATTTATAAGAATAGGAAGATCCAAAGGAAAATAAAGGAAAACAAAGCAGCATGTTTTTCATATGGAAAGTAAGGCCACTAGAAGAGGAACTACACCCAGAAGCATGGGGAAGCTAAATTTGAATTCATTATCAAGTTTAATATTTATATATTTAAAAATTGGTCATTAGATACAGTTTATGGTTCTCACATATGTATCTAAATACCAAAACCATATAGATTCTAAAAAAATCCAAAGGAGACGTGGATTTTTGGGTTGCCAATGGTGCGAGGCATGATATTATAGCCTTTGGAGACTACCACATTTTGTTGCATCAATAATGATCTTGGTTTCAAAATATTTTTATTATGTACTGATTGTTACCAAAAATATAATTTTTTTATCATTTATAGATATATATGATTTTGTTTTTTGGTTTGGAAATAAAAGTTGTTTATTTTATAAAAACAGTGTACGTTATGGTAGGTAACATTTAAATAATGGTATTTATGTAATAAATTATGAAAACCAAGTGTTGTAAATTGGTAACTAATCTTTTTCATATGTATCATATAACACCCAGTTGTGGAATCACTGTCTTGGTCATGTAAATGAGAATAATCTGAAAAATCTCTATCAAAATGGTAATTTAGACTCTTTTGAGATAAATCCACTTGAATGATGTTATGATTATTTATAAGAAAAACTAACCAAACCACCATTTTGTGGGTAGGTTGAAAGGAACATAGAGATTCTAGTATTAGTACACACAGATGTATGTAGACTATTTCTAATAGATGCTATAGGTGGGTATTCTTACTTTGTAACTTTTACTAATGACTTGAGTAGATATGGATATGTCTACTTGATGAGGTATAACTCTAATTCCTTTAATAAATTAAAATAATTCAATAATTAATTAGATAATCAACTTGGAAATAAGATAATTAAGCTTTGATCTGATTGAGGTGGTAAATATATTAATCAAGAGTTTATTGAATTTCTATGGGAGTTTGGGATTCTTTCTCAAATCACTCCACCTGACACACCATAGTGGAATGGTGTTGATGGAAGGAGGAATTGCACCTTGCTAGACATGGTAAGGACATTGATGATTCATGCAGATCTTCCATTATCCTTTTGAGGATATGCATTACAAATTGTGTCATACACACTAAACTAAGTACAAACTAATGTGGGAAATTTAATTCCTTTATATGTATAGAGTGGAAAGAAAATCATTTTTTAATATACATGTGTGTGGGGATGAGAGTAATTTTTTATGGACATCTCAGGAAAAAAACTAGTACCTAGGAGAAAAAAGTGTGTTTTTATAAGGTACCACAAGGAAACAAGGGGATATTTCCTATAAAACACCTCAGATAAGAAATTGATTGTCTCTAGACAAGAAATATTTTATGATAGGGATTAAATCTTCAAGAATTATGGTAGGAGAAAGATTAACTTTGATGATGTTGATGTTCAATATACAAAAGAGTTTCTATAGGAATAGATTCCATAGGTCTCCATGGAAGAATTTGTTCCTGAAACACAAGTACTACATAGGATCACTAAATAGGTAAGAGAACTATATTGATGTATTTTTCTAGTCACCGAATATGGTTACTCATTATTGGTTGAAAATAATGAACCTCCCTCCTATAAAGAGGTTGTAGAGATCTCGAAGGTTTCAAGATAAAAAAGAAGCCATGAATTCTGAAATGGATTCCATGTATCAGATCCATGTTTGGGTTCTAGCCAGTATTCTATTTGATGTAACGTCCCAGTTCCGGAAGCCACCTAGAGGCACCCCATACCCGGTTGGTCACTGTTTCGCACGGAATTCAGGGATGACCTCCTGGACGGGAGATTCAAACGTTCCGATCGGTTTCTAGCGGGTTTTTTCGTAGAACCGGAAACATCCAATGATTCCACATCCGTTTGGACCTACTTTCCAAAGGTAGGCGCTCATTAACTTGTGGACTGATGAGGCTTAGGAATTTGCATTGGTCGAGAGGATGGGAGGTCAGACTCATCACACCTTTTTTGAGGGGAATTATTGTCTACTCCGGGACTCTCTTTATGGATTTAAGTTATGTTCGTGAATCCTTATTACATTACCAAGTATAAAATGAGCTTTCCTTTAGTTTAAACAATCAATGATTAAATATTTAATAAATTTAGAGAATCTTTTATATGTATTCGAGGTTCTTCATCAATAGAGAATCATCTGTATCTATTTAGAGATTATTGGTCAATGGTTCCTTCAAAACATTTATATAAAAGTCTCTTGGTCATTATGATGACCAGGCTGGTTTTAAAGCCACTCAGTGGGGCACTTTAAGTTTATCATCATTTAGAAGGACATGGATTATTTCAAATTTGGGATCGAACCCATAAATGGGCTACCTACGTATCCTTTGTTTTGGAAAAGGAATCAGAACCCACGTAGTTCGAGTAATGGAGTATGACGTTTATGATTGATGGCTCAAAGAAGAATGTCATAATTACTTTTACACTCTAAGATCACGTGAGTCATGCTCGGTGTGAGAAACAAGAGGTATTGGTAAAAATTAGACAATTGTGCCATGAAAGATGCAATCATAAGAAATTGTTTGGGGCTTATGTATGTATGACTGCCCAGATAGATGAAGGTTTAGGATTTAATTTTAGGGAGAAAATCCAGGAACAGGGTCCATAAAGGTATATGTGATTTATGGAGATTTGAATACTCTAACATGGGACTTATTCCTGAAAAGGAAACCCAAATTAGGAGAGGATTGATAATTGGGTTTTACTCCTGAGGAGGAATCCCATATCAAACGTAATTTAGGACTGGTTAAGAGAAATTAAGGGACTTGGGGTTTACTCCTGAAGAGGATGCCCATAATTATGACTGGGACTTATTCCTGAAAAGGAGGCCCAGGTTAGGGGACTTGGGGCTTACTCCTGAAAAGGAAGCCCAATATTATGACTGAGGTTTATTCCTGAAAAGGAGACCCAGGTTAGGGATTAAGGTTTGGGGCTTACTCTTGAGAAGGATGCCCATAATTGAGATTGGGGCTTACTCCTAAGAAGGATGCCCAAAATTAGAGGACTTGGGGCTTACTCCTAAGAAGGATGCCCATATTTGAGATTGGGGCTTACTCCTAAGAAGGATGCCCAAGTTAAGGAATTAAGGTTTGGGGCTTTAAGAATTTGGGGCTTACTCCTGAGGAAGATGCCCAGATTAAAGGACTTATAACTGGGGATTATTCCTGAAAAGGAGACCCAGGTTAAGGATTCTCTCATCTTAAAGGATGAGGTTGAATGAATGAACTCTCAATTTTTGGTGAAATAAAGATGTATAAATCACTAGGTTTTGAGAGATATTCCACCGAATTCCTTTCAGATAAGGAAGTCAAATCCAGAAATCATGCCATAAATGGCTTTGAAGAGTATCTTGAAGACTGAATCTTGAATAGGAAAGGTGAAATGGCTTAAGAGGGGTAAAATGGGCAAGATGGGCACCCAAAAAGGTAGGGGCGCGCAAGTCTTGAAAGGCGCACAAGTCTTGCGTGGGCGCGCAAGTATTGGTCGCGCAGGTATACCTGCGCGGCATGTGGGGTACTTGCGCGATTTTCAACCAGCATTAAAATACTTGAGCGAATATTTATTAAACCCTTTAGAATCCTCTTGAGGTTCTCCCAGAAAAGGGACGCGCAAGTTCTATTGAAGGAATAAGGCAGCGCGCAAGTGTGACAAGTTCCCTTAAGGGCTATCCATTCAGGCGCGCAAGTGTTGATTAGTTTCAACACTTAGGCCTTCCTCCCTCCCTTTAGATCTTCCGTTCTAGGTAAGAAATTAACTTACAAGTGTTCCAGAAGCTTTGGGAAGAGACTTGGGCGTCGGGAGCTTCAATCCGAGTTTCTGGAAAAAAATTATCCCGAATGGGGGGCCCACAGGGTATATTTATAGGCAAAAGAAGGCCATGGGCGGTTACCGGGTGGTTACCACTTAGGTCGAGCAAGTCACTTGCGCGACCAAGGTTGTCACGCAAGTGTACTTGCGCGACAGTGAGATAACTTGCGCGGTGCAGTTGCTTTTGATTCTGTGTTCATGCCTTTGTCGATTTTTGATGTTTTCTTCAAAGGATGAATCACTTTGAGCTCAGATATTCCCCTTTTCCGATCTTTAGATTCTGTGACGAAAGGAGCGTCAACAAAAGTCCCCCCTCAGAGTTGGATCCGGAGAGAAATGAGGATTTGACTCTGAGGAAATCGAATCCATCCAAAGGAAAAAAGGGGGGGCGCAAGTCTTCAGCGCACAGAGGGCGGCGCGCAAGTTTGCATCGCGCAGGCCTTAAGCGCACTGGGTACGGCGCGCAGATAGGCCTCCTGGCCTATAAATACATGGCCTCACCTCCATACAAGTATCCGGATTTCCGGACTTCATACCTTCGAGCTCTCGCCGCGCAGGTCACATTAGCCGTGCAGGTTGCTCTGTTTTCTAGTGTTTTCCTTGATGTCGCACTACTGTAAAGGTATCTGTACTTGCGAAGTTTATACTTGCGCGTCAAAAATTAGTGCGGCACACGAATACTTGCGCTCCATTGTTTAGACTTGCGTGACATAATGCCTTAGCCATTTTTTCAGATTTCTTTCACAAATTTTATGAAAAATAAACCTATTTAAGAGTTAGTTTATTCATCTTTTTTGCAGATTCAGTGGTTCCCAAGGGAATTGGAATGGCTGATGAACTGGCTAGCAAGCGGATTGATGACATGATGAACATCATTGGCCATGATTACTATGATATCTGCAACAGAACTTTCCCAGATTTGGCTAAGTACTTGAAGAAATATCATCTTAACTTTCCATAGAGCATCTACCTGTCTCTATATGGTCATGGTCACCTGCAAGGAGTCAATGATCCAGATGCAAAGAACTATACACCTGAAATGCAGCTGCGCTGTTACTCCTTCATTTCGGTTATGTTGTGCATTAAGAGCAACAACAATGGTGTGAACTTTCAAATTCTTCCTCCATGTTATTTCCTTGCAGATATAAAAATGGAAAACCCATGGGCTGAAATGTTTTCCACTACCGGTTAGTGGAGAGAAGACAAACATGGTATTAGATCAATATCTGAAAAGAGTAGTCTCTCCAAATGGCTCTTTACTTCCAATGCTCCATTCTCAAATCCATGTATCCATCTTCCAAGTCTCTTGGACAGAAACAGAGTCACTGTTTGATCAGCAGAAAATTTTCTCAAACCGCACTCAAGAACATCCTCTTACAATTGTTCCAAGAAGAGCTAGTATCACTGCATCTCTTTTTTTATCCAGTTGAATGAATGAATTCCAGGTGGTTGCTGATGAAGCTCGGGATGCCGTAAATCAAATGAAGTGTTATGTTGAAAGTCTCTTGTAATTCTTGAAAAAGAGAAGAGACTCCAGTCTGTGGATGTCCTTCTAACTCTTGTGTATCAATGAAAAATACTTTTGTCTTCAATCATTTGTACCTGCATTCTTTCATTACCTGCTTCAATTTTACTTAAGCCAATGGGCCTATTAAGCATAGTTTGATTTTTACTAGGATTATTACAAATAATCCTACAAACTTTGAACCTTTTAATTGCTCAATATTACCTAAATCATACAAAAATGTATATTTAGTGAGCTGGAACTTGACTTTTATTCAGAGTTCCTTTGTCTTTTGTGGGCAGTTTAAAGTCATGCATGCCGGACATAAAGGGGCTAATGTTTAAGGTAGAAATAGCTTTGACCGAAATGTACTAAAATTGATTCAATTCCTTGACAATTTATCTGAAAACAAATTACCATACTCAAGTATGAGAGAGAGAAAAAATGTAAACTATGGCTTAAGAATATTTTAATCTGAGAAATGATATGAAAAAGAGCTAAAAGGCATTAGAAGAAGTAGTTTCCAAGAATGAAGTTACTATTATTTAACAAAACCCGTTAGGGGGTTGAAATATGCAGGGCCACCTAAGGGCATTGGCTGCATGGTTAAATAAATAGCATCTTTCAGCTGACAAGTCTGTTATGTGGACTGTTTATGCAAGGCCACCTATGGGCACGTGCTGCATAGTCAGGCGAAAGAACTCTTAGAAATTTACTTTCCTAGTGCTAAAAGCCAGTGAAAGTTTATGGAGATTCAAATTTTCTAAAGTATAGAGTTTGTTGTATGGAAAGAGGGACTTGAATATGGAGAAGATATTTCCAGACAAGATTATCGAAGAACTGGGTGAATATCACTCCCACGAAGGTCTGACCCAAATGTAGGGAAGAAGAATAAACCATAGACTTGAATACTTTCAGATCATGAAAAAGGATATGGGAAAAATATGTTAAGGATGGCTATTTTTTCCGGATCCCTACATACTGTCGTTTAAGACAAATAAGGACAAAAGAGGCATTCTTCCCAAGAATGAAGTTACCATCATTTAACAAACCCATTAGGGGGTTGAATTATGCAGGGCCACCTAAGGGCATTGGCTACATAGTTAAATAAAATAGTATCTTTCGGCTGACAAGTCTGTTATGTGGACTATTTATGCAAGGCCACCTATGGGCACGTGCTGCATAGTCAGGCAAAAGAATTCTCAGAAGTTTGACATTTTTGTGACTAGAAGTCATGAAAAGGGTTATGAAGATCTGAAAATATTTAAGGTTAGGATTATAACACATAAAGATGGGTATTTTCTAATGTATATAGAGATACATAGGTCAATTATAACCATAATCATGTTGTGGCTGGGTCCTGAATTGAAATTTTGGACTTCACTACGTATCTCATAAGAATGAGAATCAAGCCATACGTAGTTCTTGAAATGCAGTTTAACGTTGTACAGGACGAAAGTATGAGAAATCTTAGTTTAGGGTCATAGAATTCAGACCATAATAATGAATACACAATGTGTGTTTTCATGAGGATTTTTCAGCCAAGGGACTGAAAGTGAAATTTGGGGTTAGGCCCAAAAGACTTGGGGATGGATTCAAGGGATACTTGAACGTTCCTACGTATCCCATAAGGATGGTAATCAAGCCCACGTAGTTCTAGAACTACCCTTTGTACAAATTTGGTTCGTACATGTGAAGGGTGAAAGGGGACTTTAGTGCAATGATGGTTTAACCTGAGATAAAAAATTTAGGCATTACCATGTATGCACGTAGTCTTTTTGAAATGAAAAATGATTGAAAAATCAATGTCAATAATAGTTCTCTCTCAAGTGAGGAGATCAAAGAATATTGTAGTTTATTGTCGTACTGGACAAAAGTGTTGTATATTTTAATGTCGTATAACAAGGACGAAAGTGAATCAATGTAAAAATATTGATTCTAGGGGCGGTTTCACAAATCAACATCATATGAGATGGTGGTGAACCGATGTTAAGAGATTGTTTTTGGGCTTGAACCCTGGGAGGTTGCCTACATACCCAGCCTGGAGGGAAAGGATCAAAGTTCGTGTAGTTCAATTAAAGAATGAATTAATGATCAAGTTGTTCTTGGGGACAACGATCTAATAAAAAATGTTGTTGGGACCTACACATGGTTAGCGGCCCAAAGAGAGTGTTATGGTTGAGGTTTTCTCTAACCTCACGTAAGTCGTACTTGGTGTGAGAAACAAGAGGTAAAAACAACCTTAACGATGCACAGTTTAATGTCATATAGGACATATCAAGGGACTATGCAGTTTAAAGTCTTGCAGTTAGGACTATTGGTGCTGCACAGTTTAGTGTCATGTAGCAGGGAAAAAATACAGTTTAATGTCATGTAGGACATATTATGAATTTTCTGTACAGTTTAGCGTCATGTAGTTAGGACGATGGTAATAATAGAGTTTAACGTTATATTGGACGAAAGGGGGACTGTGCAGTTTTAATGTCATGCAGTGAGGACAGAAGAGTGCATCATTTTAACGTCATGTTGGACGCATTGGGGATTTTTTTCACAGTTTAATGTCATGTTGGACGAAAGTGCGAATAGTTTAAGGTCATATGCATGGACCGTGGATGGTGCAGTTTAATGTCATGTTGGACCTTTGATGATTATATAGTTTAACGTCGTTCCAGACGTAAGGGATTTTTATACAGTTTAGCGTCATGTAGTTAGGACGTCACAGTTTAACGTCTTGCTGGACGTAAGGGATTTGCAAATAGTTTATGGTCATATACATGGACTAGGGATGATGCGGTTTAAGGTCATGCTGGATGGTTTAGGGAACTTTTTCACAGTTTAATGTCATGTGGGATGAAGTTGCAGTTTAAGGTCATACTGGACCATTGTTGTATAGTTTAACGTCATATAGCAAGGACGAACTGGTGCTGCACAGTTTAATGTCATGTTGCGGGGACAAGTTCTTTTCTACAGTTTAATGTCGTGTTGGACGAAAGTGCAAATAGTTTAAGGTCATATGCATAGACCGTGGATGATGATGCAGTTTAAAGTCATACTGGACTATTGCTGTATGAAGCACTTGTAAGAATCTTGGTTCTGGGAACCATATTTTGTGTTTATACAAAATATTTCTTCAGAAATCTGGCATTGGTTGGAGTCGTGATGAGTTCTCCATCCATTGAGATTAATGAATAAGCTCCATTAGAGTAGACCTTATGTATTGAATTAGGTCCTTCCCATTTTGGTTCAAGCTTGGGAGGCTTCTTTCCTGGTATCATTGGTGCTCTGAGAACCAATACCAATTCTCCCTGAATGAATGAACGAAGATGAACTTTTTTGTTAAAAGCTCATGCTATTCGATTCTGATAGATTTCCAAGTGGTGCAAAGTGCACAATATTTTCTCATCTAACTATTCCAATTCATTCAATCGCTTTTGGGATTGCTCATCTGTAGATAACTGATCACAAATGGCTATTCTGAGTGAGGGCAATTGAACTTAAATTGGCAAGACTGCTTCTGTTCCATATACCAACGAATATGGAGTTGACCGCGTTGCATTGCGAGTGGTAGTCCGATAAGCCCATAAAGCATGAAAGAGTTTATCAGGCCATGACCTCTTATCTTTATCCACCATCTTTTGAAGTATATTTGAAAGAGTCTTGTTAAAGGCTTCTATTTGGCCATTGGCCGCCGCATGATACCGAGATGAATGGTTGGATTTAATGTTGTATTCTTGATACAATTTCCTCACCTCAGAAGAACAGAAGTTGGTGCCGTTATCTGTCAATATGGTATGATGGACACCAAATCTAGTAATGATGTTAGATTTGATGAAGCTAACAATGCATTTAGAACTGACTTCTTTGAGAGGTACTGCCTCTGCCCATTTGGAAAAGAAATCAGTAGCAGTAAGAATGTACTTAAACTGCTTGACCGTAGCTGAAGGGTAAGGTCCCACCACATCCATTCCCCATGTGGAAAATGGCCACGAGTATTTAGCTGTATGAAGCAACTCTGGAGGTTGATGAATGAAGTTGGCATATACTTGGCATGAATGACACTTCTTTGTGAAATTAACACAATCTTGTATCATTGAAGGCCAAAAGTATCCAAGCCTTCGAATTTGATCAGACAGTCTATGTCCAGACTGGTGGGCACTACAGACTCCTGCATGCACTTCTTTTATGACAGCCATTGTCTCTTCACCATCAATACATCTGAAGAGAACTCCATCAAAACCACGTTTGTAGAGAATTTTCTCTAGGTGGTTTGGACTATCATAAAGAGTAAAATTGACCACACGTTGCCGGATTTGTTCTTTCTCAGCTCTATCAGGTGGAAGTGTTCCATTTTGAAGGTATTCCCTGATAGGTGACATCCATCCTGTAGTATGACCATACGGTTCAGGAATGGGACTAATTTCATTAATTTCCTCTGTTCTGGCTTGAACATAAGGTGAAATTGCACGATGGTGGGCAATACCGATGGTTGTCTCGTCCCGATTTGGATCTGCTAAAGTTGTGGCTATATTAGCCAGTGCATCAGCTTGAGCATTTTGTGATCTTGGGACATAAGAAAATGTTGGTTCTGAAGGGAATTCCGACATTAACTCTCTGACGTAATCATACAAAGGGATTAATTCTTCTTTTCTGATGGCATAATCCCCATTGACTTGTTTGATTACCAGGTCTGAATCACCTTTCACCTTTAATTGATTCACTTGTGCTTGAAGCGCTAACTCCAAGCCTGTAATGAGAGCTTGGTATTCAGCTTCATTATTCGTACCACCTTCCCACAATAAAAAGGAATAAGGTAACACTGCCTTATCTGTAGAAATGAGCACAATTCCTAAACCAACTTTGTTGAATTTAGGATTTTCCATTTTCTTCCCTGTTGGACTTCTGGAAGCACCATCAAAATACATTTCCCATGTTTTAGGACTCTCTTGAATAGAGAAAACTTCCTCATCAGGGAGTTCAATGTTTGAAGATGTGTCTTCCACTGAAGGATGTTCAGCCAGGAAATCAACTAGAGCTTGGCCCTTAATTGCCTTTTGAGACACATACTGAATGTCGAATTGCTGCAAAATAACTGCCCACCTTGCTAGACGTCCTGTAAGCATTGGATGACTAAGGATGAATTTGAGCGGATTATTGCGAGATACCAATTGGACCTCGTGATGTTGCAGGTAGTGTCTCAGTTTCTGAACTGTAAAGATTAATACCAGGAAGCACTTCTCAATACTTGAATACTGGGTTTCTGCTTCAAGCATAGTTCTACTGAGATATTAGAGGCTATTTTCATTCCCAGCATCATTCTTTTGAGCGAGAAAGGCACCCAATGATCGCTCTAGAGCTGTCACATAGAGGATAAGTGGTCTACCCTCAACAGTTGGCATGAGTACTGGTGGACTTAAGAGGTATTTCTTGAGAACATCAAATTCTTCTTGACATTCTTCAGTCCACCGGTAAGTGACTCCTTTCTTCAATAATTTGGTAAAGGGTAAACTTTTGCCTGCCAAATTGGCGATGAAACGCCGAATATAGGCTAAGTGTCCTTGAAGTCCTCTTAATTCTTTCAAATTCTGAGGAGGTGACATACCAAGGATTGATTTGGTCTTCTCAGGATCGACTTCAATACCACGATGGCGTACAACAAAGCTGAGGAATTTTCCTAAGGTTACCCCAAAAGCACATTTTAAGGGGTTCATCTTCAAATTATGTTGTCGAAGCTTGTGGAATATGACTTCCAAATTAGCCAAGTGATTAGAACGTTGTTTGGATTTAACCACCAAATCATCTACATAGCATTCAACAAACTTCCCTAAAATAGGTTTGAAGATACGATGCATGGCGCGTTGATATGTTGCACCTGCATTCTTTAAACCAAAGGGCATCACCCGGTAACAAAACACACCTTGAGGGGCTCTGAAGGCTGTAAATTCCTCATCTTCTGGGGCCATTCGGATCTGATTATATCCAAAATATCCATCCATGAAGGAAAGTACTTCATATCCAGTCGTCGCATCAATTAAGAGTTCTGTAATCGGAACTGGGAAATAATCTTTAGGACAATACCGATTAAGATCTCTGAAATCGATGCAAACCCTAATTTTTCTGTTCTTCTTCTTTACAGGGACAATATTATCCAACCACTTGGGATATTGAACTTCTCTAATGAAGTTGTCTTTGATCAGCTTATCCACTTCAGCTTCAATTTTGGAAGCATAGGTTGGGTGTGTTCTTCTCGCGGCTTGCTTAAATCCTCGATGTTCTTTTGGTAAACCCAAATGATGAGTAGCAATATCAGGATCAAGCCCAGGCATTTCTGTATAATTCCAAACAAAAATATCTTTATTTTGCTTTAGAAAAGAAATATACATCTCTTTCTCTTCAAGGGTCATGGCCGCACTAATTAAAGTGGGGCGTGGATCCTTCTCTGTACCCAGATTTACTTCTCTGAGTTCATCCACAGTGGTAGAGATACCCTCTTCAAATACTGGAGGAGCATCTCTAAGATCTTCCTCTTCCTCTTCATCACGTGCTATTTCTTCCGTTTCTACTTGCAAAGTAGATGACAAAACAAAATTCTCATGATCATAAGAGATGTCAAAATTTTCACATTTTGAAGAAGAAGCTTCCATTTCTGACCCTATTGATGATAAAGGGTCTTCTTTAGTAAATAAAGAGGAGATGATGGATTGAGAATCGACATCATTATTCACCTCTGACATTGCTATAACTTCTTCTGGTCTGATTGTCGAAGTATAGACTTGTTGGACTTCATCAGATGAAATGAAAACTTCATCACTTGTGCTTTCATCAATGTTTGGTAGGTTACCAATTTCTCTCATGTTGTCTGGCTCGATTGCCGTAATTGACATTATGGATCTTTCCATAAGAGTATTTTGATTTGGGCCTATTTTGTCAATTTTACTGATAAGTAACACATAATCTGTACTCACATGTGTAAATGGATTTATTGGAATTTTCTCTAAACCATAAGGAGCATTAACTTTGGTAATTTCCTTCATTGTAGATTTTTCTCTTCCCTTCATGTGATAAAATTATGCCTCAATGTATTGAGACTCACATGTCTTGAACGGGGCCTTATCACCATACAATGTTCCAACTTGACCATTGAAATAGTATTTGATACATTGATGGTATGATGAAGGAATAGTTGCATGCTGATGTAGCCAGGGTCTTCCAAGCAAGATATTGAAAGCTGAGTCTTGATCAACAATCATGAAATCCGAATTGGATACAAGATCTCCAAACTGATTTCTGAGTGTAACTTCTCCCAGTGGTTCTTGTTCATTTTTATCATATCCTTGTAACATCATGGTAGAAGGAGATAAATCAGATTCTGTGAGGCCCAATCGACGAAGTGTACGAATGGGTATGAGGTTGACTCCTGAACCATTGTCAATGAAAGCTCTTCGAATATCTACACCATTTACTTTTCCAGATAAGTACAAAGGTTTTATGTGCCCATGCACAACATCATCTTCATCTTTATCAGTAAAAGATATCACTTCATGGCATTCTGCAGGATTATTCTCTATGTGATAGACTTCAGCTGCAGCAATTTCAGCTTCAAACTCCTGAGGACTTGACAAAGCTTCGATGAGTGCTTCCCGAAGATATTTTGACAGATTCAAAGCATCCAAAATTGATAACTTGGCTGGTACTTGGGCCAAGTGTTTCAATATATCATAATTTTGATCTAGAGGTCTGCGTTTCCCAACAGGAATATGCGGTTTAGCAGGTACCTTGGAAGCAGATGCTTTGGAAGCTGATGCATCTTGTATTGAAGTTGGCAACATCCTTGGTTTTGGAATATTAGACTGATTAGATCCATTTACTTGCGGAGATAAAGAAGATGGAACCTTTAATCGTTCTTCCAAAATAACTGTTCCAAAACTGAGTTGGTCATTGGCAGAAGAACTTGCTTTTTCTTTTTGAGCTATTTGAAGGGCTCTACCACGAGTTTCTACTGCATATACAGTGCTAGCAGGGGTAGAATTAGAGTAGTGGCTTCGGAAAGATCCACGCCTTCCCCTGTATCCTGAACCTCTAGAACTTCCTCGGATTCCCTTATTTGATACAGGGAATTCAGGCTCATCAAGACTGGAATATGGATCTGTTAATTGAATCATATTAACAGAACCAAATATTAACTCTTCGTCTGATAAAGACTCTGCCTGGTTAGCCTGTTTAGGCTGTGCCGTTTGGTGAGGCGGTGCCCGTTTCTTTGAAGTAGATGGCATGAAATCTTCCAGAGTCAAAGACAACTTAGGCCTCGATACATACTCATCTT
Organism: Viscum album; assembly: GCA_963277665.1. Classification (NCBI taxonomy): domain Eukaryota; kingdom Viridiplantae; phylum Streptophyta; class Magnoliopsida; order Santalales; family Viscaceae; genus Viscum; species Viscum album. Next base: position 770,376,727 of record OY728131.1, read on the forward strand.
CTTCTGATTCCTCTTTCTTCTTTGAATTGCGCTGCCCTTTTGAGGATTTGTCTTTTGATGGAGGATTCACTGCAGCTTTTGTAGGAGACACAATTGGCTTCTTCAATTGTGTTCAAAAAATGGAATGGGTCCAATTGATTGTCTTTCTAACCATCCAATCATTATATTTTTGCGTATTTTTTCTTTTGACGTCCTGCCACTCGCCTCCTTCCTCTGGATATGTAGCGGTAATACACGCTACATGAGCTGAAGAACCCTTCAATTTGACTTGTCCCAAGTCGACCATCTTTTGCAGGAGGTCTTTAAAGACAAAACACTTCTGGATGAGATGCCCCAACATTTGATGAAAGGGACAATAATTGGGACGGTCTTCATATCCTTCCTTGTTTGGCCTCTTGGGCACTGGTAATTGAACAAAATTATTTTCCAGAGCTGAAATGAAGTAACCAGGAACTTGCTCACTTCGGAAAGAGTATGTTTTACTCTTCAAATCCTCAAATTGTTTTCGTCGTTGATCTCTTTGATCATTTGGACAAAACGGCCTTTTTTGTTGGCATTCAGGAGGTGGATCCCTTCGAGAAGATGAAGGTTTTGAAGTAGAAATAGGTACAGGTGCTTTTTTAAGCATAACTGTAGCAGTTTCTGCTTTACCCATTCTCCTTCCTGGAACTGATGGAATTACATGAGATTTAACCTTAGCCTGTATAAGGGAATATTCAATCTGTTTAGTGATTGAAGTAAGGTCTCGAAACCCTCCTGTGTATTTCACAGGGATCAATGGCGTGCGTAATTTTTCACGCAAATTTGCCACACAGATTGGCAACAGTTCCTCCTGAGGGAGTGCTAAACTCAGGGAATATGTTAATCCCTTCCAACGAGCAATGAAATCAGAGACTCTTTCATTCTCCCTTTTCTTGCAGTTTGTAAGATAGAAAACTGTCGTTTTTGGAAAAGTTGAGCTGAACTGAAGAAGGAATTTTTGACGAAGATCCTCCCATCCGATGATTGACCGGGATTGCAAGCTTGTATACCAGACAAAAGCTGGTCCTTGCAAGGTTCGCACGAAGTATCTGAGTTTCACTACTTCTTGCTGCTCTGGAGTTCCCATCATAGGATCACAACAAGACATGTAATGTGTCAAATGTTGTTCAGGGTCGCCTGATCCATTAAAAGTAGGGAAAACAGGGTTTCCAAAACTGGATGGAGGAGAAATTGAATCTACCCATTCAGGGTAAACTTTCTTTTCAGGTTGAACTTGCACCTGTTTCCCTTCCATAGTTTCTAACCGAGCTGTTAATGACTCAATAGTAGTTATTAACTTTTGAGAAACATCAGGTTGAACTTGGTTTCGGGTAGGTGCAATGAATGGAGCTTGGACAGACGTGGTGGTTGGTGCTGTAACTGATGGTAGTTCTGCCAACCGTTGTTGCGTTTGACCCGTAGGATTAGACCTCTAAGGGTGTACTGATAAAGGAGGATATTCCTGATCCATCTCAGTAGTTACAACAAATTCCTTTGGCTATCAGACTTCAGCATTCTTAAGAAGAAGACTAATCTGAAGTAGTTCTGCATTCAAACTTCTTAATTCTTTCATTTCTTCCTCCTGTTGTGCAAACCTTTTCTCTAATGAGAGCGATTGACCTTCTTCAGAGGAAGGATATGTAACCTGATTCTTTCCCTTCCCTTTGTTGGATACCTTTTGGAGGGAGGGAAGTGGATTACCTAGGTTCTGAGTAATCCTTTGACTTCGTGTACGTACACCTTCTTCATTTGTATCGGTGTGTACATTTTCTTGAGCAGGACGCTCTTCATCTGAGTCCCCTGAGTGAACATCCTCTGGTGGATTAGCAACAACGGCATTGATGACATTGATTGATGCATAATGCATCACATCCCTTCTATCAACATTTCTGTGATATTGTCTTCTTTCATGTCTTTGACGAGACATTGCCTTTTGTTGATTCAATCTTTTAGGAACTTCTTGATGAGATATAACTTGGAGGGAATCTCCTGATAATTTGGCTCTTCATTCCTCTTGTGGCTTCTTCCCCAATCGAGAAAAGACTGACATTCTCTGAGGAGGGGATTGATGATTTGAAAGAGTCCCCAGTCTTGAGAATTGGGGATGTTCCTGCTGCTTTCGCTCAACTCCTCAAATCCCATTTATTGACTCTGAGGGTTGGTTTAGAGAAGTCCCCAGTCTGACAAGCTGGGGTGTCTCTTGACATGATATGTCTGAGATCTTCTTAAAATCTCTCTTGATCTTGCGAATCTTAGTTCAGAAATTAGCTGGATGCATTAACCTGTATCCACTTTTATCACCTGGTTCAACAGACCGTTGGATGATTTCCGAAACTTCTGTCATTTGATGACGTGTTTTCTCCATAAGAGAGGCTTGTGCAATATTCTCGCCTGCTTGATGTAGGAGCAATTCAACAACTTGTTCTTTATATGCTTGATTTTGAGAGGAACTAGTTGAAGCATGTTCTTGAGAAAGCCTTTGATTATGAACAAAGCCCATTGACTGTGGCCGGCCATGGGCAATAACATTGCATGAGACCATTTTTGGCGGGCTTTGCTGACTGGAAAGCACTGTGAAATGTAGTGATCTGTGAACACCCCATCCTCTGATATGAACATCAGATGGTGCATTGGCAATTAACTGACGCAATTTTCTTAGTGCGCCAAGGCATGAACGTTGAAGGGTTCTCTGTTTCTTTTCAGCCTTCGGATATCGAGAGACTGATAGAGATGCTAAATCAATCTGACGTTGTAGCCCTTCTATTATCTTAAGATGATTTTCATATTCATCATAAGATAATACCTTCTTCTTCAATTGACAAAGAGTTTTCCATATGTTGAGACGAATATCATGGATTCCATCATCCGTCAACATCTTTGGAATGTCGTACTGGGAGTCAGTCAAAGGCAAGAACATGACTGGTACCTCACCTTTTGTCAGTTTTTTCCTTATGTTCAGCATTTCCTCTTTATCATTAAATGAAGATTCTTCTACCTGTTTTGACCAGAGTTGGTGTTTCCTTGTTGCTTCATCGGATTCAACAAGATTGGTAGAGAGATCATTGATAAAACTAGAAGATGCATGACTTAGGGGTGGTTGGAGAATGACCTACACCCTGGGATATCTTCTGATTGAGAAAGTATTTCACTTGTTAGCGATAAAGCATCAGACATGACTAGTTTCGCATTTGCAAGTGCCTCAAGATAAGAGGGCTTTCTCGACACTACATTATCCACTGGAGTATTTTCCAGGCAATGTGAATCACTACTGCGGAGAGGACTTTCGAAGCGAAGTTCATCATCATGGGGAGGACCACCATAATGGGTTACAGCAAAATATGAGATCTCTTGCTCCTTGGTCTTCTGACCACACAGAGGGTTCCTGTGGCTTTCATCTGAAGAAGAAACTTCAATATTGACCGAATTTTCATAAAGCAAGCCTTCATGAGGAAGTGTCTGTTGAAGACCTTCAGAATTAATGTTCCCGTTATTGTGAACTGAGGGAGTAGAATATTGAATTCCGACAGATAAATGTCTGAGGGCTTCAAGAACTCCAGCATCGAGCAAGGCCTTGTTGCAGATTGGCCTTTGATCTCCTGACTGTGCTGGGCGAATCTTTTTCTTAGATGCCTTCTTACTCGCTTTGGAAACCACTTGTTGATGAAAGTGGTTACTCTGAGCAGGTGTATGTGCCTGATCAGGAAAGATGGTCAGGTTAGGCTGACGATCTCTACTCAAATCAGGTGTATGTGCCTGACTTGGTTGTCCGTATGATATAGGGGAGTATGCCCCATAACCCTCTTGGACTGGAACAGATGTGTGTGTCTATTCCGGAGTGAATCATTGATGTGTCACTCCACTTCTAGGGATAGATTTATGTGTCTGTCCCTGAGATGATGCTGAAGCTGTTATGATATCCTGGCAAGCATCCAGAATATGAGCAGGAATTTGCTTCTGCTCTTTCACCATTGACAAAATATGCTTGGTGACTTCAGCCACCGGAACGGGGATATACGTCCATTCCGGGCTTGGAGTAGGTGTATGTGCCTGCTCCTGTCCTCCTTTTCCTGTCAGTGAATCCTGACAGTACTCAAGTGTGGAGGCAGAGAGTTGAGTCTGCCTCCTATTTGTTGTCGCGGCTTTCCGACTGACTTCTCCGTGTGCTACCAAGCGAGATTGTTGGTAGGCTTGATTAGTATTAGCAGGTGTATGTGTCTGCTGATTACACTTCGCCAAACGCGGTTGACGAGATCCATCATATGTAGTCAAACGAGCCTGGTGACTAACTGGTGATGTATAAGCAGGTGTATGTTCCTGCCTATAGTACTCCGCCGGAATTGCCTGGTGGGATTGGCTTGATGCTGCCAGACGAGTCTGCTGGACAACGGAATTAAAACAGGCAGGTGTGTATGCCTTCTCGTTGTTCACCACCAAGTTAGGTTGGTGGACTTCTCTGTAGATGGCGGGGATGATAATATGCCTATTGTTAACCGGATTCCGTCTCTGGTGGTTGATCTTGCCTGCTCGGGTTCGAGGAACCTGATCTGAATACCTGGAGTCGGTACCCTCACCATGTTGAGGGCGCACTACCGCACGAGTCTGGCGGAGATTTTTGATGGGAGCCCTCGGGAAGGACTCTTGTCTTTTTGAATTAAGGCCCTGAGGGACCTGCTCATTCACTTCCTCAGAGTAAGGGAGTGAATGGAAATTGCGTTCCGGGGATAACGACCTGAAACGGTTGGAGATGGTAGTCAGCACCGCCTGCTTCTTGATCGTTGGCCGCCATTTTCCAGATGACCAGGTAGAGTTGTTAACTTGGAGGGCTTGACGAGTGGCCTCCAGAGTTGGGATAGTACCGTTGCAACGGTACTCCTTAACCAGTGCATTAGAAACCTAGCTTTGAAGACGCTGAATTGGTGATGTCATCCTCAGAGCGGACGACATTCCAGCAGGAGTAGCAGTATTGGTTTTCACAGCAGCAGACCTCACAGTAGAGGTGTTCACAACAGCAGTATTCATAGGGGTGAATTTAAGGAAATCCATTTTGCAGAAGATCTTGAGAAAAGAGTGCCTGTTCCATATAACAGACATAATCAAGATGAATCTGGCCACTGCATCTTTTGGATGAGCACATTTCAATTATTGCTTTGTTGGCCCAAGGGTCCTAACAAATAAGAAGAACATCACTTTAACTCGGTTAAGGATTCACGTCGGGTTCACCATTTTTGTTTTGCACGGAATTCGGGGATGACCTCCTGGACGGGAGATTCAAACGTTCTGATCGGTTTCTAGCGGGTTTGTTCGTAGAACCGGAAACATCCAATGATTCCACATCCGTTTGGACCTACTTTCCAAAGGTATGTGCTCATTAGCTTGTGGACTGATGAGGCTTAGGAATTTGCATTGGTCGAGAGGATGGGAGGTCGGACTCATCACACCTTTTTTGAGGGGAATTATTGTCTACTCCGGGACTCTCTTTATAGATTTAAGTTATGTTCATGAATCCTTATTACATTACCAAGTATAAAATGAGCTTTCCTTTAGTTTTAACAATCAATGATTAAATATGTAAGAAATTTAGAGAATATTTTATATGTATTTGAGGTTCTTCATCAATAGAGAATCATCTGTATCTATTTAGAGATTCTTGTTCAATGGTTCCTTCAAAACATTTATATAAAAGTCTCTTGGTCATTATGATGACTAGGCTGGTTTTAAATTCACTCAGTGGGGCACTTGAAGTTTATCATCATTCAGAAGGACATGGATTATTTCAAAGTTGGGATCGAACCCATAAATGGGCTACCTACGTATCCTTTGTTTTGGAAAAGGAATCAGAACTTACGTAGTTCGAGTAATGGAGTATGACGTTTATGATTTATGTCTCAAAGAAGAATGTCATAATTACTTTTACACTCTAAGATCACGTGAGTCATGCTCGGTGTGAGAAACAAGAGGTATTGGTAAAAATTAGACAATTGTGCCATGAAAGATGCAATCATAAGAAATTGTTTGGGGCTTATGTATGTATGACTGCCCAGATAGATGAAGGTTTAGGATTTACTTTTAGGGAGAAAATCCAGGAACAGGGTCTGTAAAGGTATATGTGCTTTATGGAGATTTGAATACTCTAACTTGGGACTTATTCCTGAAAAGGAAACCCAAATTAGGAGAGGATTGATAATTGGGTTTTACTCCTGAGGAGGAATCCCATATCAAACGTAATTTAGGACTGGTTAAGAGAAATTAAGGGACTTGGGGTTTACTCCTGAAGAGGATGCCCATAATTATGACTGGGACTTATTCCTGAAAAGGAGGCCTAGGTTAGGGGACTTGGGGCTTACTCCTGAAAAGGAATCCCAAGATTATGACTAATTCTTATTCCTGAAAAGGATACCCAGGTTAGGGATTAAGGTTTGGGGCTTACTCTTGAGAAGGATGCCCATAATTGAGATTGGGGCTTACTCCTAAGAAAGATGCCCAAAATTAGAGGACTTGGGGATTACTCCTAAGAAGGATGCCCATATTTGAGATTGGGGCTTACTCCTAAGAAGGATGCCCAAGTTAAGGAATTAAGATTTGGGGCTTTAAGAATTTGGGGCTTACTCCTAAGGAAGATGCCCAGATTAAAGGACTTATAACTGGGGATTATTCCTGAAAAGGAGACCCAGGTTAAGGATTCTCTCATCTTAAAGGATGAGGTTGAATGAATGAACTCTCAATTTTTGGTGACATAAAGATGTATAAATCACTAGGTTTTGAGAGATATTCCACCGAATTCCTTTCAGATAAGGAAGTCAAATCAAGAAATCATGCCATAAATGGCTTTGAAGAGTATCTTGAAGACTGAATCTTGAATAGGAAAGGTGAAATGGCTTAAGAGGGGTAAAATGGGCAAGATGGGCACCCAAAAAGGTAGGGTCGCGCAAGTCTTGAAAGGCGCGCAAGTCTTGCGTGGGCGCGCAAGTATTGGTCGCGCAGGTATACCTGTGCGGCATGTGGGGTACTTGCGCGATTTTCAACCAGCATTAAAATACTTGAGCGACTCTTTATTAAACCCTTTAGAATTCTCTTGAGGTTCTCCTAGAAAAGGGATGCGCAAGTTCTATTGAAGGAATAAGGCAGCGCGCAAGTGTGACCAGTTCCCTTAAGGGCTGGCCATTCAGGCACGCAAGTGTTGATGAGTTTCAACACTTAGGCCTTCCTCCCTCCCTTTAGATCTTCCGTTCTAGGTAAGAAATTACCTTAGAAGTGTTCCGGAAGCTTTGAGAAGAGACTTGGGCATCGGGAGCTTCAATCCGAGTTTCTGGAAAAAAATCCTCCTGAATGGGGGGCCCACAGGGTCTATTTATAGGCAAAAGAAGGCCCTGGGCGGTTACCGGGCGGTTACCACTTAGGTCGCGCAAGTGTACTTGCGTGACAGTGAGATAACTTGCGCGGTGCAGTTTCTTTTGATCATGTGTTCATGCCTTTGTCTATTTTTGATGTTTTCTTCAAAGGATGAATCACTTTGAGCTCAAATATTCCCCTTTTCCGATCTTTAGATTCTGTGACGAAAGGAGCGTCAACAGTCACATGGCCTCAAGCGCATTTCCCCAAACTCTATAGGCTGCCAACTAGTAGCGAGGGCCTTGGGTGTGATAGTGGGGAAACTATGCTCTCATTAGAAGAGTACACAACTGAACTAACAATACATACAATAGAGGAAGCAGTAAATATCCAACAATAGTAAACAGTAGAAGACTATAATAATAAACAACTGAAGCACATATATATATATGAAATGATGCATGATACATATGTCTATGAAAGCAGAAAAACAATTCACAATACTAAATAAAGTACTAAACCAAAGTATAAAAGAAAAATAGATAAGCAAATCCTCAGCATCGCAAGCCTCAGCTTGGTCCCATGCTCTCCAACTCCAATGCAATCAAGTACCTAAAGTCGAAGGGCGCTTGACCTTATCTATAACTGCAGCAATATAATCTGTTTAGGCTCAAAATCATGGCCCAAACAGGGTGTGAGACTAAATCCCAGTAGGCAACCACCTAAAGATCTGTGCCCAACAGTCAGTGAGTATATGGTAGGTAAAATTATAGTAAACAGTAAATAGTAAACAGGAAAGTCCTCAGAAATAAAAAATCCACAGATCAAACAAGCAATAGTGAAGCAACAGCTAACCACAAATAGGTAACCCTCTGGGAAGCACTCACAGCTATACCCTCTGGTCCTAACTAAGAAGTACCAACAACCCTCTGGGAAGTACACTCAGCCTAACCACTCTGGTTTTGTCATACGTAAATTATAAGACTCTCTGAGGAAGCTCACTCGGTCAATTCCTCTTATAGTCTAAGGTAGTCAGGGACTCTCTATGGAAGATCACATGGTCAATTCCCCTTATAGCCCCAAGGTCAAGAGACTCTCTAAGGAAGCTCACTCGATCAATTCCTTTTATAGCCTCAGGTCGTTCACAGACTCTCTAAGGAAGCTCACCTGGTCAATTCCTTGTATAGCCTGGAGTGGTTCACGGTAATTCAAGTAAAACAAAGACTCGTTGAGGAAGATCACTTGGTCTATCCTCTTATAGTCTATAAATCTCAAAGAATCTCTAAGGAAGCTCACTCATTCTATCCTCCTATAGTCTATAATGTCCAAAGAATCTCTGAGGAACTTCACTCGGTCTATTCTCTTATAGTCTATAATGTCCAAGGACTCTCTGAGTAAGCTCACTCGGTCTACCCTCTTATAGTCTATAACACTAGGTTCTCACGGCCTCATGTAAGTAAATGCATAATAATGCTATATGGACAAAGTAAACCTACAGAACTACTTGGATAACCAGTTTACATCATCTCAAGTGTGTCATGAAACAACACTCCATCCTACCATCACAAGGCATGGAAAACAGGTAAATGGCCAATAGGCTAAATAGGACCAAATGATCATAAACAGAACAAGGAATGACTAGGACGTCCAAGGTATAGCAATCAACCCAATTGATACCAAATAACCTTTACACAAGCATACAATCATTGAAGGAAATCTGTAGGGGGAAAATGGTAAACATGCAATACCCCGTTCTAGGGTATTGGTGGAATTTGCACATAAAACTCAAAGAATTTTAACCAAAAGGAACAAACCACCTACCTTGGGGTTATGAGGTCAATATAATTGAACCACAAGGATTGAATCCCCTTAGAACGTCGTAGATCTATGAAAATTCACAAAAATTTCAACCCAAGATAACATGGAAAAGAGGAGAAATTAGAAAACGATGCTCTAGAAGAAGGAATAAATTACCGTTGTGGTTCCAATGCAGTCAACGGCAGTCGATTAGAAGAATAGATGGAGGCTCAGGGGCTCAGAAAAGATCTACGGCCGTACAGTTTCTCCCGGACGAATGTAACCTAAAAGAAGATGGTTCTGTCCATCAGACGTGACCCTAGTGAATTTAATGAAAAAAATAAAGTACACGGTGTGTTATTTTAGAGTACACGGCGTGTACTCACCTTTTACATACTCTGATTTAAGTAGCCTCCACATCACCCCACATGAACATGTGTGTGGCTGGGACACAACCTTGCGCGGCAACAAAGTACACGGCGTGTACTCATAAAGTACACGGAGTGTACTTCAAGAATTTCTAGAAACTCCTATTTTCTCAAAAAATCTAGAAAAGGTAAAAACATGCCTGAAAAGAAGTTCCAGGTTCTTACAAACTTCCCCCCTTAAATAAATTTTTCCCCAAATTTCTCTAGCGAGGCATAGAAGAAGAAACCCCAAAAAGCTCCGGCCACTGCGATCGTACATCAGCCTTCCTCTCCCAAGTCTCGTTCTGTACTCGTTCGTGCTGCCATAGCACCCATACCAGAGAAATAGAGTAGCCACAGAGAACCTTCATAATGCGATCAAGAATCCGGATAGAATTTTCCTCAAATGATTCATCTGCTTCGAGCTCAACCTCTTATGGTTTAAAGACATGAGATGGGTCTGAAAAGTAACATTGGAGCTAGGAAATGTGGAAGATGTCATGCATACCCTGGTACCTCTGAGGTAACTGAAACTGATAGGCAACTGGGCCAACTCTATCTAACACCTCAAATGGTCTGACATACCTTGGTGAAAGATTTCCCTGTCTCTAAATCCTCTTGTTCCCCAACCTTGATGCGACACGTAAGAAAACTTGATCCCCGACCTTGAACTCCAGAGGTCATCTCCACCGATCAGTATAAGACTTATGACGAGACTGTGTAGTATCCATCCTCTTCTGAATCAACTCTATCTGCTCTATGGTCTCCTGGACAAGACAAGGTCCCAGCAAAGATGCCTCTCCTGCCTCCATCCAAAATAAAGGTGATCAGCATGGCCTACTATACAAAGTCTTATAAGGTTCCATCTGAATAGTTGCTTGAAAACTATTGTTGTAGGAAAACTCCACAAGTGGTATATGTTTCTCCCAAGAACCTCCAAAATCTAAAATTCATGCTCGAATCATGTCCTCAAGTACCTGAATCATACGCTCGGACAGGACATCTATCTGGGGATGGTAAGTTGTACTCAAAAGTACCTGTGTACCCAAGGCCTTCTGAAGCCCCTGCCAGAAATGAGAAGTAAAACATGCATCTCTATCTAAAAAAATGGAGTGTGGAACTCCATGAAGACGTATGATCTATCGGATGTACAACCCCCCCCCCCCCATATCATCAACACTGAAGGTATCCTTGATTGGAAAGAAGTGAGCAACCTTCGTGAGTCTGTCAATGACAACTGCATCATTCCCTCGAGGAGACCTCGACAAAACGGTCATGAATTCGATCGCGACATCATTCCACTTCCACTCAGGAATGGGTAACTGCTGTAAAAGCCATGTTGGTCACTGATGCTCCACCTTTTCCTACTGACAAGTGGAACACTTCATGACAAAACTAGAAACATCCCTCTTCATACCTAAATACCAATACTGACAGTGTAGATCATGATACATCTTGATGATGCCAGGATGAACTGTCCAAACTGAGGAATGAAAATCCCACATCATATCCTCGAGTATGTCTACTGACACCCATACGCGCCCCTGTAAATGCAAGATCTCATCCTCACCTATGGTCCACCCAGGAATAGGTTCCTCTTCTGATACGATTTCCCGTAGGACTAGGCCCTCAAAATCTGATAGCTGCCTCATTCGTACTCGATCAATAAGGGTAGAGGTAACAGCTACAGAAGATAGAAAAGTCTACCCCTATCTATTGTGCACCTCCAAATGCATCTTAGAGAACATAGCCATAAGCTGTCACTCATTGCTGGCCTCCTGAACTGCCTGTATCTGAGTCCTCCTGCTCAGTGCATCAGCCACACCATTGCCTTTCCCAGGCATGTAGGCAAGCTCAAAATTAAAATACTGAAGGTACTCAACCCACCTTTGTTGTCTCAAATTCAGATCACGCTGAGTGAAGATGTAATTGAGACTCTTGTGGTTGGTGAATACCACAAAGTGCTCTCCTAGAAGATAATGTCTCCAACAATGTAGGGCATGGATAATAGCTGCCAACTCCAAATCATGCATCGGGTAATTCCTCTCATGTGGCCTTAACTGTCGAGACCCGTAAGCAACAAATCCATCTCCCTACATAAGCATAGATACCAACCCGATACCTAATGCATCGTAGTAAACAGTATAGCTCTTTCTCGGCTCTGGAAAGACTAATATCGGTGCTGAAGTCAACCTCCCTTTTTGATCCTGAAAGGCTGACTCACAAGAATCTGACCATAAGAACATTGCCCCTTTCTTGGTCAGACCTGTCAGTGGTGCTGCTAGGCGTGAAAAGTCATGTATGAAACGTTTGTAGTATCCAACCATCCATAGAAAACTCCACACCTCAAAGACGTTCTTCGGCTGCTCCCAGGAAACTACTGCTCTCACTTTCTCTAGGTCGACTAACACTCCTGTCACTGAGATAAAATGACCCAAGAAGTGAATCTGGTCCATCCAAAAGTGGAATCATGAGAGATTATCATATAGCTGATGCTCCCTCAGTGTACTCAAAATGATCTCAAGATGGGTAGCATGGTCATGTTGAGTGTGAGAGTACACCAAGATGTCATCCACGAAAACCACCACGATGGAATCCAAGTATGAATGGAACACTCATTTCATTAGTGTCATGAAAACTGCAAGCGCGTTCGTGAGACCAAACGGCATAACCATATACTCGTATAGACCATACCTACTCCAAAAAATTGTAATAGGTATATCAGATGGTCTAACGCGCAATTGATGATAACCGGATCTCAAATCAATCTTCGAGAACACCTGGACTCCTCGAAGATGATCAAAGAGATCATCATTCCTCAGCAAGGGATATCGGTTCTTGACCGTCAACTGGTTCAACTTTTGATAGTCCACACAAAGCCTGAAGTTACCGTCTGCCTTCTTCACAAACAGGATAAGAGAACCCCAAGGAGAAGTAATGGGTCAGATGAAACCCTTTGCCTGCAAATCCTCCAACTGCTTCTTGAGCTCCTGTAACTCAGTTGTATCTATCCTATAATGAGGAATGGACACCAGTGCCGCCCCTGGCACAATCTCAATCAAGAATTCTACCTCACGCTCCAAAGGAAAACCTGAAAATTCCTCTAAAAAGACATCTCTGAAATGATCCACCACTTGAGTAAAGTCTAACTGTGAAGTCACCTGGTCATACAGATAAATACTAGCAATATGGGTTGTAACTCCTCCCAACCCATGATGCTCTGGACTATCTCTGCTCACCTGGACATCCCATTCGCCCCTATGAAGAAAGGATTCGTCCTCTGGTGATATAAAACTCACCATGAGGATATAACAGTCGACGACTACCTAGAAGGGAACTATCAAGTCCATTTCGAGAATGACATCATATCCTGTCATCTCTAGGACATACGGGTCCCATAGAAAGTGACACCTTCCAACCTCTAGAGGGAACTCCCTGCACTGACATACACTAGCAGTCAAAGTTCCCAAAAGTGTGTCTAGTGTCAAGATGTCTGCAGAATAAAAGATGCAGAGACCAAGACTCTCCACAACAGCGACGGATATAAAGTTATGGGAAGCCCCTGTATCAAAAAGATATGAAGATAAAACTGAGGCTACTAAGATCGTACCTCGAACTGTAGAGGGAACGAGATCCTGATCCTGATGGGACTGCTCCACTGTAAAGTTTTGGCCTTCTCCACAGCCCTATGACCCTTCCTGACCACTCTGAGCTGATTCACTCTGCTGTTGTTGGTAGCCTGGTGACTGTCCACCACGGTCGCGACCTCCACCTTAGCCCGAATGGCCGGAAGAACTCTAGTTCCCAGACTGGTGAGAAACTGGTGATGCTTCTCCTGAATGCGGGGTCATAGAAGAACCCCTACCACTAGCTGTAAGAGATAAGATCTGTAAAAATGCTGAAGATGGACCATCTTGTCGTAAGATCAGTACTCCATCGGGTCTCTCTGGCACTAAGGCCTAGTATTCCTGCTCCTCCCGCATTGGTAGCATACTACCTGGCTGCCTGAAGATACATCTCGCCTACTCTAATCACCTCGAGCAGACTTTCTGTGGCACTTTTTGCTATCAGTAGGAGGAACACTGACTTTGGATGTCGAACCTCCCTAGCTCACTGCTCCAGAATCCCTCATATTTCACTCATTGATCAGTGCCTGGTTGATGATAGAGGATATCGAAGTCAACCTAAAGATGTTCACCTACGATCGGATGTCATTCCTTAGACCATCCTCAAACTTCCATACAAGGAATTGCTCATCGCCTCCTGGAATAGGCATAAAACGCTGCAGATTAGTAAAGTGAGATGAGTACTTCATAACAGAAAGAGTACCCTGCTCTAGACTCATAAAATCCCGAGTTCGATCGGCCCTCAATGTCTTCGGGTAGAAGTAATCGTAGAATATGCGCCAAAACTCATCCCAATTCATACTCTGTTGGAATCCTGACTGTGAGATCACCTCCAACCGCCTCTTGGAAGAGTCTCAGAGCATATAGGTAGCAAGCTTCACCCTCTTCTCTAGAGGTATCTCTTGATGCTTGAAAATTGTCAGCATGGCCTCTATCCATGATTCTATAGCCTGGGGTCCTCCATCCCTAGAGAAAGTGGGAGGGTGCTACTGCTGGAAAACCCACGTCAACTCTGCCATCGACAGGGTAGGAGGCGGCTCTCCCTAGAAGGTTTGCATCATCCTCAAGAAACCTTCCCTAAAATATGCATCAGTGCCTATAATTGGTATAACTTCTAGTGCCAAGACTAGCACAATAGTAGGATCTGCATGAGGTCCCTGATCATCCATATCCGGTGTTTGATCACCATCTGTCAACTGGCGTACAACTGGAGGATGTCTCAGTGGCATAATTCTGAAAGGTCAAACACACACCTTAGATCAGGATTATCAAAGACTGAAAAAATAATAGTAGAAGAAGGGAACAGGAGAAAGAAACATTCAAGTTTTACAAAACATGACTACACTACGTGTATAAGCATTACACGACGTGTTATTTTAAGCCATTCACATGGGAGTGTACTTCTTCCACAATTGATCGTGTAACGCCCCAACCACACGGCATGTTGTCTCCACACACGGAGTTCACTTGAACTCTATTCCCCTACCCGAGTCTCCTTACACAGCTAACCCACATGGTCCTCTTAATCTTAGATTACACGGAATGTATAAACACCATACGGTGTGTGCTAGACAAGTTTCAACAACCCGTGTTGTTAGTTACACGGCCGGCTACACGGTTCACTCTACATGGCATGCTCCATGGGAACACGGCGTGTAATTGAAGGATTTCCCCGACCTGTGTTGTTAATGACATGGTCGGGTACTTAGGTTACACGGTATAGCATGTAAAAATAGGGCACGACATGTATAATCAATGTTTCATCCATCCATGTCGTTAGTCACACGGGTAGACACACGGTCACTACAACACGGCATGTATGTACCGTACACAGTTTGTTCCTGAAAGATTTTTCATAACCCTGTGTCCCTTACCACACAATCATAAACACGGTTAAAAACTACACGGCGTGTATTAATAAATTACACGCTGTGTATTCTGGGTTTTTCTGGGCAGTAGCCTCAGAACTGCTTCAGAGCATAGAAAACACAGAAAAAAAGCGTTAAGGTGCCAAATTCTGATCCATGAGGGCCCATACTCCTAGAGAATCAAAGATTGGCATCTGATACATGTCATATACAAGTAAAAAAAGTCAATGATCCACAAATTTCCGATTCATGTGGGCCCATAACACCTCAAGCACAGAAATTTGGCTTTCATTCAAACAAGACCTTACATATAGCAATGCCTGTTAAAAGCAGGTATTCTATCAAGCATCTATCACAATAGCATGCATATTCTACATATCATCTATCACAACAACATGCAATCACTAATTCACCCTAAATGGCATGGAAAAATGCATGACATGTGATTTATAGAAAGTGTCTATATGATGCATGAGATGGAATACCCTCATCTCATCGGGTTGTGACAGAAATAGAACCCTGATAATATCAACAGTAACATTAAAAAACATATAAGTCACTCAAGGTGAAATCAAATCAACTGTAACAATTGAAAAACCATAAAAATTTAAATTTAAACAAGGTAGATTGGCTTTTACCTGTACACAGGTTAGCTACTCCCGGGAACAGCTTATTACCAAGTACCTATTCTGTCATATCCCTGGCTATAGGATCCAAATAGCAAGTCAAGATAAAATAATATCCTCTGATACCACTTTGTAACATCCCGATTCCAAAGGCCACCCAGAGGTGCCCCGTACCCAGTTGGTCACATGGCCTCAAGCGCATTTCCCTGAATGAAAAAGGCTACCGACTAGCAGTGAGGGCCTTGGGTGTGATAGTGGGGAAACTATTCCCTCATTGGAAAAGTACATAGCGGAAGTAATAATATATACAATAGCAGAAGCATTAAATATCCAACAATAGTAAATAGCAGAAGACTAGAATAATAAACAACTGGAGCACATATATATATGAAATGATGCATGATACATATGTCTAGGAAAGAAACCAAACAAGTCACAATGAAGAATATGGTACTAAACTAGAGTACAAAAGAAAAACAGATAAGTACCTCCTCATCATCACAAGCCTTGGCTTGGTCCCATGCTCTCCAGCTCCAATGCAATCAAGTACCTGAAGTAGAAGGGTGCTTTCCCTTATCTATACTCGCAACAATATAATATGTTTGGGCCCAAAATCATGGACCAAAGAGGGTGTGAAACTAAATCCCAGTAGGCAACCACCTGAAGATTTGTTCCTAACAGTCAGTGAGTATATGGTAGGTAAAAATACAGTAAATAGTAAACAGTAAACAGAAAGGTACTCAGCAGTAAACAATCCACAGATCAAACAAGCAATAGTGAATCAACAGTTAACCACAAACAGGTAACTCTCTGAGAAGTACTCACAGCCATCCCCTCTGGTCCTACCTAAGAAGTACCAATAACCCTCTAGGCAGTACACTCACCCTAACCCCTCTGGTTTAGTCATACGAAAATTATAAGACTCTCTGAGGAAGCTCACTCGGTCAATTCCTCTTATAGTCTAAGGTAGTCAGGGACTCTCTGAGAAAGATCACATTATTAATTTCATTTATATCCCCAAGGTAAAGAGACTATCTCAGGAAGCTCACTCAGTCAATTCCTCTTATAGCCTCAGGTCGTTCACAGACTCTCTAAGGAAGCTCACCCGGTCAATTCCTGTTATATCCTGGAGTGGTTCACAGTAAGTCAAGTAAAACAAAGTCTCTCTGAGGAAGCTCACTCGGTCTATCCCCTTATAGTCTATAAAGATCAAAGACTCTCTAAGGAAGCTCACTCAGTCTATCCTCCTATAGTCTATAATGTCCAAAGACTCTTTGAGGAAGCTCACTCAGTCTATCCTCTTATAGTCTATAATGTCTAAGGACTCTATGAGGAAGCTCACTCGGTCTACCCTCTTATAGTCTATAACACCAGGTTCTCACGGCCTTGTGTAATTCAATGCATAATAATGATATATTGACAAATTAAAACTATAGAACTACTTGGCTAACCAGTCTACAGCATCTCAAGCATGTCAAAAAACAACACTCCATCCTACGATCACAAGGCATGGAAAACAGGTAAACGGCCAATAGGATAAACAGGACCAAATGGTCGTAAACAGAAAAAGGCATGAGTAGGACATCCAAGGTATATCAATCAACCCAATTCATACCAAATAACCTCTACACAAGCATACAATCATGGCAGGCCATCTGCAAGGGTAAAACGGTAAACACGCAATACCCTGTTCAAGGGTATTGGTGGAATTTGCACATAAAACTCAAATAATTTTAACCGAAAGGCACAAACCACCAACCTTGGGGTTAAGAGATCAATATACTTGAACCAAGAGGCTTGAATCTCCTTATAACGTTGTAGATCTACAAAAATTCACAAAAAGTTCACCCAATATAACATGGAAAAGAGGAGGAATTGGAAAACGATTCTCTAGAAGATGGAAGAGCTTACTGTTGCGGTTCCAACGCAATTGACAGAGGTTGATTCGGAGAATAGACAGAGGCTCAGGGGCTCAGAGAAGATCTGCGGTTGTACGGTTTCTCCTGGATGAACAGAACCTAAAAGAAGATGGTTATTTCTGTCAGACGTGACCCCAGTGCATTTAATGAAAAAAAAATAAAGTACACGGCATGTACTTTTGGAGTACATAGTGTGTACTCACCTTTTCCATACTCTACTTTAACCAGCCTCCACATCACCCCACATGACGGTGTGTGTGGCCGGGACATGGCCAGCACATGGCCTCGCATGGCAACGAAGTACACGGCATGTACTTTAAGAATTTCTAGAAACTCCTGTTTTCTTAAAAACTCCAAAAAAAGGAAAAATATACCTGAAAAGAAGTTCTGGGTTCTTACAGTTTATGTAGATCCTATTGGGTAAAAATGGGTATTCAAGAGAAAACTAGACATGTAAGGTAACATAAGTACCTATAAAGCAAGGCTAGTGGCTCAAGGGTTTAAACAATGTCAAGGAATTGACTACGATGAAATTTTTTCTCCATTTTCTATGTTTAAATCTATCAAAATTATACTTGTTATAGTGGCTTACCATGACTATGAAATTTGGAAGATGTATGTCAAAATAAATTTCCTTAATGGTAACCTTCATGAAAATTTATATATGACACAACCAGAAGATTTTGTGACTCTAAGTGATGAAAAAATTATATTTAAGTTACATAGATCCATTTATAAATTGAAGAAAGCATCTAGGTCATGGAACATTAATTTTGATGAATCTTTAAAATAATTTTGTTTTATTAATAATTAATTTGAGTCATGTGTTTACATGAAATTTAGTTAAAGTTTGTTTGTTATATTATAAGTGTATATTGATGACATATTACTTATTTGAAATGGCATACCTATCTTACAGTCAGTTAACGACTTCTTAAAAAGATGCTTGTCCATGAATTAATTAGGTGAAGAAACATACATTCTAGGGGTTAAGATCATTTTTCATAGATCCAAGAGGATTCTAAGATTAATTCACGGTACATAAATTGAACATATACTAAATAGATTTAGTATGAAATGATGCTAGAGGGGATTGGTTCTAGTGTCACATGGTATACATCTTTCAATAAAATGTGTTAATAAAAAGGAGAAATATATAATGAGTAATATCTCATACATTTTGGTGAACTGATCAATTATGTATTCTATGTTATGTATTATACTTGATTTTTCCTATATATTGAGCATGGTAGGAAGATATCAAGCTGATCTATGTGAACAAAATTGGTCTATTATTAAGGTTATCCTTAAGTATCTGATAATAACTATGGATATGTTCTTAGTGTATGTATAAGAAAAGTATATCATCCGAGTTTATAGTAATAATATTTTTCAAATAGATAATAATGATCAGAAGATACAGTCAAGATGTATCTTTAGTCTCAATAGAGGAACTATGAGATAGAAGATTTCAAAGAATCCAGTTTTCATTGATTCTATAGTGGAGTCTGAGTATATAGAGACTTTTGATATTTCCAAAGAAGATATTTGGATACAAAACTTTATCCATGATATTAATGTGGTGCCTAGTAGTAAAGACCCTATCACATTATATTGTGATAATACTACAGTGGTGATTCTTGTAAAAGAGACAAGGTTACACCAATGGAAAAAACACATACTCCAAAATTATCACCTCTTGAGGGATTTTTCTAAGAGTTAGAAGTTATATTAAGCATAGTTTCCATGGAAGAAAACAAGGTGGACCGCTTAACTAAAGAATTATATTATCATAATCATGTGTATCATGTGATACCTAGTAGTTTAAAGGTTATTAGCAGTTAGAACTAGTGGAAGTTAAGAGTCTGTTGGTGTTGATGCTCTAGAACCAAATTTTGTGTAATTTATGATTACCTTTATTAGTAGTCTTGAATATTAATAAAATAATTATCACATCATGATTTTTCTTCTGTGTGACATAGTATTTGATAATGTCCTAAGAGTAGTTGTCGCACTGAAAGGTCATAGTAATTCCCAACTATTATGTGAACCCATATGTGCCATGATAGTATTAATAAATATATGTTCTATAGATGGATGAAATAATTTGAGGGCCACAAATGATATAGGGTATCATGGGTAGAGACTCATAGAACTTTGTGGAACCTTCTCAGGGTGTACATCGTTGGTAATTTTTAGTGTGGGAGATTATAAGAAGGAGACCCTCGAGTAAAAAATCCACATTTATATGTGTTATTAGATGTTCCTATATGCATATTTATATATTGATCTTTAGACTTTAATATTATTATTAATGGATATTATGAGTCATGTACTTTTATGTATTGATGAAGACCATGATGACATAGGTACATGATGAAGTGGGATATGTTGGGTGCATCACAATTAATATTTTATTAATAAATAATGCGGGAAAGGATTTTTCTCTTTTTTTCTTTAAGAGAAGTTGATATATATGACCATTTGATGGAAGTGATATATCCAAAATAAATCCATGGCTATGGTCTTCTGTGGTTAACTTAAATTTTTAAAATTAAAAGAAAGATACATCAATCACATAGGTTAATGGAAACAGTATACAATCTGCTTTATTATAGATATCATAATAAAGGGATTATACTACACAGTAAGTTCCCATGTGTGGTTTGTGTCGTTGCGACATTAACTTATTTCTCTATGGGTGTCTTGTCATGTTTCTAGATTTTTACCATGGACTTTGGGTTACTTCTCCTAATGTCACTGAGAAAGAGGCATAAAGGGTCACAAACTAAGTGTATCCAAAACCACAAATAAATAATATTATGATTTATTATTGAACATGTTAAATAAATATTATTCCTATGTGTGGTTTAATAATTATTAATATTTGTTTGATCATATATATTCACTCACTAATTATTCATGAGAATATTGTGTGAGAATAATATTTAATAAATATTTATTTTTTATTTAGTGAATATATTATTTATTTATTTATTAAAGAATAATGCAGTGATATTACTTATTAAATAAATAGTCATTATTGAAGGCCTGATAAATATTTTGGAGGAATGGAAGTCCAAGTTTAATGGTTCAGTGAGAAATAATATATATTAACTTTTATTTTAATAAATAATATTTAATTAATTTGCTAGTTTTTCACATGTCAAGAAATAAAATTATTATTATTATTATTGACATGGGGTTTCATGGGGATTAAGTAAATAATAAGGGCACATGTTGGGTTATTATTTTCTAAATATTGCACTATTTAAACCTAATTATATTATTTCTAATGAGGTGTTGCCTTTGTTTTTTTGTACATAACAACATTCATAGAATTCTCTCAAATCCCAAGAGAGTTCCTTCACCAAGAATGCTCTTAAGGACAGAAAGTGATCCTCCACTGCCACTCTCTATTCTAGATAGATTAAATAGAATCTTTCTTGAATAAATTATTAGGGTGATCAAACATGAATGATTCAAGCATTAGGATCCACTGTGCTAGCACCCAGAGATTCCAACGGAAACATTCAGAGGTTTGTGGAGTATGTGCAGATCACCACTTGAGTAAATATGCACTTGATTCATATAACACAAGGATTTTATGACATAGATTCGTTGTTAGATTTATCAATTAATAAATAATTCATCACAAGATAATTCTTTAGTTGCTTAAATTAATTATAAATCATTATATGATAATCTTGTGTTTTGGTTTTGATGTTCTCTCATCAATTAATATTTGATTCAATTCTATTGGAAATTGTGTTTATCATCGATGTACGTCTTGGATTAATCATTTATTATGAAAAAAAAAGTCGATTTGGTCATACCCCATCTAGTGCTTCTGCTGCGCCTAGAACCTTCAAATAGTTCTTCCTGATGTTTTCTAAAATATGATAAATTGACATTTTTCCATCATCAGTGGAAAATTTTAAAGAATAAAAACTTATTTTTAGATAATGTTTTAAACATATATAATACCATATATGATATGTATATAATTATTTATTTGTTAAATATTCATATTAAGAGGAAATATGTATCATTTCATAATACAAAAGAGTTTGTGTATCTTAGAATGATATCCTAAAGATAATATAGTGTCTAAGAGGATATTGGGAATAGGTTTAGGATTAAAAATGTTAAAATTTAACAGATAAAAGATCATGTTAGTCAAAGGTCAAATTGAATTTCACTTAACATTGATAGGGAGTTTAGGATGTGTTTATAAAGTAATAATATAAATAGTTTCATTAGTTACCAAACGATTTCAAGGAAAAAAATTTATGGAATGGGTTTCAATAATTATGATTATGTACTTAAAAAGAGTTCTAATTTGACAGAATAACTTATTAATATCATATCATTTGATGTTTTGAAGTTAAGGAGTTTGAATACTTTGCTTAAGGAGATGAACATTAGGAATATGATTCCTAAGTATCATTATTATTCAAAATTTCATTCTACATATGTTTTACTCACTAAAGAGTTTAGTTAATTCTTTTATAAGATATTCACATATAGATTCAATGAGTTTAATAAAATACCTGAAAGTTCCGAAAATATAAGGTTAATATAACAGTCTATTTTATATGATATGTTAGAAAGATTCTTATTTATGGTTTTGTTAAAATTATTAAAGGAATTTAATAATGTAAATGCACCGTGTTATAAAAAATTAAATATCTATTTTATCATTCTCTCATGTTGGTTTCACATGTGTGTGTGTGTGTGTCTTAAAGTGAAATGATGATTGACCTCTCAAAGTATGACTTTGAGTTATCCCTTACTGATGTTCTTTATAGAGTATTATAGTTCATGATGAAAAATTAATGTTAGTGTGAGTATGATTATCATGTTAGGATATTGAATATGATTATAAGGCACGAAATAAGTTTTGTTCAGCCCATGAATCATACCACATGGAGTGGCATGCACTATTTCTTTGGTATTACTATGGATGCATGGTTCATATTTAGAGTCCCCACTACCTAATATTTGAAAAAAACCTAGCATGAAAACCTTCACACTTTGATACCTTTATTATGAAAGCCTTGTGTCTTAGATAATCAAGTGGTGGATTGGTATGTTGTTGATCATGTCATCAGTTGGAGTATAACCAAGCTGTGATTTATCCTCTCATATGACAAGTGTGAAATATAAACCCTAGATTAAGATGGACTGGGAAAGTGTACATGTAACATCTCAGGTAATGATAGAATAAGTATTTTTCATATATTTATTAATTAGATAATAATTAAAATAGAAACTATTTTCAATAGAGTATATAATAAATATAGTTTTATGGTAAAAAAATTAATTTTCTAAAAAGATAGTTTTTCCACCTTTTGATGGCGCACTTGTTTTAAATATAGTTTTTGAAAATTTTAAAAAATTTATTTGAAAAAATGAACTTATTATTTAAAATATAAATATAAAAATTTACTTTGGTTTTATTTTTGGTATTTTTATGATAAGTTTCATATTTTGATAAATTGTGAAAAAATACTGCATTTTTATTAAAAACTGCTTTTTCATCAAATTTATTTATAAATTTTAATTATATATGTTAATGGTTATAAAGTATAATTATATCATGTTATTTTCATTTAATCTAATGTATTACATTGTAATTAATTTTACATAGAAATTTGATATAAAAACTTTGTGAACTTTTGAATGTTTTTACATTAAAAACTCATTTTCTCGTTTCGTCAATGCAGTTAATTTTTAATTAATTTATGAATGTTTTGTGTATTTAATTTTAAAAAATTTATTCTATATTTAGAATCATAAGGTCCAAATTGTTTAAATAGGTCCCTTTTATTTTTGGTCATTATGAATAGTAACTTTAGAAATTTTTTATTAACATGGTTTAAGGTAAATTGGGTAATTGAGGGTAAAAATAATATTATAAATATTATAAAATTACCCTGAAAATTGTACAAATTGAATTTTATGAGTGTTTTTACACCAAATGAATCCTTGGTCCCTATATACTTTTGAAGCTACTTAGAAGAGTATGACATTTATAAGATTATATTCAAAAGAAAATTCAATTGTTTCATACTTTTGTTTTTAACAAGTGAAATATTTTTAACATGGGGATATAGGGGAATATATTTAACAATAAATTTTATTTTAAAAGATAAAATGTTTATATTTATTAATATAATTTTTATTAATTTTTAGAATATAAATAATTAAATTAAAAGCATATACAATGATGATGCAATAATTGTTTAATTCAAGGAAATATCAAATAAATTATATGAAAAATACTAAAATAAATAAAATTTGAGATGATTAATTTTATATACAAATTTTTTAGATGACTTTGACATGTTATTAATATTTTATAAGTATTTTTTCGAAGTTATATTTCCATTATGATATTTTTCAAAATTCAAGTAATGAATAATGTCAAAATTGAAATTATTGATATTTTAAAATATAAAATATTCATTATAAAATAAAAAATTTATAAAAATATCAATTTTAGTAAAATAATTGGTATAATACATTAAATTTCATAAATTATGGGTTTATTGGTCATTTGTAATTTTATAGTAATTGTATTAACCCTCAAAGTGTAAATTATATGATAGGATGGTAAGAGTTTAAGGGGTTAAAACAAAAAGATAAGGATTAAAATAATAATAAAAACTTGTATAATTTTAATTGTATGAATTTATTTCGACCCAACCTCATAATATATTTTAAATAAATCAATTTGGATCCATTTTTAATATAAAATGAATTTATATTAATTTAATATTTTGAATAATTCCAAGAGTGCCCCTCCCCTCTCCTATAAAAGGGCACTCATTCATATATTTTATTAATACTTCAAAAAACTATTTGGTTCAAATAAGATATATCCAAATGTCTTCCTAGATTACCTCCCCATATTCTAGAGGCTTTATTTTTAGGCATAACACCCTTCTTAGAGGTGTTAAGTTGTTAATCAAAGGAGTTCGTCCGAAGAAGAGGTATCATTTTTAATTACGATTTTCTATTTTATTTCTTCTTCCACCTCCTTCAAATCTTATTCAAACATTATGAAATAATAACTTCAGTATGATCAATATACTAAGATTTTATTATTTCTATATCATCACCTAAATCCATCTCCATTTCTATAAAATGGGAAAAATTAATTGTTCATGCGTACGGTGGACTACCACCTCGCGAACTGATATTATTCATTTTCCTTCACCTTCTCTCAAGACTGGTTATAATTATGGAATTAATGTTTTATATTATATTCATGACATGTTTATAATTATTAAATAATAATATATCATTTATTTTCATACCTTTTCATGCACATAAAAATGATAACATTGCTCATGTGTATGTGTGAACTATGACCTCTACAAAGCGATGTGATTCATTTTTCATCACCACATCACATGGATTATATATATAAGTATATCTAAATGATTAATATAGAATTTATGATATTATTATCATTCTATAAATATAAAATAATAATTACTTTCTTTCCAAAATGATCATTGAAAAATGGAAACATTATTCGTGTCTACATATAGCCTACCATCTCTATAATTATAACATTATTCATTTTTCATATCCATAAATAAATTGTTTGATTTAAAATTATAATTTATGTATAAATGTAATTATTATTTCATTAATATTATTTTAGATATGATGTACTTATAACCACTTTGACTATTGATATCATACTAAATTTTTTTATGACTAAAGTATCAAATATCGTCAAAACTTCCTACATGAACTTAAATAATTGAGTAATTATTATAACATGATAATAACTGATATAAAAGTAATAATGAAATTTAAAAAGGTTCTAAATAAATTAAATAATTAACATAAGTTTATTATTTAGTAAATTAAAGTACATACATGACAAATCAGACTCAAGATAAGGGAATTCATCTCAATTTCCATTCATTGAGGAAATTTTGATGTTATACACATTTATTCTCTTATAAAGTGTAGATATATCCTCTTTTACATTCTATCTTAATAATTTACCTATTATCATGTTATTTGGTGTTTAATTTAATTCCTTAATAGGGGGTTTTTTAAAACACTTTTTCTTCCACGTACATGTTTTTTTAAATGATTTTTGAAATTTTTTATTCATGATGTGATTATTGGACATTATAAATGATGGGTATTCCCAGATAGCACTAGGTGCACCCGTTGTAGCTTAAATGATGAGTGCACCCAAATAGTGTTCCAATGCATTGGGTAATGATTTTGTTCTTTGGAGAATTATATTGGAAGTTATCCATATGGTTATTCTAATCTATAATAGTTCTATAAGAGTTCTATATGACTATTTTCCAAGGTACCTACCTGAATTATCTATGATTGCTGATGAGTTTTTATGAGAATAAATTATTTTAAAAATGTAAAATGAATGATATTTTTAAAGGAATGTTAATTAATTTTATGGGTAAAATGTTATGTTTTCAAGAAAAGTGTTTTCCATAGGTTTTCATGTTTTCATGAACTAATGGTTTCCTTTCCTTTTATACCCCTTACTAATAGTTTTTTTCTCATCCTGGGTTTTAAAATGTTTTTCATAGGGTATAAGGATGGGTAAAAGAAAGGAGGAAGTCAAGTTGAAAGTTATGAAGATTTTTCATGAAAAAAATCATGTTTTATTTTAAATGTTTTATATTATAAAATAAATGGATAACGTTTTAGAAGTATCCTGTTTGTATGAAAGTGGAATGTTATGTATGAATTATGACCTAATTATCTAAAAAACTAAACCTAAAAAATATCTTCAATGTGAAAGAATGTAATTTCTTGACTAAAACTCAAGATTATGTATTTTTTAAGGATAAAAACTTATATTTGGTATTATAGGTAGGTTTAGATAACTTTAGAGGTTAAGATAATATTAATAATTTTTCCATAAAATACTTAACTATATAGAAAAGTTAAAATGTTATAGAATTTGTATATTTCCATGTTGCTTTATCTAAACCATGTCTGTTCAAAATGATTTTCCAAAGAGGACATAGATAATATATAGTGGGAAGGAACTGAGGGGGGTATATCCTTTCAGACCGTCAAATTGAGATGGTCATAATTGGAATAGAATAATTTGTTTTAGTGATTTATCGGTTGACTTGGGAGATAATGGTGGTGGTATCCATTCTAGAGAGGAACTTGTTCTACTATAAACGAACATGTTTGTTTTAGAGCATTTCATGAGGCACTATCCCCCATATTTCAGTTGATCATATGAATCGGTGGTATCCAAAGGATAGATCAATGCTATGGAAAAGATATTTGATTTCATAGGATTTTTAGAACATCAAAAGGTAACCCTTTACATTTATTGTTTTGAAGGTGAATTTACTCTATGGTGGTATTTGGTTAAGAATAAAATAGATAAATATGATATTGAATCCATGTAATTAGAAAAATTCAAGGATATTTTACTTGATAAATATTTCCCTAATGTTTTTCTACTCCAAATGGAAAAATAGTTTTTGGAATTTATGAAAAAAGATGAAGATTTTGTAGTAGCATATGAAGTAAACTTTACAAGATTAGCCAGGTATGTGCTAGTTTTTATTCGGTACACTAACAGAAAAATTAAATAGTTTTAATCAAGATTAAAACTATGTCTATGAATATATTTAGTTGCAT
This sequence comes from Viscum album, assembly GCA_963277665.1. NCBI lineage: Eukaryota > Viridiplantae > Streptophyta > Magnoliopsida > Santalales > Viscaceae > Viscum > Viscum album. The sequence goes on from OY728131.1 coordinate 770,403,989, forward strand.
AATAATTTAAAAACTATGAGAAGATTTTTCATTATGATGAAAATATTAAAATGGTGTTTTTTGACTCCTATGTTCCTCTTAATGATAAAAGTAAGAAATACTCAGGATAAAAGGATAGGGGAGAACATATGAAAAAGAAATCTAAAGGTAAGAACATTAAGTTCTAATATTATGGTAAGTGTGGTAAAAATCATCCTGGTAATGTATTATGAAGACAGGTAAGTGTTACCGATGTGGAAATTTTGGCCACATGGCCCGAGAATGCAAGGAAAAGAATCCCTAGGAACCAAAAAATGGGGTAACTGATATCAATCCAATGGTGAGATGTTTTAGCTATAAGGATCTGGGTCATTATGCTAATAAATTTCCAAAGTTAGTTTCACATGATGAAAATTGTAATGATCGAAAATAGAAAGGTGTAACAAGGTCATTTTCTATTACTACAGTTGATGTTGAACCATTAGAAGAAGTGGTGAGAGGTATGTTACTTGTGTATTCGAATTATGCCAATACCCTCTTTGACTCTGGATCTTCACATTATTTCATTTTTTATAAATTTTCAAGTAAATTGGGAATATCACCTAATCAAAGTAAGATAGGGATTTTAGTGAAAACTTTAGGTGGAAGTATTAAATCAAACAAGATTTATAAGAATCTTTCTATTATTATCAATGGGATGGTATTTCCTAGAAATCTTGTGGAACTATCCATAATAGAGTTTGATATCATTCTTGGTATGGAATGGATTTTAGTTTATCATGATAAAATAGATTAAAATTCTAATAAAGTTTTGTTCAATGATTTTATACCTTTTATAACTTCCCAAGAAGCTAAGAAATTGATTAGAGATGTCAATAAAAGTTACCTAGTTCATTTTGTTGAAAATAAAGAGATTGTTCAAATTACTGGTGTTCCAGTATTAAATGAATACATGGATGTTTTCTAGATGAATTTTATTGTGTTATTACTGATCTAGAGGTTTAGTTTACTGTTGACTTAGTTCCTGGTGCTAAGAAAATTTCTAAACCCCCTTATCAAATGGATCAAGTTAGAATTTTAGAGTTGAAAAATAAATTGCATGTGTTATTAGATAAAGGTTTCATTCGACCTAGAATTTCACCATGGGGTTCTCATTTCTTGTTTGTTAAAAAAGAAATATGGTGCAATGAGACTTTACAATTATTATGGATACTTGAATAACATCATTGTTAAGAAAAAATATCATTTGCCTCATATTGATGATTTGTTTGATAAACTTCAGGGAGTACAATATTTTTTGAAGGCTTACTTGAGGTCGAGGTACCATCAGTTGAAATTAAAGGAAGTAGACATTATTAAGACTTCATTTTAGATTAGATATGGACATTATGAATTTATAGTTATGTCATTTGGGTTAAATAATGCACCTATTGTATTTATGGATCTTATGAATAGAATATTTCATGAGTTCTTGGATAAGTTTTTAGTTGTGTTTATTGATGAAATTTTGGTACATTATAAAAGTAAATAGGAACCTGAAATACATCTAAGGGTTGTTTTGAAAACCTTAAAATAAAAGAAACTGTATGGGAAATTAAGAAAGTGTGAATTTTTGTTTTTAATAAATTTATTTCATTGGTCACATTGTTTCTAAAGATGAAATAACTATTGATCCTACTAAAATGAAAGTTGTTGATGAATGGACAAGACCCAAAAATATAACTGAGATTCATAGTTTTATTTGTTTAGCAAGAAATTACCAGAGATTTTTTGAAAAAAAATCACGGTTATCTATCCCACTGACTATGTTAAGTTTATCTAGATAAAAGAATGTGATGATTGTTTCTGAAAATTGAAAATAAGATTAGTGAATTCTCTAGTTATATCCCTGCCTTCTAGAAATGGTGAATTTTTCATCTACATTGATGCTTTGTTGAAAGGACTTGGTTGTGTCCTAATGCATAATGAACAGGTAATTTCTTATTCTTCACGTTAGTTAAAACCTCATGAGTTAAATTACCCTACATATGATTTGGAATTAGAAACTGTTGTTTTTGCCTTAAAAATTTAGAGGTGTAATTTTTATGGAGTAAATTTTGAAATATATAATAATCACAAAAGTTTGAAGTATATATTCAGTTATAAATAATTGAACACAGGATAGAGAAGATGGCTGGAACTAATCAAGGATTATGATTTCATGATTCATTACCATTATGGGAAAGAAAAAAAGTGTCCCATGATTTGAGTTGGAAAATTAATGTTGCATTGACCATTTTATATTTAGAACGTGACCCTTTGGTTAATGATTTGATAAATTTTGGCTTGGAAGTTGTTGGTGTATAAATTTCCTATGTTTTTTTGGGTGTCAGTGCAATCATCTCTATCAGAAATAATTAAGAAAGCATTTAAGGAAGATCGTGAGTTGCATAAAAAGGTAGAATTGGTTTAAAAGGGTATGTTTTCTGAATTTAACATTGATAAATATTTTGTTTTGAGATTTTTTAATAGATTATGTGTTCCTTGTGATTCACAATTGAAGAAAGAGTTGTTATGTGAAACTCATATTTCTCCGTTTTTAGTTCATCCTAGTAGCACTAAAATGTATCGAGATTTTCATGAGTATTACTGGTGAGATGTAATGAAAAGAGATATTACCAACTTTACCATGAAATATATGACTTGTCAACAGCTTAAAGAAGAAATAAATTTGTCTAAGGGGATGCTTTAACCTTTTCCAATGCCAGAGTGGAAATGAGAAAATATTTCCATGGATTTCATAGTGGGATTACCAAAGACATCTCAAGGTAATAATGTTATTTGGGTTATTATTGATTTACTAACTAAATTTACACATTTTATTTGTATTCGAGACACCCTATCTCTAGATCATATTTCTTGATTTATTTAAAGGATATAGTGTGGTTACATAGAGTGCATATATCTATTGTATCTAATCGTGATATCAGGTTCACTTCTAACTTTTTGAAAGGACTTCATTATCTGTTGGGTACTGAATTAAATTTCATAACAGTCTTCTATACTTAGTATAATGGATAGTAATGATGAAAAATTAAGAACTTTAAGGATATGTTATGTGCATGTTCAATGGATTATCAAGGAATTTGGGATCAATACCTTTCTTTGGTTGAGTTGTCTACATTAATTTTTTTCATTCTAATATACAGATGGCACTATTTTTATCATTATAAGGTAAGCGATGTCAGACACCATTTTTTAGGGATGATGTCAAAGAAAGGAAGTTGATGGGACCAGAGTTGGTAGAGGAAACATCGGAGAAATTTCAATTAATTTAGCAACACAAGAGAATAACTCATAGCAGGTAGAAGATTTATGCAGATAAATGGAGGAAGGAACTTTCTTTCGAGGTAGAAGATCATGTATTTCTCAAATTTTCTTCATAGAAAAGTGTGATTCATTTTGGTAAGAAGGGGAAGTTGAGTCCATGGTTCATCGAACCCTATAAAATCCAAGATAAAGCTGGATTAGTTTCCTTCTGAGTGTATTTTCCTCTAATTTTATCCTAGGTACACAATGGTTTTCATGTTTCAATGTTAAGAAAGTATATACTAGATCTATCTCAGGTTTTGAGTCTAGAAGTAGTTAAGTTGGAAGAGAATATTTCTTATGAGGAATGGTCAGTTTAGGTACTTGACTGCAGAGATAAATTACTATGAAATAAGTTGATTTATTGAGTTAAGATTTTATGGAAAACCCATATGTTTTAAGAGGCAATATGAGAATCTAAAAATGCTATAAGGGAAAGATATCCCCATTTATTTAATAAGTGAATAAAAACTATACGGACGCAATTTCCAAAAGGGGAAAGAATGTAAAAACCAAGGTAATGATAGAATAATTATTTTTTATATATTTATTAATTATATATTAATTTAAATATACACTATGTTCAATAGTGTATACTATTAATCTTGTTTTATGGTTAAAATTTTTAATTTTCTAAAAAGGTATTTTTTCCGCCTTTTGATGGTGCACTTGTTTTAAATATAGTTTTTAACAATTTTAAAAATTATATTTTAAAAAATAAACTTCTTATTTGAAATAAGAATATCAAAATTTACTTTCATTTAATTTTTTGTATTTTTCTGATAAGTTTCATGTTTTGAAGAATCGTGAAAAAAATAATGCATTTTAATTGAAAAATGATTTTTCATCAAATTTAATTATAAAGATAAATTATATATTTTAATGGTTTAAAAGTATAATTAGATCATTTTTTAATCATTTAATCCAATTTAGGTCATTTTAATTAATTTTACATATAAATTGGATATAAAAACTTTGTGAAATGTTGAACGTTTTTACATTAAAAACTCATTTTCTCATTCCGTCAATAGAATTAATTTTTAATTAATTTCTACAATTTATGTGTTTTGAATTTTAAAAAAATGGATTTCATATTTGGAATCATATGGTCTAAATTATGTAAATAGTTCCCTTTTATTTTTTGATATTATGAATAGTATCTTTAATAATTTTTTATTAACATTGTTAAAGGTAAATCGGGTAATTAAGGGTAAAAATGATATTATAAATATTATAAATATTATAAAATTATGCTAACATTTTTCCAAATTTCATTTAATGAGTTTCTTTTTGACCAAAATCATACTTGGTAAAAAATTAAGACCTTTGTAATCCACTTGAATGAGAGTATGACATTTATAATATTATATTCAAAAGAAAAGTCAATTTTTTCGCACTTTTATTTTTAACAGGTAAAATGTTTTTAATATGGGGTTGTACATGGGATACCTTCAACTATAAATATTATTTTTAAAGATAAAATGTTTATATTTATCATTAAAATTTATTTTTAGTTTTTAGGAAATTAATAATTTAACCAAAGGCGTATACAATGATGATGCAGTAATTGTTTAATTCAATGAAATATAAAATAAATTGTATTAAAATACTAAATTAAATATAATTTGAGATGATTAATATCATCCATGAATTTTTTAGATGACCTTTACATGTTAGTGATGTTTTATAATTATTGTTTATAATTTATCTTGTTGTTATGATATTTTTAAAAAGTCAAGTAATGAAGAATTTCAAAATTGACATTATTGATATTTTGAAATAAATAAAAAATTATTAAATGATAAAAAATTTCTAAAAATATAAATTTTGGTAAAATAATTATAATAAGTCCTAAAATTTTATAAATGACTAATTTATTGGTTTTTTGGAATTTTATAGTAATTATATTAACCCTCAATGTGTAAATTACATGATATCATGGTAAGAGTTAAAAGGGTAAAACCAAAAAGATAAGGATTAAAAAATAATCAAAACTTGTATAATTTTAATTACATGAATATATTACAACCCAACCTCATCATATATTCAAAATAAATCATTTTTCACCCATTTGGAATAAAAAATTAATTTATATTAATTTAATATTTTGAATAATTACAATCGTTCCCTTCCCCTCTCCTATAAAAGGGCACTCATTCTTCTCTTTTCTTCACTCTTTAAAAAGATGTTTGGTTTAGAAAAACTCTGAAAAAATACCTTCCTAGAATCCCTCACCACATTCAAGAGACTTTAGTTTAGGCAAAACACCCTCCTTAGACACTACAAGAAATTCACCCAATAGCGGTGGTTTTTTTGTTATGGTGGTGGTTTAAACCACCACCTTATGCTTCTACAGCGGTTTCAAAAAACCACCACTAGATTTGGTGTCAGCATTCAATACGCGATGGTTTCTTCAATTTAGTTTTAGTTTCTAGAAATAGTTGTAGTAAATATATTTAGTGGCGGTTGGTGTGGTTTTCGCGGTGGTTTGGCCCGGAAAAAATGAAAGCTTTTTTAGCAGCGATTTTAACCACCGCTAAAAAAAGTTTCATTTTTTCCCAGGGAAATGTAGCAAAAACCACACCAACCGCTACTAAATGATAACAAAAAATGAGGATCCTTTAGTGGCAGTTTTAACCGCTGGTAAAAAATATCCATTTTTTCACGAAAATCCCCTCTAAAGCACAAAAACCGCCACTAAATTGTACAGTGTATGTATTTAGCAGTGGTTTAAACCACTAATAAAGGTGTATTTACAATTAAAAAAATGTTTCTAATTATTAAACCCTAGTACTAGTACCCTAAAAAAACATATGAAAAATTCATATAACCCTTAGTATGGGCGGGGTACATATAGAAATCCAAAGACACATACAATGCACACACACACACACACACACATATATATATATATATATCCACATACATGCCCATTTTATGAGTTCATAATAGGAGTACCAATTTATATCCACCATTTTTACAACCACCACTAAATTCATAACACCATAAAATCAATCCAAGAGCCACAATTTACATCCAACTTTCTTTTCAAGTTGACATTGTTGCACAATCTCCAATCATTATACGTAATCGGAAGGGAAACTGGCTCTGCGGCCAGCTGAGCTAGAATTTGGCCAAGTAATCCTACAGCGTCATTCGTAGGGACCCCATAGAAATCAAATGGTATAACTATCTTCTCTCTGGTCAGATTCAATACATCTAAACTTTTCATATTTTTCTCCATAATTTCATTGTTTCTATCTTTTATGAACAAACAGTTAGTATAAAAAAAGTACAATAAATTTATTTATATTAAAATTTGTACTTATAATAGTCATCCTCCGGTATCCCTGTGAAGAAATAGAAGTAGAATCCCACTTTCTCCTTGGAATTATTATCATTTAATCAAATAAAATTAAGTTTATAACATATATTTAAAAAAATTATACAGAAAAAAAATTAAAAATGTTAACAGATGCACAGTACTAAAAAACAAAATATACATAACAATAATAATGAATAATTGCAAAAATGAAATAAGTAGTTGCTAAATGAATTCATAATTGTACATACAATCATTTTCCCCTTCAATCATATCAGTTTCTTGGTCCATTACTTCATCCACTTAATCTACCCTTGCTAGACTAATATTTTTAATATCATGATGGACAAATAAGTCTGCTTCTTGTTGTTGATGAGATTTAATTTCAGAGGTCAAATATTTCAATTCATCACCCATATCATACAAATATCGTTGTTTTACATGAGAAACTACACTCCACCCTTCATCCACAACATCATTCACATAATATATCATTTTCTCTCATGATGATAAGATATATAGATCATGTAATTCATGATCACCAACATCCATCAAGTGATAGAAGTTCACAGAAGTGAATTGCATGGAATCTCTTTTAACACCTCTGATAATATCGATTCATTTTCATTTGAATAAAATAACTGAAAAATGCTTGTGGTAGTTTAATTAGATAATATCAGTCAACTTTCCATAGTATCCCACTTCAAAAAATGTAAATATACCACTATTCTTTGTTTTCAAACCCTCTTCTCGGTCGATTGTACAAAATCTAAATCCATTCACATTGTAAGCATTGAACTTTCTAACTTTTTTTAGAGGACCTCAAGCAATAAACTTCAAAAATTATGACAAATCTACTTGATTATCAGTATTCATGATATAAAAAAAGAAATATACATTATTATATTTAAAAAAACATGTGTCAACCTAATATCTGTATTTATTGAAATATTCATGAACTTACATGTCGTGCAAACTATTCTACAAGATCTTTATTAACAGCTTTCATTATATCTTTCTCATTTCATGTTTTTCCTCTCATTCGTCTCTTTTTTTGTATCCTTAACTATTTAATAAATAGATTTTTAATTTCACTATTTAGAATCACATATCTATGTGTCTGTAATAATTTAGTTATGTCAGTGTAACATTTGAGGTCCTCCCAACTGATCGGCCAATAGTAGGAAATATTTTTGATTTACTATATATCTGAGATTGATTTGATGTGTCATCAACACATCCAACTTAATTAACTCTTGTCTCAATATCATCCAAGTATCTATAACAAAAGGTAAGACACTCCTATTCCAAATAGCCTTCAGAAATATAGCCTTTAGGTTGAGCATTATTTCTCACATATGATTTTAAATGTCCAAGATATCTGTGAAATAAAATAAAAAAACATAATTATGTATTTAATTAAGTTCCAATAATTGTTTAATTAACTGAAAAAACATATAAATAAAGTACCTCTCAATTGGATATATCCATCGATAATGTACGGGGCCTCCTAATTTAGCTTCCTCAACCAAATGTATAGTTAAATGCATCATGATAGTAAAAAACGATGGTGGAAAGATCATCTCCATTGCACAAAGTGTCAATAAAAATCTCTCATAAAGGTTTTCAAGCTCAAATGGATGTAGATATTTCTCACATAGTTTTCTAAAAAAATGTGCAGAATTAGAGTACAACAGCAGTAACCTTTTCAGGTAATAATGTACGCAATGCCAATGGTTGTAACTGCTGTAACAAAATATGGGAATCATGAATTTTCAATCCATTTAACCTACAATGATTTAAGTCAACACACCTTAATATTTTACTTGAATACCCATCAGATACCTTCACATGTTTTAAAATTCTAAGGAATGTATATTTATCCCTATTTTTCATTGCAAAAATTGTCGGAACATACTTTTTATTCTCATATGGCTAGAGATCACGTTTTATGTTCATTGCTTGTAAGTCTTTCCAAGCATTGAGATGATCCTTAAAATTTCTATTCACATTAAGCAATTTTAAGATCAAATTATCACAAACATTATTCTCAATATGCATCACATCAATATTATTCTGCATCAAATTAAATTTCCAATATGGAATTTTGAAGAATATACCATTTTTTCTTCTATTGTTGCATGCTGATTTCACTTGACAATGCACTTCAAACTCATTTCCCACTATCATTCAAATGATTCACCTTACCAAGTTTTATTTCAACATTTCCAAGTAGTGCCAATATTTCAAAACTAGTTAATATCTTTGGAGGTGTTCTATGATTAATAAAACCGTTGAATTTTGATATGTTCTGCCAAAATCTATGAGATGCATTGAGAAATCTTCGATGGCACAAGAAGCACCATTTTCTACAATGAGGTAGTAATTTGGGCTCAAAATAAAAGTTACAAATAGGAAAATCTAAACCCATGTAAGTGTTCCAACTAGCTAAATTCCCAAGTCTAGGGAAGTCACTAATGGTCCACATTAGAGAAGCATGAATTTTGAACATTGTTTTAGAAGAAGCATCATATGTCTCAACACTGTTACTCCATGACTCCTAAAAATATTCAATTAAAGGCTACATGTATACATAAATATCAATTCCAGGCATTTTTTTCTAGTAATAATCATTTAAATGATAAAATACATTTGTTGTATACACATCCATGGAGGTAGATTGTAAGGGATTAAAACAACTGGCCAAATGTTATAACTAGTACTCAAAGTTCCAAATGGTTTGAATCCATTGGTAGTCAATCCCAATCGAACATTCCTAGGATCAGATTATAAATCTGTATGTAATGAATCAAATGTCTTCCACGATTGTGAATCTCATGTATGTCTCATTAACTCATCATTTTTATTATCTACATAATGCCACTTCATGTGTTCAGTGGTTTTCAATGACATTAATAATATTTACAATCGAGGATTTAAAGGAAATTAATGAAAAAACCTTTATAGGTGTGTTCATTTTCTTCTTATTTATGTTAGTATGTTGATTCAGACTTCTAACATCGCCCATTTACTTCTATCTAGAAGAATAACATTTTTTCAATCCAGTCTACTTGAATCCTCTCGCCAATAAAGCATAAAATCATTGGGACACGCATGTATTTTTGTATAATTCTGACCAATCCTATTAACAACTTTTTTCATATCATAAAAATACATGGGTATGTTTTCTTCAGGAAATTCATCATTCAACAATTCCAATGTCATGGAAATTTCCTTATTTTTAATTCCACATAGTCATTTGATATGGTACAACTTCATCAGAAAAGAAAGTTTTGAATATTTCAAACATCCACTGTAAAACTCTTGATTTCCATTTTCAACTAAACCATAAAACATATTTTTCTCAGTGAAGTTTTCTATTACATTAGTCTCCATAGAATCAAGAGTATGATCCAATGATATGTTACAATCTTGATCTAGTTGTCCTACAGTCTCAAAAACATTACTTGTCACATTGTTATTTGTAACACCCTCAATTGGTTGTTCTAATATGTTTTGATGTTGATGTTATTGTCTTTCAATGCCGAATGCATAATTTATAAGGTTTTTCATTTAATTTTCCATTGTCAATGAAGTCAAGAGCTCATTCTATGGATTGACATCAGTGCTCAACCTTTCTGTAATGTTCGATTCTCCATGCCAAATCCAACAAAAATATTGAGCAGGGAATTGCTTTAATATCAAGTGTTCATAAACTTAATTTCTCTTCAACCATCTTCTAAATTTACATTTAGGAAATGGAAATCTTATTCTCCCTTCAACAGATCGATTGGAAATTGAAAAATCTAAAAAATCCTCCAAACCCTTAGCATACTAAGGTGTGTTACTCAGTAATGTGATCTAATTTTTATCCATGTATATCACAATGTGCCTACACAATATTAAAAAAATTAAAACAAATAACTATTAATAAATAGGGAAATAGATTCATATATACTAGTTGAAAAAATAATATATTAAATAAGGTTTCCCTATATAAATACATATGGTAAATAATGAAGCATTTTAAATAATGTTTTCAATTGTCTTCTTACTACAACCAGTTTTATATAATTATCTTGAGTATGCCATCCAAATATTTTTTGTATTTATAATATCCACAAATTAAATAAAATGTTTTCTAGGTCTAAAATGAAGTATCAAAGAATTTTTTTTTCAACATGTTGATATGTAGTTGAAAAAGACTAAAAAAAGATAGGACAGCCATGGTAAATAATGGAATGGTTGATAGGTGGAGTATCATATAAAAATGGTCAAATCCAAAAGGACTATTCCCATGGTTTAAGAAACTTTGAAGGCATAACAATCAGTTATTCAACAACATATAATGGTGAAATCCATGTCAAGGATATTGATTCAATTATGAGAAGTTTTCATGATATTTTATCTTGGATGACTGAAGTGATATCTAAATCATAATACAACAATGGTAATTATGGAATGGTGTGTATGTTTCATAAGATTAAATTTTTGGGTTAAAGGAAATCACACCACAACCTTGGTGTTTTTCTATAAATGATACTTGAGGATAATGTGTCACATTGAAACCAAATGGTTTCATCCTAAAGGGTTCTTTGGTGGAGTTTTATCAAGTTTCCCTTGGGTGGTTGGTTGTGCCTTGATTCCCTGGTCATGTTGCAGTGTGTGGTTAGAATGTTATGAGTGTTTTTCTAGGGTTTATTATTATGCCATGATTCATTGGGTCATTCTAAAAAACCATATAAGTGTGTAATTAATCCATTACCCTATGGGCTATGTTGAAATGGTCATTTGGTCCTTTTTTGGAAGTGTCAGACCTATTACTTGAGGTTTGGTTATTCATTCTTTAGTTAGGTAGGTTCTTTAAAGTGGTAATTTTTTAGCCCACTCCCCCATTGTTCTCCTATTTTGATCCCCACTTCCCCTTTATTGGAGGTTGGTTAGAAGTTTTTTCACCATACTAAAGCTATGTAGTCTTCTCCACCCATCTTCTCTCTTTCTCTTTGTGGTTCTTCCTCTAATTTTGGATGGTTTCATCTATGGATTTAATGAAAATTCCACCAAATCATGGTTGTGTTATATTTGATTCATGGGGATTTATGGTATTGTGGTTATAGGATTACTAAAGAGTATAAATGATGTTTTTTTCTTATCATTTGAAAAATGGCTTGCGGAAGTTTTTTTTTTGGGAATTCAACCAGATTAGTCTGGAATTGATGGTCAATTCATGGGGATTTTGGTCAAAGGAGTTGTAGAGGAATGATATGACCCTTTCACACATCATTGGTCGATATTTTTATGTCGTGATGATTCTTTTTGATTTATAAATGGTTATTCTTTATTGTATTAAGTTGGATAATTATTTATAAATTTTTATAATTAACTATTGGGGCCTTGAGGTATGAGAAATGGGCTCAAGAGAATAGTAATTCTTAGTCTAATATTGGATAGAGATAGTAAATGGGATATGGAATGGGGTAAATCTAACATCATGTTAGGTATCTCCTTTAATACATATAAATATTCATGCATGAATGTGCATGTGTGTGAATGATAGGTTAATGGGTTCAGGAATGTGGGTAGGGGTTGGTTGGGATCAAAGTGCCTCAAGTGTCCTGGGTTGATCCATATAAAATAAATTTGGGTATTTCATGCTTGGTCCATGAATTTTAAAAATTCCCAATGGTTATACCAGTAGGGATAATGGAGTCATAAATAAATTTATGTACCTATGTGTTGTCTTTATTGGTGTGATGAGTTGTGTTTGGCATGGGGAGAGCCTCAGTGAGCTAGTTTAGGGGCATCCAAGTGGTTAACCCTTTAGTAATAGACTAGTTATCATTGGATATTGGGATTTGTATAGGAACATCTATAAGAAATGACCTAGAAAATAGAAACACCTTAATTGAGAGGGTTAGGATGTTGTTAAAGATTCTAGTAGCTTATGATAATCTATTGGTCTTGGGACGATCATGGGATTACATGGTAGAGGTGATTAACCACACACTAGAATGTTCCTAGATTTAATTGGTGATAATGAAGTTGATGATTAGGATTCCTTATCCTCATAGTTATTGAGGGAATCAGATGGAATTTATGTAACTAGTTAGACACTTTAGATTGTTGTTGGATCCTAGTGGTGTTCAAGTGATGGGTTGTCACACCCTGACCCATGAATTTATTTTATTTTATGATTTCTTTGGATTTAAATTATTTTTTCTAGGGTTCGTGTTCAGTCTCGTATGATATTTTTGAGTTTATGTAAAAAGTGTTCATTTAGGATTGACGTAATTGGCGCTTGGGCACCGTGCGTTTTGAAAAACCACGTGCGGATCCACCCAGACATTGTGTGACCAATCATCTTCAAAAAATAAATTAATTAATTAAAATAAATGGATTTTGTAATTAGATCACACATTAATTGTTGTGTCATTTAAAATTTTTATTGTGTTAATGATTTTATTAATATTGAGATAATGTGAAAACTTTTATTATTTTTATTTTTATCATCATGTTATTATTGTTATTCGAAAAATTACAATTAAATTAATATTAATTGAAAAAATTGTTAGAAATTATTTTATTTTTGTAATAATATTATTGTTGTTATGAATATTATTATTATTATTATTATTATTATTATTATTATCATCATTAAGGTATTACTACTATTGTTATTATTATTATTTTATTATTATTATTATTATTATTATTATTATTATATTGCTGATATTTATAATTGGTTTTTTTTAGATTTTTTCTATTTTTTTAGGGTTTCCAACTTATTTTCCTCCCTCTCTCTAATATCCCCCCCCCTATTTACCCCTCTGTGCGGTGTGATCCATTAGCAGCACCTCACCCACCTCGCCTTGACTCTTCCCCTTGTAGCGTGACTCGGCTGCACTCCTCCAGCGGCGCACCCTCCTCACCCAGCCGACTGTCCACGCAACGGCTCTCCCTTGGCTCCCTGCTCTGACCCCGGGTCCCTCCCCTTGCTGTGCTCGAGCTACCAGCCGCCTCCCAGCCTCCTTGGACCTCCGCAGCTCCCAGCCAGCGCAGCCCCTCCCCCCGGTGTGCTTCCCTTTTTCCCGGTTGACCCTTCGGCCCTCCTTTCTCAGCAACCCAATGCTCCATCGACTTTCGGCCTCCCTCCACTTCATCTCAGACAGCTCCCAACTAGCATACACCTCCTCCGCCCCATTCCGGCTGACCGACCCCCCTTGGCCTCCTGTTTCCAGTGGCGAATCCCCCACTTAGACCCCATACTTCCTAGTGTTTTCTTTTTCTAACTGGCCAGCTGCCTTCCCGACCTTCCAAATGCCTCCCTGTCATGCACCGAGCAGCTGACCCCTTCTTCTGATGGGTGCAACTCCCATATGATGGGTAAACCAGGGTATACCCATTTTTTCACGCCCTATTTGATATTTCTATTTGATTTATATATATAGATAGATAAATAGATATTACCATGTTTTAATTAGGGGTTTTGTTATTTAAGTGTTGTTTTGGGTAGGTTTGATATTTTAGAACCTGTGCATAGTGATTATGCATGAGCATTATCATTGCACCTTGATTCTGAGCAAGCGTTGTCTTCGTGCCTTGATTCCAAGAAATTGTTGTCATCATGCTTTGATCTCGAGGTAGGTTTCCTCTTGCATGTACCTTTTTAATTTAAGATTCATTATTTCAGGTATCTTCTCCTTCTTTACATACTGAATTTTATTACTAGATCCCTTGAATAATTATAAGGTGTGTAAAATTATAGTGTATATCATGTTTCCTGTTGAATTGTTTTGTCTTGTTAAAAGTGTGCACATTTCTTGTCTAATAAATTGTTCACTGAAAATTCACACATGAATCGTGATATTTTAAACATGGTTCAAAAACTATGATAAAGTTAAGACATGCAATTGATGTTATACTTTATTTGTAATAAATATGAATTGTTTTGATAAATATTTAATATCCCGTGCTTTCTTTATATATATATATATATCTATCTAAAATTCCTGGTTAGATTTTATGGGTTAAGTGTGATTTAACAAATGGTGGGTTTGGAGTTATTAATGTGTCAACATCTGGAGAAATGTTGTTTTGGGTTTCTAATATGGTTTCTAGAATGCTTTGGAATTTATAAAGGAATGAGTTCCGATTTTCAAAGTTTTTTGGTGATCTTTCACCCCTTTGTGAAAAGTTATTATGTGTGTGTTGGTAAATGTGGGTTTTGTGAAAAATGTTTTAGATGATTTTAAATTAAAATGAGTAGTTATGGATTTTAAATCAGTTTGATGGAAAATATTTTGAAGAATGGATATGAATGTTTTTTAGTGTAAATGGTGTGCCAAACACCACTTTTGAAAAAGTGTTTTCATTTTGAGATAATATTGTGTTTGTGAATGTCAAGGGCCTGGTTGGACATTTCGTGAAATTTGTAAAAAAATGTTTATTATGAAAACCCTCATTGGATGTTCCTCATGCCTCAGTTGTATGCAATGGGTAGTAGTCCCGTGTTATGGGATTCTCAAAATCCATTGTTAGGGTTCTTGGGTTGGAACCCAGTATAATTGTTTTATCTTAAGGCATGAGAATGGTCCTAGGGGAGACTCAGGGTGAGACCTGTCGTGAATTGTTATTATATATATACTTTTATTGGATGCTCAGCTGGCATCAGTTGGCTCACCCCCTTCTTTAAATACTTGAGACATGGGAACCTGGTATATTAAGAGAATATTCTGAGAATGATTGTCACACTGGTAGGTTATGGTATTGATCAGAGGCCCATAGTTGGCAGATATTTTTAGGTTCATTGATATGGGATTTTTCCCTCGGCCTACCTGAGAAAGGATGGTCGAGCGTTTGAGCGTTTTGATTTCATTGTGTGTGACATGTCAATGAGGATAGGGTCTCATGTATTGGTGTCTTCTGTATTATTCTAGATCTCCTAGTTTCACCCATGTCTATTGACTTCTAGTTACTTGCAGTGATGAATATGGTACTTGTATGTATATCTACGTTTCCCTTATTGTGTACTTACTTTTGTGCATTTTTGTGTATTGTTTTCCTTGGAAAGTGGTAAACTGGTTTTGATTCGGTTTCTAAAAATGGTTTTCAAATGAAAATTTTTAATCCTCTTTTTAAAAATCTGAAAATATAAACATCACTTTCCCCTTCTAAAATTCCATTTACACTAATAAAATGAACCTATGTTGGAAAATGGTTAAGGGTAATGGTTCGTACTTTGCTTTTAAGTAAAATATTTAGAAAAATGTACTTTTATAAATTGTATTTCAAACTTGAAATGGTGTGTCTTTTATTTTAAAGGTATTGCATTGGGAATAGATTATTGGGCTAGCCTACTGAGTTTTAATACTCACACCTATAGTTTTTTATTGTTTTTAGTTCTTGTGTAGGATCTAGCTTGGGTGCGCTCTCCTTTGGAGACACTTTATCATTGAGTCAGAGAGTGACCCAAAGGGTCACATGGAGTTAGTTCGGACGTTGATTTTGGTTATTTTTATCTTCTTCAATTCTTATTTAGTTATTTGTGAGGTTTATTTACTCTGTGATTCTTTTTATTATTTCCTTTGATTTTATTTATTTGTCTTGGGAAAAACCATTCTCACAGTCTCTATTGATGCCCCAGTACTTGTCATCAGCTCGGGAGGATTTGGAACACCTCTCGGGCCTTGCCGCGGAGCGGCTCGGATGACCGGTTCAGGGTCGACCTGGGTTGGTTCATGAAAAAATGGTATCAAAGGAGGTCGTCTTTTATCGGACCTCGCTTTTCAGAGTGCCCTTTGTTATTTGGGATGTCAATGTAGATGTAGTAGGATTTTTGGTACTCGAGGGGGAGGGGTGAGAAGAGCGTCGCGAACTCTTACATGTTTTGATCCTCAGGTTTCCATGGGAAGTATGGTTTAATTAGTTTCCTTGGGTTTTTATGGAATGTTTTGTTATTGGGATATGAAAAGGGGAGTTGGGCTAATAGTCCTCCTAAGTCGCATGGCCTGTAAAGTTATGTGGAGCTAGGGGAATGGTCCTAAAAGGCTCTCTGTGGCGGTGATGTGTTTGGAATATGGTCGCCAACCATATGTCCAAGTTTCCCACCGACACTAGTTCCCTTTTTTAATTGTTTTGGGTCTCCTATGACTTCTGAAAGTGGTTTGAATCATAAAAGTTGGTTTTGAAAAATGGTTGTTTGAAATGACATGATTAATTTGGGAATTGTTTTTAAATGAAATGGGATGAATGTTTTGATTTTAGAAAATGAGGTTGTTTTGTTTTTTCTTTGGTATTCCGAGGAGTGCTCACATGCATAGTGGTATGTTGGAATATAAACGGATGTCTGGTATTGAGGATGGATGCCCGGGGAGGCATGGATACATGCATGTGAGTGAGACTCTAAAGAATACCAATGGTGAGGGTTTAACCCACAAATATTATTTTAAATTAAATATGTTTTCAAAAGAAATGTTTTGATTTTATGATGGCTTGTTTTCTTTTGTTTAGATCTTGTCATATATGTAGTGTTTGTTTTTGAGGATTTTTATTTATTGAGTTTGCCTTGATTGGGTTCTTGACTCTTCTTTTCCAGTGACTATCCACTTGAAGCTTTTATGGGTGATCGTAGTATGGTTGATCAACCTAAGGATTTTATGCTTGAGTTTTAGAATCTATATTCACATCTCTTTTATGCTGAAGCAAACCCTTCCATGGCGGAGGAGTGGGTGCGGAGGATTTAAAGGGAATTTAACCTCATTGAGTTTCCTAAGTCGTTGAATGCCAAGTTTGAAACCTTCATTATTGAAGGTTCACCGTGGATGTGGTGGAAGTCAGTGTCTCAGAACAATCCCCATCTAGAGATTACATGGGAATTCTTCAAGGCTTTGTTCATTCGTCAATATTTTTTTGAAGAAGAAAGGGTGAGAAAGGGGATGGAGATGTGTTGTCTGCAGTAGGGCGACAGATCCGTGTTGGAATATTTCTAGCGCTTTTTGGAGCTAGTCCCTTATGATTCAGGGTATGTCCCAGATGACTCCATGAAGGCTCGACGCTTCGAGGCAGGCCTCCGCCCCGATCTAGAGTTGAAGGTGTCGGATTCAAACTTAACTTCATTTGCCTATGTGGTGAGACAGTCTTTTCATGTCGAAGCCACGATGATAAGAGTGCTCGAAGTAGTCCTCCCTCCTTCGATCCCTATGAGCAGTGGTGAAGATTCTGGAAAGGATATGAGGAAGCGATTGAAAGTGGATGGAGAAATTTGTGGAATCAAAAGGCCTTAGGATCTTTTATAAACCTCTTCGGAGTGAGAGATCATTACGTGTTATAAGTGTGGCAAGCTGGGTCACAAGAATCCATCATGCCCAAGTACTCCTAAGCCATGTCATGCTTGTGTACATTTGGGTTACTTAAAACAATTATGTCAGGGCATTGCTAGAAAACGTCATGGAGGAAGTTCTCAGAAGTGATGTGTTGTTGGGTTTTTGTTTAAAGTTTCATGTGTATGTTTACTTCCAGTGTAAGGGATCTCTTAGAGTTGCAGTGTACTGATGGTGTTTTGGGTTTTGGAATATATGGGAATGTTGTGGGTCTTTTGATGAACTCCAGTTTTCAATGCCAGTATGAATTTCATTTTAAAATTTTGTCCTTTCTTTTGTCAAATCAAAAGGTGTATGTTTCTTATTGGGATTATCAGAACCTGACTACGATGCAGGAGACACTTCATTCATCAAAGATCCAGCCAAAAGGCCTCAGAGTGAAGTCGGCGCATAGTCAGGAACCCTAGGGGATTTTGAGGAGTCTATTTAAGGTTGTGCCTCTATCGTTGTGGTGAGGCAGTATTATCGTGTCTGTTGTGGTTTCTCCATCATTGTAAATTTCCTCTCATTGTAAAAGTACGATGGACTTATCCCTCACGCAATATCAGTAATTGTGCCTTTTGGATGCGAGGTACTGATTAGTGGCCTTGCATGGACCACCCATATGGATTAGTTATGTATTTGGATTGTATCCATCTCGAAGCGTTAAGTCATGAGAAATTGTCCATCGTAGTTTCATTGATCCAATAATTGGGCACTCCCTCCCCACCCATGGGGTGAGGGTTTTTGGTTCATGTAGAGTTTATGTTAAGCTCTTATCCCTTTCAGACAGGAGTGAGTGGGTTGAATGTTCTTACCATGCTTCTTTTAACTCGAGTAAGGCCTGGTTCAAGCCTATGTCATTTTTCCATTTGGTCATGTATAGTTTGGTTCTTTATGGTGGGGAGAACCACCGTGAGTCTCTTTGGGTTTTCTCTTAAGTCGTTATCATATTCTCGTTGAGTTCTTATGGTGGGGAGCCCGTTCAGTCCTCCCCTCTATTGGTGATTTATTTTGGGAAATTAGGTTGAGTCCCGTTGGTCATCGATAAAATATCCTTGGGTTAAGAGGTTGTAATGTGTTAATGTGGAATCCTTAGGTGTCGATCGATCTAATGGATAGTGTTATGGATTTTCGGAGGCGGAAAGCATTATGGTGGGGAGAATTTTCACACCCCAACCCTTGCGTTTATTTTATTTTATGATTTATTTGGATTTAAATTATTTTTTCTGGGGTTCGTGTTCAGTCTCGGATGAGATTTTTGAGTTTATGTTAAAAATTGTTTGTTTTGGGTTTATGTCATTGGCACTTGGGCACAACGCATTTTGAAAAACCTCACGCGGCTCCACCCAGACATTGCACGACCTGCCATCTTCGAAAAATAAATATATAAATTAAAATAAATGGATTTTGTAAGTAGAGAGCACATTAATTGTTGTTTCATTTAAAAAATTTATTGTGTTAATGATTTTATTATTATTGAGATAATATGAAAACTTTTATTATTTTTATGTTTATCATCATGTTATTATTGTTGTTCTAAACATTACAACTAAATTAATGTTAATTGAAACAATTTTTCAGAATTATTTTATTATTGTAATAATATTATTGTTGTTATGAATATTATTATTATGATTATTATTATTATTATTATTATCATTAAGGTATTACTATTATTATTATTATTATTTTATTATTATTATTATTATTATTATTATTATTATATTGTTGATATTTATAATTGGTTTTTTTAGATTTGTTCTATTTTTTAGGGTTTCTGGCACACTTCTTTTCCTCCCTCTCTCCAATATCCTCACCCCCCCCATTTACCCATTTATGTAGTGCGATCCAGCAGTAGCACCTCACCCACCTGACCTCGACTCTTCCCTTTGCAGCGTGACCCGACCGCACTCCTCCAACGGTGCGCCCTCCTCGCCCAACTGACTGTCCGCGCAGTGGCGCTCCCCCGGCTCCCTACTCTGACCTCAAGTCCCTCCCCTTTCTACGCTCGAGCTACCAGCCACCTCCCAGCCTCCTTGGACCTCCGCAGCTCCCAACCGGCACAACCCATCCCCTCGATGCACTTCCCTTTTTCCTGATCGACCCTTTGGCCCTACTTTCTCAACAACCCAGTGCTCCACCAGCCTTCAGCCTCCCTCCTCTTCAGCTCGGCTAGCTCCCAACCAGTGCACACCTCCTCCACCCCGCTCTAGCCAACCAACCCCCCTTGGCCTCATGCTTCCAACGGCGAAGCCCCCCCTTGGACCCCCTTCTTCCTGGTGTTTTCTTTTTCCGATCGGCCAGCCGCCTTCCCGACCTTCCGAACGCCTCCCCGTCATGCGCCGAGTGGCTGACCCCTTCTTCCAGTGTGCGCAACTCCCATATGATGGGTAAACCATAATATACCCATTTTTTTCATGCTCGATTTGATATTTCTATTTGATTTATTTATATATATATACACACATATATATATTACCATGTTTTAATTAGGGGTTATGTTATTTAAGTGTTGTTTTGGGTAGGTTTGATATTTTAGAACCCGTGTGAAGCGATTCTGAGTGAGCATTGTCATCACGCCTTGATTCCGAGTGAGCGTTGTCATCACGCTTTGATCTCGAGGTAGGTTTCCTCTTGCACATATCTTTTTAATTTAATATTCATTGTTTCATGGTATCTTCACCTTCTTTATGTTATTAATTTTATTGCTAGATCCCTTGAATAATTATAAGGTGTGTAAAATTATAGTTTATACCATGTTTCCTATTGAATTGCTTTTCCTTGTTAAAAGTGTGCACATTTCTTGTCTAATAAATTGTTCACTGAAAATTCGCACATGAATCATGATATTTTAAACATGGTTCAACAACTAGGATAAAGTTAAGACATGCAGTTGATATTATACTTTCTTTGTAATAAATATGAATTTTTTTGATAAATATTTAATGTCTTGTGCTTTCTTTTATATATATATATATATATAATTTCCGGTTAGATTTTATGGGTTAAGTGTGATTTAACAAATGGTGGGTTTGGAATTATTAATGTGTCGGGATCTGTAGAAATGTTGTTTTGGGTGTCTAATATAGTTTCTAGAATGGTTTGGAATTTATAAATGAATGAGTTCTGGTTTTCAAAGTGTTTTGGTGAGCTTGAACCCCTTTGTGAAAAGTGCTTATGTGTGTGTTGGTAAACGTGGGTTTTGTGAAAAATATTTTAGATGATTTTAAATTAAAATAAGTAGTTATGAATTTTAAATAAGTTTGATGGAAATTTTTTTGAAGAATGGCTATGAATTTTTTTGAGTTTAAATGGTGTGCCTGACATCACTTTTGAAAACATTTTTTCATTTTGAGATAAGATTGTGTTTGTGAATGTCAAGTGCCCATTTGGCCATTTTGTGAAATTTGTAAAAAATTCTCATTATGAAAACCCTCATTGGATGTTACTCATGCCTCAGTTGTATGCAATGGGTGGTAGGCCCGTGTTAGGGGATTCTCAGAATCTATTGTTAGGGTTCTTCGTTTGGAACCCATTATAATTGTTTTATCTTAAGGCATTAGAATGGTCCTAGGGGAGACTCTAGGTGAGACCTATCGTGCATTATTATTATATATATACTTTGATTGGTTGCTCGGTTGGCATCAGTTGGCTCACCCCATTTTTAAATACTTGAGACATGGGAACCTTGCATATTGAGAGAATATTCTGAGAATTATTGATGCACTGGTAGGTTATGGTACTGACTAGTGGCCCATAGTAGGCAGATATGTTTGGGTTCATTGCTATGGGATTTTTCCCTCGGCCTACCTGAGAAAGGATGGTCGAGCGTTTGAGCATTTTGATTTTATCGTGTGTGACATGTAAACGAGGATGAGGTCTCATGTATTGGTGTCTTATGGATTATTCTTGATCTCCTAGGTTCACCCATGTCTATTGACTTCCAATTACTTGTAGTAATGAATATGGTACTTGTATGTATATCTACGTTGCCCTTGTTATGTACTTGCTTTTGTTCATTTTTGTGTATTGTTTTACATGTAAAGTGGTAAACTAGTTTTGATTAGGTTTCTAAAAATGGTTTTCAAATGAAAGTGTTTAATCCTCTTTTTGAAAATGTGAAAATACAAAAATCACTTTCCCTTTCTAAAATTTCATTAAAAATAATGAAATGAATCTATATTTGAAAATGGTTAAGGGTAATGGTTCGTAATTTTCTTTTAAGTAAAATATTTAGAAATACTTTCTTCTATAAATTGTAGTTCAAACTTGAAATGGTGTGTCTTTTATTTTAAAGGTAGTGCATTGGGAATAGATTATTGGGATAGCCTACTGAGTTTTAATACTCACGCTTATAGTTCTTTTCTGCTTTTAGTTCTTGTGCAGGCTCCAGATTGGATGTGATCACCTTGGGAAATGCTTGATCATTGAGTTGGAGAGTGACCTACAGGATCACAAGGAGTTAGTTCGGACGTCGAGTTTGGTTAGTTTTATCTTCTTCAGTTATTATTTAGTTGTTTGTGAGGTTTATTTACTCTACGCTTCTCTTTATTATTTCATATTATTTTATTTTATTTTCTTGGGATAAACCGTTTCCACAGTCTCTATTGATGCCCTGGCGATTGTCTCCATCCCAAGAGGATCAGTAATGCCTCTCGAGACTTGTTGCGGATCAGCTTGGGTGATCGGTTCAATGTCGACCTAGGTTGGTTTGTGACATGGGTGTTGGTGATGGAATATACTCCATGATTGCCTTTGAGGGGGTGTATGGAATCCAAGAGTCTTAATGTTTAGTGTGGATAGATATGACCTATTATTCATGATTTTATGTTGGGTAAGGACTAAGTGATTGGAATTTTATTGAGAGATTATGTACCTATATTTTATGATCATGATGGTTGTGTGGTTGAGATTGGTCATGGTTGATATTGGTCATGGTGGAAGAACAAAATAAACATATAGGATAGATTCCCACATTCACATATGGATATGCCCACATTTAATGGAATTCCCATAAGGTATCTCAAAAACATAGAAGAATCCAATTTAGAAATCATAAGGAACATTGTAACCATCTATAGGAATTTACAAATAGTCCTCAAACCAAAAAAAGGAAACCAAATCACTCACCCAACTCAACTTCACATGCGGACCAACTACAAAAAAACTAACCAAGGTTAAAATAATATAAAAAACACTCAATTACACTTTAGAATCTAAATTTACATTTTATCAAACTCTTTAGATACATACATATATGTTATTACTAAATTAAATCCTTTGCAACCCCTTTTTTCATCAAAAATCTAACATGAAAACACTACTATAATCCATAAAAACACACCATAATCATGAGCAACTCATTTAGAATTTAATTAGGAATGATCAAAAATTGAAATATTTTTCTGGAAAGGTATTGGATAGAGACACCTACCTCAATAGTGTGAGAATGCAATAAAACTCTCATAAAAGGAAGAATAAGGCTTGAGGAACAATCCGTACACCATATAATCTAAGAAAATTAAACCAAACATCAAACATATCACATCACATTCTACCAAGAGATATCCAAGACAATAAATAAGAAGGAACCAAGGGAGGGAAAATAGGATAAGATGAAAAACACCTTAAAACTAAGAATAAAATTCCTAAGAACCTTGAGGAGGCTTCAATGGAGGATCGAGAGTAAGGGAGATGTGGAAAAATGGTGAGGCACGACGAGGGTAGAGAGGTGAATAGAGGGCGGTGAGGCACGGTGAGGGGTGATGGAAAGGTGCGGTGAGGGGTGGTAAAGGGGAAGGTAGGGCTTCGGGGAGTCGGGGGTCAGGGGTGTTGGGGGAGGGGAGAGTGTCGTCTGTTAAAAAAATAATGGTTTAGCAGCGGTTTTTTAGAAACCACCACTAAATTATTTAAAGAAATATAATGGTGGTTTAATAAACCACTGCTAAACAGTCAGTTTGGTGTAGTGAGAGGTGTTAAGTTGTTAATCAAAGGAGTTCATCTAAAGGAGAGTGATCATTTTTAATTAAGTGTTTCTATTTTATTTCTTCTTCCACTTCATTCAAATATTCTCCCACCATGATGAAATAATAAATCCAGTATTCTCAATATAATGATATGTTATTATGTTAATATCATCACCTAAATCAATCTTCATTTTCATCAAATGAGAAAATAATTAATCGTTCGTGTGTACGGAGGAGTAACACCTCGCAAACCGATATAATTCATTTTTCATCAGTGTCTCTCAAAAATGGTTATAATGGTGGAATTAATGTATATATATGATATTCATGACATATTTATAATTATTAAATAATAATATATCATTTATTTTCTTACAATTCCATGCACATAAAAATGATAGTGTTGCTTGTGAGTACGTGTGATCTTTCACCTTCACTAAGTGTTGAGATTCATTTTTCATCACCACATCACATGGATTATATATATAAGTATATTTAAATTATTAAGATGAAATTTATGATATCATGATCATTATATAAAGATAAATTGTTAGGACCAATAGGGGCCTATATACCCTGAGAGGGGGGGTGAATCAGGGTATGGATATTCTTTTTCAAAGTTCTTTCTGCCCCACTGGATCTTGACCTCTTTGTTACAAGGGTCACTTTGTTTGCACTTGTGTGGTTACTGTGATCACTTGTCTCCTTTACCTGATGATGATGCTTTGAATGCAATGCAGGAAAGTAAGCGGGCAGACACAGAGATTTTTACTTGGTTCACCGCTAAGGGCTACGTCTAAGGAGCATACGCCGACAAATTGTCGGTTCGTACCAAATTCTACTAGACTTCACTAGATGTGGATTAAAATGTTCGGGCTAGATCACTTCTATGCCCGGGCTCACTGCCTATACAAAGTTCAGGGTCAGCTCACTGCTTTCCCAAGGGTCACTCCCTATTTCTCTCTCTCTGGCTCACTACCGGTGGAGAGGATCACCTTCTTCCTCTTCCTAAGCTCACTGCTCTTGGAAGGGATTCACTCACAGTTTATAGACCTGTAGGTCTCTTCATTTCCATTAAGGAATACATCTTTCTCTTTATATAGATTATCTTTTGAAGTTCAACTTTCATCCGTAGATGAATACCCCTTTGCCACTATCCACTGGGCAAACCACTTTGTAAACACCTTCGCAAAGCACCCTACTTCGCGAAGCTCCCAATTTCGCGAAGCTCAAACAAGCCCTCACGAAGCTCCTGCCTTTTCGCGAAGCTCTCTCACGAAGCACTCTCGCGAAGCACTCTCGCGATGCTCAAGTCGTCGCAATGCAACGGCCCTCGCGAAGCTTAGTCCATCGCGGAGCTCCTGCCTCTCCACGAAGCTCACCGAGCCAACGCGGGGCACACGCCTTTCACGGAGCTAGAATAACCGCCGCGAAGCTCCCCTTTCATGAAGCACACTGCCTTTGCGAACCACCTCTACGAACCGAGAGCAATGGATTTTCTCTGAAAATTCTCTCTCTTTTGCTCGAAGGGGTCGGCCTCTATTTATAGGTGATTCCACCGACCCTCGTCCCTTCCACGCGATGTCAACGCCACGTCATCTCAAATCGCGAAGCTCCAAAGTTTCTGCCGGAATTCTGTCCAAATCGCGAAGCTCCACGGCAATTTTCCGTTCGCGGAGCTTGACGTAGTCGCGAAGAATCACCGTCAACATACCTTCGCGACTTCGCCGCGAAGCTCCTTCGCGAAGCCCAACATTCCTTCACGCCTTCGCCGCGAAGCTCCCTCGCAAATCCCTTCACTGCCGTGATGCGCTTCAGCCTCTGCCGTTCGCGAAGCTTGACGTAATCGCGAAGACTCACCACCTCCATTCTTCTGGTCTTCGCAAAATCCAATCCATACATCCTATATTCACGAAATTCATGCCTTTGCCATATTAAATTATGATCTTCATGGAAATCCACTTTTCGCGATGCTCACCAAATTCCAAATTTTGGACCCCAAAAATTTGGCAAACACTGGGAAACGGCGCCACCTTGTACTGCTCTTTTGTATCGCCTCCAGATCGTCCTGTCCTTTGTCATCATTCTTTGTCAACATGGAATATCAACAACTTCTCGGGAACTCGACAATTCTCCATGGAAACCTGCTTTGTCAACAAACACAATCAACCCAAAAATACTTCAATCTTACCTTGAGGGATTTTTTCCCAACAATCTCCCCCTTTGGGTTTGTTGAAAACTCTTCACAACACTGCTCAGAAAGATTTTCTGCACTTCGATACCTCACTGAGTCTTCTTCTAGTCGCTACCACCATTCTCCTCTTGCGATTCTGATAGCATTCAAGGATTCACTTAACACGTACTCTAATCCCACATAAGCAATGCTCGGCGTGAGAAACAAGAGTAGTATGACAAGTTCATCAATGAATCACTTCATATCAGACCCCAATTGTCGATTCCAACCTGATACCAATTCTTAAATTGATACCAATTTTTGAACCACACTGATATAAATTGGTGATAGTTGGACACCTTTTCACACCATTCCAACACCACTGTTCTTTTATCACGATCCTCAGCTGTCGTGATATCTATGCTTTGATCGATCACTTCTAGCATCGTCATATTTAAAAATCTCCCCCTTTCTCATTGCTCCCCCTTTCTGGCTGCTCCACCGGTCAGCTTCTCCCCATATCAATTATGATTTATCAGCTCTCCGCACTGTCTCCCCCTTGAACAATCACTATTTTCTCACCCTTTAACAAACACTTTTCTCCCCCTTTGTCAACGAACCCAAAGGTCATTCCTTTGCAGTCTGTAACAGAGTAGAGAACACATTAGCACAGTAGGGAAAACACATCATACCTCGGGGAGAGGGGCAGGGGGTATCCCACATCCACACATTGTCAAGTGCAGGGAGTCGACTGAACTCCCAGAGCCAGTCGATGCCTCTCAAATGCTGCCTTGGGTAAGGCCTTTGTCATGATGTCTGCAACCTGTAGTTCTATAGGCACATACTCTAACTTCATGATCCCCTGCTCAACTTTCTCCTTGATAAAATGATACTTTATCTCAATGTGCTTTGTCCTAGAGTGATGGACGGGATTTTTTCTAAGATTTATAGCACTTGAGTTATCGCACTGGATTCCGATTGGAGACCTCACTTCAACTCCCATATCATTAAGCTGCTTCTTCATCCACAATAATTGTGTGCATGCTTGAGTGGCCGCAATATACTCAGCTTCTATGGTGTTCAATGAAATGCAATCTTGCTTCTTGCTTAGCCAATAAATACACAGTCCACCAAGATAGAATGCACCTCCTAACGTTGATTTTCTGTCATCTGCTGATCCGGCTCAGTCTACATCAGTATATCCCAATAACTCTGTCTGAGTTTTGTCATTATATGTCAAACCAAAATCCATCGTTCCCCTGATATACCGAAGTATTCTTTTCACTATAATCTTGTGGCTTTCCTTGGGATTACTCTGATATCTCGCTTCTTGGCATGTGGCGAAAACCATCTGGCTGCTCAATGTACACCACTTCTTCCAGAAACCCATTTAGAAATGCAGTCTTTGCATCCATCTGGAACTCTTTGAACTTTCTTTGCCCCGCAATGGATAGGAATAATCTGATTGTCTCCTGCCTTGCAATCAGTGCAAATGTCTCATCACTATCTATTCCCTCTATCTGGGAGTCTCCTTTGCACATCAGTCGTGCTTTGTTCCGAATCACTGTGCCATATTCATTCGTCTTGTTGCGATAGACCCATTTGGTCCCAATGACATTCTTATCTGCTGGCCTCGAAACAATCTCACACTTCTGATTCTTCTCAATCTGATCTATCTCGTTGTTCATGGATGAACCCAATTTTCATCATCAGCTGTATCAGCAATGCATTTCAGCTCGAACTAATATAGAAAAGATGCATGCTACAGTGATTTCATTTCCCTTTTCTGAACTGGAGCTGCCTGATCACCAATGATATTTTGTCTATCAATTTCAGCTCATCTCTTTGGTATCCTTGTAGACACACACTTGAAACTTTCATGTTCATCATCAGTGTCTTCTTCTTAATCAGCATCATCCACTTCCTCTCCCATGTGTTGCTTTCTTCCTCAGCACATTCATCAGGAAATTGTTCACTGACTCATTTTTAACAGAAAACTTTTCACTATGTCATTGTTCAATGATTCCATTTCATTGAACATATTCTTTCAGGATTTTGTTGACACACCTTGGATTTTCTCTTGCAGCTTCTTGGTATCCTGAAAGCAGTCGGTTGATACCACATTGTTAGAACAAAATAGATAATCATGAAAACCCGTGTGTTGCTTCTTTTACACCAATCATTCTTCATGAGCATAAACATTCATCCTTCATATCATATTGAGATCATGCATCTGATTAGGATATAGAATTCTCCCCCTGTGTTATTCAACTCTTCCAGTTGTTAGGCCCAACAGTTTAGACCCATAACACATCTTTTCCTCCTGCATCATTTTTTCTCATCTTTCACTCAGATTTGAGCCATTAACAAAATCTCTAAGCCTACTGAGTTGAAACTCGGTGTAGGAAACAAGAGATAAAGTTAATAACACAATCACTTCTCCACTTTGCATCCTTAGATGCCACTACTCCATGGATCGTATCTCCCTAAAACCTAAAACACATGAATTACTAGTTAATAGCATTTATATATATAGGGAGAGGGGTTTCTTCTGAAATCCTCAAGATGAGGATGATGGTTGATCCTGATGGATCAACCCTTTGATTTTTTCTTGGAGGGCATCACACTCCTTTCTTGCTTCCTCCAGCTGCCTAGCCAACTTCAACTGTTCCGGCCATATGACTAGGCATTCATTGCCTACATTCTGAGCCTTTTTCTGATATGTAGATTTGGTAGGCTTGGCCTTTCTCACCATTTGGGGTTTAAAACCACTAGTACATAGCTCTATCTTTGATGTTCTTCCAAAATTCCATTTTTCTTGATTATTTATCTGAGTAGGAATCTCCTTTATTTCCATCATCCCTTGCTTCTTCCACCATTGCAAGGGTCTTCCTCTTTTCTCCACTGCTTGTTGTCGCACACGACTTGCAAATTTTTCAATTAATTCTTTGTTTATCTGCCTTTTATCAGATTTATGAGTCGCCATCCTATTTTTCACTGGTGGTGGGTCCTCCACTGAATGCACTTTCTCCTTACTCACAGTTGTAGCGTTTCCTCCCTTTTTCTTCCATATTTGGTCATTTTCTTTCTTAGAGAGAGGTTGTGAGTGTGAAAGAGGAGGTGACTGACGCACCTTTCGTTCAGCTCCATGTGATTCCTCTAAGGCTCTAAGCCTATTTTTCAATTTACCACCTTGTCTTCCAGTGTACGATTTATCATTATACACTACTAGAGTCGAGAATCTCCTTTCACGTTCCTTTTCCTTCCCTGCATTCTTCTTGCTACACTGTCTGGCCAAATACCCATGATCAGAACATATGAAACATCTTCCATCAAAGACATACCTCATTTCATCATTTCTATGTCGAGATGTTGATGTAGCTTGAGTTATTCCTCTGAAATTGAGCTCCTGAGCTTCCTGACACATACTCATGGTGTGTCCCATTCTTCCACAGTAATAGCATCTAACAAATGCTTTCCTTTGAGAGACTCTTCTTTCTGATTTCTCAGGACGCTTCATCTTATTCTCACATTTTGTACATTTTCTGTTTTCACAATACAAAATGTATTCCTGAGCCTCTGGACAGAAGCTTGATGTGTGGCCGTGAATCCCACAGAAATAGCACATGTTGTCACTTCTTTTTGTAACTGACCTCTTAGTCCTATCTCCAGCACCTACAGGTTTTTCTCCACTCCTAAAACTGTTCACGGCTCTCTTCTTATCATGAATGGGAGGTGATTCATCAAATCCAATACCAGATTTTCCAAAACTTACTGGTCTTTGAGATGAGAAAATATTCTGTTGTTTCTCTTCAGAAATAGCATATCTGTTCTTCATTTTATCATCACTTGTCGAAGGATGATCAAATAGTAAATGTAATGCATCCTTCCTTTTAGGATTTCCTCTATCATTGGAACTCTCTAATTCCTTCTTAACTAATTCTAGATCTTCTTCCAACTTTTGAATCTCTGTCTCCCTTAACTCAAGTTGGACATCAAGTTCTCTCTTGAGAAGCTTCCCTCTACTCATCTCATCTTCCAATTCACGTGTCAGCTTTTCCACCATTGCACTTTGCTTCTCTACTTTCAATTTTTCCTCAGAAACAGATTTAGAGACAGATTCATTCCCTTTTTGTAGGCTTCGATTCTTCTGAACTTCTTCAGACAACTGTGCTACTAGATCATCATTTCTAGCTTTCAGATTCTGAACTTTATCTGACTTTTGATTCTCTTCATAATCATCAGCCTTTTTTTCCTTTCATTTTAGCTAGCTTTTGTAGTTCCTCACCTTGAGAATCATTCTTCTCTTTTAGGTCAGTTGCCACATCAATAAGCCTTTGATTTAATCCTCTTAGCTTGTTGACCTCAATATCTAATACCTTGATCTGGATATCTTTAGATTTAGCTTCTTCGGTGTTTCCAATGTCACTTGGAATATTAGGTTCTTCGATGCTCTTGACTTCACTCATTCTAACATCATGATTGAGTGAATCAATCTTTTCCCTATCAGATTCATCCAGTCCTTCCTTCAGTAAGCTGTTTGATTCTTTTAGTTGAATCACACTTTTTCCGAAAACACTTCCACACTGAGGGAATTTACCTGACTTCTGATTCTTCTTTGATGCTTTTCCTTTTCCCATGGAAGATTGAGAGATAAGAGAAAAATGTATCTTCAACCACACAGATCGACTTCACCAAGTCGAAGCAAACAAATCTGATAAAAGCAACCTATCCCTCTGATACCAATTGTTAGGAACAATAGGGGCCTATATACCCTGAGAGGGGGGGTGAATTAGGGTATGGATATTCTTTTTCAAAGTTCTTTCTGCCCCACTGGATCTTGACCTCTTTGTTACAAGGGTCACTTTGTTTGCACTTGTGTGGTTACTGTGATCACTTGTCTCCTTTACCTGATGATGATGCTTTGAATGCAATGCAGGGAAGTAAGCAGGCAGACATAGAGATTTTTACTTGGTTCACCGCTAAGGGCTACGTCCAAGGAGCATACGCCGACAAGTTTCCGGTTCGTACCAAATTCCACTAGACTTCACTAGCTGTGGATTACAATGTTCGGGCTAGATCACTTCTATGCCCGGGCTCACTGCCTATACAAAGTTCAGGGTCAGCTCACTGCTTTCCCAAGGGTCACTCCCTATTTCTCTCTCTCTGGCTCACTGTCAGTGGAGAGGATCACCTTCTTCCTCTTCCTAAGCTCACTTCTCTTGGAAGGGATTCACTCACAGTTTATAGACCTGTAGGTCTCTTCATTTCCATTAAGGAATACATCTTTCTCTTTATATAGATGCTCTGTTGAAGTTCAACTTTCATCCGTAGATGAATACCCCTTTGCCACTATCCACTGGGCAAACCACTTTGGAAACACCTTCGCAAAGCACCCTACTTCGTGAAGCTCCCAATTTCGCGAAGCTCAAACAAGCCCTCACGAAGCTCCTGCCTTTTCACGAAGCACTCTTGCGAAGCACTCTCGCGATGCTCAAGCAGTCGCAATGCAATGGCCCTCGCGAAGCTTAGTCCGTCACGGAGCTCCTGCCTCTCCGCGAATCTCACCGAGCCAACGTGGGGCACACGCCTTTCACGGAGCTAGAATAGCCGCCGCGAAGCTCCCCTTTCGCGAAGCACACTGCCTTCGCGAACCACCTCTGCGAACCGAGAGCAATGGATTTTCTCTGAAAATTCTCTCTCTTTCGCTCGAAGGGGTCGGCCTCTATTTATAGGCGATTCCACTGACCCTCGTCCCTTCCACGCGAAGTCAATGCCACGTCATCTCAAATCGTTAAGCTCCAAAGTTTCTGCCGGAATTCTGTCCAAATCGCGAAGCTCCACGGCAATTTTCCGTTTGCGGAGCTTGACGTAGTCGTGAAGAATCACCGTCAACATACCTTCGCGACTTTGCCGCGAAGCTCCCTTGCAAAGCCCAACATTCCTTCGCGCCTTCGCCGCGAATCTCCCTCGCAAAGCCCTTCACTGCCACGATGCGCTTCAGCCTCTGTCGTTCGCGAAGCTTGACGTAATCGCGAAGACTCACCGCATCCATTCTTCTGGTCTTCGCAAAATCCAATCCATACATCCTATCTTCGCGAAATTCATGCCTTTTCCATATTAAATTATGATCTTCATGGAAATCCACTTTTCGCGATGCTCACCAAATTCCAAATTTTGGACCCCAAAAATTTGGAAAACACTGGGAAACGGCGCCACCTTGTACTGCTCTTTTGTATCGCCTCCAGATCATGCTTTCCTTTGTCATTGTTCTTTGTCAACATGAAATGTCAACAACTTCTCGGGAACTCGACAATTCTCCATGGAAACCTGCTTTGTCAACAAACACAATCAACCCAAAAATACTTCAATCTTACCTTGAAGGATTTTTGCCCAACATAAATTAATAATTACTTTCTTTCCATAATGATCGTTGAAAAATGAAAGCATTACTCATGTGTACGTATGACCACCATCTCCATGATTATAACATTTTTCATTTTTCATAACCATAAAGAAATTGTTTTATTTAAAAGAATAGTTTATATATAAATTTAAGTATTATTTTATGAATATTATTTTGACGATGATGTACTTATAACCATTTTTACTATTGACATCATACCAAATTCATTATGGACTAAAGTACCGAATATCATCAAAACATCCAACATAAACTTAAATAATTGAGTAATTGTTATAACATGATAATAAATGATATAAAATGAATAATAAACTTTAAAAGGTTTCTAAATAAATTAAATAATTAATATAAGTGTATTATTTAGTAAAGGACTTACATGGCGAATCAGACTCAATGTAAGGGATTTCATCTCAATTTCCTTTCATTGAGGTAATTTTGATGTTATACACATTTATTCTCTTATAAGGTGTACATATAGCCTCTTTGACATTCTATCTCAATAATTTACCTATTCTCATGTTATTTAGTATTTAATATCATTCTTTAATGAGTTTTAAGATTCAAGTGTTTCCTAAGTGAGAAGGGGCTTTTCTTTGTAAAAATCCTCTTTTATGGTTTACTTTCAAATTCTTTTTCTTCCATGTCCATGTTTTTTTTAAATTATATTTGAAATGATTTATTCAAAATGTGGTTCTTGGATATTATAAATGATGGTTGTGTCCAGATAACGTTGGGTGTTCCCATTATAGCTTAAATGATGGGTGCACCCAGATAGTGCTCAAATGCATTGGGTAATGATTTTGTTCTCTAGAGAGTTATATTGGAAGTCAGTTGTATTGCTATTACAATTTTTAAGGCTTTTGTAAGGGTTCTATAAGAGTTCTACATTATGATGTCGCAAGGTACCTACATGAATTATCTATGCTTGCTAATGAGTTTTTATGAGAATCATTTATTTTCAAAAGGTAAAATAAATGATCTTTTTAAAGCAATGTTAATTGCCTTTATGGGTAAAATGTTATGTTTTCAAGAAAGTTGTTTTCCATGGGTTTTAAGATTTTCATGAACTAATGGTTTCCTTTCATTTTATATCCCTTAATGAGATTTTTGTGTTCATCCCAAGTCTTAAAATGTTTTTCACAGGGTGTAAGTATGGGTAAGAGTAAGGAGGAAGACAAGTTGAAAGTTATGAATATTTGTCATGAAAAAGAAATCATGTTTTATTATAAATGTTTTATATTCTGAACGAAGTGAATATTGTTTTAGAAGTATCCTATTCGTATGAAAGTGGGTTATTATGTATGAATTATGACATAATTCTCTAAAACTCTAAACCTGAAAAGAACCTCAATGTGGAAGAAAGTGATTTCTTGACTAAAACTCAAGATTATGTAATTTTTTAGGTCTAGGACTTATAGTACGACTGTACCTAGATAGTACATGTGATTTTCTTATCTATAATTTGAGGGGGAAATGATGGGATCATATATAATGATGAATTACATGTGATGTATTCATTGACCTGAATAGCTTATACTCAAAGAATTGAGAATGTATGAGTAGCCATACGGGATTTACATACACCATGCCTCATGGTTAATCGATGTCTCATACTAAGGGATCATATGAAAATGCATTCGTACATATGATGTTGTCGATGTATGTAGGTATAGAGATACATGTGTTTGATGGAGGTTATGGCAGATCCCTTTATAGGTTGAGTAGTACTGATGCTTTATTAGAGGTTGCTCTTTGATTACATTTATGAATTCATGGATTCATATATGTTTCCAATGCTACGAAGTCCCATGGGATCACACTTTGTGGTTGACTAAATGGGATATAGTATAACTCAAAGAGCTCCACTAAAATTATTTTAGAGTTAATCCAAAGGATTATTGGATGGGGTTTTCACAAGTTATTGTGTGCAATGTGATATAAGGTGAAGTTGGTGATAAATTTGAAAAGGTATTTTGGAAGATATCCAAAAGAAGTTTTTGGATATGTTCCCACAAGTTATTATATATGATAAAATATAAGATGAAATTATTTTCCATCATGACCTTTATCGCGGTTTCATGGTGTTTTTCCCTCAAGGCTAAGCCTAGTGGAAAAGGGCCCTATGGGGTCTCAGGGAGGTCTTGGGTTTGAGTATTCCCAGTTTCCTGCATGTGTGTGTTTGCGTGTTTCTTTGTAGCTTTGTAGTTCCCCTTCCCCGACTGTTTGTAATACAATGCAAGATGAAATGGTACTAAGTCTATGAAGCTTTAGTGCAAGTGGGAGATTGAAGGAGACGTGCTTTAAATCTATTATG
Source organism: Viscum album (assembly GCA_963277665.1). NCBI lineage: Eukaryota > Viridiplantae > Streptophyta > Magnoliopsida > Santalales > Viscaceae > Viscum > Viscum album. The sequence continues at coordinate 770,438,875 of OY728131.1, forward strand.
CATGTAATGCATTTGGCTACATCGTAGGTGATGATATGGGTATATCGTAAGGCATGAAATATAGATTGTATCCCAGTACCTTATCCAATCGTATTGTATGATTGGGTAATATCGTTTAGGATGTTTTAAGTATAATCATATTGTACATTATACACTAACATCCTACAATTACTTGGCAGACGATTCATAATTGTTAACATTCAGGAATCTTCCATGTTGGTATGGATGAGGGTACAATTGATGTAACCTCATGCATTAACTCATAACATATGATTTAAGGCATGTTCACTCAAGGAGCGTTCTCAAGGGATTTATAGAGGTAGTACCCATACGATGGATGTGAAGTTCATGTGAAGCTTTGGTGAAACCTCTCCTCCTCCCAAAGCTCTCTCTCTCTCCCACACTTTGCTCAAGTGAGATGCTAGCATATCGTGGGTGTGTAGAGGATCTGACCCATGCAATGAGTGATTCTCGATACACCAAAGAGGAAGTCCTTTGGATGCCTCTTGAGAATCTTTATTAAGCATGGGTGAAGATAGATGTGGTAACGGTCATCGATGTAAGGTACACACAACACTATTTCTTCATTTTACACATTTGCATGGTTTTGGTTATTCATGCATGGTAGATCTTGGATTTATGGTTTCTTATAGCTCATGCTGCTTAAATTAAGTGTTAATTTATCCTTAGAACCCCATTAAAAAATCCTTGAGGGTGATAAATTCTTTCGAGTGAGAAAAGGTTTTTCGAGTTACAAAGTCGTTCAAGTGAGAAAAATGTTTTGGATCATAAAATCTTTTAGGTGAGAAAAATCCTTCACATGATAAAATCTTCCTATTGAAGTGTAAAAAGTAATTTAGATGAATAAAATCTTTTAGGTGTGTGTTGGAAAAGGGGAGTTTCGTGCAATGATTAAAGTTTTTTTAGCAATTATTAAAGTTTTTTTAACAAGATGATCTCTAAGTAATTTTATATAATTTTGTATATAATAATGGCATTCTATATTTCTTTGGCATGTCAACATTTTCTCTTTAGTATTTTGGAATTTCTATTGGTTGTGACGGTGATTTCATCTTTGAACACCTCAATTTTCCTATTGTATGAAGCAATGACTTAATTGCCTATGAATACTTGAAAGAAGTCTCAAAATGTGGCCCTCAAGTTCTATATTATGGTGATTGTGAATCTAAAAAGATAACACTTGTTCTTGAATATACAATTAACATGAAAACAACTTAAATGTAATGGGTTATAATGATTTTTTTATACAGAACATATTTTCCAATTCTGAAATAAAAATAGAAGATCAGTTGTATAAATACGATCAACTAATGGACGCATGACACATAACAAGGGGTGCCCTAGCTTTCGAGGGGTGCCCTAGCTTTCCAGGGCTTGAGGATTTGAAACGAACAGAGCAAACTAGGGTCCACGATCATCAGCGCGCCGGCGTTATTGAATTCCCCATAGTAGTTGGGAGCAGAGAAAATGGTGACCAGCTGCCGCTCTGCAAAGAACTCGTACCCGTCTTCCACGACCTGCGAGGCAGCACGAATCCGGTGCCGTCAATGGCAGCTTACAGTCGGACAAGAGGAAGACGAGAGACAAACCTGGTGGGCTCTGCAGATCAGGTCCAGCTCATGCTTCTTCAGGAACTCGGCCACCCTGTCGGCTCCGAAGGTGAAGGAGACGCCCCTGTCGTTCTCGCCCCACCCCTCCACGCCTCTGTCGGGGTCCGACCAGAGGAGATCGCACAGCAGCCCCTGGTCCGGCACGTCCGTCGGCCGCTCGATGGCCCGGATCTGGTCCAGCCTCTCCATCTCCGGCGACAGCCCGCCGTGCATGCAGAGTATTTTGTCCTCGACCACCGCGGCCACCGGCAAGCAGTTGAAGCAGTCGGTGAAAATCCTCCAGAGGCGGACGCTGAAGCGGCGCTTGCACTCGTCGTAGAACCCGTAGATCCGGTTGATGGAGGCGCACTCGTGGTTGCCCCGCAGGAGGAAGAAGGTGTCGGGGAACTTGATCTTGTAGGCGAGGAGCAGACATATGGTTTCGATGCTCTGTTTTCCCCTGTCCACGTAGTCTCCCAGGAACAGATAGTTGGCGTCCGGCGGGAAGCCGCCGTACTCGAATAGCCTCAAGAGATCGGCGTATTGGCCGTGTATGTCACCTGCGCCGCACCCAAATCAACCCCACCGCCATGGATCTATGAAGAAACAAGGAAATCCCGGAGGCGATGATCCTATAAATTTAGCTACGGATTTCTTTCCTACTGGTTCAATTGATTAGGGTTCTTTATCCTATAAAGAAGAGGAAGAAGCAGAAGGTACCGCAGATGTTGATGGGGGCCTGCAACTCCAGGAGAATGGGCTGGCTGAGGAAGATGTCTCTGGCGACGGTGCACAGGTGACGGATCTCCGACTCCATCAGCTGGATCCGCTTCCCTCTCTGCCGCCTCCCCTCCAACAGCCTGTCTATTAGACCCTCCAGTCCCTCCATTCTCAACCCTAACCCACTCCTCCTCCTCCCGCCCCCAGTTTCCTCCCTCCCGGTTCTTGTCCTCGCAGGAAAACTCAATGCCCCCGGAGAGGCAAGCAACCATCCGGAGACGAGGATCCTCAGGAAAGGGCGAAGCCACGGAGAAAGTAGAACAGAGGAATGCTCAGGTTTGTTCTTCTTTTCTCTTTCCCTAATCTGTCTGGTTCTTGTTCTTCTCCGCTTTGGTGTTGGTTGAAGGAAAGGAATGGTTTGGAGAGACCACACCGGTTTTTATGGGTGTTGCCTTGTCATCCGCTCGATCTTCCTTAAGGTCCATTTTATCCGGTCAATGGGAACCCATCCTCATCAATCCACTTTTCCATACCAGTTTTTGAGAGTTTTTTTTTTTAAATATGTTTTATGTAAAAAAAAATATTAAAAAGGTATAATTTAAAAATATTTTTAAAAATATGAACTAAAGGTGGCAGTGCAGGTGGTGATTTTAGTTTTCAGGTAAAAAGCGGCAATCGCGATGCCGTCTTTCTGTTAAAATAAATTTTTACTGTTTTTGTATTTTTAAAATTTTTATTTTTATTTTGTTTTGTTTTGTTTATATACATAATAGAAAGTTTATCTCACTATAATAGATATTCTCTCTCTCTAAATTTTTTAAAATACTAAAATAATATATATATTAGAGGGAAGGCGACACCGCCGCTGTCGCCTTTCACCCGAAACCTAAAGGCGGCAGCGGAGCTTCCGCCTTTAGTACATGTTTTTAAAAATATTTTAAACCTAAACCTATTTTATGTTTTTTTGAAGAAGTAGAATAGTGGAATTATGGTCGGGTTTGTTCTTCGACTCCAATCTCTGGATACATTTCTTTATTTTTTTTCTTTATGTTTTCTCTTTTCCTGATGCGCTTCTCCCCGTTTGGCGTTGGTTGAAGGAAAGGAATGGTTTGCGGAGACCACATCGGTTTTTATGGGTGTTGCCTCTGTCATCCGCTCGATCTCCCTGCCAGCTATCGAAGTTCTATTTTTTCCGATCAATGCGGGGCCATCGTTATCAATCCACTCTCCCATACTAATTTTCAGAGTTTTTTTTTTCAATTATGTTTTCTGTAAAAGAAAAGTTTTTTAAAAAGGTATAGGTTAATTTTTTTTAAAAAAATATGTACTAAAGGTGGCACCATAATTGTTGCCTTTAGGTTTCGGGTGAATGACGTCAACCACGATGTCGCCTTTCCACTAAAATATTTCTTTTTACTTTTTTTTTGTATTTTTAAATTTTGTATTTTTGTTTTGTTTTGTTTTGTTTTGTTTTGTTTTGTTTATATATACATATAAATAAAACAAAAAAAATCAGCAGAATTTATCTCTTATTTAATATCCTGCAGTACTACCATTTAAACACTCTGGATTTTGACAGAAGCTTTCACCCATAGCTCCTTTTTATAAGAGGGTTTGTCCTGAAAATCATTCTGCATTTTCGATATAGGATTCTGGTTATCACTTTCCTGCGTAGAACATTCTACATTTCCGATATTGGATTTAGAGCTGTTTTATGTACGTCGTTTTAAAAGACTATAAAATATAAACTATAAAATCAATATAAGTGAAACATAAAATATGAATTAAACATATAAGAAATAATTGAAAATAAAAATAATTTTGTAAAAAATGTTGATGAAAAATAATTTATAAGCTTTCAAAACCACCAACTTGAAACTTAAAAATGTTTCGAATATGTGACTTTGAAAGCCTATAAACTATAAACTATAAGACCAATATAAATGAAACTTAAAACATTGATTAAACATATAAGAAATAGTCGAAAATAAAAATAATTTCGTTACAAATGTTGATGAAAAATAGTTTATAAGTTTTCAAAGCCACCTACATGAAACTTAAAAATGTTTCAAGTATGTGACTTTGAAATCTTATAAAATATAAATTATAAGACCAATATAAATGAAACTTAAAACACAGATTAAACGTATAAGAAATAGTCGAAAATAAAAAAAATCGTAACAAATGCGGATGAAAAATAATTTATAAGCTTTCAAACCCACCTACTTGAAACTTAAAAATGTTTAAGTATGTGCCTTTGAAAGCCTATAAAATATAAATTATAAACCAATATAAATGAAACTTAAAGCATGGATTAAACATATAAGAAATAGTTGAAAATTAATTAGTTAATTAGTAATATAATTATTAATTACATAATAATTAACTAGTTAATCAGTAATATAATTATTAATTATTAATTATATAATTAATTAGTTAATTAGTAATATCTTTATTAATTAGATAATAATTAATTAGTAATATAATTATTAATTATATAATTATTAATTATATAATAATTAATTAGTTAATTAGAAATATAATTATTAATTATATAATAATTAATTAGTTAATTAGTAATATAATTATTTATCATATAATAATTAATTAGATAATTGTTAATATAATTATTAATTATAAAATAGTTAATTAGTAATATAATTACTAATCATAATTATTCATTATAATTATTCATTATTAATTATTAATAATTAATTATATAATAATTAATTAGTTATTTAGTAATATAATTATTAATTATATAATAATTAATTAGTTAATTAGTAATATAATTATTAATTATATAATTTTTAATAAGTTAATTAGTAATAAAATAATTAATTATAATAATTAATTATAATTATTAATTATTAATTATTACAAATTAACTAATTAATCATTATATAATTAATAATTAATAATTATCAATTATAAATCATAATTATATTACCAATTAATTAATTAATTATAATTAATAAATATATTACTAATTAACTAATTAAATATTATATAATTAATAATTAATAATTAATAATTATAATTAATAATTATATTACTAATTATATTACTAATTAACTAATTAGTTATTAATTATTAATTATATTACTATTTAACTAATTAATTATTATATAATTAATAATTAATAATTATAATTAATAATTATATTAATAATTATCTAATTAATTATTAATTGTGAATTATGAATTATATAATAATTAATTAGTTAATTAGTAATATAATGAACTTTGAAGGAATCGACGATTCGCTCCTCCGCCTGGCGATTTGCTTCTTCCCTCGGTGACGACAGTGGCTTCGGCGCCGACCCCTCCCCCCATCACGGGGGAGGGGGAATCATCGATTCATGAGGGTCTCGGGTTCTTCCGGCCTTTCTCTAATCATGATTTCCTTCCTCCTTTTTCCCAATGTTTCGTTTGCCCTAAAGCTCCGAAGCTCCTCGATGGATATCCTAATCTCCAGATCTCGAATTTAGAGTTCTCGGAGTCTTCGGCGCTACTGAACCTCACTCTGGTTGCTCGTTTCAAGCATAGGCGACCATCAGTTGATGCTTTTGACAGATTTGTGTTTGGCTCTTGGGATCTGCAAGAACGGGCGGTGGTTGGTTTGCTTGATAGCCGCCAGATCATGATCCGCTTTGAATCGGAGGTGGACCTCATTCAGGCGTGGTCCAAGGCTTCGTGAAGTTTCAACGGGATGAGTTTCATCCTCCTTCGATGGACTTTCGATCTTCACATGAAGCATGATTCTCCGTCAATGGCGGTTTGGGTCAGTTTACCTACACTTCCACTTCCTTTCCAGAATCCTTCTATTCTTCGGATGATTGGTAATATGGTAGGAAGGTTTCTTTGTTCTGATAATCGTACTGCGGCTGTGTGTCATCCGGTTAATCCCCGGATCTGTGTTGAATTAGATGTGTCTCGCCTGCCTTTCGATTTTGTTTGGATTACCATTGGTGAGGAGTACAGGTGCAAACAGAAGGTGGCATATGAAAACTGGATGGAATTCTGCTCCTTTTGTAAGCGGCTGGGGCACCCTTCGTTGGTCTGCCGAAGGAGAGCTCCCCTGGAAAAGTTGAAATCTAAGGATAAGAAGGTGAAGGTTGATGTGATGAAGAGCCCAGTTCAGGGGGCTATGGAGATGGTCACTGATAAAGACACCCATATCTCTGAATTATCTAAGGGTATGGTGTCCCGAGTGCATCCAATGAATGGTGAGACTCGGTGTGGTGACCATTCTGTTTCTGTGAGGATAGAGGATGATTCAAGCAACAAGAACTCTGAACAACAAATGGTGATGGATCACGGTCAGGATGACTTGGGATTGATGGAAGGAGGGCGGGTTTCTCTGCTGTCTAACTCTGTTGTGGAGGTCCAGCCGCCTAGCCCACACCAGTTGACCTGTGGAGAGGTCCATGATTCAGAGGCGGCTGGAGGACCGAGGCTACAGTTGAACCCGTTGGTTTCTGATGTCTTCAACAGGCTGAGGCATGGTTTGGAGAACACAACTAGTTCCACTGTTAGAAAAGATACAAATCAGAATGAGGAGGAGAGATGCTCCAGCTTATTGGAGGTGGTCTTTCCTGTTTGTGCTAAGGGTACTAAGGGTTTGGATCCCTTGGCCAGGCCCTTCCTTACTCTTAGCAACCGGTTTAATGAACTCTCGACATGCATGTTGGAGGATGGAATGATTGAGGATGATGTTACAGGGATGGATGGTGGTGTGAAAACACTGGAGGGTCTACAGGGTATGGGAAAGGAGACAGGGTCCATGGATGTGGAGGAAGCTACTACTGAGGAGAGGTGGCTCCCTTTGGTGGAGAGTAACACTCCATACCAGAGGCGGGGGATCAACTCTAAGTCTCCTCCTGCTGTTTTGGGGGTGCGAGCTGATATTGGAAGGGAGAGTTCTAGGAGAGGGAAGGAAAATGAGAGTGGCCCATTCGGCCATTCATTCAGTGATGTTGTTCAAAGTGGGAATCAGACGATGACTATAGCTGATGGACCCTTGTCTGCTTATCCAAGAAGAAGGCCAAGGAAGGATTACTCTTATCTTTCGTGGCCGATGCGGACTAGATCGGCTTCTAAACGGAATAGTGAGGTGACTGTAGCTTTTAAAAAGGGTAGTGTGGTCAAGAAGTCATCCCCAGAGCAACCTGGTCTTGATCTGCTTAAGAGTCGGGTTCAAAGTGCAAGCTATTGGAGGTCTCCAGATTGGAAATCAGCTACTGAAGAAGATGGATCCTACATGGGGTGCGGTGATGAGTCTGGTTACTTTGATGTGTAAGATGCACTTGTTTGTGTTTTCGTTGTAAGTTGGGGTACCAGAAACCCATAAACCGGATTTAAAAATGAAAAAAAATGATTTTCAGTAGTAATATAATTATTAATTATATAATTAATAATTATATTACTAATTACTAATTATATAATTTATAATGATATTACTAATTAACTAATTAATTATATAATTAATAATTAATAATTAATAATTGTATTACTGATTAACTAATTAATTATTATATAATTAATAATTATATTAATAATTAATTAATTAATTTATGACTATTTCTTATATGCTTAATCCATATTTTAAGTTTCATTTATATTCGTCTTATAGTTTATATTTTATAGTCTTTCAAAGCCACATACTTGAAACATTTTTAAGTTTCAAGTATGAGGCTTTGAAAGCTTATAAATTATTTTTCATCGAAATTTGTTACAAAATTCTTTTTATTTTCCACTATTTCTTATATGTTTAATACATGTTTTAAATTTCATTTATATTGGTTTTATAGTTTATATTTAATAGGCTTCCAAAGTCACATACTTGAAACATTTTTAATTTTCAAGTTGGTGGCTTTGAAAGCTTATAAACTATTTTTTATCAATATTTGTTATGAAATTGTTTTTATTTTCGAGTATTTCTTATATGCTTAATTCATGTTTTAAGTTTCGTTTTATATTGGTCTTATAGTTTATATTTTATAGTCTTTCAAAAGCACGTACTTGAAATAGTTTTGAATCCCACATAGAAAATGCAGAATGTTCACCGTAGGAAAGAAAGAACTAGAACCTCACATCAAAAATGAAGAATGATTTTCAGGGCAAACCCTCTTATAAAGGGGAGTCATATGTGAGGGCTTCTGTTAGAATCCATACTACAGTAATGATAGTACTACTGGATATTAAATACCAGATAAATTTTTCTGAAAATTTTTGTTATATATATATATATATATATAACACAAAATAAAATTAAAAATACCAAAAGAGTAATTTTTTTTATTTCAGCGGAAAGTCGACAACGTCACTGCCGCCTTTCACCCGAAACATAAAGGAGGTAGCGGTGCTTCCGCCTTTAGTACATATTTTTAAAAATATTTTAAACCTAAACCTATTTAATATTTTTTTGAAAAAGTAAAATAGAGGAATCATGGTCGGGTTTGTTCTTTGACTCCGATCTCTGGACGCATTTCATTCATTCATTCTTTCTGTTTTCTCTTTCCCTAATGCATCTGGTTCTTGTTCTTCTCCCCGTTTGGTGTTGGTTGAAGAAAATGAATGGTTTTCAGATACCACAACGGTTTTTATGGGCGTTGCCTCTGTCATCCGCTCGTTCTCCCTACCAGCTCTCAAGGGTCCATTTTTCCAGTCAATGCGGGGCCATCGTCATAAATCCACTCTCCCATACTAATTTTCTGAGTTTTTTTAAATATTTTTCTATAATATTTTTTAAAAAGGTATAGGTTAAAAATATTTTTAAAAATATAACCTAAAGGCGGCAATCGCGATGCTGCCTTTACTCTAAAATAAAAAAATAATTTATTTTTACTATTTTTATATTTTTAAAATTTTTATTTTATTTTGTTTTGTCTATATATATATATAAATAAAACAAAAATTTTCAGTAGAATTTATCTGCTATTTGATATCCAGCAGTACTACCATTACAACAGTTTGGATTCTAACAGAAGCCTCCCCTGAGATCTACTAATTATAAGAGGGTTTTCCATGGAAATCATTGTGCATTTTTAATGTGAGATTCTGATTCTCTCTTTCCTGAGTAGAACATTATGCATTTTTGATATATGATTCCGAACTGTTTCAAATACGTGGCTTTGAAAGACTATAAAATATAAAATATAAGAGTAATATAAATAAAACTTAAAACAAGAATTAAACATATAAGAAATAGTTGAAAATAAAAAAGAATTTCGTAAAAAATGTTGATGAAAAATAATTTATAAGTTTTCAAAGTCAGCAACTTGAAACTTAAAAATGATTCAAGTATGTGACTTTGAAATCCTATAAAATATAAACTATAAGACCAATATAAATGAAACCTAAAAATGGATTAAACATATAAAAAATAGTTGAAAAAGATAATTTTGTAACAAATGTTGGTGAAAAATAATTTATAAGATTTCAAAGCCACCTACTTGAAACTTAAAAATGTTTCAAGTATGTGACTTTAAAAGCCTATAAAATATAAACTATAAGACCAATATAAATGAAACTTAAAACATTGATTAAAAATATACAAAATAGTTGAAAATTAATTAGTTAATTAGTAATATAATTATTAATTATATAATAATTAATTAGTTAATCAGTAATATAATTATTAATTATAAATTATAAATTATAAATTATATAATTAATTAGTTAATTAGTAATATCTTTATTAATTATATAATAATTAATTAGTAATATAATTAATTAGTAATATAATTATTAATTATATAATAATTAATTAGTTAATAATTAATTAGTTAATTAGTAATATAATTATTTATCATATAATAATTAATTAGTTAATTCTTAATATAATTATTAATTATAAAATAATTAATTATTTAATTAGTAATATAATTATTAATTATTAATAATTATTTATATAATAATTATTTATTTATTTAGTAATATAATTATTAATTATATAATAATTAATTAGTTAATTAGTAATATATTTTTTAATTATATATTTTTTTAATTATATAATTTTTAATTAGTTAATTAGTAATAAAATAATTATTTATAATTATTCATTATAATTATTAATTATTAATTATTACAAATTAAATAATTAATTATTACATAATTAATAATAAATAATTATTAATTATAATTAATAATTATATTACTGATTAACTACTTAATTATAATTAATAATTATATTACTAATTAACTAATTAAAAGTAACTAATTAATAATTATAATTAATAATTATATTACTAATTTACTAACTAATTATTAATTACTAATTTTTAATTATTACTTATATTAATATTTAACTAACTAATTATTATATAATCAATAATTATATTACTAATTCACTAATTAATTATTAATTATTAATTATATAATAATTAATTAGTTAATTACTAATATAATTATTAATAATAAAATAATTAATTAGTTAATTAGTAGTATAATTATTAATTATATAATTAATAATTATAGTACTAATTAATTATTATATAATTTATAATGATATTACTAATTAACTAATCAATTATATAATTAATAATTAATAATTATTAATTATATTATTGATTAAATAATTAATTATTATATAATTAATAATTATATAATTAATAATTATATTACTAATTAACTAATTAAATTTTGACTATTTCTTATACGTTTAATCTATATTTTAAGTTTCATTTATATTTGTCTTATAGTTTATATTTTATAGTCTTTCAAAGACGCATACTTGAAACATTTTTAAGTTTCAAGTAGGTGGCTTTGAAAGCTTATAAATTATTTTTCATCAACATTTGTTACAAAATTATTTTTATTTTCCACTATTTATTATATGTTTAATCCATGTTTTAAATTTCATTTATATTGATCTTATAGTTTATATTTTATAGGCTTTCAAAGTCACATACTTGATACATTTTTAAGTTACAAAGTGGCTTTGAAAGCCTATAAATTATTTTTCATAAATATTTGTTATATAATTATTTTTATTTTTGACTATTTATTATATGTTTAATTCATCTTTTATGTTTCATTTTTATTGGTCTTATAACCTATATTTTATAGTCTTTCAAATCCATATACTTGAAACTGTTCTGAATCCCACATCAGAAATGCATAATGTTCTGTGGAGGAAAGAGAGAACTAGAATCCCATATTGAAAATGCAGAATGATTTTCAGGGAAAACCCTCTTATAAAAGGGAGCTCTGGGTGATGGATTCTGTCAGAATCCAGACTGTTGTAATGAAAATACTGCTGGATATTAAATAACACATAAATTCTGCTGAAATTTTTTGTTATATATGTATATATATACACACACACATAAAAAAAAACAAAACAAAATGAAAATAAAAATTTTAAAAATTCAAAAATAGTAATTATTTTATTTTAGAGGAAAGGCGGCAGCGATGTTGCCGCCTTTAGTACATATTTTTTAAAATATTCTAAACCTAAACCTTTTTAATATTTTTTTAAAAAAGTAGAATAGAGGAATCATGGTCAGGTTTGTTCTTCGACTCCGATCTCTGGATGCATTTCTTTCTTTCTTTCTCTATGTTTTCTCTTTCCCTGATATGTCTGGTTCTTGTTCTTCTCCCCGTTTGGCATTGGTTGATGGAAATGAATGGTTTGCATAGACCACAACAGTTTTTATGGGTGTTGCCTCTGTCATCCGCTCAATCTCCCTGCCATCTCTCGAAGGTCTATTTTTTCTGGTCAATGCATGGCCATCGTCATCGATCCACTCTCCCATAATCATTTTCATCTTGTAATTTTAAGTTCAAAACTTCTTCATGTGTTGAATGACTAAATCTTCATTGTCATCACATTTTCTAGAACAGATAGTTTCATAAATATAATATCATACCACTACTCATCGCCTTTTCACCTATCACATGTAATGTGATTAGGCTGTCCTTCAATTTCTATTAAGATATTTAATACAATTAAATCTTGGGATTTTGATATGTTGTATTTTTTTACTACTGAGTGTGATATGAGTCAATTATTCAATTGGGTGCGATTCGAAAAACATGATTAATTTGAATAAGATAATAGATGCTCCCCAATTCCAATGGGTAGGATATATTATTTGAAGGGATACTCCAATGCCTATAAAATGAAGTCTTCATTGGATGAAATTATTATTCAATTCAATTCATTCCTATACATTTCAATCCCTCTCAGAAATTGATATTTCTCTAAAGTCTTCTACAAGCATCAAATGCTCTTTGATGATGCACAACAACAAAGAGCTCTCATTACTCTCTTGATTCCAAAGCTTCTTAAAGGGATACTCTCCACTAAGTACAAGTGTAGAGTATCAATCTACCATTGTTTCTAAAGAGTATTCACCAATAAACCATTGTATTATTGATTTAATGGGGATTAATATACTCTTATAGAGAGTGACATCATAACATGTCTCAGCGGATTCCATCTACCACTATCCAAGACAAGTACATACTATTACCCATCAATCTTAAGACTATATACCATCAACATAGACATAGAAATGTTCAACAAAGTAATAAATATGGAACAATTCAAAAGAAATAATTTTAAGAGGTGACAAAAGAAGAAGTACTTGCTACTTTCGGCTCTCAAAGTGGTGTATGTCCTCTCATTTTCGAAGGCCCATACATCTAAAGATGTGGCACTTCAAGTTTCTTACATGAGGAAAAAATGGGAGACCAAAAATCTCATGTGGTGAGGACACATACTCAATGCATTAGTTGATGATCTATTCAACACTTTCCAACACCTCTCAGCGACAAAGGGGATATGAGATGTTTTTGAACAAAAATACATCACTGAGGTTATGGCGAGTAGAAAATTCTTAGAAAGCATGTTTATTTCATAAAAAATGGAATATAATAGATCTATTTCACAACAGTTCTATGGAATACAATATATCTTACAACATATAAAAAAATAAGATGAACATAGATGATGTCTTCGTTGTTACATCCATCATTGTAACGGCCCAACTTTTCTCAAAGGCATGACTCATTTGTTTTTCAGTTTAAATCCTTTTTTATTTTGGTAAACATTCATTATGGCCTAAGGAAGGTTTTAGGAGCGTTCGGGGCTTGTTCAGAGCTCGGAGCTTCGAGAATTGGGAAAAAAGGGCAGGCCGCACGGTTACTGAACAGTTAGTACTAACTATGCGGGGAAATCGTGTTGGGCACTTTTTGAGAAATAGGAGGCCGCACAATTTGTCTACAACCATGCGAGACAATTCACACGCCCATGTGAGTTTCAGAATGTTTGGAGATAGTGGGTCGCACACGTATTGCGCATGGTTAGGCAAACTGTGCACTTAGCCCAGGCGGGGTCGTCCTTGGTCAATGTAATGGCGCACAATTGACGCAATGTTTGAAAAACTGTGCAGCCAAACCGTGCGGCCCTGTCAGAATGAGTGATTTTATGAAATTTCCCCTAAGATATTTTTAACTCAAAACCTCATTTTCCTCCTTTCTTCTCCAGCATATGAGCACCCTTCTCTTCTCCCATAAGCTCTCCTCAAGCCTATTCTAGGTTCTTTGATATCTCCTATATCCGGACTCCAAATCAAGTGTCGTCAGAAGAGTTGGATAGCTAGAAGTATGTGATCAAACCCTCTTCCTTCTGTTACAAGTTTCTCTTCCTATCCACTGTTCTATTTAGGTGTGAGATCATTCACCCTATTTTCAGGGTGTTGGATCGTTCTTTATTTTCCTTCCAATCTACTTTGAATCTAAAGCTGATATTGGATAAGGACTCATCTACGACCCTTAGGCAGGTTGCCTAGTTGTGTACCCTAATTTTTTTTTATGTTTTCACAGCCTCACCATTGTGCCACACACCATCCATTGTCGCATGTTGCTGTAAAATGTGTTCTTTCTCTTTTAATTAATTGAATCATGATGGTAAACTACCATGGAACATTGCTAGGTAATTAGAGGATGTTGATCTCATTCAATGCAACCCCTTTGGGCATGAAAAATTCTTTTCCCTAAATTGTATAAATGTTTAAAGGATCAAACACCACCTAAGTGTATGACTTTGATTGCAAATGGATTTTCCCACTCTTATAAAAAATTTTAGATGACCAAGGCACCTTTTAAGTGCTTGGATTATATGAAATGGAGTTTCCAGGCCTTGATTAATTAAAATGGAATTATTAAATTGAATAGAAATGATTTCCTTTACTTAAATGAATTAAATCGATTGATTATAATGAATGATAATGGGTGGAAAGGCCGCACCAAGTGATGCATGATTTACTATACAAATTATATGATATGTAACGACCTTGGTTTATTGGGGATTGATGAAAATTATATTAAAGTGGTGACCCCACATGCTATTATTATTATTATTATTATTATACCATTAAAATTGGATGTGGAACAATGGTTAATGGACTTTTTGAGCATGACGTTTCACTCTCCATTACATCATGTGTTAAACATGACATCTTCCACTATTATACTATTATATGGGAAATGGGAATGACGTTCCACATTCCTCTGTATCGGGTGCTAGGCATGACGACTCACCCCACCTATCTCAGGTGATGAGCATAAAGTCTCACATACATTATGAGATTTAGGGGTTGTACCCATATTGGAGCCTCTAGCTCATTAGACTGGTTATGGATGCTTGAGTTATACCCTGGGTCCAACCAGCACCTAGTATCCAAGTATATTCCTACTTTAATCCTCACATACTTAGTGCATATAGGTGGATATGATATATATAACTATATATATATATGGTTACTAATTAGACTCTCATTCCAGCTTAATGATAAAAAAGGTAGAGGCGCCAGGTGTCCTTTAGGAACCTGAGTTGGCTAGCATTTATTTATTCAACATTTTTTATTATTCTTATTACCTGGACACTACTATTTTTGTGTTCAATGCTTAGATTACTTCTAGAAACCATTGCTAGTGGTGTACATGGATTTTATCTCACACCCTACTCGGACCACCTTTAGTACTTGTGTAAATTACTTGTCTGCAGGTATAGATAAGGGAAAGTTCCCTTCTATATATGTATGATTCTTTTTAATATTAGTATAGAACATGGGAGCAGAGGACCAAACATATTCTTGAGATAATAATAGAGAAATATTTTATCATTTTTGTATTATTGTATATCATATTGGATATATATGTCCCCTGTTTAACTTTTTTGTATACCAGTATGCCATCACATCATTGTATGTGACTCATCCTTTAGGATTTTGATATTATTATAGTTTCTTAGTTATTTGTGCTTTCACATTTGATTATTGTAATTTTTTCCAGCTGTGACATCTGTTTATATATACTTCTGCTATGAAGGGTTACCGGTCCTATGGTCACAATGTATGTTTATATAAGCTTCCACTATTTTATGTTGTTATTTATCATATCCACTGTGCCACTCTGATATGAGGTTTTATTCTCTCCACTGTACCACCTTAGGACATCTCTGCTAGTCAGTAGACTCTAGAGTACGGGGAGGTGCGCTTGAGGCCATGTGACCCACCAGATCAGGGCCCCAGTTAAGTGGATACTGAGTCGGGATGTTAAAATCATCGATAAACTCCACCATTATTATAGGAATGTTAAACATTCTATAAACAAACAAGAAGTAAGATATTTCTCTTAGTGAGTTACTCAACTACCAACAAATTGTGGAGGAATATAAAAAGCACGAGAATAAAAATGAACCAAAGAATTATAAATCCAAGGTCCTCATGGAAGAGAGAGTTGGTCATCTGGTTCCTTAAAGGGGAAAAAACATACTAACCATCCTTTAAAAGGAAAGGTTCAATTCAATAAAAATAAAGGGGCATGTGGCTTTTATAGAAATTTGAGACACTTCAAGTGGGCCTACCGTATTTGTAACAAGAAAGGTTGCAACAATAATACTCCAAAGGATAATTTTGTGGAAATGATCTTCAAAAGAAAATGTGCTCCATATTTTATCTTCTTAGTGGATTTATTCCAAAGTTTCATGATCTAGGTTGAAGATAAAATGAAAATAGGGGGTGAATTATCTTCAGAAACAATTTTAAAATGATTATATAAAAGAAAATTGATTATCATGAAAGCATTAAATTTAAGAATAAAATATTCAAAGTAAAGAAAATTTAGTGAAAATCAAAACTATAAGCAAAGAGAAAAATAAATTATAGAAATTAAAAAGGAACACTTTGATAAAGGAGTTAAAAAATATCTCAAGAATGAGCCCCTATGTGTCCTCCCCTCAACAAGGATTTATAGGGTTATATTACTCCATTGGTTTTAATGGAAACTAAGAACCAAAAGTGGGAAGAAAAAATCCCTTGGTTTTAATAGGAACCAATAAACAAAATAAGACCCTTAGTTTTAATGGAAACCAAGAGCCAATAACCCTCACTTTAATGGTGGTGAGAACCTAAAGAAGAAAACAAAGAAGATAGAGGTTTGATTTTACAAACCCTTTACAAAGCACTCAACTCTCTCTCTATAAGATTTAGAAGAATATGAAAGATGAAGATATAGATAAATAGAGGGAGAAGGTAGAAGAAGAGATTTGAAGAAATACAACTGGGGATAAAATGGATCAAAGAGAAAAGGAAAAATAAAAAGGATTGAAGAAGTTGAAGTTCAGTTTCCTTAAGATAATTGAAATTTTTCTTGGAGATCTCTTATAAAAGTATGTTGTGGATCAATCAAGAATCATAGAGTGATAATTAGTTTTTTATATGTTCATAGTTGTGATCCAAGCCTCCCATGGTGTCTATTTATATCCTCCATAGGATATAGAGGTTCCTTGGGTTAAGTAAAGCCTCTAATGAGTTGAATCAAGGCTTTTAGACGTATTATTAAATACGCATTGATTATTCTGGATTGAAGTCCCTTATGGCTTGGACTTGATCATTGTGTCATAGTTCCTATTCCATAGTCTTTTATAGTGTGGTATAGAGTGTTTTGGTGTGATGATGCATTGATTCTAATTAACATAAAAGGTTAAAAGTAACTTTAGTGATTGTGATCATAAAAAAAAGTTAGAGGATTAACAATCACCCCTTTTGATGATCATAAACATTTATTTAAGATTAAAATAAATGATTATTGATAAAAAAGAGAGAGAAAATAAAAATAGGGAAAAGATAAAAGATTTATAAATAAC
Source organism: Viscum album (assembly GCA_963277665.1). NCBI lineage: Eukaryota > Viridiplantae > Streptophyta > Magnoliopsida > Santalales > Viscaceae > Viscum > Viscum album. The sequence goes on from OY728131.1 coordinate 770,456,364, forward strand.
ATTTCTATGAAATCATATGTCTCCCTATTGAATCAAGACCATTCTCTCTCTTTGAAGACTTTTCATTTTAAAAGTGAGATCTTCCTCCTTTTGAAACTTTTCTCCCCATACATTATAATTTTTTCCTCTTATAAATTAAACCTTTCCCTATATACAATATAACTTTCTCCCCCTTTGTGATTATAAAAATGACTTATAAAGAAAAAGGGTTAGATAAATAAGTGATAAAACATGCATAAGATAATAAAAGTGAGCATACAAAAATGATTTTGAAAATTTGAACCATATGTTTAAAGAAAATAAAAGATTTTAAAAAACAACCAAGATTTGAAAAGAGGAAACATAGATAATAATAAATAATGAAAAAACTATAACCATTCCATTCATATCCCCCCTAAATAAAATTAAAACGTTCTAAATCAAGGGGATTTGTGAGGATATCATATAATTGAAGATATATGCTAATTTATTCTAACATGATATATACTTTTTGAAAGTGGTTTCTCAAAAAGTGATGTTGAATATAAATGTTCTTAGTGTGTATATGATCAATAGGATTTATAGAGATGGTTATGGAACTATAACTATCACATTTAACAAGAACATGGAGAAATGTTATCCCAAAATATTTTTTTTCTTCCATATAATTTGGGAGCAACAATTCCTCACAACAATATATTCTACTTAGACTATAGATTGAGAAACTGAATTTTTCTTTTTACTACTCTAAGAGATTAAGGAATTTCCAAGAAGGTTACATGTCCCACATGTAATTTTCCCTTCTATTTGACATCTTCCAAATCAATTTTAGAAAAAAATTGAAATATTAAAAGAGATTCCTTTAAGATAAAATAAACCATGATTTTTAGAACCTTTAAAAAAATCCTTTTAATATATTTTAAATGAGATTCTATATGATTGTATTGAAAATGAATGCAATTGAAAATACTAAACATAATTTCCGTCTGAGTTGCAGTAAGGTAAAGAAGAATCCCAATCATACTTCTATAAATCTTGTTGTCAACTGGTTTACCATCTTTATCTAATTTTATTTTACAAGAAATAATAATTGGTGTGATAATTTCTTTAACATGATTTATGCCAAAAAGTTTTAGTAATTAATTAGTGTATTTTCTTAAGATTATAAAAGTTCCTTCCTCATTTTGAGATATTTTAAAACCAATAAATAATTTTAACTCACCCATAAAACTCATTTCAAATTCTTTTCTCATAAGATTTGAAAATTCATTACAAATAGATTCATTTGTTGATAAAAAAATTACATCATTGAAATAGATATGAATGATTAAATGATCATTTAAAATAATTTTTAGAAATAATGAAGAACCCTCTTTTCCCATTTTGAAATCATTTGATAAAATAAAGATAATTAATCTTTCATACCAAGCTCGAGGGGCTTGTTTTAAACTATATAAATCTTTTTCTAACTTGAAAATAGAATTTGGAAATTTTTTATTTTCAAAACCAAGTGGTTGTTCTACAAAAAAGAAGAAGAAATAAAACCATTTAAAAAATAAATTTTAACATCCATTTTAAAAAAGTTTGAAATTTAGATGGGCAAAGAATACCAACAAGATTCTTATAGATTCTAACCGAGCAATGAGTGTGAAGGTATCATTATAATCAATGCCTTATTCTTGATTATATATTTTGGAAATGAGTTTATCTTTGTTATGTGTGATGTTACATTGCTCATCTAATTTATTTCTAAAAACCCATTTAATATGAATAACATGATGATTGTTAGGACTTTCAGCAAGTGTCTAAACATTATTCCATTAGAATTTGTTTACCTCTTCTTATGTAGTAAAAACCTAATTTTTATCATTAATAACTTCATCAAGGTCTTTAGGTTCTAAAAATGAAATAAAATAACAATGTGTTCAGTTTTGTTAAAATTATTCAATTTCACCAGATATATTTTTTTGGACAGAGATCATAAGACAAAGATGATTGGATTAAGGTCATCAGATAGAGATAACTAGATGGATTTTTCCTATTGAACAATTTTAGAGAGGTCAAGAAGAAATTTTATATGAAACTGAATAGAATTAGGAAAAAACCATCAAATAGAGTTACCGAATATTTTGTTAACTGAGGAATCATTTAAATTATTTGGTTGCAAGCATAATAATTAGTTGTTTTCAATTTCATTGGATGGTTTAATACTATGTCAGAGGAAACCCATGTCAACTAGAGGTTGAACATGAATCTCACAGGTCAATGAAACATGTTCACCAAATGAATACTTCTATATATATAGGTGGTGGAATAGATGTAGATGTATTCTAAATATTTATAATTTTCCAACTTCATTATCTGAGAATTTGTAAATAGAGAGGAAGTGAGAAATGAGTTTTGTATCTCTTGTATCTCCTATAATGAAAACGTTTGTAGTTTTCTACCATGAATATTGGATGTTTTTACGAACCAAATAATCCTATTTTTCCATTTATTATCTATTTTTCATGTGTGTTCATTGAGTTTGTATGGTGATTAGGTGGGTGTTCATACTAGTTCCAGTGCATAGACTCAGAAGGAGGAAACTATCAAAAAAACCTTATTCCGATGGTGTTGTGGAGATTTCTGATGTGCAAGACCAGATGATTAGATAGACAACTTTTTATGGTATATTAAGTGATCTCTATGTCTATCCTATGTAACATATATAGTGTTCTATGCCAGTTTTTTCCTATCAAGTTTTATCAAGGCGGGGGGGGGGGGGGGGGTTCTACTTCACTCACAATATTCAGGTTTCTCTTCTCCATGGTTTGGAAGTTTTTTTAATTTAGTTGGTTTTACTATTATCATGATGAATAAGTTTAGAGGAAGGGAAGTTTTATATTGACAAATTTTATGGGATCAAATATTAATTTTAAAGGTGAAACTATAGGATCTTTTGATACCAAAAAATATGGATGCTCTTTTATCTAGTGAATTACCCAAGAAGATAAAAAAGAATGATTGAGAGTTGTTGGATAGGAATGAATTAGCCTTGATATGGATGTCACTACCTCAAAATGTTTCTTTCAATATTAATGAGAATAAAAGTACTTCATAAGTTGTGGAATCATTGGCTGAAATGAATGAAAATACAAAGGCTCTCAATAAAGTTTTCATGTTGCAAAGATTATTCAATTTGTGGCTATCAAATGAAATACCTGAAAAATATCATGTGAATGAATTCAATATAATCCAAGGGAAGCTAAAATATAGGAAGGTAACTTTCATAGATGATGTTTGGGTTTTTCTTCTTCTTTCTTTACTACTTGAAATCCAGGATTCCTTGGTGACGGTAGTGAGAAACTTCAGTAGGAAGATATATCTTATGTTTGACGACATTCAAAACTTGATCTTGAATAAGGATTTGAGGTGAAAGGAATTCCACGCTCTATCTATAAGTGATCTCAAGACTACCAGACAGTGATGGATAAGTCAATATAATGACTTTCAAAAGAAGAAGTATTTATATGATAATTCATAGAGAAGAATTTTAGGTGAATTGACTGGTCCAGGTTATACATGTTGTCTTGGTAGAAAGAAGGGACATATCAATAAATATTATATGAATTGTATGGAGGCTTTCACTTCATGATAGATGAACCCAAACAGTGTAATATATGGAGGCACTAGTCTGTTACTAAGTATGATTATTCCAGAAGAGTCACAAGTTATTGACTTAGGTTCATCTTTTTATTCAACTAGTGAGTGATAGTGCATGGAATATTATGTACCAATAATCTTGTAAGAGTATATATACTATAATATAGAGCTCTATAAATAGTTGGTAAAGGAGATTTTAACATTCGACTAAAAAATGAAAGTGTCTCGAGACTGAATGATGTTATAAATATTATAGGTATCTGGAAGAACCTCATATTAATGAGACAAATTTATGATGATTATTTTAGAATGAATTTTTTCAAATGGAGTCTATAAAATCAATAGAGGGTCCATGGTGATTTCTCACGGAGTAAATAATGGAATTGTGTACTTGACTAAACACAAGAATGAAGTTTCAGGGATCAGAAGAACTTCATCAGACAGTTTGGAAGTCTAGAACTATAGGTTTGGTCACCTCAGTGAAAAGAATTTAAAAGTTCTAGTAACAAAGGGAATACCTAAACTTAATCACATATACCTTTTAATATATGAGAGTTATATGATAGGGAAACAAAAAATAGTTTCTTTTAACTTGGATGGTACAAATACAAGGAATCAAAAGTTGTAACTTTTTCATTCTGATGTTTGGAGAACTTCCCCTATTCATTTCAATGTAGGATCACTATAATTTGTGATTTTCATTGATGTTACAACTCATAAGGTATGGGTTTACTTTATAAAGAATAAATATTACGTGTTTTAGGCGTTTATTTAGTGGAAGGTTTTGGACAAAAAAGAGAGTGAATTAAATTTGAAGTATCTCCAAATAGATAATGGTGGTGAATAAACATGACACAACTTTAGTAACTTTTGTTAGAGGAATAGAATTAGGCATGAAAAGACTATTTGAATAACTCTATAATAAAATATAATAGTTGAAATAATGAATCATACTTTAAAAGAGAAATACTAGAGTATTAGGATTCCCTTTGAAATTTCTAGGGGAATTTGGGTATAAGACATTAATATGACAATGTATTTTGTGAAAATAAGACCAACATTAGTTGTGGGAAAAGATCTACTAGAATAAATTTGGTTCGATAATAGAATAAAGGTGAACCATATCAAAGTATTTGGAAATATCACATATGTTTATATCGATTCTAAATTTATAGATAATTTATAAGTGAAATCAAAAGTGTTATTTTTCATCATATATAGAGATGAGAAATTTAGATATTTCCTATGGGATGATGAAAAGAAAAAAAATATTCAGAGCAGAGATGTTATATTCAACAAAGGAATTCTATATAAAGATCCAAACTTGTATGAGAAGGAAGTTGAGTTTATGTAAAATATTGAAGTTTAAGAATACTATATATATGTTATTATACGAATTCTACATTTGAAAAAATTAGGGGAAACATTAAAATTTGGTGCTTAGATAGTTAGTCTACCAAATAGAGGATATTCAGATAGAAACTTACTAGATGGGAAATGTTTATATGGGAAACTAATGGATATTGAGGTTACAACAGATGAACCTTAGGTTTTTTTGAGAAGATACAATCATATTAGAAAACCAATTTAGAGTTTTGGAGCTATTATGAACTTTCAACTCCCAATAGATAAAGGGGAACCAAAATTTCTAAAAGAAGAAACTTCTCTTAGTGACTCAAAAACTATGGGAGTTATCAAGGGAAAAGGAAAAAAATCCTTAAATATTAACAATACATGGGAGTTATATGAACTACTAGAAGGATAATGAACTTTGAAAAACAAATGGGTTTTCATTTGAAAGTGGAATATGATGGAAGTAAGAGGTACCATGAAAGACTGATGGTGAAGGGTTTTTAATAAAATGAAGGGATTTTTTTTCCAAAATTTCTCACCAGTGGTGAATCACACAACCATTTGAGTAGTTATCAACATTATTTCATTTGATGATCTACACTTGTAGTAGATGAATGTAAATGCAACTTTTCTTCATGGAAAATTTGAGGAAGAAATTTACAAGGTTCATCCCAAGGGTTATGAAGTTCATCAGAAGGAGTATCTTGTTTTTAATTTGAAACATAGTATTTATGGATTGATGATGGTAGAGAAAGGGGGTCCCCTCTGCCAGAATAGAGGCTGTGCACAGGGTGTTGCTGGTGACTGTAATCAGGAAGATCCAGACCTGAATGTTAATGCGATACCTAGGCACAAGGAATTGTTCACCCATTGTGTGTCTCACAAGAAGAATATTCTGGATCGTTTGAATCCTTCAGACTCACTGGGTATGAAGAAGAAATTTGCTAATGTTGTGAGAGATGCGTCGAGTTTCTTTGATTTTGGAGTTCCCTCACCTGGCCAAATCATAAAGAAAGGGAAAAAGACACATGTCTCTTCTAATCAGGATACCATTTAGGAAAGGCTGAAGATCTATAAATTTTCGATTATAACTCATGTTTTGACTCCGAGGGGTGAGTGAATGTGGCGCTTCGCTGATCTGACTGACAAAATTGCTGCTGTGTGGGGGGTTTGGTGATTGTAGAATGATATCAACGGGGAAAGGATATTTTCACATTGTGTTTCCTTCGAATGAGCACAAAATAAGGGAATGGAGTTTTGGTTCCATATCCTTGAAGCCAGGAACTCTAAGAATTCAAGAATGGGACCAAAATTTTGATCTATTTAGTGTCAAAAAACACACATACCCAGGTATGGATCCATATCTTTAAACTCAACTGGCTGTATTGGCACCCTATAATTCTATGGGATATTGCATACTCAGTTGGAAATCCCATCAGAATTGATAAGCAAACCAAAAATCCAAGGTATGATCCCTTTTCAAGAGTCCTTGTTGAAGTTGATATGGCCAGTTCTTTGGTGGAGGAGGTGGTCCTTACCACGAGGGATGACAGATTTAACTTAGACATTGTGTATGAAAGGAAGCCTAAGTTTTGTGATGGTTGTAGCATATTTGGACATCTCTCATCTGAGTGCAATCACTCCAAGGTCTATGCAAAATGCAACACGAAGGGTCATGTTGAGGTAGTATGAAAAAGAGGCCTAGACAATGCAAAGGGGAAGGATCATGATCTTTTTGTTGCACACTCTGGTGCAGGCCCCTACTCTCGAAATGCTGGACAAACTGGTGAGGAAATGAATCTGGATTCACCTGTACTAGATCCTGATTTGGTTGCTCTTGTTGACATTGTTGAGTTGGAGGTGGCTAATAAAGAGATTCTCCTTAAGCATGCACTTAATCTATTCATAATGGTTGACATGTAGGATATCTGCATTGGTTTATAGCATGAGGACCCAATAACCCAAATGCAGGACCATGATGCTTTGAATCTGAAGGGTGTGCCTGAGGACATCCCAGTTTCCTCTGGGATTTCTCAACCTCATCAACACATTATGGTCACTGAACAGGTTTATAAGGCCCCTTTTGATGATGGTAAAACTCTTGTTGATGCAGGAATCTCTTTTGTATATTCAGTTTCTGGTCTGGAACAGAATGAGAAGATCCGCAACTCAGGCCAGGGTTTACATGACTTAGACCAGGCCCTTGATGGACAATAGGAGAAATCCATAACTGACAAATGTGGCTTTGATGAAGTTGTTCTAGACTCGCAAGTACCTACTGTATCCTTGGCTGGACAGAAGCTGAAGACCTGCAAGTTAGGGCAGGACCTACATGGCTCAGGCCAGGCTCTTGGTGGACAGTAGGAATGTGGCTTTGTTGAGGTTATCCCAGACTCACAAGTGTATGGCACTGGTTCTATGCATGCATCTGCTTTTCCCACTGCATACTTGACTGGACAAGATCCTCAGAAAGAGGACTCCTTTACTCAGGAACAACCTGAAAAATCAGCAAAAAAGCGAGCCTCTGGAGCCGCAAATGTAGGCATTGCTCGCTCTACAAACAAATTCTCACCTCTAAGTGGGAAATCATGGGCGTATGATGATGATGATAGTGCTCCAACCAATGATATAATAGGTGAAATTAGTGGTAATTATGACCCTCCCCCTGCCTCTAGGAGAATTGATGAAGGTCTTGATGATAAGGACTCTAAGGGAAAGGCTAAAGGGAAGACCAAATCCGATAAACTAGAAAGTATAAGGAAAGGGGGGCCTCAGACCAGAGGCAAGTCAGCTCTCAATAAATGAATATTTTCTTCTGTAATTTTCATGGGCTTGGGAACCCTCCCACGGTCAAAGCCCTTAGGCACTTTATTCTGACCAACAAACCTCTAATGATTGGAATTTCTGAACCAAAAATGAATCTCTCAAGCTGGAAGGCTTTTAAATGGTATTCAATTGGATACTCACCAGTCTCATAACATGTGAATGATAATGGGGATGAGGATTTATGGGTCCTCAAACATGAAAGTGTCCACGTTCTTTCCTGCACTGGTTATCATCAGAGTGTCTTTGTTGATATGGTGTTTCAAGCTATTACGATATCTATTGTTTTTGTGTATGCCTATAACTCCTATATCAAAATAAGGGAGCTTTGGTAGGATATGACTTATATCGCTGAGAAAATTTCACATAGCTGGATAGTATTGGGTGATTTTAATACTGTGCTCCGACCAGAGGAGAAAACTGGTGATAGTTTCAACAGGTTGTCTGCTTCTAATTTCCTTTCTTGTCTTGAAAATTTTAGGCTGGTTGAAGTGTCCACTGTGGAGGGTGACTACACATGGAGAAGGTACACCATTAATGGGAGTCAATACAGTAAAATTGATAGATGATTGGCCTACATCGATGAAGGGAATGAGCCCCACTATTTCTGGACTCATCTTACCAAAGCTACACTCTGATCATAATCCCATCCTGATTGATATATGTGCTGGAAATCTGAGGTCTTCTTCTTTTCCTTTCAGATTTAACAACTCATGGATTGTTGTGCCTGGATGTTGCGAGGTGATCCTTGATGATTGGAAAGCTGAGTTTTCTGGCAGACCACTTTTTTTTCTTGCTAGCAAGCTCAAAAATGCTAAAAAATTGATTAGAGAGTGGAGCAGGTCATCTTTTTTCTAATCTGGAAAATGATATCAAGGATGCTGAACAATGGCTCCTTCAATGTCAGAATGATAACCAGCAGTAGGATGCTCCCTCTAGGGATGAAGTATGAGCCCTCTCTCATCTTGATGACTTGCTTAATCTGCAGGAAAGTCTGGCCAGAATCCAATATAATGTTCGATGGTTGCAAGAGGGAGATAGAAACTCCAAGTTTTTTCATTGCCTTCATAGGGAGAGACGTATATGAAAAGGTGTCACATCTTTAGAAATTAATGGAGTTGTCTTCAACTCTGAGTTTTAGATTTTAAATACAGTGGTTAGATATTTTGAAAGTTTATACTCAGGTGAAAATGAGGACCTTACGTACATAATGCATGACAATATTAATCCTACTGTTGATGAGTAGCAAAATCAGATGTTGGTTGAGGTCCCTCTTGAATGTAAGATCAAGGCTTCCCTTTTTTCTTTAAATATTGACAGCATGGCAGGCCCTGATGTCTTTACCAATAAGTTCTTCATGTTCAAATGGGACATTGTGTGTCAGGATGCCATTAGTTCTATTAAATAATTTTTAAATCATGCCTCAATGCCTCATGGTGTGAATGCGTGCTTCATTGCTTTGTTACCAAAGAAAGGCAATGCGCTGAATATTAAAGACTTTAGACCAGTCAACATTGAAAACACCATACCCAAGATTATTAGTAAAATTCTTGGCTCTAGATTGGGAATCATTATAAAGAATGTTATCACCCATAACCAGTTTGGTTTTGTTCCTGGTAGATGCATTCAAAATTGTCTATTCACTGCTTCTGAGTGTGTCAATATCATGAGAAGGAAAGTTCAGCATGGAAGATTTACACTCAATCTGGATATCTCAAAGGCCTTTGATACGATTAAATGGGACTTTATCTTTACAATGTTAAAGAGACACGGAATATCCGGATCTTTCACTAAGTTGGTTCATATAATTTTTACAAGTGATAGAATTTCCATCCTTATCAATGGGTCCCCAAGAGGTTATTTTCAATGCTCCAGGGGTGTCAGAAAAGGTGACCTATTATCTGGACTGATATTTTCCATGGAAGAAGATTAATTAAGTGTCTTCATGAATGATCTGGTACAAGCTGGTCTTTATCAGAAAATGAAAGCTGGAAGGATCCTTTTTTCACCGTCTCATCTACTCTATGCTGATGACATTATGCTGTTTGGAAAGGATGAAAAATATACTCTTTCTTGTGTCTAAAAGATCTTTGATCATTATGAGGAGGTCTCTGGGAAATCTAGAAGTCGGAGAAAGTCTTTTGTGGTTTTTGGAAATGGTATTACTCTTCACAAGCAAAACAAAATTTTCAGGAAGCTTGGAGTCAAAAAAGGGACTCTCCCTTTTAATTATCTGGGGGTGCCCCTTTTTTGGGGGAGGTTGAAAAGAAATTACCTTGAAAAAATTTCTTCAAAGATCATCTCCCAACTGGCCACCTGGAAAGGGAAAACCATGTATCAAGTGGGGAGGGTCTGCCTTGTTAATTCGGTGATCACTTCAATGTTTGTATATGTTTTCTCTATCTATAGATGACCTAGATATCTGCTCAAAGAGCTAAAAGTTTTGATCAGAAATTTTATATAGACTGGATCCATTCATGAGAGGAAACTCATCACCGTTTCTTGGAGGGATTGTATAAATCCCATTGACATGGGAGGCATGGGCATCAAGGATCCTATGATATTCAATGATGCCTTGGTTAGTAAATTCACATGGAACTTACTCACATCCAATTATATGTCTTTGGAATTCCTCTCCCATAGGTTTCTTGAGAAGTTGTAGAATGGCTGTTCCAGGCATGTTTTCTCTTCCATATGGCCAACACTTAGGCATTTCTATTTGGAGCTCACGTGCTGCTCGAATTGGATGGTGTGTAAGCAATCTACTCTCAATACTTGGTCTACACCTTGGCTGGGAAAACCCCTTAATGAACTGAATATGGTGCATCCTACCATGAAGAACCTTAATATTGTTGATGCAACATCATCTGTTGATTTTCAGAGATGACTACCTACAGACATCTACCTCAAACTTCAGGGCTATATTTACACTGATGCTGACACCCTTGTCTGGACTCCCAACACCAATGGGCGCTTATCTTCCAGGGAATGCTACAGGAACATGTGTGATATTGTTTCCTTTATGCCTACGTGGCTAAGGATGTTTCATGTATGTCACATTGACCTTTCCCGCTATCTGTTTCTTTGGAGGTTGTGGAAAAACAGGTTGCCGGTGCACAACCTGCTCCAAAAAACTGGGATCCAATTGGCATCTGCATGCAACATATGTCTCCGGGATGAGGAATCTATCTCTCATCTCTTCTTCTCTTGCTGCTTCTCTTGCAAGTTCTGGTCGCACCTACAAGCTGCCTTTGGTGTATAGATTGATCTTCATGGAATGTAGGCAATGATGGCATCTATCTAGCGTGCATAGCTTAGTGAACAGATTGGGGCGATATTCATCACAACTGTTGTAACATACCAAGTAAGTAATGAATAATATATATTTTTATCCATGTCTATTAATGATTAAGATAGTGTTTTAGAGGCTTAAAATGAAAATAAATACAATCTTATGCATGGAATAAACTAATATTCTTAAAAGATTGTTTTACTGCCTTTTGATGGCAAACCATTTTTGAATCTATATTTTGACAATTTTATAAACTATGTTTGTCAAAATAAACTTATCCTTTATGATTGGGACATCAAAATTTACCTTTTGTGAATTTTTGGAATTTTTCTGACAATGTTCATTTTTTAATGAATAGTGAAAAATACTATATTTTACATCAAAACTACTTTTTAATCTAATTTATTTATATGATTAGATTATGTTTTGAATTGGTTTTGAAGTGAAATTAGAATATATTTTTACCATTTTATCCAATGGTGGTCATTGGAATCGATTTCACTTTAAATTAGACTTAAACTGGTGTCAATCTTTTGATACTTATTGTTTTGTAAAAACACGCTATTTGCTCTGGCAGCGGGAATTAATTATTAAATTAATTAATGTGACTTATATGATTTGAATTTTGTAAAATAGACTTCATTTTTGAATTCGGAATATCAAATATAGCTTAGGGTGAATTTTTGGTAATTTTCTGAAAAACTTCAATTTTTGATGAATAGTGAAACCACTAAGTGGTAATCAAGCAAACTAATTTTTCAGCTAAATGAAAGTTTACCACTAATGTGTATTGAATTTTGAAAATCCGACATACATGGTTGTCATTAAGAAGTAAAATGTGGTTCAATGAGATTAAAATAATTTTTTGGTGAATAGTAACTTATTAAGTTCTTAATCGCGATTAGTGGTAATTAGGGTAGTTTAAGGTATAAATAATGCTTTAATAATATGAAATGACCTAGACACATGTTCCAACCTTATTGGTTGCGTCATGGCCGACCAAGACAAGCCATGGGTCAACTTGGGGACCCCATGGAGACACTTTGGTTTGGAAATGACATAAATAACTTTTTATTAAATGTTAAAGTAAAAATGACACAAACAAGAGATTTTTTACGAAAACAATTTTTACATGGGGTTATATAGATTATATTTTTGATTATAAATAGTCATTGGAAAGATAAAAAGATTTCCGACATCATAGTATTTTTTTTATAATTTTTAGACACTAAATATATTAAATTATTAATGACATAATAATGATGCAGCGATGACATCATTATTTGACGATTTAAATAAAATGGAAAGATAATGTAATATCTATGATCTACACATGTCCAAAACTTATTGGATGAGTGGATTTAGAACCCTTATCACCTTAACCACGAATTATATCAATGTGGGACCTTTTGAAACCGAAACACATTTTCAAATAAAGTAATATTTCTTTACTTTCCAAAAGTGCCCCTCCTCTCCTCTTATAAAAGGCCCCCACCTCTACCTCATTTCACACACTCCTAAAGCCTTTGTCTCGGCCAAACCCTGCCCATTTACTCTCTCCACATCCCTCTCCTCATCCTAGAGGATTCCCTTTGGGCAGAATCCTTTCAAAGGAAGCCTTTAGGCTCAAATCAAAAGGAGTTACACTTTTTAAGGTAATTCATCCTCTCAAGTTCATTTGTTTTATTTTGCTTCTCCAACCCCCTAAACTCTTTTTATTTACTTATTTTGTAACAAAAACAGTATCTTCAATATACTAGGATGTTGTTATAAGATATATTTGAGCTACACTCTCACACAACTACATCAAATGGTTAAAGAACATACGGTTTCCGTGGATGGCGAAATTCTGCCTCCCGAAACGATGATTGTTCAATACTCATTTAACACCTTCAAAGGTGGCCATTATGATGTAACTATTTTTATATATGATATATAATATGTTTATTTTTTCCTTAAGCTTCTGTTTTTTTTCATTTTTGGCATACCTTTATGGTTTCCATTATGGGTAAACACGATATCTTCATTTTAGGAAGTGCGGACTACCGCCCCCTGAAAGTGATTTGATTCGTTAATACCATATGTGGGATGTGTAAAGGATAAATTTAATGATATTATATATGTTATTATACTGGAATTATAATATACTCTTATATCATTATGATTCCATTCTATAAAATACGAAATAGAAATGAAAGTAGCGTTCATGCGTACGTACGGCTTACCGTCTCCATGAACGGTGCATTTCATTTCTTACCTCTAAATGATTATGTAATATTATAAATGCATGTATGTAATGGATATATATGACATATATGATATCTACATCATGAATACCATTCTGGATATAATGAACCTTTGACCAAATTAACAACATGTAAGTGTAAGAAGTCTATTTTTGACTTAAGAACCAAATACCGACAAAATGAACATTATTAACTTAACTGATTACATGATGTTCATAACATGGTATAAAAGGAATAATGAAATTGAAAAAGAATCATAAGCAAATAGAGATTAACTCAAGTTTATTATTCAGGAGATTAAAGAACGGTCGGGTCAAGTCAGATACGAGGTATGGGACTTCGTCTCAATCCCCTTTCATTGAGGCATATTTTGTTTTATACACAACTTTCTTTTATACGGTGTATAAACCCCTTTGAATTTTATGTTTATTCAAAAGGAATCTTTTTTATATGAAGCATTTACTAAATGACAAAAGGGAATGTTTTTTTCGTACGTATGCGGCGACAACGACTTCTCCGCCGTCGTGACCGTTATTTGAGTTTCGGCTTCCTCTACAAGCCATACCTTCTTTTTAAAAGAAAAATAAATACCATGTTTTACTTTTCTTTTATTTTAGTATTGAAAATGGTTTTCATAATGTTTTTATATCAATGTGTTGTATTGATATCTCGTGATTGAAATGTGGAAATTTTATGTTACCTTTATGCATGTTTTATGTGATATGATTATGTTATGGTTCTTGGGCATTATTATGAAGACGGGTGGTTCCGTGATAAACTAAGGGCGGGTGAGCCCATTATAGCTCTCCAATGCATTGGGTAACGCGAAGGAGTGAAACGTTAAGGTTTCTCCGAAGAGATTTTAGGGAATATACTGTGATGGGTATTCCAAACGTAACCAAGAGGGTTACTCCCTACGTAAGAATGTTATGAATGCCTCAAGTTACCTTTATGTCTTATGATTTCTATGATTTATTCATGATTTTATGAGGTATGTTAAAGTGCCTATGTTTTATGGGTAAAGTATGATTTCATTCTTATTTATATATGAACTCATGTTTCATTTCCATGTCTTTTTTTATAACCCATACTAAGTTTTTATGCTCATCCCAAGTTTTTGAAATGTTTTTCACAGGTCAAGGGAAAGGTACATGATAAGATGATAGAGTCAAGGATGTGTCAAGAAATAATCCATGTTTTATTTTAAATGTGTTTCCATTGATGGGAATGAAGAATACTATCTTTATGTAACCACTTTGTTTATATGTGGAATGTAATGCAAGTTTTATGATCTAATTCTCTAAAACTCTAAACACGAAAAGATCCTCAATGTGTAATCTTGTAATAAATCAAGATTAAGTAAGGTTTAAGGCTGGGGCCTTATAGTTGGTATCAGAGGTCGGTTTAGATAACTTTAGGAGTTAGAATTCTTTTAAATGATTATCCAAAAATATTTTTTTTTCCGAAATGATATAGCATTTAAAGATTACCATGTTGCTTCATCTAAGACATGTTTGTTCAGAATGGTTTTCCGTAGAGGAAACAGGGAAGCAGTGCTAGGAAGGCATACAGAAGGAAATAACCTTCCGAATCAGCATCCAGAAATGGTCGGAATTGGAACTGAACAGTTTGTTGCAGTAATGGCGCAGTTGACTCAAGCGATAAATGGCGGTGGTATCCATGCACGAGATCAGCCAGAAAACCACAGAGGAACATGTCAGTGGTGGAACATTTCATGAGGCAACATCCACCATCATTCAGAGGATCATCTGACCCTTTGCTAGCTGAAGGGTGGATTAAAGCACTGGAGAAGATTTTTGATGTCATGGGGTGTTCAGACAATCAAAAGGTTATTCTTGCTATTTACCGTTTGGAGGGTGAAGCAGATCAGTGGTGGTCTATGGTTAAAAATATCAGGGACGCCGATGAGATTGATGCTCTTGACTGGGATGAATTCAAAGGTATGTTTCTTGAGAAGTATTTTCCTAAGGCTGTTCGACTTAGGATGGAAAAGCAATTCTTGGAATTGAGGCAAGAGGAAGACTCAGTGGCTGCCTATGAAGAAAGGTTCACTTGATTGGCAAGGTATGCTCCAAATTTTATCCGGGACCTTGATAGTAAAATCAATCGTTTTTACTCAGGATTAAAGCCAAAATATCGAAGGGAATTAGCTTCTCGTGAGTTTAAAAGTTATGAAAAGCTTGTTCGGTGTGCTGAGAAGGTGGAAATAGAGTTTGCCGATGACCAAGTTTTCTATAACAACCAGAAGAAGAAGAGACCGAGGTGGCAGGAGAAAGGTAAGAATTCTTCAAAAAAGTCTGATGGTAAGAGAACTAAGTTTCCAGTTTGTGATAAATGTGGCAAAAGGCATGCTGGGGAATGTCTTCTGAATTCTGGGAAGTGCTACCGATGTGGTAAGATGGGACATAAGGCTCGTGATTGCACTGAAAAGGATCAAGGTGAAGGTAAGAATAAATTTGATTTACAGTTAGTGAAATGTTATAAGTGCAATGAGATGGGTCACTATGCAAACGAGTGTCCGACAAGGAGCTTGAGTGATGGGAAACAGTTAGACTACAAGCAGAAAGGGGTGGTGAAATCCTTTGCAACTACTTCAGCAGATGTCGGGCCATCAAATGAAGTTGTATCAGGTACTTTGTTTGTTTTTTTTCAGATTATGCCAGTGTGTTGTTTGATTCGGGGTCTACACATTCTTTCATCTCTGAAACCTTTTCTAGTAAAATGGGAATACCATCTCAAGAAATGACTCCTGAACTTTTGGTAAAAACACCTGGGGGGAATGTTGAGGCAAAAAGAATTTATAAGAATCTTCCTATCCTTATCTGTGGAAATAACCTACTTGCAAACCTTATTGTTCTACCTCTAGTAGAGTTTGATGTTATCCTGGGTATGGATTGGATCTCTATTTACCATGCTAAGATTGACTGTAGAGCTAAAGAAGTTTCTTTTCAGAAAGACTTTCAGTTTGTTTACAAGAATGAACCCTTACTTTTGATAACATATCAAGAGGCCGAGAAACTTGTAAAAGATGGAAATGAATGTTACCTTGCACACGTTGTTGAAAATAAAGGAACTGTTCAGATTAATGATGTGCCAGTGGTAAATGTGTATCCTGATGTTTTTCCTGATGAGTTGCCTGGAATAATACCAGATCGGGAAGTTGAGTTTACTGTTGACTTAGTTCCTAATGCTAAGCCAATTTCAAAACCCCCTTATCGAATGGCACAAATTGAACTTTTAGAGTTGAAGGAGAAATTGCAAGATTTATTAGAGAAAGGTTTCATTAGACCTAGCACATCACCACGGGGTGCTCCTATTTTATTTGTTAAAAAGAAAGATGGTTCTATGAGACTTTTCATTGATTATAGAGCCTTGAATAATATCACTATTAAGAACAAATATCCTTTGCCTCATATCGATGATTTGTTTGATCAGCCCCAGGGAGCTCAGTTTTTTTCAAAGATTGACTTGAGATCGGGGTACCATCAGCTGAAGGTAAAGGAGGAAGATATTCCGAAGACCGCGTTCCGTACGAGATATGGCCATTATGAATTTGTAGTAATGCCTTTTGGGCTAACCAATGCACCTGCTGTATTCATGGACTTAATGAATAGAATTTTCCATGAGTTCTTGGATAAGTTTGTGGTGGTTTTCATTGATGATATTTTGGTGTTTTCTAAAAGTAAAGAGGAGCATGAAAAACATTTAAGGGTTATTTTGAAAACCTTAAAAGAAAAGAAATTGTATGGGAAATTCAGCAAGTGTGAGTTTTGGTTGCAACAAATTTCTTTCCTTGGTCACATTGTTTCTAAAGATGGAATAACTATTGATCCTGCAAAAACAAAAGTTGTGGAAGAATGGCCAAGACCCACAAATGTAATCGAGATTCGTAGCTTCCTTGGTTTGGCGGGCTATTACCGAAGGTTTGTTAGAAATTTTTCACGGTTATCTAGTCCAATGACTAAGCTAACTCGGAAGGGTGTTAAGTTTATCTGGACAAAAGAATGTGATGATTGTTTTTAGGAATTGAAAAGAAGATTGGTGAATGCTCCAGTTTTGGCACTACCTTCCAGGAATGGTGAGTTTGTTATATACAGTGATGCTTCATTGAAAGGACTTGGTTGTGTCCTAATGCAGAATGATTAGTTAATTGCTTATGCTTCACGACAGTTGAAAACTCATGAGGTAAATTACCCTACACATGATTTGGAATTAGCTGCTGTTGTTTTTGCTTTAAAAATTTGGAGACATCATTTGTATGGAGTAAAGTGTGAAATATATACCGATCACAAAAGTTTAAAGTATATATTCACTCAGAAAGAGTTAAACATGAGACAAAGGAGATGGCTGGAATTAATCAAGGATTATGATTGTACAAT
Source organism: Viscum album (assembly GCA_963277665.1). Classification (NCBI taxonomy): domain Eukaryota; kingdom Viridiplantae; phylum Streptophyta; class Magnoliopsida; order Santalales; family Viscaceae; genus Viscum; species Viscum album. The sequence goes on from OY728131.1 coordinate 770,474,102, forward strand.
TCATTACCATCCGGGAAAAGCAAATAAAGTGGCTGATGCTTTGAGTCGAAAAATTAATGCTTCATTAACAATGTTGCGTTTGGAACGTGATCCTTTGGTTAACGATTTGATGAACTTTGGCATAGAAGTTGTTGGTGCAGGAAGTCCTTCTGTTTTGTTTCAGGTATCAGTGAGATCTTCTCTATCAGATAGAATCAAGAAAGCACAGAAGCAAGACAGTGAGTTGCAGAAAAAGGTAGAGCTGGTTCAGAAAGGTAAGTTGCCTGAATTAAACATTGATAGTGATTGTGTTTTGAGATTTGGGAAGATATTGTGTGTGCCTTGTGATTCACAGTTGAAGAGAGAGCTGTTATGTGAAGCTCATAGTTATCCGTTTTCAGTTCATCCGGGCAGTACTAAGATGTATAGAGATCTGCGGGAGTATTACTGGTGGGATGGAATGAAAAGAGATATTGCTGATTTTACTGTGAAGTGTTTGACATGTCAACAGGTTAAAGCAGAGCGGCAGTTACCTAAAGGGATGCTTCAGCCTTTACCAGTGCCAGAGTGGAAATGGGAGAATATATCCATGGACTTTGTTATTGGATTAACGAAGACATCTCGAGGTAATAATGCAATCTGGGTTATTGTTGATCGCTTGAACAAATCTGCTCATTTCCTTGCTATACGAGATACTTTCTCTCTTGATCAACTTTCCCGTTTGTATCTTAAAGAGATAGTAAGGTTACATGGAGTTCCTCTCTCCATTGTATCGGATCGTGATCCCAGGTTTACTTCTAACTTTTGGAAAGGCCTTCAAAAGTCGTTGGGTACTGAATTAAATTTTAGTACAGCTTTTCATCCTCAATCAGATGGGCAGTCAGAACGAACAATTCAGACATTGGAGGATATGCTACGAGCTTGTTCTATGGATTATCAAGGAAGTTGGGACCAACATCTTTCTTTGGTTGAGTTTTCATATAATAACAGTTTTCATTCCAGTATACAGATGGCACCATTTCAGGCATTATATGGGAAGCGGTGTCGAACTCCAGCTTTCTGGGATGAAGTGGGTGAAAGAAAGTTGATGAGACCAGAATTGGTAGAAGAGATGGCAGAAAAAGTTCAGCTGATTCAGAAACACATGAGAACAGCTCAGAGCAGGCAGAAGAGTTATGCGGATAACCGGAGGAAGGATCTATCTTTCGAGGTAGGTGATCATGTTTTTCTCAAGGTTTCTCCTTGGAAAAGCGTGATGAGATTTGGTAAGAAAGGAAAGTTGAGTCCAAGGTTTGTTGGACCATACGAAATTCTGGAGAGAGTTGGATCAGTTGCATACCGAGTGGCTTTACCTCCGAGTTTATCTCAGGTACACAATGTTTTTCACATTTCGATGTTGAGAAAGTATATGCCAGATCCATCTCATGTTTTGAGTCCAGAGGTAGTTCAGCTGGAAGAGAACCTATCTTATGAGGAACAACCGGTCCAGATTCTTGACCACAGGGAGCAAGTGTTACGGAATAAGGTGATTCACTAGGTAAAGGTTTTGTGGAAAAACCACATGATTGAAGAGGCAACATGGGAATCTGAAAATGCAATGAGGGATAAGTACCCCCATTTATTCGATAAGTAAATAAATTGCGGGGATGCAATTTTCTAAAGGGGGGAAGGATGTAACATCCCAATTAAGTAATTAATAATAGATATTTTTATCCATTTCTATTAATGATTAAGATAGTGTTTTAGAGGCTTAAAATGAAAATAAATACAATCTTATGCATGGAATAAACTAATATTCTTAAAAGATTGTTTTACTGCCTTTTGATGGCAAACCATTTTTGAATCTATATTTTGACAATTTTATAAACTATGTTTGTCAAAATAAACTTATCCTTTATGATTGGGACATCAAAATTTACCTTGTGTGAATTTTTGGTATTTTTCTGGCAATGTTCATTTTTTAATGAATAGTGAAAAATACTGCATTTTACATCAAAACTACTTTTTAATCTAATTTATTTATATGATTAGATTATGTTTTGAATTGGTTTTGAAGTGAAATTAGAATATATTTTTACCATTTTATCCAATGGTGGTCATTGGAATCGATTTCACTTTAAATTAGACTTAAACTGGTGTCAATCTTTTGATACTTATTGTTTTGTAAAAACACGCTATTTGCTCTGGCAGTGGGAATTAATTATTAAATTAATTAATGTGACTTATATTATTTGAATTTTGTAAAATAGACTTCATTTTTTAATTCGGAATATCAAATATAGCTTAGGGTGAATTTTTGGTAATTTTCTGAAAAACTTCAATTTTTGATGAATAGTGAAACCACTAAGTGGTAATCAAGCAAACTAATTTTTCAGCTAAATGAAAGTTTACCACTAATGTGTATTTAATTTTGAAAATCCGACATACATGGTTGTCATTAAGAAGTAAAATGTGGTTCAATGAGATTAAAATAATTTTTTGGTGAATAGTAACTTATTAAGTTCTTAATCGCGATTAGTGGTAATTAGGGTAGTTTAAGGTATAAATAATGATTTAATAATATGAAATGACCTATACACATGTCCCAACCTTATTGGTTGTGTCATGGACGACCAAGACAAGCCATGGGTCAACTTGGGGACCCCATGGAGACACTTTGGTTTGGAAATGACATAAATAACTTTTTATTAAATGTTAAAGTAAAAATGACACAAACAAGAGATGTTTTACGAAAACAATTTTTACATGGGGCTATAAAGATCAGATATTTGATTATAAATAGTCATTTCAAAGATAAAAAGATTTAATACATCATAGTATTTGTTTTATAATTTTTAGATATTAAATAAATTAAATTATTAATGACATAATAATGATGCAGCGATGACATCATTATTTGACGATTTAAATAAAATTGAAAGATAATGTAATATCTATGATCTACACATGTCCAAAACTTATTGTATGAGTGGATTTCTAACCCTTATAACCTTATCCACGAATTATATCAATGTGGGACCTTTTGAAACCGAAAAACATTTTCAAATAAAGTAATATTTCTCTACTTTCCAAAAGTGCCCTTCTCTCCTCTTATGAAAGGCCCCCACCTCTACCTCATTTCACACACTCCTCAAGCCTTTGTATCGGCCAACCCCTGCCCATTTACTCTCTCCACATCCCTCTACTCATCCTAGAGGATTAACTTTGGGAATAATCCTTTCAAAGGAAGCCTTTAGGCTCAAATCAAAAGGAGTTACACTTTTTAAGGTAATTCATTCTCTCATGTTCATTTGTTTTATTTTGCTTCTCCAACCCCCTAAACTCTTTTTATTTACTTCTTTTGTAACAACACCAGTATCTTCAATATACTAGGATGTTTTTATAAGATATATTTGAGCTACACTCTCACAAAACTACATCAAATGGTTAAAGAACATACGGTTTCCGTGGATGGCGAAATTCTGCCTCCCGAAACGATGATTGTTCAATACTCATTTAACACCTTCAAAGGTGGCCATTATGATGTAACTATTTTTATATATGATATATAATATGTTTATGTTTTCCTTAAGCTTATGTTTTTTTCATTTTTGGCATACCTTTATGGTTTCCATTATGGGTAAACACGATATCTTCATTTTAGGAAGTGCGGACTACCGCCCCCTGAAAGTGATTTGATTCGTTAATACCATATGTGGGATGTGTAAAGGATAAATTTAATGATATTATATATGTTATTATACTGGAATTATAATATACTCTTATATCATTATGATTCCATTCTATAAAATACGAAATAGAAATGAAAGTAGCGTTCATGCGTACGTACGGATTACCGTCTCCATGAACGGTGCATTTCATTTCTTACCTCTAAATGATTATGTAATATTATAAATGCATGTATGTACTAGATATATATGACATATATGATATCTACATCATGAATACCATTCTGGATATAATGAACCTTTGACCAAATTAACAACATGTAAGTGTAAGAAGTCTATTTTTGACTTAAGAACCAAATACCGACAAAATGAACATTATTAACTTAACTGATTACATGATGTTCATAACATGGTATAAAAGGAATAATGAACTTGAAAAATATTCATAAGCAAGTAGAGATTAACTCAAGTTTATTATTCAGGAGATTAAAGAACGGTCGGGTCAAGTCGGATACGAGGTATGGGACTTCGTCTCAATCCCCTTTCATTGAGGAATATTTTGTTTTATACACAACTTTCTTTTATATGGTGTATAAACCCCTTTGACTTTTACGTTTATTCAAAAGGAATCTTTTTTATACGAAGCGTTTACTAAACGACAAAAGGGAATGTTTTTGTCGTACGTATGCGGCGACAACGACTTCTCCGCCGTCGTGACCGTTATTTGAGTTTCAGCTTCCTCTACAAGCCATACCTTCTTTTTAAAAGAAAAATAAATACCATGCTTTACTTTTCTTTTATTTTAGTATTGAAAATGGTTTTCATAATGTTTTTATATCAATGTGTTGTATTGATATCTCGTGATTGAAATGTGGAAATTTTATGTTACCTTTATGCATATTTTATGTGATATGATTATGTTATGGTTCTTGGGAATTATTATGAAGACGGTTGGTTCCGTGATAAACTAAGGGCGGGTGAGCCCGTTATAGCTCTCCAATGCATTGGGTAACGTGAAGGAGTGAAACGTTAAGGTTTCTCCGAAGAGATTTTAGGGAATATACTGTGATGGGTATTCCAAACGTAACCATGAGGGTTACTCCCTACGTAAGAATGTTATGAATGCCTCAAGTTACCTTTATGTCTTATGATTTCTATGATTTATTCATGATTTTATGAGGTATGTTAAAGTGCCTATGTTTTATGGGTAAAGTATGATTTCATTCTTATTTATATATGAACTCATGTTTCATTTCCATGTCTTTTTTTATAACCCATACTGAGTTTTTATGCTCATCCCAAGTTTTTGAAATGTTTTTCACAGGTCAAGGGAAAGGTACATGATAAGATGATAGAGTCAAGGATGTGTCAAGAAATAATCCATGTTTTATTTTAAATGTGTTTCCATTGATGGGAATGAAGAATACTATCTTTATGTAACCACTTTGTTTATATGTGGAATGTAATGCAAGTTTTATGATCTAATTCTCTAAAACTCTAAACATGAAAAGATCCTCAATGTGTAATCTTGTAATAACTCAAGATTAAGTAAGGTTTAAGGCTGGGGCCTTATAGCTATTGCTGCTGTCTTCAAAGTGATATGACAATCCAAGAATGACACCATTTTTGAGGGACATCGGCCATCATTGCAGACTGGATTGTATACAGTTTATCAGGATGTTATGACTGCCTCCAAATTGCATACTGGCACTATGGATAATGACATTTCTTACTTGGTTATTCTGAGAGATTTTGGTGTTACTGGAAGAATAAAAAACCTCTTGTTCTTAAATCCATTAGATGGATTCCACCTATTCCAGGATGGTTGAAAGTGAATGTTGATGGGGTGGCTTCCGGTGCACCAGGGCCTTTGGGATGTGGTGGCGTATTCCGCACTCATCGGGGCTTCGTTAAAGGCTGGTTCCACCACTATATTAGCAATGGAATGGCGATCTAAGCAGATCTATGGGCTATGATCAAAGAAATAAGGTATGCCACTCATTTTGGATGGAGGCATCTTTGGGTGGAATCCGACTCCACCACCACGGTTCACATCCTAAAGACTCAGTCCTGATCGGTACCATGCTAAATGCTTCCTTCCTGGATTGAAGTTATGCAGATGGTTGAGCACATACATCTTGATGTCACCCATGTCTATAGGGAGGCCAACCAGGTAGCAGATGTGCTTTCAAAGAGGGAAATTGTGGAGGGATTGTCCAGATGGTCTTTTATTTCCCCTGAATTTTGTTCTCAAATTTTCAATTTAGACATGTGTGGGGTTTCATACTCTCGGATTTTTAAACCCCCTTGTACCACCACTTTCTCTTTTTTTTAATTATAATTTTTTAGGAATGGGATTTCCTGGTTCCTAAACCTGTTTGAGTTAGTATTTATGGATTGAAGCAAGATCTATGATAATAGAATCATAAGTTCAAAACTTTCATGACCAAGGAAAGTTTCAGTCAATGCAATTCTGATCATTGTTGTTACCAAAAGCAGTGGGATGATGGAACATATATCATATTATTTTTGTATATGGATGATATGTTGATTTCTAGTCTAGAGTTGCAAAAGATTAAGGAACTTAATAGGAAGTCATCCATAAGGTCTAATATGAATATCCTCAGACAAGATAATAATATCTTGGGTATGAGAATAAATAGTGATAGAAAAACAAACACTTTGGTTTTATCCCAAAAGGGATACATCAAGAAGGACCTAGAAAGATTTAGAATGACTAGTTTGAAACCTGTATCAACCCCCTCACTGGACACTTCAAAATTTCTAGATCACTATCACCATCAACATAAGGATAAGTTCATGACATGGAGAAGGTTCCTTTTTTCTAATTATTGGAAGTTTTATGATTGAAATGGTTTTCACCCGACCATAAATTTCTTTTGTAGTGGGATTTGTTAGTCATTTCAAGTCAAATGCCAAATAAAAAAACTGGGAAGTTGTGAAGTGGATCATTTGATACTTGAAAGGATCAGAATATGCAACTTTATGTTTCAAAGATGATGATAAGTTAAAGGGATTTGTTGATATAGATTTTTTATAGACACAGATTCATGAAAAAGTACAATAGGTTTTGTGTTTACATTTGGTGGAATAATAGTCAGTTGAATGTCTTGGTTGTTTCCATTTTTTACTTTATCTATAACTGAAACAGAGTATGATGCCACTAATAAATCAATGAAATAGATGACATGGTTGATATACTTATTAAAGTAACTTGGAAAGGGATAAAAAAAGGGAAGTTATTCTATGATAGTATGAGGGCCATATATATTTAATGAAATCCAGTGTCTCATGAAATAATTAAGCACATTTACCTGAAATATCACTTTATATGAATTCTACTAAAATATCATGTGTTGTAGCTACATAAAATTTACTGATATGTTTACAAAGGTGATAGTCCAATAAATTATAAGGCAACATTGTGGCTTAGTTGGACTCAACTAATAAGATGAAGAAGAGAACACTGAATGCCTAAGAAAGAGGATGAAATCTGGTGGATGGTTAAAGAAGGATGAAATCATACAGAAATTTTCATGTGGGAGATTGTTGGATTTTCTGAAAATTATTCAGGTTCACCGAACAAAGTTTTTTAATGGAGATCATCAAAAAAAGATAATCAGACAAATATCATCAGATATAGATCACCAAATGATTGTTTCCTACTAAATAGTTTTGGAGAACTCAAAAAAAAAGGTTTTACCAGACTAACTTACATGGGAAAGATTCCATCAGACATATTCCATTGAATAGATTCCATCATACGAAGTCCATAGTATAGAGTTACCACAGGTGGTGTTCACTGAGGTGGTATCTCAATGCATTGGTTGCAAGAATAATCATCAACTGCTGGAAGTTTCATCAGATGGTTCAACTATGTATCATAGATTTCCAAGGTTAATGGGAGTTTAATCTTGAATCATGGAGGTTGGTGAAACCTGTTCATTGGATGAAGACCTCTATCTATAGTGGTGGTAGACCAACTATGGATGTATGCTGAATAGTTTTATGTTTTGACTTCATTTTATAAGACTTTGTAAATGGATAGAAACTAAGTGATGTTTTTTGTATTTTTTTATCTCTTATAATTAAAATATTTGCAGTGTTCTACCATTGATTTTTAAATTTTTCCGAACCATGTAATCTTGTTTGTTTATTTATCTTTTTTGTTGTGTGTGTGTGTTTATTGAGTTTTTTTGGACATTAGGTGGGTGTTCATCCTTATTATAATGCACAAACTTAGGAGGAGGTAGTTATCAGAAAAAATATGTCTGGTGGTGTTGTGGATATTTCTTTTGTGTATTCCCAGATGATTAGAAAAACATAGCCTTCCAGTGTATTAAGTGCTAACTATGTCCATTTGGAGTAATGGATAGAGTTCTCCCCACCACTGTTTTTCCATCATGATACTCAAATTCATTTAATATAGAAATCATATTATGAGTACCATATTTCAAATTTCTGTTAATATTTTCCAAGGGATGGTCTCTAGGTTTTTTCAAATCTTTATATAAATTACTAGAATGAGATTCAACTTCGATAGGAATTTTAAGAGAAGGTGGATCATTCAAATTCATTTGTTCAATGTTATCCACAACATATTTGATTTGGGATGAAGGATTAGAAATATTTTCATTTAATTTGATATGAGATTATTCTTCAATGGTTTTGGTTCTTTTATTGAAGACCTGGTAGGATTTACTTGAGTTCGAGTACCTAATAAATATTCCTTCATCGGATTTTGGATAATATTTATTTGGGTTGTCATCAGTGTTAAGAATATTATATTTACATCCAAAAACATTAAAAAATACAACTTCTTATAATTTTATTTTTCCAAATTTTATAAGGGTTCTTTTTTAGGAAGGGTCTGACGAGAGCTGAGTTTATGATATAACTAGAGGCACTAACCATATCAGCCTAAAATTATTGAGGGTTATTGAAATCATTCAAGAGGGATATTAAGTTTTCATGAAGAGTTCAATTTCATATTTTGATAACCCCATTTTTAAGGTATTCTATGATTATTAAATGTACAATAATAACCTTTTAAATCAAAAAGTTCATCAAAATATTTATTATCAAACTCCCCACCATGATCACTTAAAATAGAAATGATTTTGTTCCCTTTTTCACTTTCATCATTCATGGTGAATCTTATTAATACTTTAAGAGACTCATTTTTGTGTGCCAAGTTAAATACCCAAGTGAATCTTTTATAATCATTGATAGTCATAAAGGAATGTGATTTTCCTCGATTACTTTCGACTTGAGTTGGTCCAAAAAGATCAAAGTGAACAAGCTTAAGGTATTTAGAGGTCAAGAATTATTATTTAGGTGTAAAATATTTTTTATACTTACTAAGTTAGAAAGTTTTATGAAAAAAATTATCCTTGAAATTCAATTTTGGTGAATCCCATACCAATTGATGTTAGTTGTGCTTAGTGAGTGTGTGTGTGCTATAGTGACCAAGGCATCCATTCCAAGTACAAGACTCACTATCATATACACATAAAAATTTAACATTTTGAGAATAAATATATTTTAAATCTACAATATAAACATTTTAAAAATGAAAAGTGGAAAATGTGATTTTTTACTTTGAGATCAAAAACATTACAAGAATCGTTTTTGAAAGTGATTTAAAAACCATTATCACACAATTGGGTGATTCTTAGAATTTTTTTAAACCATAAATGAAAAAGTATCTTTTATAATAATTGAATTTAAAAAACCAATTGTACCTTACTTCTTTAATTGTCACTAAAGACAATGTATTATCCATCTAGTTTTTCATGATGATTAAATTTGGAGAAGTCAACACACATTTTTCAAGAGAATCCAATATCCATATACCAAATTTATTTTTGGGATTTACTCTTTAGAAACATTTACTATAAAATTAAGTAATTATTCTATTTATTACCTTGGTTTTGGGTCCACATATGTTAGCTAAGAGGGATTTTGGTACCCAAATTTGGTTTGAAAATGATTTTTGAGAAGATATATAGTATGAAATATGGATAACTTTTGATATATCATATCATGCATTTTTTCAATTACATTTATAAATTTTATTCCCATATTTGAAACAATAATTTAATTTTTTTTTGAGAAACTCCTTTTACAAATATTATCTTTTTGGAAGAAATTTCATTTTTCAAAAAACCAATTCCAAAATTATTTTTTCTATTTAATTGTAAACCCAATATTTTATTTAGACTTTTTTTCCTTGGGTTAATTTTAAGAGATATTTTTTAGATCATTGATAGTCAATTATAACTCATACCCATATGGTTGATCATTCAGTTTTGTAAATAATTTATCTTTCTTGATTTCGACTTTATCCTTTTCTTTTGTTTCTTGATTATAATTCATTTTAAGATCTTTATATATTGAATTTAGTTAAAAAAAACCTTATTTATATTGATCAGAAACATATTTTAGATCTTAACAACTTAGGTTATTAAAAGAATAGGTGAATGAAAATTAATTTGAGGAGGAGGAGGAAGAGGAGTTTGAGTTTACTTTATCAATGACCTCAACTTAATCCATGAGACACTTGAAAATTTCACCCCTTGATTCTCTTGAGGAGATGGAATAATCTCTTGAACTCTAGGTTAAAACATTGAAGGTTTTTTTTTAATACTTTTATTTTTTTATTTTTGGTCAAGGGGAATTACAACCTTATGTGTCCCTTCATTTTGTATTTGAAGTAAGTTACTTATTTTTCAATTTGATCATCCTCCTTTTTTGACATGTTGGTATGCCTTTTTTCTTTTGAAGATTCTATTCATATTCTTAGATAGATTATCCATTTAATCACCATAATAAGAGTTATAATTAATTACTTTAAAAGATATCATCCTTTTTCCCTTGACTTATATGTATTCCTTCTATACTTGTCGCTTCATTGTGATCTCATAAGTCATGAGAGATTTGATGATCTCCTCAATTAGAATGTTCTTTATGCATTTCCATTCTTTTCTTTACATCACTTTAGGTTCCCAATTTCTTGGTAAAACCCAAATGATTTTCTTTATTAATGCTTCTATAGTAAGATCATCACCAAGAGACTTTATACCACCACATATTTAAGAAAATAAATTAAAAATATCAGTAATATAATCATTTGGATCCATAATAAATCTTTCAAAATATTTCCTATACATATATAGCATAGTATCTTAAACTCTATTTTTTCATTCATGAATAACTTATAATATTTCTTAGCTTTACTAAGTAATTTTTCATGTATATATATGATTAAAATCATTTTTTTTCTAATCCAAAATACAATGAATTCATAACTATACCATCTAACTCAAAATAATTAATACCAGGTGTCTATTTTTATTCTTTTTCATTAGTCAGAATATAACTATGAATAATCTTTTTATATATGCTAACTAATATATCTAAGAAAGTTTGACATATTATTATTCCAATAAACATAATTAGAACCTTAAAAATAAGGTGAACGACCCATAAATTGACCTTTAGGAGCACTATGGGTGTTTGAAAAAACATGCCATTTAAAAAGATAAAACTTTGAAATTGGTTAATGTAACATCCTGGGTTTTTGGAGTGGGTCAAAATCCTCAACCAATTTGAATTTTTAGAGTTTGGTGAGAATTAAAAATACTTTCTTGATATTTAGAACATAATTCCAAGAGATTTTTTGTCACAAGGCATTCTATTTAAATGGGTTTAGATGATCAAAAAGTGACTCGGGGTTTCGAGTGGGTTTCAAGTGTGTTGGAGGTTGAAAACCCAACTTTTCCAAATGAGTATACTAGGGTGAACAGTTTGGAAAAATTATACAGCCTCCCAGGAGAAACTGTGTGGCCCTTCAGTATCATTGGATACAGTTTTCAAAATCATATAGGAGGGGGCACACGACCATACAGGGAACTCTGTAGTTTTTCGTAGAGGCTCAAAAATAGTTGGCGTATAGTTTGAAAAATAGTGCGAGCTAATCATCTGTGGTGTGGTACCTAGATAGTGGGTGCCAAAAAATTGTAACACAATCAGCTAAACCATGTGTCCAAATTGTGTGGTCCATTAAAAGTGCGAAATATCTAAAATTACCCTACATACTTTATTAGTTTTTTCATCCTCCTTTCTCCTTTCCATCATTTGTATAGGGGAGATCCTCCATTTTTTATAACCATTAGGATTTGATCCAATATCATCATACAAACTCCATTTTGATCACTTTCAGGTGTTTTGGAACTGCCTTAATAAGGTCTTTAATCCTCTTAATCCTATTTCTCTTTGCTCTCGCAATACGATGTGCTAAATCCATGCGATCTGTTTTAACCTATTTTTAGGGAGTTCATCTAAAATGATGATTTAATTTTAACCAGATCAATTTATAGGTCAATACCTAATGATAAATCATATACTAATATGAGTTAGGTGGTTCCTATATTTCTATTTTATTTTACTCATGTTTTTGGGGTGATTTCTTGAGTACGTCATCGGGTTGTCCGAGAGAGAACCTATAAATTAAATGCTTGAATTTAATTAATTAATTGGACCCATGAGATTCCTATGGGGTTGATACTCCATGTATAAAAAATGATATGATCCTAGTGAGAGGCTTCAGACCTTGGGAATATTAGGCCATGGTGTTTATTTATTTGAATTGATTTATTTATATTGCTTATGATGGTTCCATGGGAACGTGATGGGTGCTACCTGAGGATTGAGATGGAAATGACCATCTAGATGAGGAAAAACAGTTTTTAGGTCAGGTGAGGCCTAGATTCTATGTGTGATGTTGATCACAGGTTGGGTGACGTGGTCATCAGGATGAGGTAATGATGTTGTGAGGTTACGGGCATGGCCCGGGTGATATTGGATGGTGTTGACCATCAGATTGAGCGACTTAGTAATAGGGAATGAGGTGCTGAAAGGATATGAATTAGGTACTTTTTTGGTGATTGTCACTAACCGTGATTTACTAATGCATCGTTGGAGTCATGTTCACAAAGATATGAATTAGATGATGTGGTGGTGTTGGCCACTCATGTGATTAGAGGCCTTCATTAGATGCGGCTTATGATGGTGTTGGCCATCATTATGGTTGGAGGTGCTTGTTGTAGAAATCCACATGGATGTTGAGGATCCATTAGTTAACAATGTTGAGACCATTAGTTGGGGGATGACTCTCACCATATATTGAGGTTGTTGGGCCGAGATTACGTGGGAGGAAAAATATAACTATTACTTGGGATAACGGTTATTATAACAACAATGTTTATTATTTTGAGGAAAGACATCGTTGTGCCTCGAACATCAAGCTTTTAGCTAATAGAGATTTTAGGAGATGAGATATGAGGGACCAGGTACTTGTTTAGGAGTGCCTTAAGGATGTCAGTTATTGTTTGTATATGAGGTTTCGGTTGGCACAAGGTTCCAGGTGATTCTATTAGATATGGGACCCAAGGGTTCACCTGGATTGTTTTTCATAAGGGGAATCCTTGGGATTTATGCTAAGGATCCTCTCCACTACATTTATACTGGTGATGGACAAAGTTGGTAACTACTTCCTTTTATATTTTGAGCACAAGGTAAGTAATTTATTTATATAATATTCATGTTCCATTTTATTTATTATGTACACACCTACTTTATCACAAATATAAGATAAGAACATGTTGGTGTTGGCCTATTGAGATTATTCTCACACCCTACATGGGATCTTCAGGATGCATATAGAATTTATTATCCTATAAAAAGGTAATGGTATGGGATCAGGAGATAGACCTTAGTGATTACGTAATACGATTTAGCATGGTATGGATATAAGGGGACATTAGATGTTCCAGCATCAACTAGAGTTAATTTTCAGTCTTCCTTTTTTGTATCAACATGCTTAAATATGTATATAATGAGGCCAAGCACGAGTGAAACTTTCTAATTATTGTCTTATATGACCTATATTGTATTCATGTTCTATAAATGTTATGATTTGGTATTTTATTTATATCTTGTTGCTATCTATTTATGATTCTACTATTGTATGATATTGCTTTCGTTACGGTGGGTACTGGTCCTATCTTGTATGGAATTTATCTTCCATTTATATATTTTTATATAGACCATTATTATCATCATCACCATATGTTTTAGTCTCCCTAATATCATCTCTTTACTCCTTGAATAATAATCATCATCCTTTGGCATATGGGGAGGCACACCTAAGGTCCAGTGACCCTCCTGCCCAAAGCATTGTTCGGGTGGAAAACCGGATCGGGGTGCTAAAAGTGGTATCAGAGGTGTTTCTTTTACCTATTTTGGGTCTTAATATTTTGGATATGGTAGATATAATATTAGGATTTTTTTCAGAACTAGGTTTAGAGCTAATGTTTGGGTTCCTGTAGCCCCATGCACGGGGGACCGACCATATTTCCCAGGGTGGGAATTGTTGTTTTGATTTTCTCTTTTTACAGTTCATATAATTTCCACCTTGAGTAGAACACTTGGGTGTCATTTTTATTTTTTTATGGTATGTGACCCTTGGACTGGTATGGAAAGAGAGGAAATATTTGACCCTTGTCCTAGTGTAGAAAGGGAGGATTTTTGGACCCTTGGCCTGATATAGAAAGGGAGGTTTTATTATACTTTCTTGGTAGGAACATAAGATGTTATATATATTAATGTTTTGTTATAAATTTATTTTTATTTTCAGTGGGAACCTAGATTTTTCTAAAATGGGTTGGGTTGTTCAAAGTGTCAACAAATGAAGCTAAGAAGTTTTTTTCTCACCTATCCTCTCTTTGGTGGAATTTTATTCGATCAGCCTAAGAATGAGGTTTCAATGAAATTTGTATGTGATATGTGATATATATATATGTATGGGTCTCACTCAGATAGGAGTGGGAAGAGATGATAATAGGGGGTATACTATTTGAAATTTCAACAAAAAAGGTAAATAGTTTTTTTTGATTAGCCTCTATAGTGGCATCTTACTAAGCTACCTCATATTGATATGTGATGCATGAATCTGATGTGGGTAGGGTGAGGGGAAATGAGGCTATATTTAAATGTGATACTTGGATATGATAAGGGTGAGTAAGGGGATATGAGGCCAGATTTAATGCGACATGGTTGTGATGGCGGAGAGTAAGGGTATTGAGACTGCAATGCCTATTACCACTTTCCCTATCTACATACTATATATATATATATATATGTTGTTATGGATGTATAACCATGTAATTGGTATTCAATGGGATTCCAAATAGATGGTTTCTAGTGGTGTGTTAAGAGGGTGGTGATGGGGTTCCACTTGAGCGTGCACTGGTTGAGACCCCTGAGGGTCAGGACGAGGCCCCAGAGGGTTAGGAAGATCATGATCTGGAGGTACATACACTAGTGAAGGTGGTCCAAATGTTATATTTGACAGATTTTAGGCTGTGGATGGATGATCAGCTTAGGGGGATCCTGGTGCATGTTATCTAGGGGATTGATTGAGGAGCTCAGGGAATGAAGCCTTCTATGGCATATCTGACTCGATAATTCTAGTCACAACAACCACCACTATTCTAGGGTGAGGGTGAACCACATGTGGTAGAGAACTAGATAGATTCAATTCATACCATCTTCAATCATATTGAGACACCCCCAG
Organism: Viscum album; assembly: GCA_963277665.1. Taxonomy (NCBI): domain Eukaryota; kingdom Viridiplantae; phylum Streptophyta; class Magnoliopsida; order Santalales; family Viscaceae; genus Viscum; species Viscum album. The sequence goes on from OY728131.1 coordinate 770,489,408, forward strand.
GGTGGAGGGTGAATTTGGCGACGTACATGGTTAGAGGACCGAAAAATAGTTTGTGGGATGTACAGGTTCAGGAGGGAATCTATGAGGGATTGGCTTGAAAGGACTTCAAGTATAGGTTCTTCAAGAACTTCTTCTCGAAGATGATAAGGGTGGAGAGAGCTCAGGAGTTCTTGATCCTACAATAGGGATATATTTCCATCATAAACTATGTGATGGCATTAAAAAACTTGTCTCGTTTCACACTTGATATGGTGGGGGAGGAAACCTAAAGGGTGAGGCATTTCGAGGATGGTTTATAGAACACCATCGGGGTTAAGGTAAACATATTTAGGTTAGCCTCATTATCAGAGGCTGTGAATAAGGCATGGATAGACAAGGGAAACTTGACAGACCAATCATACTCGATCTAGGTGATGATATTAGGTGATTATAGTGATGATGCTTCATATAGTTGGAAGAAAGGCTGTGAAGAGTCTCAGTAGGGTGTTCATGCCAGAGAATCAGGCAGACCACCAAGGAGTTGGCATCGATGGTGTGCTTATAGTGTGGGAATATGAGACATGTGTGGACAAAGTGTGATCAGGAACCAAAGGAGTTCCAAGTAAGAGTCTAGGTTAAGAATCTCAATAGGTTATGCAGGAAGTCTTCTTGAATGATTGGTATCTAGGGACCAGGGTAGGCTCAGACATTTGAGGTCAGATCGAAATTGGTACCAGGAGCTAGTAGCTGAGATTCAGGTACATATAGAGGTCATGGAAGAGATAGTGGGACCCAATAGTGGGGTCAGTGGCCAATAGCTGGTACATCTCCATAGGGAGGTCAAGATTTTGGAATTTAGGATTTAGGCCAGGCCCATGCTTTTGAGCTTCTAGGGTCGAAGCAGGATGGTGATTTGACGATATTCAGTGTTACTCCATGGGCATGAATAGTTTTTACTTTTTATTATGTAATGGTCCTTTTACAGGCATGCTCGATTTTGGGTGCACGAGGTGCATGAGATGTATTTTGGACTAACTAGATGTTAGTTATTAGGTTGGAATCAGATCAAATGCATTATATATATATGAGGTGCATGGTAATGAGATTATCTATGGGCATCAATGTGATATGGTTTTCTTGAGGTGTGTTGGAATCTGGTCATCAGTGCGATGCAGGGTCTATTTAAGGTGTGAGATACCGGGACTTCTTATGGGCATATGATGATATGAGGGACCTCATAGGCGCCTTGTGTGACATGGGAATGAGGAAAGAATCAGATGAGATGTGGTACTTTATGGGTGTCAACTGTGACATGATCTTGAAGTGATTAGATGATGAGGTGCATGAGTGACTATGCATCATAGGAGGACTTTGAGTCCAATGATGGCCTATAGACCATCAGTTTTTTTTTGAGTTTTGGGTCGGGATGCAACTGGGTAGGTAACTCCTAAGGTGGGGAGATCATTGAGAGAGTTGAAATGTGTCTATATGAATGGGTTAGACCAGGTTATATCTAAAGGTATGGGCATGTTTGGTACCATCTTCAATTAATTTATTTTTTAGGTCAGGGATAATATATGTTAAGGTGGGGAGATTATAACATCTTGGGTTTTTGGATCGGGTCAAAATCCTCAACCTGTTTTTATTTTTTGAGTTTGGTGAGCGTGAAAAAAATTTCCTTGATCTTCGCAACTTTATTACGAGAGTTTTCCTAACCCAATTAATTTTCTTTAAATAGGTTTATATGATAAACAAGTGCCTCTAGGGATTATATTTGAGGTGGAAACCAAGGGTTCACCTGGATTTTTTTTCACTAGGGGATGCCTTGGGATTTATTCTAAGGATCCTCTCCACTACAGTTAAACCAGCGATGGCCGAAATAGGTAACTACTTTCTTATGGATACTGATGATAAGAGAATCATATTATTTATATGATATTCATGTGCAATTTTATTTATTTTTTTGACACCTTCTTTATCATTGATTTAAGATAGGCACATGTTGGTGGTTGCCTACTAAGATTATTCTCACACCCTATACGGGCCCTTTGAGATGCATGTAGACTTTATGATCTTGAGACCAAGTAATGGTTTGGGATCATGATACAAACCTTAGTGATCAAATCATAATGTTTAGAATGGGATGGATAACAGTGAACCTCATATGTTCCTATATCAGTTGAAGTTAAATTTTTGTCTTCATTTTTGTATCATCATGCTTAGATATGTATATACTAAGGCCATCCATGAGAAAACCATTATTCTTATTGTCTTGTATGAAATGTCTTGTATGCATGTTCTATAAATGGTATTCTTGGATCTTTTATTTATATACTACTGTTGTATGATTATGCTTTTGCTATTACGTGATATTAATTACGTTATGGTGGGTTACTAGTCCTACCATTTATATTCTTTATCTTCTATTTCTATATTTATATATATACAATTATTATTATCATCAACAAAGGGTATAATATCCACACTATAACCTATTTACACCCTCGCTACTAGTTAGTAGCCTTTAGCATATGAGGATGTGTGCCTAAGGTCTAGTGTCCCTTCGGCCTGAAGCAATGTTCGGGTGGAATATCAGGTTGGGGTGCTCAATTAATATTTGTAAAACAAAGATGAATTTTTAAAATAATGATATTTTAATAAAAACACAAATAACTACTTTGATACCAAATGTTTGTCAAAGATAAAATGATAGGGGTGAAATTCCTTTAACAACAATTTTAAAATGATGCTATAAAATAAAAGTGATTATAATGAAATAATTCTCTTTAAGAATAAAATAATCAATATAAATTGATCAAAATGGAAATTTAAACTATTTGTGAGGTCAAAAATTACTTATGAAAATTAAAATGGCACACTTTGATAAAGGATTTCGACAATAGTATATGAATGAACCCCTACATATCCTCTTATAAATAAGTCTTGAGAGAGTTATATTTATACCTTGGTTTTAATGGAAATAATGAACCAAAATTTTATTGGAAAGAGTCCCTTGGTTTTAATGTAAATCAAGAACCAAAAGAATACCCTTGGTTGTAATGGAAACCAAGAACCAAGAACCTCCAATTTATTAGTGGTGAGAACCTAAATAAAAATATAAATAAGATAAAGGTTCTTTTACTAACCCTTTACAAAACACTAAAATATATATATAGAATATTTATAAGAATATTAAAGATGAATATAGAGATATGAAAGTTAGAAGAATATACTTTAAGAAATTAATAAGGGAGAAAATAGCTCAAAGAGAAAAGGAAAAAGAAAAAGGATTGAAGAAGTTGAATCATATTTTCCTATATAGAATTGGAAGTATTCTTAAATATCTCTTGAAAATGGACATCATGGATCAATCAAGAATAATTTTGTGATAATTAGTTTTCGTAAATGTTCATAGTTCGGATATAACCCTCCCTTAGTTCATATTTATAGCCTTCCTAATAGATGAAGGTGACATGGATTGAGTCAATACTTTAATTAATCAAATAAATACATTTAGACCAAGAGTTAAATACACATTGAATGTTCTAAATTGAATTCCCTTATAACATGGTAGTGATCATGGTGATATGGAATAGGTATTTGTGGTGTAGGTATTTTGGAAATGGTGCGAAGTCTTATTGGATTTTTGGTGGTTTTTCTAATCTCTAGGTAGTTGTATCATGTCTCTTAAGCTGCACCCTAGATAACCCTTGCATAGAAGTTATGTGGAATGTTAATTCACATTATGATGTGGAATTAACCAAATTTATTGGATTGGAGGTTTTATTGTGGCTTGGTTTATTACATTTTTCTATTATTCTCAGAGAGGAAGCTAGACCGAGATGTAATTCAGTGTGGTCCTTCACATTTCATCATAGTTATTATTCCACAATCTTTTGTGGCATGGTGTAGAGTTTTGTGGCATGATGATTTTGTGATGATAATTCAATTAAAGGGTTACAAATAACTTTAATTATTGTGATTGTAAAAGTAAGTTAGAGTTTCAACAGATGACATGTTTGTAACACTAATTCTCTCTTTAAGATAATAGAAACATTAAAATATGGAGTTGTTAGGATATGAAGTCTTTTTTTTCTATTCATTGGAAGTATATTAACCAGAATTTTGTTTACTGAAAATTGGACAACGGAAGGTGTTTGGATCAATGTGTAGACATTTAAATTTCTATCTCTCCGGAAGGTAACAGGACCAACAGAAGCTCGTATCCTCCGATAGAGTCAAGGAGGTTTAGAATGTTTGGGGAATAATAAGACTCTAAAATGAAGCATCTGGAAGTGTTTATCAAAGAAAGAAGTTAAGGTCAACAAAGTTACAAAAGTTAATCTGTCACATTCCAAATGGATAATTTTTTAAAAAAGTGGGATGATGTTGAAACCAAGATGAATATATGGGAATTCCTATAAAGGTAAGTGGGGACCTTCGGCACATCGAATCCTATATCAGAACAATACATCCTAATTTTGAATATTAAATGACTGAAGTGCACTATGGATTAGATTATTATAGTATTTTAATCCCCTATAATTTAATCTAATAGACTTTTTTTTTCATTTGTATGTATTATTATACATCCGGTGAATATAAATAGTAGCAGTTCTTCTCTCATGTGTGTAAGACAACTCATTTAAAGCATGTTAATCCCTTTGTGGTGTTTTTTTTCATATTTCCATTGTTTTTAATTACATTTTGTTGAATTTTTTGAGTATTTATTTATTTTTATGAGAGTTTTAATTTCTTTTGGGGTGGGTTTATTTAAGTTATCACTTTAGGTACACTTAGTCAAGGGAGGTGAAGTTCTAGAGGTTTAGTTTTCCATTGTGCTATAGTGTCTGAACTTATGATATATTAATGTTCGAACTTCTAGTGGATCGATGATCAAATTTTTGGTGATCATACAGTGGAATCTGTCACATCCTCCAAACAAGTGGTATAAGAAATTGTGGTTCTAGGCTCGCTCAATACAAAATAGGCGGCTTAGGTTTCATCTCCCCATCTATTTCCTTTATGTTATTTCCTTTTTAGTTTGAGTTTACTATTTGTAAAAGTTATGGAGTTAGATGAAGGAAATATACAGATAGATAAATTCGATGGAATGGTTTTTTATGTTATATAATGAATTATGAGGACCATTTGATTCATAAGGGCATTGATATTTCATTATTAGGTGAACATATGGAGAAAATAGAGAAGTCATAATGAGAATGGTTAGACAGAAATACAATAGTGCTAATGAGGATGTTATTAGAACAAAATAATTATTTCAACATCTAAGAAAATAAAAATACTATATAAGTGATGAATTAATTGGTAGATATGTATGAGAAACCAACAACACTTAATAATGTGTTCATGATGAAACAATTGTTCATAATAAGGTTGTTAGATGGAAGACCACCAATAGATCATGTGAATGACTTCAACATAATATATATTCAGCTCAAATCAATGACGGTAACATTCATGAATGATGTATGGGAACTAATTATGTTATCTTCACTTTCAAAAAGTTGGGATACAATGGTTATTATGGTTAGTGATTCTAGTAGAAAAATATATTTGGTGTTTAAGGATATCTAAAACATGATCTAGAATGAGGAGCTTAGGTTGAGAGAAGTCCAAGTACCATTTAGTTGTGTGATCAATGATGATATAAAGGGATGATCACACCAATGGAAGCAAGTATATTAAAATATACCGTCAGAATGAAAGTCTTAAGAAATAATTTAGAGTAATTAAGCTGGTCATGGTCTTACATGTTGGAGTTATGGTAAGAAAGGAAATATTAAGAATAACTAAAAGAGTCACAATAAGAACTTTGAAATATAATTAACTTCTAGTATTTTAAATTCTATTAGTAAAACAAAATGTAGAAAAAATTTCTTTCTGATTGTTAATAATTTGGTAGAAGATTGGGCGATTGAATATGGATCATCCTTTCATTCCACTAGTGATCAATGATGCATGGTCAATTATATATATTAGATGTTTGAATTTTTTTATCCAGTGGATGATAAATCCATGGAAGTTATTTGGAAAAGAGATGTAAACCTATGAATGAATAATGTAGGATTCTAAAAGATCATGGATGTAAGGCACATCCATGATCTATAGAGAAATGTTATTTATATTGGAACACTTGATGAGATTTTATCTAGAACAACATTTTTAAATGGGGTATGGAGAGTTACATGAGGATATGGGGTAGTTTCATGTGGATTTAAAGATGAATCTCTTTACTTGAATATAAATTAAATGGAATTATAGTTTCTGAAATTATAACTTCAGAATATTTGGAAGTTAACATTGTATTCTTGGTCACCTTAGCGATAAAAATATAAAAGTTTTAACAACAAAAGGAATACATAAGCTTAATCACATGGAAATTGGAAAGGGTGAATGTTGTGTGTAGGGGAAACAAAGAATGTTGTCTTTTAACTTAGACGGATGAAATCCTAAAGCATAGAAGGTTGAATTAGCTCACTTAGATGTTGGGGGACCTACCCCTATCCAATATCACAAAGGATCTCTCTAATTTTTTAACTTTAATTTATGATGCTACTATAAAATTATGGGTTTAATTTTTAAAGGATAATTATGATGAATTTTAGGTTTTTATTCAATGTAAATCCTTGAAATTTTTTTAATGAGGTTGAATGTTAAAGTGTTTTCATATAGATAATGGAGGTGAGTACACCAAATACAACTTCTAGAAATTATATCAGAAGAAGGGAATAAGGAATGAGAAGATGGTGCCTAGAAATCCAAAGTAAAATGATGTAGTTGATAAAATGAATTATAACTTGATAAATAAGGATAAAATTATGAGGCTTTACTTAAGCATTCCTATGGTAATTCAGGCAGAGTCACTCAATACAACAACATATCTGATGAATGGAAGTCCAACATTGATAATTGGGTAGGAGATTCTAGATGAGTTATGGTCCAATAAAGGACCAAAATTTATCCACATTAAAGTCTTCAGAATCTTGTAATTTGTTTATGTTAACGATGAGGATCATGATAAACATGAAGAAAAATTCAAAGTGTCTTTTATCATTAGGTACAGAGATGATAATTTTGGATATCGGCAATGGAATGATGATAAATGGAAAATTATTTGAAGTAGTGATGTTATATATAATAAGAAGGTTATTTTGAAGGAAAATAACTTAATAGACAAGGAAGTTGAGGGAAAAAATCAATTATAAAAATCTAGGTTGATCAGATTAAAGACACCAAAAGATAAAAACATATAGAGAACTTAGATAAGAATGTTGAAAGAAAAAGTAGACCAGAAGTAAGACCATCAAAAGATATTCCATAAAGTTAAAGGGAAGGTAATGGTTGAGTGAGAGAACTAGAAGATATTTATACATAAGTTATAACACCTCAAGATTTCATAGTAAGTTATTTTTTTTAAAGTAATTTAATAGCTTGTGCTACATGAAACACTGAGTTTGAGTGCACCATGACTTACCAAACTAGCCGTTCAAAAAGCAGTTATGAATAGTATTAACTAAATTTTGAATTTTATATACTCCATATAATTTTAATATCCATATTATGTGTTTCTTGGACATAATATAAGAACAAATTCAATTTTTCAGATAAAAGAAGTATTTTTCAAAAAATGCAATTTTACCGCCTTTTAATGAAGAACCCTTTTTAAATACAATATATGACACTTTTATATATTCAATTTGACAAAATAAACTTCTTATTTAGAATCGGTATATAAAAATTTAGTTTGAATAAATTTTTGGTGCTTTTCTGATAACTTTCATATTTTGATGAATAGGGAAAAACACTAAATTTTAATTGAAAACAACTTTTTTAATCAAAATAATTTATAGTTTTAAATTATACATTTGAATGGTTTTGAAGTATAATTATATCATATTTTTATAATTTAATCCAATTTTGTCCATTGGAAGTAATTTTACATTTAAATTGGACATAAACACATATCCATCTTTAGATAGTTTTTACTCCTCAAAAACCCACTTTCTGGTTTTGACAGTGGGAATTATTTTAAAATTAATTAATAAAAATTATATGTTTTGAATTTAGTAAAATTGACATAATTTTTGAAGTTGGAATATCAAAATTATCTTTGGGTGAATTTTTGGTATTTTTCTAAAAGCTTTCAATTTTTGATGAATATTGAAAAACTTTGCGTTATTGTTTAAAGCCAAATTTTTATTTAAATAATTATTTTTAATTTAAGTTTATTTAAAGTAAAAATAGATACATATTACCTATATTAGTCCAATGAAATTCATTTAAGTCATTTTATAATAATATTAGATATATAAAATTTTATTGAACTTTCTACCGTCTTTTACCCACCTTATTGGCACATTTGCAAATTTTCATAAAACATAATTTTACCACTTATGTTAATTGAATTTCAAAAATATGAGAGACATGGTTGAAATCATTAAGTAAAATTTTGTTCAATAGGATGAAAATAATTTTTGGTGAATAATAACTTTTGAATTTTATTTACCACGATTAAAAGTAAATAGGGTAATTAAAGGTAAAAATGATATTATAATTACCCCAAAACATGTCCTAATTCTATTGGATAAGTGTATTTAGACAAAAATAAAACTTTGGACAAAAATATGATTCTTTTTTATCCACTTGGATTAGATTATAAATTTATTATATTTATTTAAAGAAGAGTTAAAAGTGTTAAATTCCAATTTTAATAACTAAACAATTTTTAATATGGGGTTATAAATAAGATAAATTCGACTATAAATCTTCATTAGAAAGATAAAAATATTTCCTATATCATAGTATTTTATTTATAATTTTTAGACATTATATAATTAAATTTATTTATGACACAATGATGATGCAGTAATTACCTTATGAATGAAAGATTAAAATAATTGATATTATAAATATTAAAATAAATGTAAATTGAAACTTTTGATTCCATACACGAATTTTATAGTTTAATATGACATGTTATGGTTGATTCAATATATATTTTTTCAAATAAATCAGATTTTTATGACTTTCACAAACACCAAATACTAAATAGTGTCAAAATTGACATAAATGAGTTTTTAAAACAAATAATATTTTATTAAATTATATAATAGTACTAAAAATATAAGGTTTGGAAAAAGTACTTATATAATTATACATATGCAATTAATGAACCACTTGAAGTTCTCTTAGCATATTATAGTAAGTTTATTAACCATGTATTATAATAATATAATAAGACATGGTAAAAGTTAAACTATTTAACTAAGAGTTAAATCTAAAAGATAAGGTTAATATGGTGACCTAATCTTGTCTAAAACCTATTTTTGAGAGGTTTTAGACACATTCTCACCTTATCCTCGAAATAAATTCATCTATAGATATTAGAAACCGAAAATTATTTTATAATAAAATAATATTTCAAGCTCTTCCTAAAGTGCCCCTCACCTCCCTTATAAAAGGGTACTTCCCCTTCTCTCAAATTCACACCTCCAAAGACATTTGGCTCAGAAAAAACCTACTAAAATATTCTCCCAACTACCTCACTACAATATAGAGGCCTTAATTTTATAAGAAAACCAACTTAAAGAGCCCTTTTGTACAAATCAAAAAGGAAGCACCCGAAGAAGAGGTAATTATTTCGTCACCTCTTTCAAAGTTATTTTCTTCTTCCACTTCCTCTTTATTTGTTGTTTCCATACCAAAATAATAACTCCAGTACCTTATACATACTGTAATGTTATTATAAATATATTACAACCATATTCATTATTTTATCCATCCTATGAATGACAAGTCACCATGCATGTGTGCGTACGAGTTACCATCTCCACATCGTGATATAGTTTGTTATTTAACACTTCATTATTTTTACAGGTATAATAATGAATATAATTGATGTAAATAATATATATAAAATGTAAATGATTATTTATATATAATATACCATCCAATTAAATAATATTTCACAATTAATAGAATGATATTGTCGGTCGTGTGTATGTACAACTTACCGTCTCCACGACACGATGAGATTTTATTCCCCATCGTAACCATTCAAGAATAATTTTCATTTGATGATTAAAAAATAATGTTTAAGAACTTAATATAATTCAATATATAAATAAAATACATCCTATCCATAATAAATATGACTTATGTAACAAAACATATAAAGGAAAACGAATCAGTTTACACCTGAAACAATGATACTACTGAAATATTATTAACAAAGAATTATTAGAGGATCATATATGATATCATATTTATGTATGTGGTTCTTGTATAATTTAATAAAAATTATTTAACCATTATACATGAGGTTAAAATTACCCTCTACTAAATTAAAGTATAAGGTATGGGGGTTTTCATCTCACTTTTTATTCCCATGAGATACTTTCTATATTTACGAGTATTTCCTTTTGTATGGTGTATGTACTACCCATGATTGTATTATTTGTGTAATATAATTTAATTTATGGGTATATACATCTTCATTGTATGATCCTTATTTCATGGGGTGTATGTTTTGTAAGTTACTAAATTAGAAAGGGAATTTTTAATTTCAGTTTCCACTCATTGGGTTTTACCCATACTTTGTTGATTATTTTACTCCAATATTATGTGTGGAATATCTATTTATTTATTTATGTAGTAATTTACACTCCTCATTGTGTGTATATGCTTTTGATACACATAATCACTCCATTTATAAATTCTCAAGTCATTGATATGAACTTGATAAGGGTAATCTTAACTCAATTTCCATTCATTGAGTTAAACATTCCAGTCATTGGTTTTGTTTTTACAAGATTATGCGTGAATGTCCTCTAATTGATTTACAATGAGTATCCAATAATATTGAGTTTATTTATATTTTTCACACATAATTATGTCATTTATTTATCCTTAATCTAAGGATAAGGTCTTTATAAGGGATTTCATCTCAATTTATGTTCCATTGAGACTTCTTTGTTGTTATATGCCAATTAACTTTTATATGGTGTATATACTATCCTTTGAAATATTATATCATGAATGCCTTTATTCTCATGATATTATAAATTTTTGATTAATTTTATTCCTCAATTATTTATATTGAAGAGTCTTTCATTTGGTTTGGAACTCTTTAACTAAAATATCATTTTAAATGTTTTAAAGATTTATTCTTCTAAATATTTCTCATTGATGTTCATGTTTTAAAAATGGTTTGAAGGATTTATTTACATGGACATGAATGTTTTATAATTAAAAATACTTTCAAAATTTCAAATTGGTATGGGACACTTTGATTCAAAAGTATCTTTTAAACGACTTCTTTGATAAATAATGTGACTTTTAAATGTTTTCAAGAAAAAGGGGATATTTCTCCCAAATAGTTTTACTAATTTTTTTCATCTATATCAATATCCTTCATTGTATTTTATTCCGAATTGAGGTTGATTTATTTTAATACAATCTTCCATATTGTATTGAATGAGTTATGTTTGATTTTGGATGTGTTTTTATACCATTCATGGGTTTTGGTTAAAGTATCGACATTTATTATGCTAGTTTTAATACTAATGTTTAGATTATGTTTCACCCTTTTCATATGAGGAATGCATTGGACTTAGTAAGTGACGGGCGGGGCCCGCTATATACCCTCGATGCATCGGTAGGTCTAATGAGAAAAACTAGTGTCTTGGCACAAGACCTTGAAAAAATTTATATTTAGAGTCTTGGCATGAGGCCTTGAATTTGTGGTTAAGATGTACAACATTATAAATTCCATCATTATTAGATTAGTTATTGATGTTACATGTTATTATTCGACTAGTAGAATATCGATGTGAATAAGTAAACAAAATTATTTAATTTATCTTTGAAAAATTATACTGAATTTTATGTTTAAAGGTCTTTTGTTTCTATTTTATACCTTGCCATAAAAGTTTATGATTATTTATGATAGATTCCACTATATTGTTTATCCTGACTGAGCATCTGAGCTCACCCTTTCTTATGTTTTATTTTCTTAGGATGCCAAGAAGTGTATTATGTTTTATAGGAAGGTTTATTCCAAGAGAATAATGGAATTATCAAAAGATTATCCATGTTGTATTTTATGTTAGAAATTGTAATGTGAAGTTCATGTATGTAATCTATTTTCCAAGACTAATAAACTGATCGACCCTTTGGGAATTGATTCCTTGTAATCATTCCAATGTTAAATAATAATGCACTGACTCTGAGTAATTAGGGTCGGGGCATTACAGTTGCGGTAACGCCCCGACCCCAGCTACCCAGAGTCGGTGCATTATTACGTAACTTTGTCATGATCACAAAAGATCAAGTCTCGAAAGACCGATTAGTTTAGAAGCCTTGGAAACACTAGATACATTCATAAATGTTACATTACATCATAAAGTGAAAAATCAAAATAACATAGTCTCTATAGTCCACACTTCTATCCCATTCAGACTATCCCTGTAGGTCAGTCATAAAATATTTCTTCACATCCTGGGAAAATAAAACATAGAAAGGGGTGAGCTCAGATGCTCAATAAGGACAACAATACAACATAAACTTTCATAAATAAACATAAACATTTAAGGAAATGTATAACTAAAACAAAATACTTTTAAACTTGAACTTCAACATAATATGGAAAAAATATAATAAAATAATTTCATTTACTTATTCACATGGATATTCTACTAGTCTAATAATCACATGAAATATCAATAACCACTTTCATAATTAAGTAATGCATAATGCCAAACTATCATAACCACGTAGCCAAGGCCTCGTGCCAAGACTAAAAATAAGATTTTGTCAAGGCCTTGTTCCAAGACACTAGTTTGTCTCATGAGACCAACCAATGCATCAAGGAGCTATAGAAGGATCCACCCATCACTTATTAAGTCCAATGCATTCCTTATATGAAAAGGTTTAAACATATCATAAACAATGCCCAAGAACCATAACATAATCGTATCAAAAACAATATGCATAAAGGAAACATAAAATTTCCACATTTCAATAACAAGATATCAATACAACACATTAATATAATAAAAAAATCAACAAAACCATTTTCAATACCAAGATAAAATAAAAGTAAAACTTAGTATTTATTTTTCATTTAAAAAAAGTTATGGCTTGTAGAGGAAGTCGAAACTCAAATAATGGTCACGGCGGCGGAGAAGTCATTGTCACCACATACGTAAGACAAAATATTCCTTTTGTTGTTTAGTAAAAATGCTTCATATAAAAATATTATTTTTGAGTAAAAGTCAAAGGGTTTTATACACCGTATAAAATAAAGTTGTGTATAAAACAAAATATGCCTCAATGAAAGGAGATTGAGACGAAGTCCCTTACCTCGTGTCTGACTTGACTCAATCGTTCTTTAACCTCCTGAATAATAATCTAGAGTTATTTTCTACTTGCTTAAGAACCTTTTTCAAGTTCATTATTCCTTTTATATCACTTATTACCATGTTATGAACATTATTTAATTATTTAAGTTAATAACGGTCATTTTGTTGATCTTTGGTACTTGAGTAAAAAATAAACTTCTTATAATTACAAGTTGTTCATGTGGTAAAATATCCATTATATCCAGAATTATATTCATGATGTATATATCATATATATCATACATATCTAGTATATACATTCATTTATAATATTACATAACATTTAGAGGTAAGAAATGAAATGCACCGTTCATGGAGACGGTAAGCCGTACGTACGCATGAACGCTACTTTCATTTATATTTCATATTTAATGGAATGAAATCATAATTATATAAAGGTATATTATACTTCCAGTATAATATCATATATAATATCATTTACTCCATCCTTTATACATCCCACATATGTCATTAACGATTCAAATCACTTTGAGGGGGCGGTAGTCCGCACTTCCTAAAATGATATTATCGCATTTACCCATAATGGAAATCATAAAGGTATGCCATAAATAAAAAATACAGAAGCATAAGGAAAACATAAACATAATATATATCATATATAAATTATGTGACATCTTAATGACCACCATCAGAGGTGTTAAAAGAAGATTGAACAATCATCATTTCGTGAGGCAGTAATTCGCCACCCACAGAAACAGTATGTTCTTTAACCATTAGACGAAGGTGTGTGTAAGTTTAAATCAAATACTTCTAATAAAAACATCCTAGTATATTTAATATACTGGTGTTGTTACAAAATAAAGGAATAAAAAGAGTTTAAGGGGTTTGAGAAGCAAAATAAAACAAAAGAACATAAGAGAAGACATTACCTTAAAATCGGGTAACTCTTTTTGATTTGATCCAAAGGCTTCCTTGGGAAGAATTCTACCCAAATTGAGGCTTATATAAGTAATATAGGGAAGTTGAGAGAGTATTTTGGTAGATTTTGGCTGAGCTAAATGGATTTGAAGGTGTGAATAATGTGGTAGAGGTGGGGGCCTTTTATAAGAGGAGAGGAGGGGCACTATTGGAAGGTCATGAAATGTTACTTTATTATGAAATGATTTTCATATTTTAAAGGTCCCAAAATGATATATTTCAAGGATAAGGTTATAAGGGTTATAAATATACTCATACAATAGGTTTTTTACAAGTTTAAGTCTTATAGTTTACATTATCTTTTCATTTTATTTAAATCGTTAATTAATGAGGTAATCGCTGCATCATCATGGTGTCATAAAAATTTAATTTATTTAATGTCTAAAAATTATAAAAAAAATATCATGATGTAGGAAATATTTTAATCTTTCCAATTAATATTTATAGTCGAAAATTTAACTTATATAACCCCATGTAATAATTGTTTTAGTAAAACAACACATGTTTGTGACAATTTTATTTTTACTTTAAATAAAAAGTTATTAATGTCATTATCTCACACAAGTGGCTCCATGGGGTCCCCAAGTTGAACCATGGATTTTCTTGGTCGTCCATGACTCATCCAATAAGGTTAGGACATGTGTAAGGGTAATTTCATATTATTATAACATTATATTTTCCTTAAATTACACTAATTACCTTTAATCACGATTAATAGAACTTAAAAGTTACTATTCACCAAAAATTATTTTAATCCCATTGAACAAAATTTTACTTCCTAATGACAATGATGTATGTTGGATTTTTGAAATTAATTCACAGAAGTGGTAAAATTTCATTTAAATGAAAAATCAGTTTTTTAACTACCACTTAGTGGTTTCACTATTCATAAAAAATTGATGTTTTTCAGAACAGTACCAAAAATTCACCCTAAGCTATAATTGATATTCTGAATCCAAAAATTAAGTCCATTTTGAAATATAAAATTTATATAATTTCAAAAAGTGGGTATTACTATTCATAACGGCTACTTTGATTGGTCACGGTGTGTTAGAATCTCGAACTTGCATACAATGCAAGCTATTGCATTATTGAAAGAGAAGCGTACCATGGAAGATTGGGGTGTTACATTCTCCCCTCCTTCAAATAATTTCATCCTAAAAATTTCTAGAAAAATACCGCATGAAAAGACTTGGGTGATTCTTCATCATAAGTTCCTCGGGTTCCCACATTGCCTCTTCCATCTTATGGTTTCTCCATAGAAAGTTTACCAAACGAGTCGTCCAGTTTCTCAGCACTTGTTCTCTTGTATCAAGAATCTTGATGGGATCTTCGCAGTACGACAAATCAGGTTCCAGTTCTAATTCCTCATAGGTGAGTACATGCATTGGGTCAGGCATGTATTTTCTCAACGGTGATACATGGAACACATCATGAACTTTGGAGATACTTGGAGGCATTGCCAAACGGTAAGCTACGACCCCAATTAGCTCTAGAATTTCAAAAGGTCTGATGTACCTGGGACTCAATTTACCCTTCTTACCGAAACATATAACTCCCTTCCATGGAGATACCTTCAAGAAAACATGATCTCCCACCCGAAATTCCAAATCCTTCCTTCAGTTATCGGCATAGCTCTTCTGCCTACTTTGAGCTGCTTTAATGTAGTTTTGGATTACCTTCACCTTTTCCATCATTTCCTCCACTAGTTCTGGTCCTACAAGTTTTCTTTCACCAACGTCATACCAACAAGTTGGTGTGCAAAATCTCTTTCTGTATAACGCTTAATATGGTGCCATATAAATACTTGAATGGAAGCTATTGTTATAGGAAAATTATACCAGATGTAAATATTGTTCCCACAAACCCTTAAAGTCAAGTGAGCATGATATCAACATGTCTTCTAAGGTTTGAATAGTCTGTTCTGATTGTCCATCTGTTTGAGGGTGGTAGGTAGTGCTCAAACGAAGTTTAGTATCTAGGGATTTCTGAAGACTTTTCCAGAATCTTGATGTAAAATGGGGATCACGATCAGAAACAATCGATAGAGGTACTCCATGAAGTCTCACAACTTCATTAATATATAGCCTTGCTAGCTGTTCAAGTGGTAGATCTTCTCTTATAGCAAGAAAATGTGCTGACTTCGTGAGACGATCAATAATGACCCATATTGCATCATTCCTTCTAGGAGTCTTTGGTAGTCCCATGACAAAGTCTATCGTAATATTATCTCATTTCCACTCAGGTATGGGAAGAGGTTGCAATAATCCACCAGGTTGTTGCCTTCCAGCTTTTACTTGTTGACAAACCATACATCTTGACACAAAATCAGCAATCTCCCTCTTCATGTTGTCCCACCAAAAATGTTCCTTTAAATTTCTATACATTTTGGTGCTCCCAGGGTGTATAGAGAAATTGGAACTATGAGCATCATCCAACAATTCCCTCTTTAAATCAGGTATATCGAGAACACAAAGTCTCCTCTCAAATTTCAAAATTCCATCTTCATACACAAAGTCACTCAATCGCCCATCATTCACATCTTTAATCTTCTTTTTCAACTCTTCATCATCGGCTTGAGAACTCTTTATCCTTTCTAGTAAAGATGGTTTGACAACCATTTGAAAAAGTTTTGATGTTTCACCTTCCATGGTGATTCCCATATCCATCTTTACTAGATCCATGAAAATAGGATCCCTTTCCACTCTCATCATGTTCAAAACTCCATGATCTTTTCTACTCAAAGCATATGCAACCTTATTTGCCTTCCCCGAGTGGTAGTGTATCATGCAATCATAATCCTTGAGTAGTTCAAGCCATTTCCTTTGCCTCATGTTGAGTTATTTTTTGTGAGAAAATATAATTCAAACTCTTGTGATCGGTATATATCTCACATTTTTCACCATAGAGATAATGTCTCCATATATTCAAGGAAAAGATTACAACAGCTAACTTGAGATCATGAGTAGGATAGTTTTTCTCATGAATTTTTAGCTGTCGTGATGCATAGGCAATAACCCTATCATTCTGCATAAGGAAATAACCGAGTCATTTATTTGATGCATCACTATAAATAACGAACCCATCATTCCCCGATGGTAGAGTCAATATAGGATCATTGAATAATCTTCTCTTAAGTTCTTCAAAACATTATTCACACTCTTTTTTCCAAACAAATTTAACCCCTTTACACGAGATCTTTGTTAATGGGTTAGCCAACTGAGCAAAATTCTTGATGAAACATCGATAATAACCTGCTAAACCAATAAAACTACGTACCTCAGTTATACTCGTCGGTGCTGGCCATTCTTGGATTGCCTTGGTCTTAGAAGGATCAACAGATATTCCATATTTAGAGAAAATATGACCAAGAAAAGAAATCTCCTGAAGCCATAATTCACACTTGCTAAACTTCCCATATAATTCATGTCTTCTAAGAGTCTTTAGAATAATGCGCAAGTGATTTTCATGATCTTCGTAGATTTTGGAGTATACCAAGATATCATCAATAAATACCACCACAAACTCATCGATATATTCCTTGAAAACTCTATTCATTAGATCCATGAATACATAGGGTGAATTAGTCAATCCAAAAGGCATTACTGTAAACTCGTAATGCCCATACCTGGTTCAAAATGCTGTATTCAGAATGTCTTCCTTCTTCACACATAACTGATGGTATCCAGATCGAAGGTCAATTTTTGAAAAGTATTGATGTCCATGTAGTTGGTCAAATAAATCATCAATTCGAGGTAGGGGATACTTGTTTTTTATTGTTATAGCATTGATCTCCCTGTAGTCAATGCACAACCTCATAGATCCATCTTTCTTCTTAACATAAAGGACAGGGGCTCCCCATGGAGAAACACTAGGGAGAATAAATCCCTTATTACTCAATTCCCCTAGTTGTTTCTTTAGTTTAACTAATTCCATAGTGGCCATTCTATAATGGGTCTTAGATATAGGCCTTGATCCAGGAATTAAATCAATGGAAAAATCAACTTCTCGTTCTAGAGGATGTCCAGGTAAATCTTCCGGAAACACATCTACATTTTCTCTCACAATAGGTACATCCTCTATTTGAACATTCCTTTCCTCACCCACACTTATTTCATTATCTTCCTCCCCGATTATTGAATTTAGTAGAGCCACTGGGGGTGGATCGAGATAAGAATTAGGTGGTGATGATTCTACTCTAAAGATAAGGTGGTCCTTATCATCACCATAAAAAATCGTAACCTCCTTACAATAAATATTCGCATCATGGTCCGAAATCCAATCCATTCCGAGGATTATATAAAATTCAATCATGGGTATGACAATGAGATCAGCAGATAAAGAACATTTATATGCCTTAATGGGGACTGATTGAAAAAACTTTGTAGCAATGGTACTTACCTTAGGAGTTTTGACTGACAATTATCTCGTTAAATCAAATTGGAAACATCTAATTTTCTTATAAAACTGGGAAGATATGAAACAATGTGATGATCCAGAATCAAATAATGTATTTTCTAAACTTGAGGAAACCATTAAATTAACTGCCACCATGTCTTTCGGAGCTTCAATCTTAGCAGTAGTGATAGCATAAGCATGAAATTGATTCCTTGTCCTCTTCTAAGGTAAGGTACCCTGACGCTTAGGAAATTCATTTGCATAATGTCCCATCTCTCTACAATTATATCATTCCACATTGATAACAACTCTCTTTCCCTTGCAATCATGATCTTGGTGGCCTTTTTCACCACACTTGTAACAGACTCCCATTCCCTTCAAGAAAGTACTAGGATGTTTCTTCCCACATTTACTACAGGACTGATATTCAACTTTTCCCTTATTCCCCTTATTTCCATTTCCATATTGATCAGAAGATCTATCCTTCTCTTGCTTTTATTTAAAGTAATAAGACTTAGAGAATTCCTTTTCCGTCTTGATATCACACGAGACAATATCTTCGTACGAAGAGAAGGTTTGTGAGACTAATGCTTGACAGAGAAATGGTTTTAACCCATAAAATAAATGATTAATATTACTTCTTGGGTTACATATATAATCTACAACATGCCTCTCTAACCTTGTAAAGTTAGACTTATACTTTGAGACATTCTCATCCTCCTTCTGCCTCAGACTCAAAAATTGCCTTTCCATATCTGCTCGATGGTCATGTGGAAAGTATTTTTCTAAGAAAATTTCCTTAAACTCCCTCCATTCCATACTTGATACTTCTTCATCTTCCTTTGTGTTTTGAATCAGCGACCACCATTGATCGGCATCTCCAGTGAGGCGGTAAACTGCCATGACAACTTTCTCCCTTTCGCTACTCCCCAAGGTGTGGAATATTTTCTCTAAGGATTTTATCCATTGCTCAGCTACTAATGGATTTGTACCCCCATTAAATGTTGGCGGTTGTTTCCTCATGAAATGATCTAACATTGATCCTCCATGTTGTGGATGAGGGTGCTCCATACGAGTAAGGTTATTATTCATAACCTGAGTGAGTTGTCCCAGTATGGTGATAAGCTGATCAACACCAGTTGTATCACCAGCTCCACTATAATTATCTTGAGAAGGAGGGAAATCCCTACATGGAGTGCGTGCATAGATACCGTTTCCATTCCTTACACTAGGCTCCATTTCTAAACAATGTCATAAACTAGATTAGTTTATGAATCGAAATACATAATAACAAACTTGAAAAACACTTAACATAAATGGAAATATTTATGGATATAATCCATAATCATAAAAATATTTTCTTTGAGGAAGTATATACTCATAAACCCTTCATAATTTTTTGTAAAAAAACGATAATTATCTTAAGCATATCCCCCGAGAGTTTCGTAACCAAGAGTGAAACAAGGACAGTTTTCGTGCACCAGTTCCCGTTCGAGTTTAGCTCAAAGTGGTGTTTTCGGGTTTTACCCCTAGGTACATCTATGCCAGAGCCGCCTCTACCTACTCGTATCCAGACAGGGGTGTATTGCTCGGAAAACTCACAAAATATCTATAATACCAAAATTTTAGGAAGTTCTTCTATACTAATCCTCAAAGTCTATCTTAGGGTTATGTGCTATAATCAGAGTTTTTCTAAATCTAGCTTCCAAGGTTAGTACTAAACTGCCTTTGATACCAACTGTAACGCCCCGAACCCAGTTACCCAGAGTCGGTGCATTATTACGTAACTTTGGCATGATCACAAAAGATCATTTCTCAAAAGACCGATTAGTTTAGTAGCCTTGGAAACACTAGATACATTCATAAATGTTACATTATATCATAAAGTAAAAAATCATAATAACATAGTCTCCATAGTCCACACATCTATCCCCTTCAGACTATCCCTGTAGGTCAGTCATAAAATATTTCTTCACATCCTGGGAAAATAAAACATAGAAAGGAGTGAGCTCAGATGCTCAGTAAGGACAACAATACAACGGAAACTTTAATAAATAAACATAAACATTTAAGGCAATGTATAACTAAAAAAAGCCTTTTAAACTTTAACTTCAGAATAATATGGAAAAAATATAATGAAATAATGTCATTTACTTATTCACATGGATATTATACTAGTCGAATAATCACATGAAATATCAATAACTAATTTCATAATGATGGAATGCATACTGCCAGACTATCATAACCATGTAGCCAAGGCCTCGTGCCAAGACTACAAATAAGATTTTTTCAAGGCCTTGTGCCAAGACACTAGTTTGTCTCATGAGACCTACCGATGCATCGAGGAGCTATAGAGGGCTCCACCCATCACTTATTAAGTCCAATTCATTCCTTATATGAAAAGGTTTAAACATATTGTAAACAATGCCCAAGAACTATAACATAATCGTATCACATAAAATATGCATAAAGGAAACATGAAATTTCCACATTTAAATCACAAGATATCAATAAAAAACATTAATATAATAAAAAAATCATCAAAACCATTTTCAATACCAAAATAAAATAAAAGTAAAACTTAGTATTTATTTTTCATTTAAAAAAAAGTTATGGCTTGTAGGGGAAGCCGAAACTCAAATAATGGTCACGGCGGTGGAGAAGTCGTTGTCACCGCATATATAAGAAAAAACATTCCTTTTTTCATTTAGTAAAAACGATTCATATAAAAAGATTCCTTTTGAGTAAAATTCAAATGAGTTTATACACCGTATAAAATAAAGTTGTGTATAAAACAAAATATGCCTCAATGAAAGGAGATTGAGACGAAGTTCCTTACCTCGTGTCCGACTTGACTCGATCATTCTTTAACATCCTGAATAATAAACTAGAGTTAATTTCTACTTGCTTAAGAAAATTTTTCAAGTTAATTATTCCTTTTATATCACTTATTACCATGTTATGAATATTATGTAATTATTTAAGTTAATAACGGTCGTTTTGTGGATCTTTGGTACTTGAGTCAAAAATAAAATTCTTATAATTAAAAGTTGTTCATGTGGTAAAATATATGTTATATCCAGAATTATATTCATGATTTAGATATCATATATATCATACATATCCATTATATACATTCATTTATAATATTACATAACATTTAGAGGTAAGAAATGAAATGCACCGTTCATGGAGACGGTAAGCCGTACGTATGCATGAACGCTACTTTAGTTTCTATTTTGTATTTAATGGAATGAAATAATAATGATATAAAGGTATATTATACTTCCAGTATAATATCATATATAATATCATTTACTCCATCCTTTATACATCCCACATATGTCATTAACGATTCAAATCACTTTGAGGGGGCGGTAGTCCACACTTCCTAAAATGAAATTATCACGTTTACCCATAATGGAAATCATAAAGGTATGCCATAAATGAAAAATACAGAAGCATAAGGAAAACATAAACATAATATATATCATATATAAATATAGTTACATCTTAATGGCCACCATCAGAGGTGTTAATAGAAGATTGAACAATCATCGTTTCGTGAGGCAGTAATTCGCCACCCACAGAAACAGTATGTTCTTTAACCATTAGACGAAGGTGTGTGTAAGTTTAAATCAAATCCTTCTCATAAAAAATCCTTTTATATTTAATATACTGGTTTTTTTACAAAATAAAGGAATAAAAAGAGTTTAAGGGGTTGAAGAAGCAAAATAAAACAAAATAACATAAGAGAAGACATTACCTTAAAATTGGGTAACTCTTTTTGATTTGAGCCAAAGGCTTCCTTGGGAAGACTTCTACCCAAAGTGAGGCTTCTAGGATTAAGATAGGGAAGCTGAGAGAGTATTTGGGCAGAGTTTGGACGATCCAAATGGATTTGAAGGTGTGAATATGGTGGTAGAGGTGGGGGCCTTTTATAAGAGGAGAGGAGGGACACTCTTGGAAAGTCATGAAATGTTACTTTATTATGAAATGCTTTTCAGATTTTAAAGGTCCCACAATGATATATTTCGAGGATAAGGTTATAAGGGCTTGAAATATACTCATCCAATAGGTTTTTGACAAGTTTAAGTCTTATAGTTTACATTGACTTTTCATTTTATTTAAATCGTTAATTAATGAGGTAATCGCTGCATCATCATGGTGTCATAAAAATTTAATTTATTTAATGTATAAAAATTATAAAAAAATATCATGATTTAGGAAATCTTTTTAGATTTAAAATTAATATTTATAGTCTAAAATTTAACTTATATAACCCCATGTAATAATTGTTTTTGTAAAACAACACATGTTTGTGACAATTTTATTTTTACTTTAAATAAAAAGTTATTAATGTCATTATCTCACACAAGTGGCTCCATGGGGTCCCCAAGTTGACCCATGGATTGTCTTGGTCGGCCATGACTCATCCAATAAGGGTAGGAAAAGTGTAAGGGTAATTTCATATTATTATAACATTATATTTACCTTAAATTACACTAATCACCTTTAATCACGATTAATAGAACTTAAAAGTTACTATTCACCAAAAATTATTTTAATCCCATTGAACCAAATTTTACTTCCTAATGAAAATGATGTATGTTGAATTTTTGAAATTCAATTCACAGAAGCGGTAAAATTTCATTTAAACAAAAAATCAGTTTTTTAACTACCACTTAGTGGTTTCACTATTCATCAAAAATTGATGTTTTTCAGAACAGTACCAAAAATTCACCCTAAGCTATAATTTCTATTCCAAATCCAAAAATGAAGTCCATTTTGAAATATAAAATTTATATAATTTCAAAAAGTGGGTATTACTATTCATAATGGCTACTTTGATTGGTCGCGGTGTGTTAGAATCTCGAACTTGCGTACAATGCAAGCTATTGCATTATTGAAAGAGAAGCGTACCATGAAAACTTGGGGTGTTACAGTTTCTACCAGAGGAAGTTTAGTAATAACCTTGAAAACTAGATTTAGATAAAATTTTATTAGGAAACTTTACCCTAAGATAGAATTTGAGGATTAGTATATAAGAACTTCCTAGAATTTTGGTTATTTAGATATTTTGTGAGTTTTCCAAGAAATACATCCCTATCTGGATAATACAAGTGGACATGGTTCTGGAACATATTTACCTAGGAGTGAAAACTATTACAAAGAGTTTTGGTCTTGACCTAGGGTATCCTGGTACATGACAATGGGCCTTACTACGCACCTAGTTTGACACTCTTGGGGGGATATTCTTAGGATAATTCACATTTTGTTTACAAACTGATTTGAATGATTTTAATATAAGATGAGAATAAATAACCTTGGTTAATCCTAAGGTATTTTAGATTGAAAATAAGGTGTCATGATATTCTCTAAATGATTTTATAACTATTTTTACTCATACTATGCTTTTGAGAACTACAACATTAATAGCCTTTTGTGGCGGTTTTTTAGCGGCAGCTTACTAAATCACTGCTAATTTTTTATTAATGATTTAGTGGTGGTTTTTTATAAACGGCCGCTAAAACTTTTTTTTTTCAATCTCAAAACTTCCCCCACCCCTACAAGACCCCCCTTCTCCCCCTTCTCCCCCGCGAGACCCCCCCCCCCCCAACTACCCCCAAATCCCTAGCCCCTCGCCACATCGCCGCCTCACCGATTCTTCCTAATTTCATCTTAGGTAGGCTTTTCTACTTCAAATTTATTTGAAACATATCCACTAATTATGTTTCATAAACTATATTCATCTATGTTTACTTTAAGTAAATAAAATTCCATAACATTCTCTTTAATAGTGTATGATTGATATAATTTTCATTCTCACATTCTCTAGGTTTTCTTCCAACCATGATTGGAGTTTAGAATATCTTAAAATATTATATATAAAACTTATTTAGCAGCTTATTAGTATATTTAAATTGAGGGAAAAATATGTTTTCAATTTTTTGATTCACTTGCAGCCTAAGAAAATATGCGATTTCTCTAATTATAGATATTTGAAACTATAGACTCATTAAGTTAGTTAGCAGCTCAATTTGTTCCTTCTTATCTCTTCAAAATATGACCTTATTTTCATAGATGAGTACTATGAAATATTACTCTTTAGATATGTTCATATAAAGATTACAGTCAACATAACCTCTCTTCAATTCAAACTTCTTCAAGTATGTATTCAACTGATCATAAAAATCTATAGGTGTTTGTTTCAATCCATATAGATACTTCTTAAGATGCCATACCTTTTTTTTCATCATCATAAAATTAAAATCTAATTATTTGTTTAATATAGACCTCTTACTTTATCATTTAATTAAAAAATGTTACCTTTATATCCTTTTGGTAGATCTTGAATATCCATTGTATTTCCACCTATAATAATAATCCAAATTATTAAAGTCATGAAAATAGTGTGAATGTTTCTTTAATATCAATTACCTTTACATGGTAATATCCTTTTCATGTTAGTTATGCCTTATCCCATATCACATTTCAATTTTCATCATGTTTTTTCTTAAACACCTATTTTATTTCAGTGCCTTTATGATAATTTGACCTCTAAACAAGCACTCATGTCTAGTCATTTTAAATTTCATATAGTTATTCATTCATGGATTTAGCCTATGATTCATCAATTTTTTCTTTTTTTGAAGATATCAGTTTACTTGAGATATTAATTTTTTCTCTTGATGTTTCTCATCCATGAGGTTTATATTGGATATTTTTTTGTCATCAAGAATGCTTGACTCATAAAATTCAACCCTTATTACTCTCTTTATTATTTGATTTGTGAATGACTAACCTCGAGACCTTCTTAATTTCTAATTTATTCTCAAAATTATAGGGTTGATACCATGATTATTAATCATTTATCAATAGTCACTGTTGGGGATTCTCATCATGTAATGATTATTTTTCCATTTGATTATATTGTTTGTGACACCCTTTTCATTTTTTATGTTTATTTATTTCTATAAACTTGTGATGTACAAAATATATTTTTCTTTAACCTTGGTGTTTGTATTGTTTTTTTTCAATTGGATTTCAAATATTTTAAAAAAAAATTGTTTTAAAAATGTTTTAGTGAAATGGTTTTGTTTTCTTTTATGGAAAAATAAATGTTTTTGACTTTATAGGGTTATCAAATAAGTTTTTATTTGAAGAAACCATTTCATTAATTGTATTAAATAAAAGATTTCATTTTAATCAAACATCATGAATTTAAAACCCTATATAATTTCTATTCTAAACTTGAAAACATGAACTACTTAATGAATTTTATTTCATAGATTCAGTGGGTCACAATGCTTACATAAATATTTTAGGTTTCGATTCATGTTCTATAATGGGTATCTATATTGGGTTCTTGATGATGAGTGAGATGTGGTAATAAATCATGGGTTCATAGATAAGGTATCACAATGTGATTCGGGTTTGGTTTTACATTTTGGTTGTTATTTTATTAATTTTCCTTTTTATCCCTCTCTTGTTTTAAATACTATGCACTATATATATATATTATTTGTTTAATGATTTAGAGGTTTATTTTGTATTTCCTTCTTATTAATGTTCATTTATTATTCAATGGATAAATCCTTACCAATGTATTGTTTCATGATGCCCATGAATTTTTTCCTATCCTATGTAGATCGGGAACACCCTGCAGGATAGTGGCGGATTGGGTCTGTGTCAGTTTTGGTAGTATTTTAGGATGGTTTTTTACAAGTGGTATTAGATCAATAGATACCATAAGATACTAGGTTCTATAATTCTAAACTGTTATTTGGGTAGATTGATAGAAAGGAAAATATATTTATCAGAAATCAAGAGGTAGGTGCAGGGAGGGCCTTGTGAGTACTTTCTATCCTCAAGTCTTTAGTGACCTAGGGTTTTCGAGAATTTGATTTTATTCTGATTATTTTTTATGAATTGATATTTGAGATGTTGTTGTTTGATCCTAACATCATGTCAATTACCTTGGGGATTTTTATTTAATGGATATATTTTTTCACTCAAATAACATAGACAATATAATAATCAAATCATTTGATGGTATTTTGGTAGGCATTTTATACAAACTATATTAAATCACCAAAAAATGTCCTACTGAGTATACAACCGAAAATGGATGTCTTATACTTATGAATACAAAATGAAAACATCTATATTGAACCTTGTATTTTTATAGATATTACTCTAGTTAATCAAATGGCTATGTTAACCTAAAATTTTCTTTATAACCCCATGATAATATAAATTATCCTTACTAGGGATGGATCAATACATTTGGTTCTAGTTTCATTCTTACATAACTAATATAAGGTGCATTTATAGATTTATAATTTTAATTGGGTGATTTTTCTAACATATGAAAAAATATTCTACATCTTTCTCCCTACGTTCATTCCTCTAGCTCCACCTCTGACACTTTCCCATTATCCTAAAATCTATTTCCATTCCTCTATGATTCCTCTATCTGTATCCTTTATCACACATGCATATCGTTAAAAATATAACATGCCTCTATTTTCTACACCTCATTATTATTTCTTTTTATGTATCTATTAATCCATGAAATATGTGATCTACATAGAAACCCTATAATATGACGCTTAGGCAGGTTATCAAGGTTAGTTTGGGACAAATTGGTATCAAAGGCATTCATTCCTCTTCTTTGAAATTTCTATATAGTTTGGGATGTCTTGGTAGACATGATATAATATTTTTGAGACTTAATAGGTATATTATGATAAATTTCTTGGCCAGATATCATCTTAATGTGACGTAAGTTACCATGGGCTATTGTGAAAAAGTGTCTTTGAGGATTTTTTTGATCTAATCCTAGACTTTTTCCAAATATTTAACATATTTATATATTTTTTCAACTAGTATATATGAATCTCTTTCCTTATTTATTAATAGTTATGTGTTTTAATTTTTTTTAATATTTTTTTGGCACATTGTGATATACATGGATAAAAACTAGATCACATTACTGAGGAACACACCTTAGTATGTTAAGGGTTTGGAGGATTTTTTAGATTTTGTAATTTCTAATCGATCCGTTGAAGGGAGAATAATATGTCCATGTCCTAAATGTAAATTTAGAAGATGGTTGAAGAGAGATGAAGTTTATGAACATTTAATATTGAAGCAATTCCCTGGTAAATATTTGCATTGTATTTGGCATGGAGAATCAAACAATACAGAAAGGTTGAGAACTGACATCAATCCACATAATGAGCTCCCAAATTCGTCGACCATGGGAAATGAAATGAAAAACCTTATAAATGATTCATTTGGCACTGAAAGACACCACAATCAACATCAAAACATATCAGAACAACCAGATAAGGGTGTCATAAATAGCCATGTGGAAAGTGATGTTTTTGAGACTTTAGGGAAACAGATTAAGATTGTAACATATTAGTGGATCCTCCTCTTAATTATGTGGAGACTAATGTAATATAAAACTTCACTGAGGAAAATACATTTCATGATTTATTTGATGATGGAAATCAAGAGTTGTATAGTGGATGTTTGAAATATTCAAAACTTTATTTTTTTCTAAAGTTGTACCATATCAAATGTCTATGTGGAATTACAAATAAGGCAATGTCCATGATATTGGAATTGTTTCATGATGCATTTCTTAAAGAAAACACCCCTGAGTCTTTTTATGGTATGAAAAAAGTTGTTAACATGCTTGGTTTGAATTATAAAAAAATACACGCATGTCCCAATGATTGTATGCTTTATTGTCGAGATGATTCAAGAAGACAGGATTGAAAAAATATTCTTCTTCTAGATAGAAGTCAATGGGAGATGTTGGAAGTCTGAATCAACATACTACCATGAAGAAGAATAAAAGGAACACACCTGAAAAGGGTTTTCATTACTTTTCTTTAAAGTCTCGATTGTAAAGATTATTCATGTCATCGAAAACCACCGAACACATGAAGTGGCATTCTGTAGATAATAAAAATGATGGGTTAATGCGACATCCACAAGATTCAAAATCGTGGAAGACATTTGATTCATCACATCGAAATTTCTTAGCTACTTCTAGAAATGTTTGATTGGGATTGGATGCTAATGGATTCAACCCATTTGGGACTTTGAGTACCAGTTATAGCATTTGGCCAGTTGTTTTGATCCCTTACAATCTGCCTCCATGGATGTGTATGAAACAAATGTCTTTTATCATTTCAATGATTATTCCTAGAAAAAAAAGCCTGGAAATGATATTGATGTATACTTACAGCCTTTAATTGAAGAATTATAGGAGTTATGGGGAAACGGTGTTGAGACATTTGATGATTCTTCTAAAACAATGTTCAAAATGCATGCTGCTTTAATGTGGACCATTAGTGTCTTCCCTAGTCTTGGGAATTTATCTAGTTGGAACACTTACACAGGTTTGGATTGTCCTATTTTTAACTTAGATTTTGAGCCCAAATGGATACCTCATAATAGAAAATAGTTCTTCTTGTTCCATCAAAGATTTCTCGATGCATCTCATAGATTTCAGCTGAACTGCTCAAAATTTAATGGTTTCATTGATCGTAGACCACCTCCAAAGTTGTTAATTGGTTCTAAAATATTGAAACAACTTGGAAAAGTTGAAATATAATTTGTGAAGGTTTATCATTTGAATGATAGTGGGAAACGGGTTTTAAGTGCATCGTCAAGTGAAATCAGAACACAAAAATGGAAGAAAAAAAGTATATTCTTCAAAATTTCGTATTGGGAATTTAATTTGTTGCGGAATAATCTTGATGTGATACATATTGAGAAGAATGCCTATGAAAATTTGATCTTCACATTACCTAATGAGCATAGAAATTTTAAGGATCATCTTAATTCTCATAAAGACTTACATGTAATGAACATAAAATGTGATCTCTGGCCAGATGAGAATGAAAAGTATGCTCTGAAAATTTTTGTAATGAAAAATAGGGATAAAGATACATTCCTTCAAATTTTAAAGCATGTGAAAGTATCTGATGGGTATTAAATTAACATCTTGAGGTGTGTTTACTTAAATAATCACAAGTTACATGGATTTAAAATTCATGATTAAGATATTTTGTTATAGAAGTTAATACCATTGTCATTACGTACATTATTACCTGAAAAAAGGTACTACTATTGTACTCCAATTCTGAACAATTTTTAGGAAACTATGTGAGAAATCTCTACAACCATTTGAGCTTGAAAACCTTCAGGAGAGGTTTGTATTGACACTTTTTTCAATGTATATGATCTTTCCTCCGTTGTTTTTTACTGTCATGATGCATTTAACTGTGCATTTGGTTGAGGAAGCTAAATTTGGAGGCCTTGTTCATTATCGATGGATGTATCCAATTTAGAGGTACTTTATTTATATGTTTTTTAGTTAAGTAAATAACTTTTGACACTTAATTAAATACATAATTATGTTTGTTTATTTTATTTCACAAATATCTTGGGCATTTGAAATCATACGTGAGAAATAAAGCTCAACAGAAGGCTCTATTAATGAAGGCTATTTAATAGAAGAGTGTCTTACCTTTTGTTCTAGATACTTGGATGATATTGAGAAAAGATTTAATTGAGTTGGATGTGTTGAGGACACATCGAATCAATATCAAATAAATGGGAAATCAAAAATATTTCCTACTATTGGATGATCAGTTGGGAGGACCTCAAATGTTACACTGACAGAAATGGAATTATTATAGGCACATAGATATGTGTTGCTGAATAGTGAAGTTTTAGATACATTTATTGAAGAGTTTAGGATACAAACAAAGAGACGAATGAGAGTCCGAACATGAAATGAGAAAGATATAACGAAAGATGTTAATAAAGTGCTTGTAGAATGGTTTTCCCGACATGTAAGTTCATAAATATTGAAATAAATACGAATATTAGGTTGACACATATATTTTGTAATTCTAATAAAGTATATTTCTTTTTTTAGATAATGAATACTGATACTCGAGCAAAGTTGTCAGAAGATTTAAAGTTTCTTGCTCAAGGTCCTCTAAAAAAAGTTATAAAGTTCGATGCTTACAACATGAATGACTTTAGATGTCATACAGTCGATTGAGAAGAAGGTTTGAAAACATAGAATAGTGGTATATTTACATTTTTTGAAGTGGGATACTATGGAAATATGACTGATATTATTTAATTAAACTACCACGGGCATTTTTTAGTTGTTTTATTCAAATGTAATTGGGTCGATATTTTTAGAGGTGTTAAAAGTGATTCCTTGCAATTTACTTCAGTAAACTTATCTCGCTTGATGGATGTTGGTGATTGTGATTTGCATGATCCATATATCTTATCATCACAAGAAAAAATGGTATATTATGTTAATGATGTTGTGGATGAAGCATGGAGTGTATTTGATCACATAAAACAAAGGAATTTGTATGATATGAGCGATGAAGTGGAAGATTTGACCTCTGACATTGAATCTCATCAACCAAAAGAATCAAAATCATTTTTCTACCATGATATTGAAAATATTAGTCTTGAATGTATGAATGAAGTGGATGAAGTAATGGAGATGGAAAATATCATTATTAAAGGAGAAAATGATTGTATGTATAGTTATGTATTCATTTAGAAAACACTTATTTAATTTGTGCAATCATTCATTATCATAGTTATGTATATTTTTTTTGTTAGTACTGTGCATCTATTATATTTTTTAATTTTTTTTATAAATATTTTTTTTGAAATATATGTTCTGAACTTAATTTTATTTATTAAATGATAGGAATTCCAAGGAGGTAGAAATATATTGTTTCATCGACCATTACAACAGATGACGACCCATTTGTCTCCCTCCCTATGATATCTGAGCCACCATCTGCCTGCCCCCCTGCACCATCTCTCCCTGCACTATCTCTCACACCCTCTGTGAGCATCCCTCAGCAGATCATTCGTCTCTTCCCACTTCAGGAGCCTCAAAAGTGTGGGAGCGGCGTGCTACTTATAGTTCTTCGCGGGGATACTGGAGGGTGATTGTTATAGGTAAAATTTTTAATATGAATAAATTTATTGAATTTTTTTTATACTAACTGTTTGTTCATTAAAGACAGAAACAATGCAACTGTAAAGAAAAATATAAAAAGTTCAGATGTATGTAATCTGACTAGAGAGGAGATTGTTGTCCCATTTGATTCATATGGGGTCCCTACGGATGACGCCGCATGATTACTTGGCCAGATTTTAGGCCAACTGGCCACATATCCCATTTCCATTCCTATTTTCATATAATGATTGGAGACATATGCTTGTAAGTTGTAAAAATTAAGTTTTTGATTCCCAAATAAAGATAATTTTAATACATTATGTTGTAATTGAATGTCATGTTATTAATATTTTCAAAATGAACTTATGTGTATAGATGTTTTTCCACTTTATGGTTGCTGATGTGATTGCATGAAAGTGGACATTGAAAAATCTTTTCAAAAAATGGAAAGAATTTAAATGGAGATTGTGGGGTGATGTCAACAATTCTTCATTGACCACCCAATAGATGTATGGCAAGCTACCTGATGGGGTACCCAAAGAGTAATGGAAACTTTTTGTTGATAAACATTGTGATGAGAAGAAGATGATATTTGAATATATATTACTATAATAATATCATTTTAAATTTATAAATTTATATTAATAGGAGATGAAATTGAATACATTAATTTTAAATTTCATTTTATTTATTTTAGGGTCTTTCAAGAAATAATGCATCAAGTCGGGCTAAGCAGGTCATCCCTCACACTACGGGGTCAAAGAGTTTTTCTAGAAGCCGATATGCTCTGGTAATCTTTTAATTAGTTTAAATATTTATAATACAATATTATTTGTTTAATAAATTAAAATTTTTATTTATGTTATTTTAATGCATTCATAGAGTTTAGGGCACGAAGCATCCCGAACAGAAGTGTGGTTCAATGTTCACCAAAAATATGATGGAAGTTTTGTTAATGAGCCTGCCAAAGAAGTTGGGGTATGAACTAATTTTTCATTATAATAAATTATTACTAGTTGTTACTATGTTAATATATATTTCTTATAATATGATTACTATTTTATTTATAGGTAAAAATTAAAGAACTGTGGGATTCCAATCCTACACAGTCTTACTCAGTCTCCCAGGATGACCCGGTTGCTAAAGTCCTTGGGAAGGAGCATCCTGGTAGAGTGCGTAGGATGGGTTTGGGACCCATACCATTTGAGGTCTTTGGAAATCCATCGGGGATTTTAGCTGTATCTACTCATGGTTTTAGTCAGTACATACCCCGATATACTTAGAGAGAGATTGTTTATCTATGAAACACAGTTCACGACTAAGGGGATCAGATATCCACTTTGCAGAAAGCATTGATTGATTTATATCAGAGGATGACCGGATCTGGTATTACATCAACTGGTGGTGAGCAGGTAAATCACAAAAATTTAAAATCATTTAGTTTTCAAACTTTTATTGGGTTTAAGTTTAAATATAAATATACAACAGTATTTCATTTTCAATATAATGTACTTTTAGGTGGTAGCAGGAAGTAGAGATGGAGGTGGAGAGGGTAAATAGATTTGTTCATCATCAGTCCGTGATTAGTTGTTTTGTTGATATGTTGGAAAAATGTGGTAATAGTCGTTTTGTATATGTATCATGTGTGGAACATAGTTGCCACTAAATATTTTCATGACCTAACATTTTCTTGATTTCTCATGTTTTCTTGTATGTATTTTATTGATTTCTGATGTTTCCTTTTATGTCTTAATTTCTTGAGTATGGTATGCACTATATATATTGATTCTTTTTTGTCATGAATCATTTTTTATGATTCATTTTTCCTAAATTTATTAGGTTTGTTACCCAAGGATTAATGATCAAAAACATATCATATAATAAGAGGAATCAATCCATTCATAGTTCTTGGAAAATGTCCTCTATAAAAATTTGTCTCATGTATAGGAGGAGAAGGATGAGATGTATAGGAACCATTATGTGAGAAAGAAATAAACAAATTGATGAGAATGAGGAAGGGTCTCGCCTTTAGGGTATAACCAGTTTGATTATAATTTTCACTAAGGCCTATTATAGGAGATCCCAAAATCATTACATATATTGAAATATCATGAATCAATCCACATATAGTTTTTATATAATAACCCTATGCATATTAGGCTATTTCCTAGAGTAAGATTAATTTTTTTCATAACATAGGTTTATGGATAAAGAACCACATGCTAATGATCCTTATGTAGATTTGGATAATATGTAGAGGAAGACAGGTCTTACTAGGTAGACTGCTCTAAGAAGTTTCAAGTCTTACAAGATGGACCATGCATCACATAGTTTAACATCATGTGCAAGTGACTAAAATAATCTATAGTTTAATATCATATAAAAATGCCTTATTATGTGAGGTTTAATGTAGTATAAACTGATGTTTAAAATGAAATGAACTTGTCTTGATGCCAACCCTATGGATAGAAAACCAATGTGAATAAATAAACATAGTCACTAAGATAATGTAGGGATTTGATATTGATTTTTTGGTTGGGTTTGATATAGGAGATCTAGGAATCACTATGCATCCCATGAAAATAGGAATCAATCCACACATAGTTCTTATAATTTGGGGGAAAATATGATCACCTTGACTTAGAATTGATAAATAACAGGGAAACTAAAATAAATAGAATGAGTGTAATGGTACATACCCTTTATAAACTTACCTTTGTGCATTATTAAGTCTTGGGGATGTTTAGGGAGATTTTTGTGGTGATTTTAAGGTTTGAGGTAGTGTTTTAGCCTTTTGAAGGCCACCATGGCTTGTGTAATGACTTTTCTAGATATGAAGGAGGTAGTTTTATGTTGGGCATGCTCTTGTGTAAAATGGGATATATAACCATTACTTGGGGATGACATGGTGCTATGCATGTTGTCCTAGTGGGTTTTATATGCACCATGAGAATCTTG
The DNA here is from genome assembly GCA_963277665.1 of Viscum album. Lineage (NCBI taxonomy): Eukaryota > Viridiplantae > Streptophyta > Magnoliopsida > Santalales > Viscaceae > Viscum > Viscum album. Next base: position 770,524,142 of record OY728131.1, read on the forward strand.
AAATTCCCTTGGGTGGGCATGAAATATCAGAGGATCACATGTCCAAAATAGGAAACCCAAGCTCACCACATTGTAGCCTTGGGCATGATAAGGGTAAAATGGTTAGGAAATGGGAACTAGGACATGGATTCTATACATGGAAGAATATAGAAGAACCACTATGTCTTAGACCACTTCATGTTCTAAGATTTTTGGGAGGCAAAATTCCATTTTAGAATGGGAAAAAAGATAAAACTACAATGAGGGTTCTAGATCACACTTTTACCAAATCCCACCACACGAGTTTTGGATATTAACCATGTTTTGGCAGAGTCCAGTGTGATTCACTTATAAATAAAAGTTTTATTACCTCCTTGTTTTGAATTTTAGACTTTCCCTCAATTCTTGGTTGACTTTTACTCATCCTCCACTTCCCCTATCTTGGTGTTCCAAACCACTTGGATCATATCAGATCATTTATATTGAAGTTATTTGATTCATGATAGCTCTCTATTTCCTCATTAATCTTTTATTATCTTTCTATTATATTCAAGAGTTCATTATGGTGGTAATTATCCTCTTTTTGGGTGGTTTTTGATGGAGTCTTATTATTCATTGGATTTAATAGTGATTCACTTGATATTAGTGGTGGTTTATCCTTGGTTCTTGTTCATTTCTCCTTGAAGATTCAGTCAAGGTTGGGGATCCTTCATCTCCCCTTCTTTATATGTACATTTGGAAATATCATGATTTTGTATTTCTTTGGTTAAATGGTACATATAATATTAATAAATATAATGAACAATCTTAATTGAATTTTAAGGGGAATGGAGAAATCACATGATTTTTACTTATTCTTGTTATTTATTCTTATACAACCACACTTAATTGGTTTTTCAATTATGACTTATTTTGAGATAGTGTGTTGTTTTGGTTTTTATAAAACATTCTATGTATGTTTGTATAACCTCACCACATATGAAAACGACTAAGAATATATATCAAACTATTAAATTTGTTTCCCACGCAATATTGTATTTATGTGTGAATACCCTTCATAATAATTTAGTAATTATGATAAAAACTCTTATTGAAACTAAATTATACGTGGTGGTTGTGATGTGTAGTGGTTATGATATGTGGTGGTGGTGATGTGGGGTGGTTGTGATACAAGGTGGTTGTGATGTGTTGTGGTTATGATGTGTTATATGTTATATCAATTGGAATGATTTTTTTTCTAGGGCATTGTTAATGACTTTGCAGTTTCAGTTGCATTTTTTTTGTAAATTTGTCTTTAGCGGTAGTTTTAACCACCGCAAAATAAATATAATATATTTAGCGGTGGTTTTAACCGATGCTAAAATTATGGTATTTTGATATCTGTAGTAGTTAAAACCACCACTACACATTTTTTATATTCCTTTATTATTTTTCAGTGGTTTTTATGGTTTTAGCATGGGTTTTTTTCAAGCAAAACTGATATTTTTTTTAGCGGCGGTTATAACTACTGCTAAGAAAAAATCACTTTTGTCAAGAGAAACCACCGATAAAACCATAAAAGGGCTGAAAAATGCACCCACTATGATGGTTACCATAAACCACCACTAAATCGAGGAAACCACTATGTATTGTATGTCGACACACACTTTAGTGGAAATTTTTGGAAACTGCTGTAGAATCATATGGTGGTGGTTTAAACCGCCACCATTTCAAAAAAAAAAACCACCACGAAATGTTCATTTTCCTATAGTGTGGTTTTAGTCAATGGATGGATTCCAAGGAAGTCATAGTAGCATTGAAAATGATGTACAAGGTGGGAATGATGGTTAAAACGAGCAACTAAATGGAATATTTATATGTGTAATATATATCGTGTTCATGCCAAAGAAGGTTTCCAAAAATATGATCAACAACATATACATTAACCAACTCTCAAACTAAACAAAGAAGATAAGGGTAGAGAATGATAAGAGCTTCATAAGTGGAGACCATGGGGAAAAGAAAGCTCAATTTCCATCATACCGGAAAGTGTGTCAATGGAACAAAGAAATGCGTTATGTGTGGGAAAGAAGTACATAAAGTAAAGAATTGTTGAGGAAAAATGAAGAGTATTATGGAAGAAAATAAAAATGATCCTAAGAATCCATTTACAGTCATTTTCCATAAATGTAGGGGACCTGGGCATTAACTGAGTCAATTCCCTATTCTATAGGATAACCACTAGGTAAAAGAAGAACCTATGTGGAAATAAATGGATCGGGAAATGTTTAAAAGTATTAATGCTCTTTGTTGATGAGATTACATTGGAAGACGTTTCTCTAGTATGTATAAACCTGAATTTTTTTCTGTGAAAATGCTATTTTACTAATAATTATCTTTTCTTTTGTGGATATAGTTATAAAGAACCATTTGGGTTTATATAATCCTTGAATTTGAGGCAATTACAGGTTATTAATTTTTGGGATGAAAATGTAAGGTATGCGATAACATTTATGGATAAATTATGTTAAGTTTATTTTAAGGAATTTATCTAATTTTGGGAATGTTATAAAATATATTTTTTAAAAAAGGACAACACGCAGACTGTGTGACAACCCATCGTGTCAGACAAATTTGCGGGAATCGAACCCACAACCAAAGTGAGACTCAGATTTATCGCCTACCTGTCACGAACCAAATCTGGTGTCCACCAATACCAATGCCAAACCCAGCCCATGGAAAGTCCAAAAGGGATTTTCATATCCCCACAAGTTGGAAAAAGTTCCCGAGTATCATTAATTTAGGTTTGGGAATGATTTACCCGAGTATGAAAGCATAAAACATTAAAAAAAATCCATAATATAAATCTGAAATTTTCCAGACTAACAAGTCTTAAGAAAAAACCAGAACTGAATAAATTGGTTTAAAGACAATAAAAGTGGTCAAAATACAAATAAATACATCATAAATACATCCCCAAGGATACCACATGACAAGGGGTCATCACCCACAAGCCGTCTCCACAACTCCGCACCAAGGATGGGAACTAACACCCCGAACCGCCACCACCCAAAGCCTTTACTTTACCTGAGTCAAACATAACCAAGTCTAATTACAACCAAGGGGTGTAAGTAGGGTGTGATCCTAAGACCAATATAATACCACTAAATTATTCCAAATTTCATGTAATACAAGGTGAAAAAGAAAGCAATTTTAATATGCAAAGAAAAGCAGTGATTGATTCCAAGAAACATAACTTTCAATTGAAAACTGTTTTCAAACTAAAACTTTCAGAATGTTAAAAAATTTAAATAATACATTTTTGATACTGTAATTAACATCCAAATACACCCTAATTCTAGGTAAAATACCGCAAATCCAATGAGCAACCAAATCGGAAACATCCCTAGGCACTATATTGTCTCGGGCCCTATGTACCTCATACCTCGGTGTAAAGTAACCATAGAAAAATATGTTCTCATGCATGATCCACTAGTAGGGAACATAAACATAACCTATTGGTCCCCAATAATCATCCATATAGTTTAGTTATATTTTTCTTTATCCAAATTCTAAGTAAAATAGGGACAAAACCCATCTGATTCACTAGCCGTACTAGTACAAATCCACCCACTTAGGTACCCGGGCTTCCCCCTTTGTGATCAAACAATTTCAGAAATATACAGATATCCCTTTTCATATAAAACATCACTATAGGTCACATAAAAACATTACAATATCTCTACACACTTTATACCACTTAAATCACACAAAAAAAACATTTTTTTACAAACAACTTCACAAAAACTAACAATGCTTTTCACACAAAAATCCCCTTTAGAACCCCACTTTGAACACTGTGTGCATAATAAAATTTTCCAAATCATAATTTGAAACACCCAAAACATTTATATAAACCCATTACATGAGTTATAAAACAACCCCAATAAGCATCACATAGAATAGCCACGTAAAACACCCAATTTGACACCAAATTGGTACTAAAAAAACCATTTACTTAACAAACATTACCCAAAAATAATTTCGCAACAAAAAAAAGATAAGAAAATTTAAAAAATTATTTTAATCCTTAATATAGTTCAATAAAATCAACTAAATAATTATATGGATTCCCTTAATGAACCAATAAAATATTTATATGAAAAACCCTCAATTTCACTAAAAATTGGCACTTAAAATTCATTTGCTTTATAATTTCCACTAAAACCAATTTTTACAGAAAAATTCAAATGAAATAGACATGAAAATACCATAAAAACAGTAGCTAGGTCACAAATATTTTATACCAAAAGAAATCACCTACCAAATCAAAGGAAACCCTTGAATCACCGTGTGAAAATCAAGTCGCACCACCGTCGCACCAAGAGGGACTTAGATCAAACCTAAAACCATAAAAATTGACCAAGAAAACCCAAGGTTAAACCCTAGGTTCTAAATCCTACCCCTTGGATGGAAAGGGGCGGAACTAAGGGGGAGAGACACTTACTTAATATTCTTTGAAGTTCCTCCACCAAATCCCCCTTCAAAATGGGGTTTAAAAGAGGTTTTGAGCGACTTGGAGGGATGAAATGGATGTTAGGTTCTAAGAAGAGGTGTAAGGGTCGAATTAGGGATTGGAATGGAGGAAAAATAGTAATAATTGAGAGAGTTATGATAGAAAGAAGTTACCTCTTCAAATCTGGACGATTTGAGAAACCCTATGAAGTTATGCACTAATTTGAGATGAATATCAGCTTCAAAGAGGGAAGAAAGAGGATAAGAAATGTAGCTGGTTTTAGTGGTATTGGGTGACACTTGGAATCACCTAAAAATCCTTAAAATTGAATAAGTTATTAATTAATTTTTTTTTAAACTGGAAATGGGATTTCGGGCTGGCCCAATTCCTTAAATAAAAACACAAAACCACCATTATTACGTATTCATAAAGGGTCTAAATTGAAATGGTGGTGTTAATAGGTCAGGGTAAGCCATTTAGGAATTAGAATGGGTGAAAAATATTAAAAAATGAAATAGTTATAAAAGAAACAAAATTGGTTTTTAAATCTGGTAATGGGCTCACAGTTTGGCCCAAATCATGAAAACTCACCCTTTGCTCCTAAAAAGCTTGGGAAACCCCCAAAACAAAGCATGAATAGAAATTAAATGAAATTTAACTTTAAAATAAGTCATGGATGTGACAATTCTCCCCACCATGAAAGACTTTCTTCCCCAAAAAGTCAACCTGAAGCTTGATTGGAAAACAAGAACGGGTACTCTTCCTCAACCCATGACTACAGCTCCCAGGTCTCATGTGCATCATTCCCATGCTTCCAAAAAACCCGGACCAATAGAATGGACTTCCCTCAAATCACCTTCTCTTGGGAGTCCACTATTTGCACCAGCCGCTCAACAACAGACAAGTTAGGATCTAATTCTAGTTCTTCCCAACTCAGCACATGGGATGAATCCAGTTTGTATTTCTTTAACTGGGATACATGGAAGACATCATGGATGGATTTCAACTGAGAAGGTAAAGAAAACCTGTATGTCACCTTTCCAATACGCTCAGTGATCTCAAAGGGCCCGACATAACACAACATCAACTTCCCTTGATTCCCAAATCGACAATGGCCCAGACGAGGGGTCACTTTCAAGAATACCCCATCACCCATAGAAAAATCTAGGTCTCAATGACTTCGGTTAGAATATGATTTATGGTTACTCTTAGCTATCAATAAATGCTGCCAGATCAACTTGACCTTCTCAGACATCTTCTGCACTAGACTCGGCCCCAGCAGTGAGGTCTCACCTACCTCAGCCCAACACAGGGGGACCGACAAGGCTGACCATAGAACGCCTCAAAAGGATCCATTCAAATCGAGGATTGGTAACTGTTATTATAAGAGAACTCAACCAACCTAAAATGGATATCCTAGGAACATCCAAAGTTCAGGACACATGCATGGAGCATGTCCTCCAAAATCTAATTTTCCCACTTTTTCTGACCATCCGTCTGAGGATGGTATGTCGTGCTCATCTTAATCTGAGACCCCAAGGCCTTCCCAGAACCGAGAAGTGAAACACGAGTCTCTATATGAGACAACTGCTAATGGAACGCCTTGGAGTCTCACCACCTCTTGAATATACAAACGGCCCAACTCATCCACTTTAGTTGTATCTCTGATCAGAATGAAGTGGGATGATTTGGTCAGATGATCAATCACCACCCAAATGGAATTCATACCCTGAGGTGTATGAGGTAATCCAAAAATGAAGTCCATGGCGACCTCATCCCACTTCCAAGTAGGAATGGGTAATGGCTTGAGCAAACCAAAGGGCCTTTGATGCTCTGCTTTCACCTGCTGGCATGTGTAGCATCTTGACACAAATTACGCTTTGTCTTGTCTCATACCAAGCCACCAGAACTGCCGAAGGACATCATAATACATCTTGGTGGCACCCATATGGAAAACCCACTGAGACTGGTGGTTTTCCTCCATCACCACCTTCTGTAGAGATAATGACACTACTGAACGGCCCTTGAAGCACAAGATGTCCTCGGGAGATGACGACCAATCAGAGGATGTATCCCCACCATGAAGAAACTGCTTCGACCGCTGAAAAAGATCATCACAGGGCTGTTCCCACTGAATCAACTCCAACAGAGAAGGAGTTAACTAGACGCTCTCCAAGAATGTACCTCCACAGTGCTACCTGATCTCCACATGCATATGAGAAAAGAGCCCCATCAAAATCCACTCATCACTGGACTTTCTCAAAGCCTGCACTGGAACTCTTCTACTCAAAGCATCAGCCACCAAATTACCTTTGCCTTGGGTATAGACAATGTCAAAGTCTAACCCCTTCAAGCACTCAATCCAACGACGCTGCCTCAAGTTGAGGTCCTTATAAGAGAAGATATAGGCCAAGCTTTTGTGATCAGAGTATACCACAAACTTCTCCTCAAAGAGATAGTGACGCCAAGTCTTAAAAGCATGCATCACCACTACCAACTCCAAGTCATGGGTTGGGTAGTTATTTTCATGTGGTCGTAGTTAGTGAGATCCATACACCACAATGTGATCATCCTGTATAATCACGCACCTAAGAAACATACCTGAAGCATCACAATAGACCACATAACCCTTTCCAGCCTCTGGAAAAATCACTATGGGGGTGGTAGTCAACCACCTATTCAGATCATTGAATGATGCCTGACATTCCAAGACCCATAAAAACTTCACCCCTTTCCAGGTGAGCACGGTCATCGGGGAAGCAAGCCGAGAGAAATCCCGAATTAATCACCTGTAATAACCAGCCATGCCAAGAAAACTCCTGATCTCGAACACATTCTTGGCTGCTCCCATGACATAACCACACTAATCTTCTCAGGGTCCACTGAAACCCCCTGCTCAAAGATCACATGCCCCATAAATATATTTTCCATAATCCAGAAAGTGCACTTTGACAACTTTTCATAGAGGTGATGATCCCACAAAGTTCCCAAGATGATCCTCAAGTGATGTTTGTGTTCCTCCTCATAGCCAAGGTATACTAGAATGTCATCAAAAAACCCCACAACGAAGGAATAGAGATACTGATAGAACACCCTATTCATGAGTTCCATAAATACTACTGGAGCATTGGTCAATCTGAAGGGCATGAACATATACTCAAAGTGTTCGTACCTGCTTCAGAAGGCTGTCTTTGGGATATCTGACTCCTTCACCCTTAGTTGATGATACCCCGAACGCAGGTCTATGATTGAGAAAAACTTTTCCCCCTTCAACTGATCAAACAAATCATCTATTCTGGGAAAAGGGTATTTTTTCTTAATTGTTACCTTATTCATCTTCCACTAGTCAATGCACAACTGGAGAGATCCATCAACCTTTTTCACGAACAACACAGGAGCGGCCCAAGGAGAGATGCTCAGGAAAATGGATCCTTCATATTCTAAGTCGTCCAGCAGTATATTTAATTCCCTCAGCTTGGTGGGGGCCATACGACATGAGTGAAGAGACATCAGCTATGTTCTCGGCGCCATATCAATCGAAAACTCCACATCCCGCTCTGAGGGAAAACATGAAAAATCATCCGGGAATACCTCTGGAAACTCATTCACTACATGAGTTAGTGCACCTTCAATGGAAATACCATCATCCTCTAGCACGAGGGAAGATAACTAGAAGATAATACTTCCTAACTCTGGGAGTGGAGGTCCTGCATGACCCAACTGAGGATCCCATTCTCCACGAAAAACCCGACGACTCCCATAAGGTGTCGTGAAACTCAGTCTCTATCTGTAGAAATCGATGTGTGCTTGGAAGTGTACTAGAAAATCCATGCCAAGTATGACATCAAAAATATCCTTGTCTAAGACTAAGAGGTCCCACTCCATATTGACCCCTAATATGGAAAATTCACACGATGGGCACCTGAGACCCTGCTCTTTCTTTCCCAACAGCATAACCAACTCCATCACAAAAGACAAAAAATCAGTTGGAAAGTTCAGTGTCTCCACAAAACGGGTAGAAATGAATGAAACATAGGCACTAGTATTAAAAATAACAACAAAAATAGAAGATGTGACCAGAACGGTACCTCGAACTATCGACGGTCCCGCCTCTGATCCTGCTCGTGCCTAATCCACCACATGGAGATGTCCGGTCTCTGCCTGAGGATGACTGATACTCTGTGGCTATGCCATGAATTGGATCTGCCTAAAAGATGACCCAACCCTACCACCACGGCCACCAAATCACGATCCTCCCATCCTCGATGGCTGGGACTGTACTGGCACTCCTCTTGGAGCCTTTGACCTTGCCCCTCTCGAAAGTGGATGTGCCACCCTGTAGAAGCGCTGTAAATAACCCAGACCTCCAAATTGGTAACAAGGATTCAGAGGAAGTGGGAATGCTGGTCTGATGTTTCCTGGTTTCCCACACTGGTGGCACACGACTGATCTCACATCAGAAGCCCCGGATGAAAACTACATGGAGGAGTGGCCTGAACTTCCACCTCCCTTCTTCACCTGATCCTCCCACTTCCTCTTCTTCTCTATGGAGATGCCACTTCCCACTACTAATATTGTCCCAGAAAAACCATCCCTTATTTTACAGTCAATCTCCACCATACATGCTCGTTCAACGAACTCAACATAGGTCTTTATCATGAATAGGAAGACCTAGGAGTATATCTCCGATTTCAAGCCTTTCACAAACCTCTAGGCCTTCAATTGTTCATTTGAGAAAATTTCAGGGGCATAATGAACCAACTCAGCAAAATTCTTGGTGTAATCCATCACAGAAAGATTCCCCTAAACAAGGTCCATTAACTCTCAGGACCTGGCATATGCCAAGACCTCTGGGTAGTACTGTTCATTGAAGACGACCTTGAAATCTCCCCAATGCATCTGCTCATTCTTCCTAGTCTGAAGCACCAACTCCCACCACTTATGACTTGGAACCTCCAACAGAAAGGAGGCACAGTTCACCTTAATCTACTTAGGTGTTTCTAGAAAATCAAACATACGCTCGATTTTCTTGATCCATTCCTCTGCTTCCTGGGGTTTTGAGCTGCCTCGGAAGGTAGGAGGATTGTTTTTCATAAACTTCTGAGCTTTATCTTTTCCAGGACTCGTCTCTTATACCATAGAATAAATAAGAGTAGGATTAGGTCCCTAAACCAGATCTTGGATAGACCGAACCATAGCCTTGACTAGCCTCTAATCAATCGGTGTGGGAGAACTCTCTCCAGCTTCCTCCCATGGGTGCGTGAGAGCTTTCCGGGGAGGCATGTTGCTACAAAATGAAATAGTCAAAAAACAATAATAAATACCAAAATTATGAAATTTTTAATCAAATACATCAAATATAAATAATCTAAACACATTCCAGTAATAAAAGAAACAACTGCTCTACCTCTTCCCGATGTCCATGTCTGGTCTGCAGCCAACACGTCTCACCTGGAAGTGAAGTTAATCTGTAAATTTCAACATCCCCTGGTCAATCAAGGTCTGCCATGAGAGGTGAGAGCCAGGTACATGACTCACAAAAAAAACCCTGAGCCCCGACATTCCTATCTCCTACCTATCCTGACTCATCCCAAAATAGCAATATAACCCAAAAACATTAACCTCCTATGAAACCATTTTGTCACGAACTGAATCTGGCCGCCACCAATACCGACACCAAACTCGGACCATGGAAAGTAAGAAAGGGTGTTCCCTATCCCCATGGTCTAGAAAAATTTCCCGAGAATCATTAATTTAGGTTTGGGAACGATTTACCCAAGTATGAAAGCATAAAACATTAAAAATAATCCATAATATAAATATGAAATATTCAGGCCAAACAAGTCTTAAGAAAAAACCATAACTGAATGCATTGTTTTAAAGAAAATAAAAGTGGTCCAAATACAAATAAAGACATAAAAAAGACACCCCCAAGGACTCCAAATGAAAAGGGGTCATCACCCACAGGCCTTCTCCACAACTCCACACCAAGGATGGGAAATAACACCCCGAACCACCAACACCCAAAGCCTTTCCTTTACCCAAGTAAAAAACAACCAATTATACTTACACCAAAGGGGTGTAAGTAGGGTGTGAGCCTAGGTCCAATATGATACCACCCAATTATTCTAAAGTGCATTAAATATAATGTGAAAAAGTAAGCAGTTTTAATATGCAAAGAAAAGTAGTGATAAATTCCAAGAAACATAAATTTCAATAGTTTTTTTTAAAAATAAAACTTTAAGAATTTTAAAACATTTAAACAATACATGTTACATACTTTAATTAACATCATAAAACACCCTAATACTATGTAAAATACCAAAAATCCAATGAGCAACCAAATCGGGAACACCCCTAGGCACTAGATTATCTCGTTCCCTATGTACCTCGTACCTCAGTGTAAAGTAACCATAGAAAAATCCATTCTCATGCACGATCCACTAGTATGGAACATACCCATAATATATTGGTCCCCAATGATCATAAATTTATTTTATTTAGAGTTTTTTATCCAAATTCTAATTGAAATAGGGACAAAACCCATCCGGTTCACTAGTCGTACTAGTACAAATCCGCCCACCTAGGTACCCGGGCTTCGCCCTTTTTTCTCAAACAATTTCAGAAATATACATATATCCATTTTTATATAAAACATCACTAAGGGTCATATAAAAATAGTAAAGTATCTATACACACTTTATACCACTTAAATCACACAACACAACATTTTTTTTACAAACTACTTCACAAAAACTAACAATGCTTTGCACACAAAAATCACCTTTAAAACCACACTTTTAACATTGTGTGCCTAATAATATTTTCCAAATCAGAATTTTAAACACCCAAAAAATTTATATAAACCCATTACATGAGTTATAAAACAACTCCAATAAGCATCACATAGAATAGCCATGTAAAACACCCAATTTGACACCAAATTGGTACTCAAAAAATCATTTACTTAACAAACATCACCAAAAACCAATTTTGCAGAAAAAAATGGAGAAAAATATTTAAAATATTATTTTAATCCCTAATACAGTTCAATAAAATCAAATAAATAATTATAGGGCATCCCTTAATGAACTAATAAAATATTTGTATGAAAAACCCTCAATTTCACCAAAAATTGGCACTTAAAATTCATTTGCCTTATAATTTACACTAAAACCATTTTTTGTAGAAAAATTAAAATTAAATATACATGAAATTACCATAAACACAACATATAGTTCACAAATATTTCATACTAAAAGGAATCACCTACCAAATCAAAGGAAACCCTGGAATCACTGTGTGAAAATCAAGTCGCACCACCGCCGCACCAAGAGGGACTTAGATCGAACATAAAAATACAAGAAATGACCAAGAAAACCCAAGTATAAACCCTAGGTTCAAAACCCTACCCCTGGTCATTTTGTAATTCAAGTAAATTGAAAGAAACTTCATGGAAAGGGGAGGAACTAATGAGGAGAGACACTTACTTAAGATTCTTTGAAGTTCCTCCACCAAATCCCCCTTCAAAATGGGGTTCCAAATAGGTTTTGAGTGACTTGGAGGGATTAAATGGATTTTATGATATAATAGGATGATGAATGGTCGAATTAGGAATTGGAATGGAGGAAAAATAGTAAAAATTGAGAGAGTTATAAAGGAAGGAAGTTACCTCTTCAAATCTGGACGATTTGAAAAAACCCTACGAAGTTCTGCACTAATTCACGATGAATACCAACTCCAAAGAGGGGGAAATAGGATAGGAATTCTTATGGGTTCATTGGTCTTGGTTGAAACTTTTAATCACCAAAAAATCCTTAAAATTGAATAAGTTATTGATTAAACAATTTTTTTTAAAACTGGAAATGAGCTTTCAGGATGGCCCAATTCCTTAAATAAAAACCCAAATACACCATTATTATAGATTCTTAAAGGGTCTAAATTGAAATAGTGGTATTAATAGGTCAGGGTAGGCCATTTATGAATTAGAATGGGCACAAAATATTAAAAAAATGAAATAGTTATAAAAGAAACAAAATTGGTTTTTAAATATGGAAATGGGCTCACGGTTTGGCCCAAATCATGAAAACTCACCCTTTCCTCCTAAAAAGATTAGGACACCCCCAAAAAAAGCATAAATGGAAATTAAATGAAATTTAACTTTAAAATAAGTCATGGATGTGACACTACCACTGGACTATATGAAGTCCCTAGTTAGTGTGACTAATTATTTTTAGTTAAATGATTTTATTAATCAATAATAAGTTGATTTGGGATCTTATGTTTTATCGAATGGATATCCTTAGTATAGGAAAATGACTTTGTGATTAAATGATAAATGTTATTTTGGAAGACGTTCACTTTTTTGGGAGAATTATATTCCTAAGGAAAATAAAATACAAAGAGATTTCATTTGAGGAGTAATGATGGATTTTTATTTTGGAAGAATCTATGTTTTTATTGTGGACTTATAGAGATTCAGGTTATTAATGTAAATGATTAACCTATCATAGATAATATGTGATTTGGTAAATTAAACTTCATTATGATACTTTAAGATTAGTTTATGTTATTTGTAGATAAATGTTAATATTTACTATGAAATACTATGTGATTAAATTCTTCTGAGTTTTGGGTTTCAATCTTATTTTGGATTATATTGACGGATTTTAAGGACAATTTTTTATTGAGTGGTCTTTATTTAACTTTGGGTATTGTTTTTTTAATTTTGGAAATTAATATTAGTATTTATTTCTATAAAGGATTATCCATTTTGGGGATCATCTGATCTGGTACTAACCATTTTGGTTTTGGTTAATCTCTAAAGATAATGGAAATATATAGTTCACCCTTTGTGGATTATGTGATTCTTTAAAAGTTGATTCTAGCACTTCAGGTATGACCAAGTCATATTGAATACTCATTGTTTGGATAAAAGATGAGTTAGTGGTAGAAATTTATTAAAGGATGAAACTATACTTGAAAATTAAGTATATATCTTTATGTTCTTATTCAATCTCATAAATAAATTCCTCAACTTAATAAATGTAACTTAAAACAAAAACAATTTCCGTTTACTTTTCCTACTAGGAAACCAATGAAAGTTTAACCCATCACAAGTTTGTGGTTTTCTTGTTTTTAAATTTCTCATGATCATGTTTTCTATCACTCTCCATAAAAAATTGACACTTAGTTTATCTTCCATATCCATGTTTTTCTACATGGAATTATAGTATGGGTTATCTCGGGTGACCTTTGTACTTCCCTTTCTTTATTTTAAAGTGATACTTTTATTGGATCTTTTTACAACGTGGGACTTTCAATTAAGTTCCCAAGCCCAATTTTAAAATGTTGAGGAAGCAATTTCCAAAATGGGGGAAGAATATAACACCGCAAGATTTCATAGTAAGTTATTTTCTTTAAAGTAATTCAATAGCTTGCGCTACACGCAACACCGAGTTCAAGCGCACCACAATTTACCAAACTAGCCATTCAAAAAGTGGTTATAAATAGTATTAATTTCATTTTGAATTTTATATACTCCATATAATTTTAACATCCATATTATGTGTTTATTAGACATAATATAAGAACAAATTCAATTTTTCAGATAAAAGATGTATTTTTCAAAAAATGCAATTTTACCGCCTTTTAATGGAGAACCCTTTTTAAATCCAATATTTGACACTTTTATATATTAAATTTTACAAAATAAAATTCTTATTTATAATTGTGACATAAAAATTTAGTTTGGATAAATTTTTGTGCTTTTTTGATAACTTTCATATTTTGATGAATAATGAAAAATACAAAATTTTAATTGTAAGGGAATTTTTTAATAAAAATAATTTATAGTGTTAAACTATAAATTTGAGTGGTTTGGAATTATAATTATATTATATTTTTATAATTTAATCCAATTTTAGTCATTGGAAGTAATTTTACATTTAAATTGGACATAAATAGAAATCAATCTTTTGATAGTTTTTACTTCTCAAAAACCCGCTTTCTGGTTTTGACAAGGGAAATTATTTTTAAATTAATTAATACAACTTATATGTTTTGAATTTGGTAAAATATATATAATTTTTGAATTTGGAATATCAAAATTAGATTTGAGTAAATTTTTGGTATTTTTCTAAAAACTTTCAATTTTTGATGAATAATGAAAAACACTACGTTGTTGTTTAAAGATGACTTTTTTATTTAAATAATAATTTTTAATTTAAATTTATTTTAAATTAAAAATAGATACATAATACCTATATTAGTCCAATTTAATCTATCGAATTAATTTTATAGTAATATTAGATATATAAAATTTTATAGAACTTTTTACCGTCTTTTACCCACCTTCTAGGCACATTTGAAAATTTGTACAAAACATAATTTTACCACTTATGTGAATTGAATTTCAAAAATCCGAGAGGCACAATTGACTTTGGTAAGTAAAATTTGGTTCAATAGGATGAAAATAACTTTTGGTGAATAGTAACTTTTGAATTTTATTTACAATAGTTAAAAGTAAATAGGGTAATTAAATGTGAAAAATGATATTATAATTACCCCAGCACATGTCCTAATTCTATTGGATAAGTTTATTTCTACCAAAATAAATCTTAGGACAAAAATATGATTCTTTTTTATCCTCTTGGATTAGATTAGAACATTTATCATATTTTATTTAAAGAAGAGTTAAAAGTGTAAAATTCAAATTTTAATAACTAAACCATTTTTAATATAGTGTTATACATAAGATAAATTCTACTATAAATATTAATTATAAAGTTAAAAAGATTTCCTAAGTCATAGTATTTTATTTAATATTTTTAGACATTATATAAGAAAATTTATTTAGGACACAATGATGATGCAGAAATTACCTTATTAATGAAAGATTAAAATATTTGATATTATAAATATTAAAATAAATGTAAATTGAAACTTTTTATGCCATAAAAAAATTTAATAGGTTAATATGATATATTACGGTTTATTAAATGTTTTTTTTCAAAGAAATAATATTGTTATGACTTTCACAAAAAACCAAATACTAAATAGGATCAAAATTGACAAAAATGAGTTTTTAAAACAAATACTATTTTATTAAATTATATAATAGTCCAAAAAAATATAATTTTCAGAGAAATGAATTATATAATGATATATATTTTATTAATGAACCGATTTAGGTTTTCTTGGAATTTTATAGTAATTTTATTAACCATGTATTCTAATAATACAAGAAGACATGGTAAAAGTTAAACTTTTTAACTATGAGTTTAATCTACAAGATAAGGTTAATATGGTGACATAAACTTGTCTAAAACATATTGGTTGAGAGGTTTTAGACCCATAACCACCTTATCCTAGAAATAAATTCATTTGGAGCTATTAGAAACCAAAAATGATTTTATAATAAAATAATATTTCAAGCTCTTCCTAAAGTGCCCCTCACCTCCATTATAAAAGAGTACTTCCCCTTCTCTTAAATTCACACCTCCAAAACCATTTGGCTCGGAAAAAACATACTAAATTATTCTCCCAACTACACTCACTTTAACCTATAGGCCTTAATTTGATCAAAAATCCAACCTAAGGATCTCTTTCATACAAATCAAAAAGGAAACACCTGAAGAAGGGGTAATTTTTTCGCCACATCCTTCAAAGTTATTTTCTTCTTTCACTTCCTCTTTATTTTTTGTTTACATAACAAAATAATAACTCCAGTACCTTCTACATACTATGATGTTATTATAAATATGGTACAACCACATTCATTATTTTATCCATCCTATGAATGACAAGTCACCATGCGTGCATGCGTATGACTTACTGTCTCCACGTCGTGGTGTAGTTTGTTATTCAAAACGTAATTATTTGGATGGGTATAATAATGAGTATAATTGATGTAAATAATAAATATAACATGTCAATTATTCTGTATATATAATATACCATCCAATTACATAATATTTCACCATCAATAGATTGATATTTTCGGTCGTGCATACATACGACTTACTGTCTCCACGACGCGATAAGATTTAATTCCCCATCGTAACCATTCAAGAATAATTTTCATTTGATTATTAAAAAATAACATTAAATAACTTAATATAATTTTATATATGAATAAAATACATCATATACATAATAAACATTACTTACATAACAAAAAATATAAAGGAAAATGAATCATTTTACACCCGAAACAATGATACTACTGAAATATTATTAAAAAAATAATATTAGAGGATCATATATGATATCATATTTATGTATGTGGTTCATTTATAATTTAATAAAAATTATTTAACCATTATATATGAGGTTAAACCTACCCTCGACTAAAGGAAAGTATAATGTATGGGGGTTTTCATCTCACTTTTTATTTCAGTTAGATTCATGATATATTTTCCACTATTTCCTTTTGCGTGGTGTATGTACTACCCATTATTGTATTCTTTGTGTAATATAATTTAATTTATAGGTATTTACATCTACATTGTATGATCCTTCTTTCATGGGGTGTATGTTTCATATGTTACCAAACAGGTAAGGTAATTTCTAATTTCAATTTCCACTCATTGGGTTTTACGCATACTTCATGGATTATTTTACACCAATATTATGTATGAAATCTCTATTTATTTATTTATATAGTAATTTCCACTCCCCATTGTGTGGATATACTTTTTATACACATAATCACTCCATTGAAAAATTCTAAAGTCATTTATATGAACTTGATAAGGGTAATCTTAACTCAATTTACATTCATTGAGTTAAACATCCAAGTCATTACAAGAATATGTGTGAATGTCTTGTGATTGATTTATACTTAATATCCAATAATATTGAGTGTATTTATATTTGTCACACATAATTATGTTATTTATTTATCCTTAATCTAAGGATATGGTCTTTATAAGGGATTTCATCTCAATTTACGTTCCATTGATACTTATTTGTTGTTATGCACCAATTAACTTTTATATGGTGTATATACAATACTTTGACATATTATATCATTAATCCCTTTATTCTCATGATATTATAAAGTTTTTATTAATGTTATTCCTCAATTATTTGTATTAAAGCATGTAAAAACCCGAGATTTTATCAGAATTATTCTTTTTAATTGATGTCTTGTGTTGTATGATACACCAAAGGGAGCTTGAACTACACGCATCCTTAACTTGGCTTTCATTACACGCAATCACGACCTTCCTCGATAGCATGTGTAGTACGCAATACCGGGTTTCACTAAACAACGATATATTATTATAATATTATTATAATATTATTATGGACTAGCTGTTATAAATATTATTAACTAAATTTTGAATTTTATAACATTATTATTCATCTTACACATTTTCTAGAACATGGTATGAGAAAAAAATAATTTTTTTGGGTAAAATAAGTATTTTTCAAAAAATGCAGTTTTGATGCCTTTTGATGGCGCACCCACTTAAAATCTAGTTTTTGACATGTTTATAAGTTCAATTTGACAAAATAAAATTATTATTTGAAATCAGTATATAAAAATTTACCCTGGATAAATTTTTCATATTGTTATGATAACTTTCATATTTTAATGAATATTAAAAACACACTATATTTTAATTAAAAACAACTTTTTTCATCAAAATAATTTATATGGTTAAATTATAATATTTAATGGTTTCAAAGTATAAATAGAATATATTTTTACCATTTAATATAATGTATGTCATTACCATTGATTTTACATTGAATTCATAAGTAAAAACATTTCAATCTTTGGCAATGTTTTAGCTTTTAAAACCCGTTTTCTTAACAATGAGATTAATTTTAAATTAATTACTGCAACTTATGTGTTTTGAATTTTAAAAAATGGATTCCATATTTTAATTCAGTGGGTCCAAATTATTATAATAGGTTAATTTTGTTTTTTTGATATTATGAATAGTAACTATGGTAATTTTTATTTACTGCAGTTAAAGGTAAATCAGGTAATTAAGGGTAAATATAAGATTATAAAATTACCCTAACACCTGAAAAAATTCCATTGGATGACTAAAAGTATACTCATATCACCTAATGGTCAGAATAGATTCATTTTATGGACTTTTGACCATGAAAATAATTTAATTATTATTAAAACCAAAGAAAGTGACAGCATGTCACTCTCTTAAATATTATAAGTATACTAATTTTAATTTAGTGATAAAATTCATGAAACTTCAAAAATGAATAGTATATAGAAATATAATAACATTATATACATCATTTGAATTTATTTAGAATTTTTAGGTATTAAATAATTATCATTAAAGGTGACACAATAGTGATGTTGAAATTATTTTATTGATTGAAATATCAAATAAATAATTTTAAAAATATTAAAATAAATATTGTATGAACTATTTAATATGCTCCACGAATTTTCTACATAAATAGGACATGTTAAGAATCTATTAAATATTTTATTTTGAACATATCTCTTGTTTGGATTTTATTTAAATTCAAATAAATGAATAGTGTCAAAATTGACACTATTGTTATTTTATAAAAATAACAAAATATAAAATAGTTTAAAAATCAAAAAAATATTTAAAAATTAAAAATTAAAATTTATATGGTCTAATATTTCATATATTATCCAATTATGGACAATTCACAACACATAAGTAATTATTTATAACAATTTAAAATTTAGAATCTTATTACCACAAATAAAATTAAATAGATTAAATAAGGATAAATCAAGTTGATAAGGTTTAAAATAAATAAAAAACATGTCTAAATTTTATTGGTTGGTGAGATTAAAGCCCTATCTCATCTAATATTAGAATATGAGTCATTTTTGTAGGTTTTTAAGTGGGGTTTGATTTATTATAAATTAATATTTTTGAGGTTTCCAAAGGTTCCCCTCTCCTCCCTTATAAAAGGGCACATCCTCCCTCTCCTATTCACAACAACTAGAGCCTTCAATCTCAGAAAAAACCTGCCCATTTATCTTCTACACTTCCCTAGAAATATTCTGGAGGTTCTGGTATTGTCAATAGACCAACTCTAGTCCCTTAAGAGGAAGCTTAAAGGAGGTGCGTCGAAGAAGAGGTAATCTCTTCTACCGATTTTTTCAAGTTTCTTTCTTATTAAACTTACTCTTATTTAGTTGTTTAATTGTAAAGTAATACAATAATTATCACTAATATACTGATATGATATTATAAATATGAAACAACCCCATTTTACCTTCTATCTATCATACGGAAAACAAAATCACCGCGCGTGCGTACGTACGGAATACCGTCTCCACACCATGGTGTAATTAGTTTTTCTACCACCACCTTAATTGGATGGGTATAATGATGTAAATAATAACTATATATCATTATTATAAAAAATACCGATTCTTAGATATTATATCATTCACTCCAATTCTATTCAATAATTATCGGAACGATATCATCGCTCGTGCGTACGTACGAACTACCGTCTCCACGAACGCGATGAGATTCATTTTCCATGATTAAACATTCAAGTATAATTATAAATTATATATATAATAAATAATCAGGAAATATATTACATAATAATGATACTGGATTTATGTACATATATGTTTCATTTACTTAATTCCATTCAATTCAATAAGGAAACAAAAACAGCGTTCATGCGTACGTACGACCTAACGCCTCCATGAACGGTGTATTTCATTCCATTTATCGATCTATCATATATATTTATATACTGAATATATATTATATATAAATGATGTTTTATATTCTGGAATTAAGTAAATTAGGATATGAGTAATAATATCAAGAAAAACAAATCGAAACACGTACGATAAATGAAATGATTTTACCCAAAATGCTGCTTTAACATAGAATTTAAAAAAGAATGGGTAATACAAAGTCATAATTGAACCATATATGATATAATAACAATGAATATGATTCTGTAATAATTCGATGACATTATTTAAATCATTATACAGGAGGTTTAGATACATACGAAGCATATCGGACATAAGGTAATGGATAATTTTGCAATCTCATTTTTATCCGAGATTGCTTATACGTAAGTATTTACTGGGGTTATATTTTTCATCCATGCCCATAAAATGTTTTTAATAAAGTGTTTAATATTCTTCCATGTATGTTTAATGTCATGTTGACCCCTATTTGACTTTTACTTTGTGTTATGGAAGGAATCTTTCTTTTGTTTACCATACGAGGAACTTTTTGAATTTTCTGACAAAAGTACGAGGAGAATATTTTTTTAACTTATACGGCATGAACAGATTTTTACGGTTTTATAATGCCTTATTTTCATAAAGATTACTCTACAATATTTCATGATTATTTTCAAAAAAATACTTTTCTTTTAAAATTGCATGGCATTTTTTGAATAGAAAATGATTTTGAAGAAGAAAGGATATTTTCCTCAAGAATTAATTTCAAGTGTTTTATCAAAACAATTTTCCATATAAGATGACATTATTTCATATGTGTATGTTTCAAGTATAATGTCTCTATGATTTACACAGTTTCACTTTTCTTATGATGAAATGATATCCATTTGTTTTATATGGATTATGTTATGATGGGATGATGTTTATGAAACCCATTTTATTATTTGGGTTATGATGAATGATTTATGTTTATGTTCTGGCACACGTAAGAATGATTTCATTATGAGATGGGTGGGACCTATATCTCCCTCCAATTCATTGGGTAAATATTTATATCTCATGAGATAGACATGGATATAATGGAAAGTTAATCCGGTTCTGTGATACAGGACTGGAACGAGGAGTGAACTCGATTCAGTAAGGGACTTTGTCCACTAAGATGGTCTTGGCAGCAATGCCTTGGCTACTATAGAAATCATATCAAGTGCTTAATGGTTTTTCAAAAATACATGTTTTATTCCCATTCTATTTTATCATTATTGATGTTCCATTATGATCTATGCCTTACGTACTGCCATGTTTTATTTCATTGCTCAATATTTTGATGTTTAAACATTATGTTCATGTTTTTAAGTTCAAATGTATATGGTTTGTTTTATTTTATCCATGCATACCCTTACTGAGCATTTTAACTCACCCTTTATATGTTTTCTTTTCCCCAGGATATAAAGAAAGGTTTTTTTGTAAGAAAACAAAAGGGGAAGTTCTTTATGGGAGATGTTGAAGATCTTTTACCATGATTAGAAGATTACGTTTCGAGTTTCCAAAGACACTAAACTATTACGGTTCTTGAGTATTGGTTTTTGTTATGTATTAATTATTCTGAAAAAGTAATTTAATGTCCATTTACGTCAAGTTTGGGGTCTCTACAAAGCATCTATCATTTGGTTTGGAACTCTCTAACTAAAATATCATTTTAAATGTTTTAAAACTTTATTCTTCTAAATATTTCTCATTGATGTCCATGTTTTAAAAATGGTTTTAAGGATTTATTTATATGGAAATAAATGTTTTATAATTAAAATACATTTCAAAATTTCAAAGTGGTATGGGACACTTTGATTCAGAAATCTCTTTTAAATGACTTCTTTGATAAATAGTGAGACTTTTAAATGTTTTCAAGAAAAAGGGGATATTTCTCCCAAATTGTTTTACTAATTATTTTCATCTATGTCAATAGTATTCATTGTATTTTATTCTTTATTGAGGTTGATTTATTATAATAAAATCTTCCATATTATGTTGAATGAGTTATTATTGATTGTGGATGTGCTATTTTTATACCATTCATGGTTTGTGGTTAAAGTATTGAAATTTCATATGCTAGTTTAAATACGAATGTTTAGATTATGTTTCACCATTTTCATATGAGGAATTCATTGAAATTAGTAAGTGACAGGCGGGGCCTGCTATAGACCCTCGATGCATAGGTAGGTCTCATGAGACAAACTAGGGTCTTGGCACAATGCCTTGACAAAATTTATATTATGAGTCTTGGAATGAGGCCTTAACTTTGTGGTTAAGATGTCTGACATTATGCATTACATCATTATGAGATTAGTTATTGATGTTACATGTTATTATTAGACTAGTAGAATATACATGTGAATAAGTTAATTTAATTATTTAATTTATATTTTCCATATTATATTTAAGTTTATATTTAAAGAGATTGTGTTTTAATTTTATACCTTGCAATAAAAGTTTATGATTATTTATGATAGCTTCCACTATATTTTTTATCCTTACCAAGCATCTGAGCTCATCCCATTCTTATGTTTTATTTTCTCAGGATTCCAAGAAGTGTATTATGTTTTATATGCAGGTTTAAGTTAGGAGAATAATGGAATTATCAAAGGATTATACATGTTGTATTTTAAGTTAGAAATTATATTGTAAAGTTTAGGTATGTAATCTATTTTTCTAGACTGCTAAACTGATCGGCCCTTCGGGACTTGATTACTTGTAATCATACCAATGTCATGTAATAATGCACCAACTCCGGGTAACTAGGGTCGGGGCATTATAGTTGGTATCAGAGGAAGTTTATCAATAAACTGGGAAACTATATTTAGATAAAATCTGATAAGGAAATATTTATCTAAGATAGACTTTGAGGATTAGTATAGAAGAACTTCCTAGAATTTTGGTAATTTAGAGATTTTGTGAGTTTTCCAAAAAATACATCCCTATCTGGATACTACAAGTGGACTTCATTTTGGCACATATGTACCTAGGAGTGAAAACTCTGACAAGGAGTTTCAAGCTTGAGCTGGGGTATCTTGGTACACAACAATGGGCCTTACCGTGCCTTTGGTTTGGCACTCCTGAGAGATATGCTTAGGATAATTCACATTTTCTTTACAAACTGGTTTAAAGTATTTCAATATAAGATGAGAATAAATAACCTTGGTTAATCATAACATGTTTTAGATTGAAAATAAGGTGTCATGATATTATATAAATTATTTTAGGACTATTTTTACTCACACTATGGTTTATGGTTTTATTTAATGGATAGATTCCAAGGAATTCATAGTAACATTGAACATGATGTACAAGGTGGGAACGATGGTTGAAATTAGAAACTAAATGGAATGTTAATAGGCATAAAAGGTATCGTGTTCATGCTGAATCAGGTTTATAAAAATATTATAAAAAACATATACATTAACCAACTATGAAACTAAACAAAGAAGAGAAAGGTGGAGAATTATAAGAGCTCCAGTAGTGGAGACCATGGAGAAAAAAAAGCTCAATTTTCATAATTCAAGAAATGTGGAAGGAGAAACCTAGTAAAGTGTCTCAATGGAACAAAGAAATGATTTATGTGTGGTAAATAGGTACATAAAGTTAAGAATTGACGAGAAAAAATGAAGAGTACTATGGAAGAAAATAAAAATGATCCTAAGAATCCATTTACAGTCATTTTACATAAATGTAGGGGACCCATGCATTACCCAAGTCAATTCCCTATTCTATAGAATAACCACTAAGTAAAGGAATAACCTATGTGGAAATAAATGGATGGAGAAATGTTTAAAAGTATTAATACTCTTTGTTGATGGGATTACTTTGGAAGAATTTTCTCTTGTATGTGTAACCCTGAAGTTTGTTATGTGAAAATGCTATTTGAGGAAGAATTATATTTTATTTTTTGGATATAGTTATAAAGAACCATTTGGGTTTATATGATCCTTGAATTTTAGGAAATTACAGGTTATTAATTTTTGGGATGAAAATGCAAGGTATGAGATAACATTTGTGGTTAAATTATGTTATGGTTATTTTGAGGAATTTATCGCATTTTGGGAATGTTATAAAATATAGTTTTTGAAAAATGACAACATTAATACCATGTGACAACCCATTACTTAGAACAAAGCTATGAGAATCTAACCCCTAACCAAAGTGCGACTGAGATTTATCGCCTACCACTAGACTACATGAAGTCTCCGATTAGTGCGATGAATTATTTTTAGTTAAATGATTTTATTGATCAATAATATATTAATTTGGGATCTTATGTTTTATCAAATGGATATCCTTAGTATAGGAAAATTATTTAGTGATTAAGTGATAAATGTTATTTTGGAAGACGTTCACTCTGTTGGGAACACTATATGCCTAAGGAAAATAGAATACTATATGATTTCATTTGAGGAGTAATGGTGGATTTTTATTTTGGAAGAATCTATGTTTTTATTGTGGACTTTTAGAGATTCTGGTAATTAATGGAAATGATTAACCAATCATAGATAATATGTGATTTGGTTAATTACACTTTAGTATGAGACTTTAAGAGTTGTTTATGTTATTTTTAGATAAATTTTAAGATTTACTATGAAAGACTATGTGATTAAATTCTTCTGAGTTTTGTGTTTCAATCTTAGTTTGGATTATATTGATGGATTTTAAGGACAATTTTTTATTGAATGGTCTTTATTAAACTTTGGGTATTATTTGTTTAATTTTGGAAATTAAGATTAGTATTTCTTTCTATAAAGGGTTATCCATTTTAGAGATCATCTAATCTTGTACTAACCATTTTGGTTTTGGTTAATCTTTAAATACAAGAGAAATATATAGTTCATCCTTTGTAGATTATGTGATTCTTTAGAAGTTGATTCTAGTGCTTCAGGTGTGACCAAGTTATCTTGAATACTCATCGTTTGGAGAAAGATGAATTAGTGGTAAAAATTTATTAAAGTATGAAACTCTAATTGAAAATTAAGTATATCTATTTATTTTCTTAGTCATTATCACAAATAAATTCCTCAAATTTATGAAATGGAACTTAAAAAAACGTTGTCTATTTAATTTTCTTACTGGGAAACCGCTGAACATTTAACCCATCACAAGTTTGTTGTTTTCTCCTCCAATGGCCTGAAGGCCTTCATTTCTAATTGATTTTTGATAATCCACCTTTCAAGGGGTGAGGTGGAACCCTTACAAGGCCCATAGGTGTAAGTAATACATGGACCATAGGCCTTAGAGGAATTCATTGCCCATGGGCTTCAAACATTACATAAAACCTAGACTAAGAACTTGGAACTGCTCCTCCCTAGCATCTTCATCGTGAAATCAGATCTACACCTTTGCATGGCTATTCGTCCAGGCTTTCCTGTGCATACACAGGCCTGTCCCGATGGAAGGTGTCATACCCTCTCATTCTTGTAATTCGTTTAGCTTCTAATGTGGTGAAAGCTCCTTGCTCATCCTCCTTCTAGAGCTTGTTCCTTGTTGATTTTTTGGTTTGTATCTACACTTAAGTTAGCCCGAAGGCCTTGAGGTGGCCCGAAGGACTTACTGACCCGAAGGCCTGGGAGGCCCAAAGGCTTTAAAGGACTCAAGGACCAAATCAGTGGCTCGAAGGCCCAAATGGGGGAATAGTCCCGACTGCTACAGTGCCAAATAGAACCTGCTATAGTTCCTGCTACAGTACCTGATACAGTCGCACAGTACCTGCTAGTATACCTACTATAGTAACTGCTATAGTACTGATATAGTACCCCCCATAAATATTCCTCCGCCAGGATTTGATCCTTGGTTGCCTAGATGCACTTAAGGAGTCCTCACCGACTGGGCAGTGGCTCATGTGCGGTTTGTGGGTTTCTTGTTGTTAACTTTCTCTTGATCATGTTTTATATTACTCTCCATCAGAACATGACACTTATTTTATCTTCCATATCCATGTTTTCCTATATGGAATCCTAGTATGGGTTATCTTAGGTGACCTTTGTACTTCTCTTTCTTTCTTTTAAAGTGATAGTTTTATTGTCTCTTTTTTCTGTTGTGGGAAATTCAATGAAGTTACCAAGACCAATTTTAAAATTGCGAGGACGTAATTTCCAAAAGGGGGGAAGAATTTAACACCCCAAGATTTCATAGTAAGTTGTTTTCCTTAAAGTAATTCAATAGATTGCACTAAATGCAACACCGAGTTCGAGCACACCACGAATTACCAAACTAGATGTTCAAAAAGTGGTTATGAATATTATTAATATTATTTTGAATTTTATATACTCCATATAATTTTAACATCCATATTATGTGTTTCTTAGACATAATATAAGAACAAATTTATTTTTTCAGATAAAGAAGTATTTTTCAAAAAATGCAATTTTACTACCTTTTAATGGAAAACCATTTTTAAATATAATATTTGACACTTATATATTCAATTTGACAAAATAAACTTATTCTTTATAAGAGGGACATAAAAATTTAGTTTTGATAAATTTTTGGGGCTTTTCTGATAACTTTCATATTTTGATGAATAGTGAAAAATACTAAATTTTAATTGAAAACAAATTTTTTAATCAAAATAATTTATAGTATTAAATTATACATTTAAATGGGTTTTAAGTATAATTATATTATATTTTTATCATTTAATATAATTTTTGTCATTGGAAGTAATTTTACATTTAAATTGAACATAAACACATATCAATCTTTTGATAGTTTATATTTCTCAAAAACCCGATTTCTGGTTTTGACAACGAGAATTATTTTAAAATTAATTAATACAAATTATATGTTTTTAATTTGGTAAAATAGAAATCATTTTTTAATTTGGAATATGAAAATTAGCGTTAAGTGAATTTTTGGTATTTTTCAAAAAACTTTCAATTTTTGATGAAAAGTGAAAAATACTTTGTTATTGTTTAAAGCCAACTTTTTATTTAAATAATTATTTTTAATTTAAATTTATTTTAATGTCAAAATAGATACATAATACCTATATTATTACAATATAATTATTTTAATTAATTTTATAATAAGATTATATATATAAAATTTTATTGAACTTTTTACCGTCTTTTACCAACCTTCTAGGCACATTTCAAAATTTGTATAAAACATAATTTACCACTTCTGGGAATTGAATTTCAAAAATCCGAGAGACACAGTTGACATCATTAAGTAAAATGTGGTTCAATAGGATGAAAATAATTTTTGGTGAATAATAACTTTTGAATTTTATTTACCATGGTTAAAAGTAAATAGGGTAATTAAAGGTAAAAATGATATTATAATTACCCCAAAACATGTCCTAATTCTATTGAATAAGTGTATTTAGACCAAAATAAACCTTAGGACAAAAATATGATTCTTTTTTATCCACTTGGAATATATTAGGACATTTATTATGTTTTATTTAAAGAAGAGTTAAAAGAGTTAAATTCAAATTTTAATAACTAAACCATTTTTAATATAGGGTTATACATAAGATAAATTCAACTATAAATATTCATTATAAATATAAAAATATTTCCCACATCATAGTATTTTATTTATAATTTTTATCCATTATATAATTAAATTAATTTACGACACAATGATGATGAAGTAATTACCTTATTAATGAAAGATTAAAATAATTGATATATTAAATATTAAAAAAAAATTAAATTTAAACTTTTGATTCCATCCATGAATTTTATAGGATAATATTAATTATAGGTTTGATTCAATTTATTTGGTTTAAAGAAATCATATTTTTATGACTTTCAAAAAAACCAAATACTAAATAGTGTCAAAATTGACATAAGTGAGTTTATAAAACAAATAATATTTTATTAAATTATATAATAGTTATAAAAATATAAAGTTCTTCCAAAGGACATATATAATTATATATATTTAATTAATCAACCACTTGAGGTTTTCTTGGAATTTTATAGTAAGTATATTAACCATGTATTATAATAATACAAGAAGACATGGTAAAAGTTAAACTATTTAACTAAGAGTTAAGTCTAAAAGATAAGGTTAATATGGTGACATAAACTTGTATAAAACCTATTGGTTGAGAGGTTTTAGATCCATAAATACCTTATCCTAGAAATAAATCCATTTGGAGCTGTTAGAAACCAAAAATGATTTTATAATAAAATAATATTTCATGCTCTTCCTAAAGTGCCCCTCACCTCCATTATAAAAGGGTACTTCCCCTTCTCTCAAATTCACACCTCCAAAGCCATTTGGATTAGACAAAACTTGGTCAAATATTCTCCCAAATACCCTAACTTAAACCTAGAGGCCTTAATTTGATCAAAAATCCAACCTAAAGATCCATTTTGTACAAATAAAAAACGAATCACCCGAAGAAGAGGTAATTCTTTCGCCACCTCTTTCAAAGTTATTTTTTTCCTTCCACTTCCACTTTATTTGTTGTTTCCATAAAAAAATAATAAATATAGTACCTTATACATAATATGATGTTATTATAAATATGGTATAATCATATTCATTATTTTATCCATCCTATGAACGACAAGTCACCATGTGTGCGTGCGTATGACTTACTGTCTCCACATCGTGGTGTAGTTTGTTATTCAACACTTCATTATTTTTATAGGTATAATAATGAGTATAATTGATTTAAATAATAAAAATAACATGTCAATTATTCTGTATATATAATATACCATCCAATTACATACGATTTTTCCATCAATAGAATGATATTGTCGCTCGTGCGTACATACAGCTTACTGTCTCCATGACGCAATGAGATTTCATTCCCCATCATAACCATTAAATAATAATTTTTATTTTATGATTAAAAAATAATGTTTAAGAACTTAATATAATTCTGGATATGAATAAAATACATTATATCCATAACAAACATGACTTACATAACAAAACATATAAAGTAAAACGAATCAGTTTACACCCGAAACAATGATACTACTGAAATATTATCAAGAAAGAAATATTAGAGGATAATATATGATATCATATTTATGTATGTGGTTATTGTATAATTTAATAACAATTATTTAACCATTATACAGAAGGATAAACTTACCCTCTACTAAAGGAAAGTATAAGGTATATGGGTTTTCATCTCACTTTTTATTACTGTGAGATTCATGCTATATTTTCCACTATTTCCTTTTGTGTGGTGTATGTATTGCCCATTATTGTATTATTTGTGTAATATAATTTAATTTATGGGTATTTAAATCTTCATTTTATGATCCTTCTTTAATGGGGTTTATGTTTTGTAAGTTACCAAGTCGGCAAGGGAATTTCTAATTTCAATTTCCACTCATTGTGTTTTATGCATACTTCATTGATTATTTTACTTCAAGATTATATATAGAATCACTCTTTATTTATTTATTTAGTAATTTAAAATCCCCATTGTTTGAATATACTTTTGATACACATAATCAATCCATTGATAAATTCTCAAGTCATTGATATAAACTTGATAAGAGTAATCTTAACTCAATTTCCATTCATTGAGTTAATCATCCAAGTCATTGGTTTTGTTTTTACAAGAATATGTGTGAATTTACTATGATGGATTTACACTAAATATCCAATAATATTGAGTGTATTTATATTTTTCACACATAATTATGTCATTTATTTATCCCTAATCTAAGGATACAGTCTTTATAAGGGATTTCATCTCAATTTACATTCCATTGAGACTTCTTTGTTGTTATGCGCCAATTCACTTTTATATGGTGTATATACTATCCTTCGAAATATAATATCATGAATCCCTTTATTAAAATTATATTATAAAGTTTTTATTAATGTTATTTCTCAATTATTTGTATTCAAGTGTCTCTCATTTGGTTAGGAACTATTTAATTAAAATATCATTTTAAATGTTTTGAAGATTTATTCTTCTAAATATTTCTCACTAATATCCATGTTTTAAAAATGGGTTTAAGGATTTATTTATATATAAATGAATGTTTTATAATTAAAATTACATTCAAAATTTCAAATTGGTATGGGACACTTTGATTCAAAAATATCTTTTAAACGACTTCTTTGACAAACAATGCAACTTTTAAATGTTTTCAAGAAAAATGGTATATTTATCCCAAATAGTTTTAATAATTATTTTCATCTATTTCAATACCCTTAATTGTATTTTATTCTTGATTAAGGTTGATTTATTATAATAAAATATTCCATATTGTATTGAATGAGTTATTTTTGACTATGGATGTGCTATTTTTATACCATTCATGATTTGTGGTTAAAGTATTGACATTTCGTATGCTAGTTTTAATACGACTGTTTAGATTATGTTTCACCCTTTTCATATGAGGAATGAATAGGACTTAGTAAGTGACAGTTGGGGCATTATATAAACCCTAGATGCATCGGTATGTCTCATGAGACAAACAAGTTTCTTGGCACAAGGCCTTGACAAAATTTATATTTAGAGTCATGGCATGAGGCCTTGACTTTGTGGTTAAGATGTCCGACATTATGCCTTCCATCATTATGAGATTAGTTATTGATGTTACATGTGATTATTAGAATAGTACAATATCCATGTGAATAAGTAAATTCTATTATTTAATTTATCTTTTCCATATTATACTGAATTTTATGTTTAAAGGGACTGTGTTTCAATTTTATACCTTTCTATAAAAGTTTATAATTATTTATGATAGCTTCCGTTATATTTTTTATCCTTACTGAGCATATGATCTCACCCCTTTATTATGTTTTATTTTCTTAGGATTCCAAGAAGTGTAGTATGTTTTATATGCATGTTTAATCTAGGATAATAATGGAATTATCAAAGTATTATCTTTGTTTTATTTTAAGTTAGAAATTTTAATGTGAATTTCAATTATGTAATCTATTTTCCAAGACTGCTAGAATGATCGGCCCTTTGGGACTTGATTCCATATAATCATGACAATGTTATGTAATAATGCACTGATTCTGGGTAACTAATATCAGGGAGTTACATAAGTTAGAGAATATAAAAGCATTTCAGAGTAGCCAATTCACTTAAGGAGATAAACTAGAATCAGAAGTCCACTTCAGAGGTTTGGGGATGACATGAACTCTCTACTCTTAATAGATGTAGGGGAACAAAAATGATTGAAAGAATTAGTATTGTTCAGTCACCCAAAAAAATGGAAATTAAAAAATATATAAAGAAATGTATTCATTGAATTCCAAAATAATTTAGGAGCTTACTGATTTTCTTGAATGAAAAATTAAATTTGAGAAGAAATGTGTTTATCACCTAAAAGAGATGGATGATGGGAAGAAAATATATAAATAATGACTGATGGTAAAGGGATTTTAATAAAGTAAGGTATTTATTTCTCAGAAATATTCTCATCGGAAATTAAACATCCAACTATCTAGATAGTTCTTAGTATGGTGGAATAAGAAGATCTATACTTAGAAAATATGGAGGAAATGTCATCATTTATTTATGATGATTTGGAAGAAGAAATTTATATAAATATTCCCATAGTTTACATGGAAGATATAAACCTAAACTTGGTATATAATTTGAAGAAAATTATTCATGATCTTATGAAAACACCATGATAGTGGAATCTAAAGTTTAATGGATTTATGTTGGAGGAAGGATTCTAAAGGTGTAGCACATATCACTACTATTACCAGAAGAAATGGAATTATTTGAATTTCATCATATTTATTTTATAGGTATATGACATATTTTTATTTGGAATGGATACTAGAAGGATTAAAAAATTTATGTGTATGATGTTTAGATGAATCAAAATAAAATTTCTTTGGAAAGATAAGAAAATATTGGTAAAGAGGATTGAGAGGGATTTAAAGGCTGAAACTTTGGTGTTAACCCAAAAATATTACATCCATAAGATAATTGAAAATTTTAGGATGATCATATATAATCCTATCTTAACCCCACTTGTTAGAAACTTCAAATTATCTAAGGTACAAGCACCAAAAATGGAATATGGGCACCAGTACATGGAGAAAGTTCTTGTTTGCACCTCCTTGTATGAAGTATGTTTGAAAATCTCTTACTTTAATGATAAAAAACCATGATTATTTTAGTAATAATGTTTCACATGTTGTATTATATCATTTTATATGATAATACTGCTTCTATGATATTTTTTATAAGTATTATAGCAATTCACCATTGGCTGAGAGACACTATTACCGCTATATGGGAGTCACCATTACTGCCAGGATGAGATATCACCAGACCGAGTCACCATCACTTCCAATAGGAGATACCACTGGTACAAGATACTACTAGAGGTGAGTCACCATTACCACTAGAGTCAAGTCACCGTTACCACCAGAGGAGTCGCCGCCAGCTTCTTGTTACTGTTTCTGTATGAGGACATTGGTGTGAATGGAAAAATGACTAACTCTATTATTGGATAGTTTGATAAAGTATTAAAGACTTAGTAAAAGTCGATATAGGGATTGTGGATCTCCTCTAACTAGTGCTATTATATATTAGGAAAGGATCTCTCTCTTGGGTATAGAACTACAAATACCATAAAAAACTGATACGATCTATTTTTGATGAAAAAACCTATAGTGGATTGTGTGACAGAATTTGTGAATTCTCACAAACTTGTTGATTCACATTCTATGAAGATCAATGAAATAGAAGCATATAACCCATTACTGATATTGATTGAGAAATAAGAAAGAGATCAACTGAAACACACCTACATATTTCTACGACCCTCTATTCTACTTCAATTTTCTAGAACAAAGCATAGACTCCTCATCAATGCTGATATGATGACTATAAACATACAAAACACATCATACTGAGATTTTTTTATTCTTATTTTTTCTTTTTGTTTTACTTTTGAGAAGTGTGTTGTTTTCATGTTATCTAACACACACTGTCTCCTCCACATTCCTGGAGAATACTTGTTATTCTCTTATTCCTCAATTGTTTCCCATTGTGTTTGTGGAAGAGGTACCTGTTTGACATATGATATTCTTACATCCCGAAAATAACCATGAAAGAATATTTTTAGCTTGGACAACTTATTTTTTTGACTGTATACCTAATCTAGGTTGTGAATTTATTTGATTATATTTTTGATCTACTTGTCAGTAGGTGATTTCCAAGTAGAGGGGATTAAGTCTCACCTTGAGACTGAACCTCTTGTTTGTTCTGCTATGTCACTGTGTTATTTGTTTTGTTTTACTATCATATTCAAGATAAATTTTTATTAAAAAACAAAACAATTTCTTTGATAATTAATCTTAAATGGTGTTGATATTTGTTTTTGTCTAAGTAAATTGATTTCAAAAGTTAAGGTATTTCTAAACAATATTTTAACTAAGACTTAATCATTCTTTAAGAAATATTTTAAAATCATAGATCTTATATCGATTTTCTATTTTGGTT
Organism: Viscum album; assembly: GCA_963277665.1. NCBI lineage: Eukaryota > Viridiplantae > Streptophyta > Magnoliopsida > Santalales > Viscaceae > Viscum > Viscum album. The sequence continues at coordinate 770,557,760 of OY728131.1, forward strand.
AATTGAATAGTTTATTTTTATTAAGGGGATTTTACTTTAACCTAATATTAAAAATAAATTTTTATTGGGAACTCAATTCACCCCCTCTTGAGTTAATCACTCTGAACAACATTTGGTATCAGAGGCTTGTTATTTTTTATATATAAAAACATTTTTAAATGTTATTTTATTTGTATTCTATAGATATAAAATTTTAGTCATTTATAAATTTTAGTTCTTTATGGATAATATACCAGTAGGATCTTCTACCAAAATACCTCATTATTTTAATTATACAAACTATTCTCAATGGAAAATCAAGATTAAAATGCATTGGGAATGCATAGGTTTTGAAATATGGATTATAATAGAAGATCAATATGAAATAAAAAAACTCATAGAAGTGAATGGAGTAATGCTACAAAAATTTCTTAAAATAATAATTGTAAATCTATGAATGCTTTATTTTATGCTTTGGGAGATGATGAATTCAATATAATATCTATTTGAAAATCTTATTTTGAAATATGGGATACCTTATCTATCTCACATGAAGGAAAATCAAATTTCAAAGAAATGATATTAAATACATACACAATCAGGTATGATAATTTTAAAATAAAATCTGATGAATCTATTTCTAATATATATATCAGGTTCAATGAAATAGTGAATACTATGCACTCTCATGGAAATCAAGTGATAGAAAAAGATCAAGTAATAAGACTACTCAGATTCTTACCAAACAGATGGAGAGGAACATCTGCGTTAATTAGAGAATCATGTGATGTAATTAAACTACATGTCAAGGAACTGATAGGAAATATGATAATATACGAAGAACATCTTAAATTCAACAAAGTCATTGAGGAAGATGAACCAAATAGAAAATTAGTAGCCTTAAAATATACTACCTCCATAAAAATAGAATAAGTAAAAAATAAATATTCCAGTGAAGAAGGATATCCTGATGATAATGATGAATAAATGGCACACATGGCTAGAAGATTAAAGAGATTCAATAAGAAAAATAAGTTCTTCAAAATATAAAATTTCAGAGGAGATTATGATAATAAAGGAAAATGGAAAAAGTATTGAAATAAGGATGACACTCAAAATGATATCACCTGTTATGAATGAAAGAGGAAAGGTCACATTAAAGATGAATGTACAAAATTGGAATATAAAAATAAATACGAGGATAAGGATATAAGATACAGAAAATACATGAAATAAACATGGAGTGCCTCTAAAGATAGATCAAGTGACCCAGACACTAATCAAGAAGATAAGTTTGACAGAACCAATATGTTATTTACAACAAGCATATCAGAGGTAAAGAATGTTCTTCCTATTTCTCCAACTAATGTTTCATACATTTATAAAACTGAATAAAAGAACGAAAATGTGGAAGAAATGACCAGTAAATATATGTATGGTTACTATAACAAGATATAAGAAACATTTCATGAGTTTAAGGATAAATATAAGTCACTCAAGAAACAACATTCCTTAACAGTAAATGTTAAAAATAACCTTACTATTGAAAATAAAGAAAATGATAAAATGTTAAAAGAAAACAATGAATTAAAATTTTCAAATGAACATCTAAAAAAGAAATTGAAATATTTACCATTGGTAAGAAAACATTATCTAAAATAATGAGAAATCATGTTTCTCCCAAGTATACAACTGGTATAGGTTACCATCCAGGACAAAGAAAAATTACAAAAACTAGATTTACATCAAGTACCAGTACTAAATGTTCCTATACTAACAAAACCTACTCAACTGGACCTAATAATGTTTTTATATCTAGAATTATTCAATCTATTTTTAAGAAACCTATTAGTCAAATATGGTTTACAAAATCTCTTATTACTAATATAACTGGACCCAATAGGTTTTGTGTACCCAAATCATTTTTGGAATAAACTTTTTTTCTATAGGAAATCTGTTTGAAAAACTCCAAAAAAATACTTTGGTATCTGAATAGTGGATGTTATAGACACATGTCTGGTGAGTATTCAAATTTCAAGAATTTGATCAAAGTCGATGGTGGACATGTCACTTTTGGTGATAATGCAAAAGGGAAAATCATCATCCTTAGAGAAATTGGTAATTCAAATTCAGTATTAATTTCCAATGTTTTATATATAGTGGTTTAAAATACAATCTTATTAGCATATACTAATTATGTGATGATAGATTCTATATAAAATTTGAAAACAATTCCTGTCATGTTTTTAATGATAAAAATGTTTTAATTTTTACTGCTTTGAGAAATAATAATATTTATTCTGTTGATTTAAAACTTTAATCTTCAAAAAATATTTCTTGATTAAGTATCTTTCATAAAGAATATTGGATTTGGCATAGGATACTAGGACATTCCAATATTCACTCACTTATAAAACTAACTAGGAAAGGGTTAGTTAGAGACATACCAAAGCTTGAATTCTCAAATGATTGAATTTGTAATCCCTATCAAAAAGGAAAACTTCATAAGATTTATTTTAAATCAAAGAAATAAATTTCAACCTCTCATCCTTTAGAGTTAATCCATATAGACCTATTTGGACCTTCTATAGTCTCTAATATAAATATAAAACATTATGTTTATGTCCTTATATATGACTTCTCTAGAAGCCTATTCAATAATGTTTTCTTTTAAAAATTATGTATACTTTATGTATCACAAAATTTAAGCTTGTTCTTACTTTATTAAGTATACCAAATATATAGAAAACCTTAGTGGACTTAGGATTAATACCTTAAGGAGTGATCATGGCCTAGAGTTTAAAAATCAAAACTTTGAATCATTTTGTTCACAAAATGGTTATAATTAAAACTTTTCTGTTCCTAGGAAACCTTAAAAAATGGTGTTGTAGAAAGAAGAAATAAGAATCTTCAAGATATAGCCCGAAGCATGTTAAATGAGTATGACCTACCTGTCTACTTTTGGGCTAAAGAGATTAATAAATCTTGTTATACTCTAAACAAAGTATTGATTAGACCTCTATTAAAGAGAACATCTTTTGAGTAATGGAATAACAGAAATCCAAATGTTAATTACTTTAGAGTTTTTGGTTGCAAAGTTTTTATTCTAAATACAAAGGATAATTTGGAAAAAGTTTCTTTCACGAGTGATAAAGGAATTTTTCTGGGGTATTCAACTTCTAGTAAAACTTATAGATTTTTTAACAAGAGAACCATAACAATGGAAGAATATATTCACATTAAGTTTGATTAAACTAATCCTAATGAAGCTAAGACTATCTTCGAAGACCCTGAGTATTAACTATCAACTATGAATATCAATTCTAAACCTTATGAAAGTTTTGTTAAACAAATAGATAGTCTCTCTAGTAAACTCCCAAAACCTGAACTAGAAAAAGACTGTGAGTCTACCAGCCCCTCTTCTCAAATACCCATTAGGACTCATAGAAATCACCCATTAGATGTTATAATAGGAAACCTAGACATAGGTATAAAGATCAGAGATTCCTTGAGAAATAAAATTGAACATAAAGCCTTCTTGTCACAGATTTAACTTAAGAACATCAATGATGCCATCAATGATGAATTTTAGATAATAGATATGCAAGAAGAACTTAGTCAGTTTAAAAGAAACAATGTTTGGGAACTTGTTGATAAACCTAAATACACCTTAAATATTGGAACTAAGTGGGTGTTTAGAAACAAGGTTGATGAGTCTGCATAATAGTAATAAATAAAGCTAGACTAGTTTCACAATGTTATAATTAAGAATAAGGTATTGATTATGAAGAAACTTTTTCACCTATAGCAAGAATTAAGACCATTAGGATACTGTTTTCCTATAAAAAAAGTTAGACTTTAAATTATGTCAAATGGATGTTGAAAGTGAATTTTAAATGGATTTATAATTGAGGATGTTTTTTTGTACAACCCTCGGTATTTCAAAATTCATATTTTCAAAATCGGGTTGTTAAATTAAAAAAATATTTATACAGTTTAAAACAGGCTTCTAGAGATTGGTATGATAGGCTTACCTCTTTCCTTATTTCAAAATGGTTTTCATAAGGTATAGATAATCTAACCCTATTTATAAAAATAATTTTAAAATATATTTTAATAGTACAAATATTTGTAGATAATATTATTTTTGAATCTACTAAATATTCCTTATGTACTGATTTTTCAAAACAAATGAAAGATGAATTTGAAAATATTTTAATAGGTGAAATCAAATTCTTTCTTGTATTTCATATTTTTCAAAACAAAGAAGGAATTATCTTAAATAAAAGTAAATATACTAAATATATTTTAAAATGTTTTGTCCCAGAAAGTACCAAAATCAGTGATACTCCCATGAGTACCACTAGTAAAGTATACCTTGATAAAGATGAGAAATTAGTTGATCAAACTAGTTACAGAGGTATGATCTGAAATCTTTTATACTTAATTACTAGTTATCCTGATATTATGTTTAGTTTGTTTCTGTGTTCTCTCTTTTTAGAAAATACAAAAGAGTCACATTTATTAGATGTCAAAATAAATTTTAAATACCTAAAGTATAAAAACAATTTAGGATTGTTCTATCCTAGAGGACATGATTTTGATTTAGTTAGTTATTCAGATTCTAATTTTGGTGGCTATAAGTTAGAAAAATTACACCAGGAACATGTAATCTTTTAGGAAAATCTCCAGTATCATGGTGTCATAGGAAACAAAATTTTGTTGCACTATATACTGTGTAAGCTGAATATATAGCTGTAGGAAGTTACTACGCACAAATCTAGTGGATGAAACATACACTACTAGACTTTGGATACAAATTTAGACATGTATCTATAAATTGTGATAAAAATGTGTGATAAACATTTCCAAAAATACATTTTCTCACTCTAGAAAAAAAATTGATGTAAGACATCACTTTTTGAGAGATCATTATCAAAAGTGTAATATAAATTTAGAATTTATTAGAACTGAACATCAGCTAGCTGATATCTTTACAACGACTTTGAATTCCAAAAGATTAAACTAAATCAAACCTGAATTAGGAATGATAAACTATAGTTTATTAATCACCATTGATGATTCATGGTTGATGAATTCACCATTGAAGAGTCACCATTTTTGAGTCACCATTTATGAAGTCACTTTTATAAGTCACCGTTGATGAGTCACCATCGATGAGTCACCATTGATGAAGTCTCCGTTGAACGAATCACTATTATTTTTATGTTACCATTAATTTATTACCATATCTATTTTCCTTTATTGGTTAAATTTTTATTATTTTAATAATAATATTATTTTTTAGAATCCTTAAATGATAAAACCATTGGGATAACTCTAAATCTATTCAATACCTTTAACCCTTGATCTCCTAAACCTTTGCCATCCTCTCGAACTGATCTTCCTTCTTCCTTGTTCCACCTTATGCGTTCAACCAATCTGAATGGACCATGTGAAGAAAGTTTAAGAATCAACTCTAGAATATATGAGACATTCCAAGAACCAAAAATTATCTACAAGTAGTTTGGAAACTATTTCACTAAACCCGCATTTGAGAAATTTTGTAGTCAAAGAAGTAAAATAAATTAATACACAGTGGGTTCCAACTAGCAGTATGCTAGTGTTAATGTTAATAGAAAACAAAAGTGGATGAACTACTTTACCTATAATCATTGAGTGTATTATCCTAGGGAAGACTTTTAATTTTATCAGAATACAAGATTTATTATTGGGAATAAATCTGATAGAGTTCAAAGTAGCATAGATGGAAGAGAATGGGAAAATTTTTTAATGGTTCCTTATAAAGAAGTATATGAGTATTTCAAAGGAAGTATACCGAGTGATAGTGAAAATTTTAATTAAGAAAGAGATATCCTATATTTAACTAGATATGGAACACTAAGAAGACCTACTGATTTTGAGCTTGATGTTGAATGCAAGTTACTTTTCAAATTTGTATCGTAAGTTTTATGTCCAAGGAAAGGGGACTTCAATACATTGAGGTATCAAGATGTATACTTTCTTTATATGATGAATAAAGAGAAAATAATATATATTTGTAGATTTTTGATGATAAATATGCATGAGATGTGTAAGAAGAGATCAAGGTATAACTCTATAATATATCCCCAAATGATTTCTTCTATTTTAGATGCAAAGGGATGTGTTAAATCTAGAGAAGAAGCTGAGGAAAAAATTAGTGATTTTTTCCTGTCAATTTTTTTAAGAAGAGTTAAAGAGAGTTATAATACTTGGAAGGGATGTTGGGTTAGAGACAATGAGAAAGTGCATGATGATTTTATTCCTATTGATCATCCAACTAGACCTAAGGACATAATGGATCCAGGTCTTGAATCTAATGAGATAACATAATACTATGATGATGATGATGTTTCTGAAATAGATTAGTCCGTAGTGGAAGAATTAAAAGTGAAAGAAGAAGAAGAAGATGATTTAATTAAAGAAGGGAGTGATCCAAAGATCATTAAATCTCTACATAGAGTATCAAGTGGTCACATGAGTTCATCAGGCTATCTGCCTACCAGAGAAACGGTCTTACCTAAAAATAATGAAGAAGAAGATACTGAAGTCACTAGAGAATCTCATTTTAAATTTTATACCTCTAAGATTTCAAGTGATGATAATGGTAATGGAGGTAATGGTATTGTTTCTAAAGAAGCAGATAATGAGATTGTAGATCCTAAAAATTCTGATGATGAAAACAACAATGGTGACCCTGATCATAGAGATGATCAAAATGGTGAGGGAAGTGATGGGAATAGAAACGATCCTGATCCTGAAAAAGAGATAGTTCAACATCAATCCTCTTCCCATATGGTATCTAGTTCTCATAGAGATGAAAATTTTCCAAAGGATACCATGATGCCTGATGTTCCAATAGTTCCTACAGAAGGTATGGAACCTACAAATGAGGGGGAGAAAAATTTAAATCCTAATGATCAAATAGATCAATAAAAACCATTAGAAAACATGGAAACCAATTAGACACAAGTTCTACCAGTTATAAGTGAGGGGGAGTTGACTACCATTCTAGTTAATCAACCAGTTCCAGTTGATCAGTCTCCACAGACATCCAAATTGAAACTGCAACTAACAGTACCTGTGCCCTCAACAACTAAAATTGGTCAAAGTTCTCAAGTTCCCAGAGACATACCTATAATTCCATATATAATATCTTCAGTTATATTCTTTTAATAATGAAAAAATTATATAGGTTTTGTTATACTTGGACTTACTTATATTAATTCAGATGATGAGCCTATAAATTTTATCATAATAGAAGGATCCCTAGTGGATCAGACTGATCAAGCATTAAAGTTACAACCTTTTATCCCCATGGAAACCAATATAATGAATGTTCAACATGTTTTACCTCTTTATTTAGTGACACAAACTAATTTGAACTCTTTATAGAAGATTGTGAATTCTGATTTATACTCATTGAGAAGGAACTTGATCTCATATTTTAAAAGTACCTTGAGATCTAAACCATCTCCAATATCCAAAATCAGTGAAGAGAGTACTAGATATTTGGTTGAGTTAGTTATCTCACATATCCAACCTCAAATAAGGTTTCATATTTAGGTAATGGAAGTTACAAATAAAACCTTGGAAAGAGATGTTTAAAGTTTTCAATCTACAGTAGAGGGCCTGACATCCTATCTTTTAGAGTTTATGAATTCTATATCTCAGAAGTTAGATAATATGAATAAAACTGCCTCTACTTCATCTGCACCTCTAGCCACTCCGTTAAAAATTGATAGAGATCAACTACAATAGAGAATTAGAGAAAAACAATCAAAAATGATATGGGTTATGTGAGAACTCATGAAGAGAAAATTTGGTAGATACATATTGATAGAGAACATATCCTTGATTTCATAAGAGGATATGCTAGAGATATTATATAAGATAAGGAATTCATCAAGAATTATATCAATTACTACTTGTCGAGGATCTATAACAAGCATGAAATGTTCGATAATTTAAAATTTCTTAATGAGAACTTGAGGATACCACTGGTGATAAGAGCCTTTAAAGAATAGGTGAGTCCATTAAAGGTTCTCACACCAGATCTTCAAATATTTATGGATGAGAAGGAATAATTCTTTAATGTGATGTAAATAGGAGGTTAAATAATTATGGACTTCATAAATATCCTGAAACCCTACCTTAATTTCCATCAAACCACTGTAATTTCTAGAGAAGCAATACCTGTTTCAATATTTATTTCAACCACATCCACAGACTTAGTTCAGTATAGGCCTGCTTTGATCACACAGTCAGACAATCTTATGCCTCCACTATATCAGCCTTTGAGTTTTTCACCAATTGAAGTAATTAGAAAAATTAGAAAAATTATTTTTTGAGAGGAACTTACTCTGGTTACCACACTACCATCCATTACAAACTTTGGATAACATACATTTCTACAGTCTCATCATAGGATAATGATAGAGACAACGCAAAAGAAAAAGGGATGAAGAAAGTTGATCAGCCCTCATCTTCTACTCAGTGAATCTGTTTTGGTGTTATTTTTTTGATAGGGATCATTTTTATTTTCCCTTTCAGGAGTATATTTTTATACTCATATCTTTTTCGTTCCTAGATAATAAAAACTCCTTGTGTTCTTCTATTTTCTCTCTACGTTTAACAATAGTTTTTATTTTTTGATAATCTTAAAGGTGGAGATAAATTAGGCATTTAGTTTTATATTGGAAAGAAGATTTTTTTAAACTCAAATACATCTCTGATTATTTACGATTACTTATTTAGTACATAATTTATAAAACTTCATGTTTTGTTATTATCAAAAAGGGGGATAATGTTGGAACCTCCTTGTATGGAGTGTGTTTGAAACCCTATTATTTTAATGACCAAAAACCATGATTATTTTAGTACTAATGTTTCACATGTTGTATGATATCATTTCACATGATAAGACTACTTATATGATATTTATGCTAAGTATTATGTCAAGTCACCATTGGTTGGGAGACACTGGTATCACAAGATGGGAGTCACCATTACCGCTAGGATGAGCAACTTCCAGACCTAGTCACCATCACTACCAATAGGAGCTACCTCCAGGATGAGCTACCACCAGAGGCAAGTCACTATTACCACAAGAGGAGTCACCGCTAATGGAGTCATAGCGTAGTTACCATTGTTGTCCGAGGACATTGGCATGAATGGATCAATGACTAAATCTATTATTGGATAGTTTGACCAAGTATTCAAGACTTAGTAAAATACGATCTAAGGATTATGGATCTCCTCTAACCAGTTCTTTTATATATTCAAAAAGGATCTCTCTCTCTAGTATAGAACTATAGATACCATAGACAGCTGATATGATCTCTTACTAATGAAAAAACCTACAGTGGACTGTGTAACTGAATTTGTGAATTCTCAAAAACTTTCTGATTCACATTCTATGAATATCAATGACACAGAATCACATAACCCATTACCAAGATTGATTGCGAAATAATACATAGATTAACTGAAACATATGTGGAGATTTATATGATCCCCCGTTCTGGGTCAATTTTCTAGAACAATGTATATACTCCTCACCAACACCAATATGAGGACTATAAAGATACAAAACACATCAGAATTAGATTTTTATATTCTTATTTGTTCTGTTTGTTTTACTTTTGACCAATGTTTTGTTTTCCTATTATCCAACACACACTTTCTCTTAAAAATTCTTGGAAAATACTTGTTATTATCTTATTCCTAAATTTGTTTACTAATGTGTTTGTGGAAGAGCTCCTTGTGTGACATGTGATATTCTTACATCCCATGAATGACCATGGAAGAGTATTTTTAGCTAATAAAGCTTGTTTCTATTGACTGTATACCTAATCTAAGTTGTGTATTTATTTGATTATATTTTTAATCTACTTGGAAGTTGGTGATTTCCAAGTAGAGGGGCTTAAGTCTCACCTTGAGACTGAACCTCTTGTTTACCCTACTGTGTCACTGTATTATTTGTTTTTTTACTATCATATTCAATATAACTTTTTATTAACTAAAAAACAATTTATTTTATAATTAATCTTAACTAGTGTTGATATTTTTTTGTCTAAGTAATTTGATTTCAAAAGTTATGGTATTTATAAACAATATTTTAAGTGAGACTTAATCATTATTTAAGAAATATTTTAAAAGGATAGATCTTATATATATTTTCTATTTTGTTTAATTTTCTAGTTTATTTTTATTGAGGGGATTTTAATTTAACCTAATCATGAATAGAAATTTTTATTGGGAACTTAATTCACCCCCTCTTGAGTAACTAACTCCAACCAATAGTTCTATTTGCTTCATCTATTATAAGAATAATGTATGAAATGATTTCTACTACATTGAATATAGTATTTTCAGTGGTATTTTTAAGTTTTTTTTATGTTTAACCCTATAAAGGAACACTAGGAATCCATGAAGTGTATTATGCATTACCTAAAAGGAACTGAGGATATCGCTCTTTATTTTTGGGATAAATATCTATTAAAAGGTTTTGTGGATGTAGGTATCACTAGAGATTTAGACATCTAGAATAGAATGAAGTATTTCATGTTTACATATAGAAAAATAATGATCTTTTATAAGTCATGTGATAGCTACATTTCATGCATATATTTTTGATAATTTTAATTGATAAGTTTTTTTCAATAAATTAATCATTTTCCCCAAATAATCCATATTTTATTCATTTGATAGAATTGAATCATTGGATTTAACATTTTAAGAAACAAAATAAGTGAAAAAATATAATCTTAGATGATTCAATTTGTGACATAAAGTATCATGGTGTGACATTAGAAGAATGGAGATGATCATAGGAGAAGAAATCAAAAAAATCATATTTAATATCATGACTATTAGGTCATGCCATGAACATGTCGAGCAAGACATACGCCAAAATTCAAGTTTACCCATCATGTTGTGAAAGGATATTTCATGCCATGAGAAGTTCGAGATAATTAAGTTTTCAAAGAGGAGGCCACATGATTCAAACCATGAAACATTATTAATGGTGTGAACTAGTAGTCAAAAACATATTTAAATATACAACCTTCCATTTTAGGGGGATTTCAAGATGATTTGACCACAAACTTCCAGGATCATCCCATATTAATTTAAAGAGATATTTTTTTCTCAAACATTGAGACTTGGGAGTTTTTTATTCCTAAAAATACTAGGCTGGGCCACTGATATTAAAGGATGGATACCGAAGCCTCAGTTGAGGTTTCGTGCTGCTACAAAGTTCTTCAGTAGGCCATCTCCACCAATTAAATAGTATTTTATTTTATTCTTTTCTCAAACTCTCATGGATGACATAAGGGAGTGATTTTATTTATTCCCTTGGAATTCATGGTGAAGGTGGATTTGACTTATTAAGGTATTTATCATTTTAATTTTTATTCATCCTGGGTGCTTACACTTGTTATTCATTATTATCCCTTCCCTATATCATTTTTCATGGCCAGTATAATATGGAATAGAAAGTGTGATTTAATATATTTATTTTTTTGAGAAATGACCATTATCATAGTTAGTTTGAGTTTTAATTATTTATTGTGAATTTTAGGGTGTATAATTCCACACTGACTATTGGGTTAGATCATAATCTATGTTTAAATATGGTTTTGTGTTACCCATTATTTTGTAATCCAAAGTACTAGACCATGAGAAAAAGAGAGTTTAAGATATATAGCGTTTACTAGAATAAAATGACTCCCTATGACCTAATTGCTACAATTTCATTATTATAAATTGATTATTTTATGCCTTTTTATTCCTTGGACCTTGATTCATCGATGATAGGAACTATTTTTATCTTTTCTTTACTATCTCAAAATTATTATCACTCTTCCTTCCAATCCAAGTAGAATTAGAATTATTTCAACATAGTTGTAGGTATTTACTATTAAGTTATTACTTTCTCTAACCTCATCTACATAGGATCAACCTATAGACTTTTAATATCCTATATTACTTAATTTTAGATTTAGTGAGTTACATCTCATTTCATTTTAAATTTATAAATCGGTATCGACAAGGAGGACCAAACGATGCCTTCTAAGAGTATCATTTTTTTGGCATTGTTTCCAAGGATGGTTATATGAGACTACTTTAGTCTAATAGTTTAGGAAAATCCTTTTCCTGTATTTTTTCTATTTAATAATTTTATTATAGTATTTTATTTTATTTTATTTTGTATTCCTTTTACGCACTTTGTATATTGGTTGTGATGGAAGGGTGAGATATCATCTTGACAGAGCATGATAAATTCTTAATACAAGTAACATATCTATAACAAAAAAATAGAATAAATTCGAGAGAAAATCAGATTATGTCAAGAAATAAATGGCCCACAACCATACCAATGAGATAATGAGGAAAAGATATATGACCTAGAATTATTTTTCAAATAGGTATTTCAAGATTTAGAGAGAATGGTGAAAGAGGTTGAGTAAGTAAGAGGTGAAACAAAGGAGGAAGGCAGTAATGAATCCAACATTGAGTAGAAACATGTGAATACTACTGATCTTAAAAGAAAAACAAAGTTAATCATTATTCATAAAGCTGAATTTTTATATTTAGAAGACCCCTCACCACTATAGGCTTGAATGAAAAAGAATAGTTTTTATATAAATAAAAAAACATTTTTTTCCAGAAATGGAAAGTCTAAGAAATCTATAAACAATATGTTGGTATATCCACCTATGGGTTTTCTCCTCAATAAAAATCCAAGGTTGACACATAAAAATAAAAGGAATCCAAATCTGGGATTAGAACAAATAAAGAAGAGGGGAACACCACTTCATTTATAATGGAATTTCATGAAGATTTTGGAACAAAAAAAGAAGAAGAGAAGTGGGTGAACATACTGTAACCTGTATTAACTCTATGGATTTTGAACAAGAATAATGAGAATATGTAGATAAAGTAGAATTTAGGGAGATGATTTCTGAACCTAAAGTAATCATTGTAGAATTTTAACAAATACAGCTAGAAGTTGACGAAGAAGAAGAGTTACCACAAATATTGAAAGAATTGTAACACTTTCTCTAAACACTAAATAATTCCCTATTTTGGTCATATCTAATGATTACAAATTTGATTTAAAGTAGGATAAGGAATGGAGCTATAAAATATGTAGTTTAAAGTTAAAATTGGGTAAATTATAGATGGATATATTTTTAACATTATCAAATTAGATAATGAAGGTAAATGCTGATATAAACAACCATAAAAAGAGAATCTTTTAGGTGGTAATCCAAGTTTTTTATTTATTTCTAGGATTTTAGTTTTTATTAATTTTATAATAATCAATTTAGTGTTATATTAGGTTTTAGTTTTAATTCCCCTTATCCATTTTTATATTTAGTGAATATAACTTGTTCATTGATGAGTTGGTTTTATTTTTTATATTAATATTAAAGGCATAAGGCAAGAATAAAAGAGGAAACTGAAGATGCTACTGATGATTCACAACATGAAAAGTGAGTTCACTTTGTAAACTATTACAGAACATAAACTGAGAATCCTTGAACTTAATATACCATGAAAAGTTGGGGAGGGGAGGTTATTTTTTAATTTATATATTCTTGATTGAATTCCCTACATTTATATTTTTAGAATTTTAACCTGAAATTAGATTCCCTATACTTGGATTTTTACATAATCCATTTATCTAGTAGAAAATAATCACTTAGGATAACAATAATGACATTATTTAGATATATTTTTCAATGAAATTTTAATGATTAATATGGGGATTTGATTAATATAGATAAAAATGAAAAATGAATCTGAAAAATCATAATTTAGGTATTTTTTTTTATTTTTTTAAATGAAATTTCTCTAAGACTTTTCATGCTTTAAATTTCTGAAATTTGTGTCGATTAATTTATTTTAGTGCAAATTGACATGATTTATCTTTATAATCATTTTTCATATTTTTATAGGTTTCAAAGACAAATATTTCCAAATATTTCTTAATAATATTTCATGAGATACTCAGAAATGTTTTATTCTAGAACATTATTTTCATCTCTTCAAATTTATGATTTTATAGGGTTACTTTTAAATATATTGAGTCTTTTTTTGATCCCTTTATACATGGACCCACCTTTAAAATGAATCCTACTTTATCCCATAATATCAATTTTTAAACTTGATAGGGAAGTTCCATATTACAATCTAATTTTATTCTTTTCTACCATAACCTTTTTATTTTTTATGATATTTATTAATTCCTGTGTGGGGGAGGAGTTTTCTATAGGGGAAAGATGAGGCTATTCATTTAGGGGAAAATGTGGGGGTGATTTCATGTAAAATTAATAAAGGATCATTTTTATCATTCATTTTACTCATTTTTATCACTCTTGTTTTTTTTTGAAAATTGGGTGGCGTCTTAGGTGGTTAAAAAATTACTATTATTTGACTAATGATCTTATTATAAATATTAAAAAAAGTGTCATGAAGAGATCATTTGGGGTTGATTGGTTGATGTGGGACTTTTACCAAGTAGAAATAAAAAAAAGGAAAAAGAAAAAAAAAATATAAAAATACAAGATGGTGTATAATTAAATTTTCTTTATTAAGATTCATGACCTTACTTTGAGTTCAGAGAAATGGGATATATCATTTTTAAAGGGAGTATCACCATTGAGTTTTTTTAGTATCATGCAATATGATTTAAGAGTTTAACTTAATTTTTGATATTTAATTTTTCACATCAATTCCTACCTGCCCTAAATCCTCAGAGTCATTAGAACATTAATTTAAATACCTCATGATTGATTATGATATTTTTATCTATGGGGTATAGATTTGAGATGCATTTTAATAATTTGGTATGAAGCATGACTTGATGTATGAACCCAACTCCATTTACTTTTGTACATTTAGTGACGATTAAAAAGAATTCAATGTGAGGTATATGAAAATTAGTGTAAAAATAAATGATGAATTGCGAAATATGATTGGAAGATAGGAGAATGCTTTTCACTTCAAAATGGGTAAAGTAAAATACATTTTTAACTTATTTCATTGAAGTGTGAGTAGTTGAAAAAAAATTCTATGTGATTCTTGAATATTTATTTTCCATTAACAATCAATTAATTTTTTTGAAATTGATGTTTAAATATTGGTAGGGTGGTGTTCCTTTTTGATTACTGTTGAGATTTTATACTTGATGAAATGTATGAGTTTTATTGCGGGAGGATTTAATAACCACATTTCATGCATATATTTTTGATTATTTTAATTGATATGTTTTGTGAATAAATTGAACATTTTTCCTAAATACATATTGTTTTATTCATTGAATGGAAAGAGAGTATTGGACCCTACATTTAAAAAAAATAGAAGAAGAGACAAAATGGTAGCTGAATATGCTTCATGAAATGATAATATGTTTCACAGTGTGAAATCATATGAATGGAGATGAGTAGAGTTGATGAAATCATACAAATCATGGTTCATATCGTGAATATTAGGTCACACTGTGGTCAAGCAAGACATACACCAAAATTCAAGTTGACCCATCACATTTTGAAAGGACTCATCACGCCATGAGAAGTTAAATATAATGAATTTTTCAAAGAGAATAAAACATGATTCATATCATGAAACATCAATCACGATGTGAAACATGATTCATGATGTGGACCTAGAGTCAACATGAGATTTAAATATGCGATCTTCCATAATTTCTGGGGGATTTTGAGGCAATTTTACCATAGAATTTTGAGAGTAGACTAGATGAATTAAATGAGATATTTCTGACTCAAATAATGATCCTTGAGGTTTTCATATAACAATAAATATCATGCCCAATCATTATTACAAAAAGACAGAGACTGACACCTGAGGTTAGGTGCTCCGTTGCTGTAGAGTCCTTCACCAGGATATCTCAACCAGTTATATAGGATTTTATTTTATTATTTTATCATCCTATCATGGATAGAGTGAGGGGTTGATTTATTTTGTTCAATGACATTCATAAGTAAGGGGAATTATATTTATTAAGGTATTTGTAATTTTAATTGCAATTCTTATTGGGTGATTACACTTGTTCTTCATTATTATCATTTCCCTATTTACTTTTGCATGAAATTTGTAGTACAGTTGAAGAAGTTTGATTTAATATCTTAATTAATTTGAGAATTACCATTGACATAGTTATTTTGAATGTTCTTTGTTCAGTGTGAGTTCTAGGGTGTATGCTTCCACTATAACCATTGGGTTTGTTTTTACTCTATGTTTAAATATGGTTTTGGGTTACCCATTCTTTTATAATCCGAAGTACCCAACCATGAGAAAATGAGAGTTTATGATATATAGTGTTTAACCAAACTAATGGATTCACAAAGACCTAATTTTAATAATTTCATGATTATAAATTGATTATTTCAAACCTTTCTATTCCTTGAACATGGATTCATTGCTGTCTGAAACTATTTTAATTTTTAGTTAATCTCACATAATCATCATTACTCTTACTTTAGATCCTAATAGAATTATAATTATTTCAAAATAGTTGTAGGACTTTACTATTATGTTATTGTTTTATATAACCTTTTCTATGTGGGATTGATATCAATACTTACAATATCATATACTACATAATTATAGATTTATTGATTTTTGTTTTCATGAATTTTAAAAATTATAAATCAATATTGACTAGGAGGAACTAAAGACATCTTCCAGGAGTATCATCATAACTATAGAATATTTTTATGTTAAGTGTAATGGAATTAGAATATCTAGCTATAATAAAATAAGTTACAAAGTTGGATTGGTTGAAGCATTTTCTAAAGGAATATGGAATCGTTCTTTAATGAAAAATACCATTATATAAAAATCAAAGTGAAATTCATTGGGCTCCAAATATGGTTTTCCATGAAAGGAAAAATTAAATTGACCTGAAGTACCACTTCATCAAAAACATACGGGAGAAGAAAGTTTTATATCTATTAAAGACAAATTAATACTAAAATATATAGGACATGTTCACTAGAACTTTAGTTTAACAAAATAATAAGGTAAAATCATGCATCATTAGGTATTGGGTGAATGAAAGGGAGATATAGTAACCATTTATACCATGAAAGATGAAAGAAATGAGGTTTTCAAAAATGTTGATTATTTTTCAAAGTTTCCTTGAAATAAGTAATAAAATGAGAGATTATTGGGATGTGAAGTATTTTTATGTTTATAAAAATTATATTCACTAAAATTTCATTTACCATAAATTAGTTAGTAGAAGGTGCTTGGATCAGTGTGTAGACAGTTGTAGTTCAATCTCTCTAGGTGGCTGCAGAACTATCAGAAGTTCATATCTTTGAACAGAGTCAAGTATGCCCAAAATTTTTGGTGAATAAGAATAATATAGAATGAAGTATCTAGAATTATTTATTAAATAAAGTGGTTTAGGTCAATAGAGTTACTGGATATCACTAGTCACATTCTATATAGAGGATTTTCCATGAAAGTGGGATGATAATAAAATGATGGAGACCAAATAAGAATTCTTATAAATTGAAGTGGGGACCTTATATATAGTGGATCCTACATTTGAATAGTATATCCTAATTTTGAATAGTGTACAAGTGAAGTGCACAACATATCATAGTATTACATGGAGTTAATGCTCTATAATGAAAAACTGACTATTTTTCAGTTTAATATATTCTTTTACTTATGCTGAATATAAATAAAGCTACAGTGTCTCTCCTGTGTATATAGAACAACTCATAAAAATCATGTTAATACCTTTGTTTTCTTTCCTACATTACATACTTCCATTTTTTGTAATTTCTTTGCATTTTATTTTTGTGATCATTTTTTGAATTGTATGTGAGGTCAAAATTTTGAACTTTGAAGGGTTATTTAACTTCCTACTTCAGGTACACTTAGTTAAAGGAGGTGAAGTTCAGAATGTTTTTCATTCTCTTGCATCAAATTTTGGTGGATCATCATGAAAACTTTCATTGTATCAAGGATCAATTTTTTATGGTAACATGGTATAGTCCATCACAACATACTAATGTGAATGTTGATTTATATGGTGAACATTGTAAGAATAAACTTATAAGGGAAAGGTATGGTTGATCTCGAGTTTACCTTGGGAAAGATCCTCACTTTAAATAGTTTCTTGTATATACTTTAAGTTCATAAGAACTTATTTCTGGTAAGATTATTAAAAAATAATGGGTTTAATATTGGAGTTAGTTCCCTATAACCAACTTACTTTTTAATTTCCATTACCTATATATTTATAGAATTTAATATAAAAAAATGTATCATCACATGATGATTTTTCTTATGTGAAACAATAATGTAATAATGTACGTTGATAATTTTTCGTATCAAAATTTCATAATAGTTCCTCACTGTAATGAAAACCATAAATATTTATGACAATACTCTTAAATATAAGTTCACTGACTGGATGAAATATATCCAAAAAGATGCAAATTCTGTTTGGAAATTGATTTTAGGGGATAATAAGACATTAATAATTATTTTTGGATTAACTTTGTGTTATGTTTCATTTGTTTTCAATAATTCTGAAGTAAATATGTATGATTTCAATATTTATTGGTAAAAAATGGCTTGGATGATGCATGGAGTTCCCAATATTTTTGATAAGAAAAATGTTAGAGACCTTAATCATGGAGGTGTGATTGTGTGATGATTTGATGAAGAGAAGTTCAAAGATTAACCTTGAATCTTGGAACATGGTTATTAATATTGTTCATATGGAAAAGTAGATGAATTTGATATTTTTTTATTACTCATATAACAAAGTAAATGAAGTTACTGTAATTGAATGTTATAGGAGTTTTTTTCACTTGGAAAAGAATATTTGAATAATCACATTGTAGGTTAATGTTTTTTTCATGAATATTTGAAGAAGTTGAATAAGTTGAGTTTCATGGTGTATAGATTGTTCTAGATATATTATCTTTGTGAATAAGTTAAGGAAGTAAGCTTAGAAGATCCATCCTTGTGATTATTTTAGATAAAATTATTATATGGATGTAAGTAAACCTGGATGAAGGTGGTGAAGTTGATTTGAGGCATTGAAATATCATTAAAATATTCTAAATAATGTTTTAATTTTTTATATTCATTGGAATATATTCTAGTAATTATTATATATCATTTTGATGATTCTTAAGTTAATTTGAAGTGATTGATGATGATATTAAGGTATATTAAATAGGTCATATACTCTCTTAAATAAATTTTGAAATTATATACTAAAGATAAAAAATTGTTAAGTCATGATAATTTTATAGGACTTTGGTACTTTTTGTATGCCTTTTGTTAATTTTGAAAGACTTCTGGTGCTAAAGATAAAATATGAATAAATCTTGAAAACTTTGTAAGACATTGAAGATACTTTGTAAGATTTTTGTTCATTTTTTAAGAATTTGGTGCACTTTGTAAGAATTTTGTTAGTTTTGTTAGACTTATAAAGTCTTATGAAATAATATTTTTGTATAAAAATATAATAATGTCATGGATTCAAAAGGACTTCATAAGACTTTTTTTTCTAATAGTAAGACTCCAACAGGGACCTTCTAAGACTTATAAAGTCTTATTAAAACATTATATGGTGATAAAAACTTGGTAAAGGAAAAGAAATTAAATGTGATCTGTAATAATTTTATTAAATAATATGAGTTCAACAGTTTGAGATTATTTTTGAAGTTGAGTTTCTAGATTTTTTTTTTCAGATATTAAATTAGAAGATTATATACTACTAAGTGTCATGGATAATTCATGAAGGGACATTCCACTGTAAATAGGAATTTTTTGTCATGGAAAAAGTGTTTTGAATTAAATTTATGTTTCATTTACATTAAAAATATTATAGTTACACCTGAAATTTATTATTGTGCCATATTTCATTGAAAAGGAAGAATGTTTTAGAGATCCTTATTTCACATTAGAGTGAGTGCCACATCACTACACCACATAATGAAATGAAAATGTGGATCAAATTGAATTCAATAGATTTTTTGGAGAAGAAAAAGATTGGGATATTTTAATATCTCATGATTAATTTAATCAAGATTATTATAGATATTTAAATGAGATATTTTATTAACATTAAGATAAGAATTATGTAAGATATACAGTACCAATATTCAATGAAATATTTTTATATTTTAATATATAGAAATATTATCACACGACTCTCAATTTAAAATATAGAAAATAATAAATAAAAAGATGCTCAGTACCATTATTATCAGAAAAAACAATAATGTTGAAAGGTAAGAGAAGAAATGATATTATTTATGTTGATTATATTTGGTATTGAATGTAAAAGAAGATATGACAATATGAATTTACTAAATATTCTATAAATTCAAAGAAATTGATGAGAATACCCAACTCTACTAATATATTGAATAAAACCTTTATTTAAAATCTTGAGAGATCTAGTATATCTAGAAAACACATTATTTATATGTGATAAAGAAGTAAATGAGAAATATAGTGGATTATATGATAATCATATAGGATAAAGAATAAAGTGAGAACCCAACTTTATATTCTCTTATACCGTATGGTCTGAAGGAGGTATGAGGTTTCCTATAATATTGTTGTGAGTTGTGAAAGGAGATAAACCTACACTGTCTAGGAGGGGCTCTAGTTTTATTTTTATCCTATTTCATATAGGATCTAGCTTAATATTTTAATTTTGAGGGTAATATATTATTGGATCTAGAGATTGAAAAAAAAGCCAGTGATTTTTTTATACCTGGTTAGTTCAAGGAATGCTAGTCCAAGGACATACCCTTGCCTGAGTTTTTCTTGATAATAAATGAGGAGTTGTTTGTGAGTGGGAAAAAAACCATCACACACTAGGGAGGTAGTAATACATCTTAGTGGTGAAACTTTTTAACAAAACTTGGTATATTTTTGTGTGTGATTTTCTATTTATATCACATGCATTAAAACTGAAAGAAAGTGATAGATTAGAGAGTGAGATCCATTCACTAAATAAGTGCAAAGGTAAAGTAGGGTAAAAGTTTTAGTTTAATGATAAGTTACCTATATTATTTCACCCCTCTAAGTGTTGTAAATAACATAAATAATCCTAACACTATTTATCGTGAAGTTTAGACTTGATAATCTCTAGGAGATGTGGTTTTGAGAATAGACTTTCCAAAAGTAATTCCACATGTTTTATGTATCATTGGATATTTATATCCATGTATGTGTGATTGTTCCTTAGATATGAGATTATTATTAATGTATATCATGAATCATGTACTTTTATGCATTGAAAAAACTATGATGATATATTCCTACAATGAGGTAAGATATATTGGGGTCCTCATAAGTGATATGACATTAATGAGTAAGTTAAGAAAATAATTTTCCCTTCCATTTCTCAATAGAAGTTGATATATTTGACCCATTGATTGAAATGGAATTATCCAATTAATTCCATGTCCCTGGAGTTTTATAGATGAGTTCATTTTAATAAGTCAAAGAATAATAAATCATGCATATAGGTTGATGACATATGTATGAAACATGATTGATGAGATATCAAGATAAAGATATTATATTACATAGTGAGTGTTTGTATGAGGTTGTTTTAACTACGACACTAACATCTATCTCTATGGGTTATTTGACATAATTCTAGACACTAATCTTGGAATTTAGGTCATTTCACCTAATTCCACCAAGAAAGAGGCATAGAGGGTCACACACTAAGTATATCCAAAATAGAAATTAAATTTTATTTGAATATAATAGTTTGAATAAATATTCTTCTTATATTTTGGTTTAATTATTATTTAGTTATGGTTAATAATATAAATTAAATCACTAGTTATTTGAAAGAATATATGTGATTTAAAAATTAAATAATTTTTTTTAGTTTTCAAATATATAATATTTATTTATATCATTTTTATTACTAAGGTAATAAATAAATAAACATTTATTTAGTTAGTCTAATCTTAAATATTTATGTTTTATACATATAGTGAATATAATGTTTTTTGAATTATTGAATGAATAATATAGTTATATTTATTTATTTAAATATTTATTTATTTTTCAGTATTTGATAAATGTTGAGGAGAATTGATTGTCCGAGTTAAGGGTCCAGATGAAATGATATATAGTTTATTTAATATCATTTAAATATTTATTAATTTATTAATTCAAGAAATTATATTTATATATATGTAAGTTAGTAAAGACCACAGAAAATAATAATAATAATATAATTATTTTACATGGGGTTTACTTTGAATAATGAAATTAGTTAAGGCCCTTTATGTAATAACTAATTATCTAAACCTAATTATATAACCCAACTTATATAATTTCTTGGGAGATGGAGAGAATTTTTTCACACAATTATATTCTCCCAAGGAAACTCTCAATAACGAGAAGTGATCCTCCTCCTCCCCCATATCAGGATCGAGAGAACAAGATAGAGACTTTATGATTGGAGATATTCTTATTGCGATCAATGATGAATGATGAAAGAAATTTGAATCATCTATACGAGAACTGGAGTTCCAATGACAACGCTTTGAGATTCATGTAGCATATTTGGATACCGCTAGAGTGATTATTCTTTAGATCCTTTTATTGCAACAATTATACAACAAGGTTAGATGATTCATCAATAAAGAAATAATTTTCAATTCTGTGAAATTCTTGTTTATAAATTAATTATAAATATTAATTTAAATTATTCTCTCTTATATTATTATGGGGTTGAGTTTGTCTAGTTTTGAGGATTTAATCTAAAAAAATGATTAAAAACATTGTTTTTATAGGTTTAAATTCTTCTGTTGTGCCCCAAAACCTTTAAGTGGTATCATATAGGTCACATATTAATTTATAATTATTTATTACTATTTGATAAAATGTATATTTAATTGTTAGTTTTTAATTTCTAGTTTATGGTTATTTAATATGAAATCCAAGATAATACAATCATTCAGTTTAATATGACCAATAATAGACTAAGAATATATAAATAATTCTCAAATATCCCATCCATAGGGTCTAAGGATTATGGTCCCATTACATGGATACCTTAAATGTAATACAAAATTACACATTTTATACCCATGTTAAAATACACAAGGATGACCAAAAAAATCATAGCACATTATGTGGTGGTTTGATATGCGGTGTCATTACACATCATGTATTGAATTATAGTTAGAACAAGGAATGATAGGGGTATATGAAATGTACATGACATACATGCCATGTAACACCACACAATTTTAACCCCGAAGAATTGCGAAATCCTTGTGGTCAAAGTACATGACATGTAATTAATACACATTTCATATTAACTGCTAGCCGAGTGATACAAAATTATGTGAAGTACATGACATGTAAAAAGTAGGACATTCCCTGTAACATGTAGTAAACTAAATTAAATACACATTGAGTAACTAAGCGTGTAATGTGGGTGGACAATAAAATATAAAACACTGTGTAGTTGGTTGTACATGATATGTAATTCATGCCAACTCAAATAAATAATATACTAATAAATATGTTTCATGTTAGTCAAACATGTTTAGAAATTAATTAATTAAAGGAAAACTTAATTACATGTTGTGTTGTTGGCTATATACACCATGTGACATGGTTTTCCAAATGAATTACACACTGAGTGATTTTTTTCAACTCATGTGGAATTAAATGATTAATTAATTATTTTCTATTTTTATTTTATAGATTCATGATGTTTATAGTTTCTTTACATTTAGTGTACTTCATAAGAATTACAAGTGGTACATGCTGTGTATTTACTAGCAAACCACATTGTCAGATACCCCATGCATTATACATGATCCGACCCACATAATGACACACCATGCATATCGTGGCACACCGTATAGACATAAATTTCATGTAATTAAAAAGTAAAAGACATGAACATACATAGTTTAGTGACATGATGTGTTTTTGGATTGTACATGTTGTGTAACAGCTAAAATTCAAAAGTGGATTTAAGTAGAAGCATAACGGTACACACTAAGATGCCTCCATTACACACCATATACTTAATTAATTTATTTAAAATTACAGTGTATGATAATCTAAAAGACCATTTGGATGGTTATATAAGATAAACTAAGAAAATTTATCTTTATAAAGAATGAGTTGAAATGAATGTTAGCTAGTTTAAATGTGCAGTCATTGAATATGTGTATGATCATGAGCTTGAATTCCCTATGTATGTATTGGGTTTTTTGTATAATTTAATTATTTTTTACATGATTTTTTTTCTAAATTTATTAATAAATTAAATATTATATTCTACATATCATCCCCTTCTCCTTATTATGTACGTGTCTGTGTGTCTATAGTTTATTTTATGTAACTCTAAACCCCTCATCTGCATGTGAGTTAATCATATGTAAATGAAAGGGTCCCATGTGAGAGTAGCTGGTTACCGACCGAGATGATGTGAAAAGAACCAATGACACACACATGTTAAATATGTAATTCTACAACTCAATCGAAGCTAATCTTAAGTATTTATTACCCCAGGGTCAAATGTTGCTTTATTGTTCACCCAATAAACCAAATAGTTGTTAAAATCTCATGGTCATTCCACAAATTTATTTTATTTTATCCATTGCATAAAATATTTATTTATTTATGAGATTCTTGTTTATTTAATGTTTAAATTCAATAACATAAAGTAAATGAAATAACAAGCATGTTATGGAAAATTAAAACAAATGGATTATATAAAAATTATTTTATTTAGACATGATTAACTAATTATATACAACCCACACAATATTAACAATCCCGTAAAGAATAAAATAAATAATATTTATGCATAAAATTAAAAATACCTCAAACAAGTATTAAATCAGAAAATCCTTCTTTTACATAAATTAGAATACTACCACGATTTAAAGTGCTTGTTTGGACCAAGTTAGGGGGCTTTTGATTATCAAGGATTTTTAACTAAAATTTTGGGTTAACTTAACCAAGTTAGCATAAAGGGTTTACTACCTATGTAAGACATGGTGTATCATGGAAGAAAGTGTTAAGAAAACCTAAGTCTATGATTTCAGGTTTAGGGAGTCCACCCAATAGATGAATGATCTGTAGGTTAATTCAGTTGGAAATACTACCTACCTAAATACCTTTGAATAATTTTACAATCTCAATTATTAATTAGGTGAAGAGAAATATGGATCATTGCCACTATAATATCCACATGAAAATATATTTTGAATCAAATGGTGAGGGATATTGAGATTTGTTAAAATAATGAGAGACTAATAAAATAAAATTTATTAGATCACATTTTTGGAAATCAAGATAATGTAATGAAACCTTCATTTTTTTGTAGAAAATAGAAAGTAATATGACATCAACATTATCCCTTCTATCGATATTGGGGAAAGAAAATTTCTTGACTGATATGAACTTCCTGGGGTGGTACAATAGATTTCACACCATACTACACCATGAGTGGAAGTTTTAGATGCTAGAATCCATAGTTCCTAAAGAGATTTCTAAGGAGGCTTGTGATGAGGTGCATAATCGATTCTAAAAAAATGTACATAATGAATTTTTTATTCAATGAATTATGCTATCATCCATGATTAGTGATCTCTAGAAGCTGTATGAAGACATGGATATATCTACCATATTGTCCCATCTCCATGATGTTTATTAGGAGAAGGAAAGGCATGAGAGTTATGAGATCTCTAAGTCACTATTTATGTCTAATCTTGGTTAAGGTGCACCAGTTGGCCCTTATGTAGTCAATATGATTCTCTATAGGAAGTATCTAGAAATCAAGGGTTTCAAACTACCCAATGAACTATGAAATGACATCATGATCATCTCACTAACTTAGTTTTTTAGATTTTATTATGAATTTTAATATTAACAATATTGATAATTTTCTCCTGGATCTATGAAATATGATATTCCAAGAAGATAAGGACATGATGCATGGAAAAACTTTAGTCCTTGTAGTGAATAAGAGAATGGGAAAGGTGAACATACCTACAACCAACACCAAATATAAATAATATTCAAACCACCCTACTAAGAGGATGAAGATCAAGAGTCATGCTAAGGAACAAGATGAAAAATTATTTACATGTGGTAAGAAAGGCCACTGGAATAAGAACTGCACCATATTAAATAAGAAAAGGGAAGATTCATGTGTTTTTTTATCAAATATAACCTCTTTATTTATGAAAATTGGGTATTTTATACAACTATTGTTTCTCATACTTATATAAAAATATACTAACCAAGTATATTTTATAAGGTTTCTAGTGGTGAGGTGGATATTTGAGCTACTAATGGAGCATGACTAACTATACTGTCTATTGGACAATACCACCTTAATTTGCTGAAAAGATTGATTTTGGTCTTAAATAATTGTTATTACATTCCTAGAATAACAACACACATTATATCTATGTCCATCTTAAATATGGATGAATTTATTTTAAAATTATTGAATAAGAGATTATAACTTTATAAATATATCATATGTTATGGTTTAATACGTTTATATAGAAGTCTTTATGCAATAGAATACAAAATACAGGTGTTGGAAATCTATAAAAAATCATGTTCACATGACTCATATAAAACCCAGTTATGGGATAACTAGATTAGTCATGTAAATGAGAAGTGTTTGAAAAATATATATGAATAAGAGAATTTATATTCTTTTGAAAAAAACCATTGATATGTATCACGCTTGTTTCGAAGGTAAAATGACCAAGTCTCCATTCAATAAAAGGGTAAGAGGGCTATATATCTTCTTAAATTAGTTAATACATATGTGTGTAGACCTTTTACAATTAAATTTAGAGGTGGACAATCATACTTTATAAATTTTACCAATAATATATAGATATGTCTACTTTATGTGGTATAAATCTGATTCCTTCGATAAATTTAATTAATATATGAATAAAGTAGATAATAGTTTGGTAAGAGGATAAATAAACAATGATCAGATTGAAATTGAGAATATTTTAACCAATATTGCATCAATTATCTAATGAATTTTGGGTTACTATCTGAATTCACTCCTTATACACTATAGTAGAATGGTGTCAGCGAATGGAGGAACCATTCATTGTTGGACATAATGATATTGATGCTAAGTCATTTGAGTCTTATGTTATAATTTTGAGGATATTAATTGTAGACTATATTATACACACTAAACCAAGTGACAACTAAATCAGACTATAGAATTCCATTCATGTTATAGAGTGGTAAGAGACCTGTTTTGTCACATATTCCTACATGGGGATGTTGAGCATTTGTGAATCCTATATATGAAAAAAAACTTGAACCTAAAGGCATAAAGTTTATATTTATAGGATATCCCAATGAAATGAGGGGATATTATCTATACAACCATTTATAAAAAAAAGTTAACAGTGGAAAGATAATCCATATTCCTTAATAGGGAGCACATCTCTAAAAGAGATAGAGGGACAAAGATCAACTTCAATGAAGACAATGCTCTAGATACAATAGAGTTGGAAAAAGAATTAATTCCATAAAGTCCCTATATAAGAGGTTTTATATGAGACACAAGTTTTTTGTAAGATCACTAAATAGGTTAGATAACCAGAGAGATATGGTTTTCTAGACACTGAGGATAATGACTCCTTATTAGTCGATATTGATGCACATGTGTCAAATAAGTAAGTAGTAAAAATCTTAGAGGTTTCAAGTTAAAAATAATCGATTATTGTTGAGATGGATTATATATTCCAAAACCATGTATAGTTTTTGGTTGATCCTATAATAGATGTAAACCCTGTTGGGTGTAAATGGATATTCAAAAATAAACATGACATAGTTGGTATGGTTGCTAAAGGGTTTAAGTAACATCATGGAATAGACTATGATGAAACATTTTAAATAGTTTAAATATTTAAATACATTATAATTCTAATTTATATATCAAATTATCATGATCATGAGATTCAAAAAATAGATTTCGAAACAACTTACCATAACAAAAACCTTGTAGAAAATGTTTAAATGACATAACAAGAAGGTTTTGGGACTCCAAATGACTTCAATATGGAATAAAATTAACAAAGATCCATTTATTAGTTTAATAAAGCTTCAATATCATAGAAAATTATCTATAATGAATCCATATGATAATTTTGTTTTATAAAAAATAAATGTGATCCCTATATCTATAATATATTTAGTGGGAGTGCAATCATTTTTCTAGTATTATATGTTGATGATATATTACTGATGGTAAATGAGATACCAATATTGTAGTTTTTTAATAAATGGGTGAACAAACTATTATTTATGAAATAATTAAGTGAAGTGGACTACATTCTAGGGATCAAAACCATTCATGATAGATCTAATAGACCACTTGGGCTAAGTCAAGGTACATACATCGACAAGGTAAAAAATAGATTTAATATGGAACAATATAAGTGGGGATTGTTTCCTATGTCACATGGTATACATATATACATGAAAATGTTTCTAATATTTTGGTTATTTTCCAACTCAAAAGATTCAACACCCCATGGAAACTAACCTACCTCATCAGGAGATGAAGCCTCTTTATTCATCATGACATGGAAGTATTACACACCTGGAGGGAGGGTAACTTCACTTATGATTGTCTTGAAAGTAAATGGAGTATAGTAGATAGCTTAACTATCTATCATAGTATAGGGTCTCTACCCAATAACTGCAAAATTTTTGTTAGTTGTGATGTCCAAGGCTTGTACCATTTCAGACCACCTTGATTTTGTGGGTTAATTAATAAAAATTCATTTTCAAGTTAAATTAAAAAGTGAGGATGAGCAGGATTCCTTATGAATTAGCGATAAGATCTATCATGTATGACATTGTATATACTAGGATTGATATTTACTGTTCCTTTAACATTGTACGTAGATATTAAGAAGAACCATGAGAAAAACATTATACTATTGTTAAGGATATCCTAAAGTATATAAGACATACCAAGGATATGTTCTTGGTTTATGGAGGAGATAAATAATATGTCATTAGGGTATATATATATTCTAGTTTCAATATATATCAGAATAATCTAAATCATATTCGGGATATATCTTATACATTAATAGAGGAGGCGAGAGCTGGAAGATCTCAAAACAACCATTGGCTACCAATTCTATAGTAGAGACCAATTGTATTATGGTTTTTGATGCAATTAATGAAGAAGTTTGGATACAAAACCTTTTACAATATCTTTATGGGTTCCTATAAGAAAATATTATATCAAAATATATTATTATAATACTATAGTGGGGGTTCTATCCAAGCATCCAAGGTTACATTAGCGGAAAAATATTATTCATTGGATGTATCACCTCTTGAGGGATTTTTATTAGAGGGGTGAGGCCACAGTAAGAAGGGTTTCCATAGAAGATAATATAGAAGAACCATTGAATAAACACTTATCTCACTAATATATTTAATATAGTTTGATAGTTCATGGACCTATAGTTATTAGTAGTTTAGTCTAGTAAAAGTGGGATTCTATTGGAGTTACTTCCCTAGAACCAACTTACTTTTCACTTTTGATTACCTATATATTTAAATGAATGAATTTTAACAAATATATTATCATATGATAATTTTTATTATGATTAAAATTAATGTGATAATATCTTTAGAGTATTTATATCATCAAAATGTTATAGTATTTCCTTAATTTGATGAGAACCTTGAAGTTCTATAAAAAATATCTTTAACATATGTTCTATGGATGGATGGAATCTATTTGAAAAAACATATATAATACTTGTATATCTAGTGTTAGGGGATTATAAGATATTGATATATCCACTTTTGAAGTTCTCATGTGGTAGTCTCCATGAGAAGAGGCTATGAGAACTAACCCTCTAATAGAAATTCCACATGTTTTGTGTGTCATTGAATTTTTCTATCCATAGAAATGTGTATTGGTACTCAGACTTGAATTATTATTAATGTATATATTAAATCATGTACTTTTATGGATTGATGAAAACCATGTCAACACATGATTATGGAGAGATAGGATATGATGGGTGTGTCATAAGTGATATGAAATTAATGAATTGGTTAGGAACCGTTTTTTACATTTTGTTTTTTCAATGGAAGTTGATATCTATGGACCTTTGGTTGAAAAGAAATTGTCTAATTAAGTCTATGTCCATGGTGGTTTATCGATGAGTTCATTTTAGGAATTTAAAGAAATATATATCAATAATATATATTGGTTTGATAAGTATGAAATATGTTTGATGAGATATCGAGACAAATGAATTATATTACATAGTGAGAATTTATATGATGTTGTTGTCACTATGACACTAACATCTTTCTCAATGGGTTCCTTGATGTGTTTTTAAGTGATAATATTGGAATTTATGCCTATTCACCTAATACCATTAAGAAAGAGGCCAAGAGGGTTACACACTAGGTGTATCAAAAATCTTAGTTAAATTATATTTGAATTTAGAAGTTTGAATGAATATTATTCTTGACTTGCTTTTAAAAATTATTTTGGTATGGATGATCAAATAAATTCAATAACCAGTTATTTGATATATTATATATGAGTTGAATATTAAATAAATATTATTTTACAGTTCATAAATATATAATATCTATTTATCTCTTGTTTATTTAGAAGGAAACAAATATTTATTTATTTATTTAGTTATGGGAATATTAAATAATTATTTATTTACTATTTAATGAATATAATAACCATTGATCAATTGAATTAATAATATAGTTACATTTCTTTATTTAATTAAATATTATTCATGGTTCGATAAATGTCTATGTGGATTGATGAGCCAAGTTAAGGGTCAAAATGAAACAATATATATATTTTATTTAATATAATTTAAATAAATATTGATTAATTTATTTAATAAAGTATATTTAAATATCCATGAGTCAATACCTGTCATGAAATATAATAATAGTAATAATATTATTATTTTTTGACATAAGGTTTACTTAAAATAAATAAATTAGTTAAGGACCTTTGTACAATAATTTATCATATAAAACTAAGTATATAAACCAAATTATATCATTTCTAGAAAGATAAAGATTTTTTACATAATTATATTCTCCCATGAGCTCTCTAAAAAATGGGAAGCAATCACCCTCCTCCCCTATCTAGATCAAGATAACAATAAAGAGTCTTCCAAGACTAGGAAAATTCTTTTTGTAATCAATGGTTAATGACATAAGATGTTTGGATCTTATTTTCTAGAACTCAGAGTTCCATAAAAGACTTTATGAGATATATGGAGAATATGTGGATACAATTAAAGGGTATTTTCTTTGGATTATTTCACCACAATGATGGTACGACAAGAATGTCAAATGATTCATGAAAGAAGAAAGAATTATCATGACGAGGTACTTATTATTTATAAATTAATTATAAATAATATATGAAATTGACCTATCTTGGAATATTTTGGGGTTGTGTTTTTCTATTTTTGAGGATTTAATATAAAGAAATGAATGAAAAAATTATTGTGCATGGACCGAACCACTTCCACTATGCCCTGAAACCTCTATTCAAGATTGAACTCGAGGAAGATAACTATATTCTATTAAAGATTGATATATTTATTGGAAAGGGTCACTTTTATGATGGATTATTTAAATTAAATATAAACATGTTTCTACTTTATAGATTCATTTGATTTATGCTATAAGAGTTTAGGTCATATAAATTATATAAAAATCAATGGCATGTGAAAAATAAAATTATCACCATGAATGGATAAAAATGATCACAAATGTGTGAATTTTTTACAAAATAAAATAGTTAGGAAACCATTTCCAACTATATAATGGAAATTTATTTTTTTATAATAAATACATAGTGATTTATGTGATTTGATTTCTACACCCACTATAGGTTATAGAAAGTAATTTTTAACTTTTATTGATGATTATTCTAGATTTTTTTCTATGTCTATATTTTACAAGATAAAAATGAAATTATAGATAAATTTATTATTTATAAAAATGAGGTTGAAAATCATTGAGGGATTACAATTAAATGACTCAGATCTGATAGGGCAAGAGAATATTATAGACCATTATTTTTTGAATCCCTTGGGATCATACACGAGGTTACATCTGAATGAGATATACTCCCTAAAACATTTTTCATATGATAAAAATTAAAAAATCATATCTTATGATTAGGGAATCATAAAAACCATTAGCCATTACATTCATGAGATGTATTGAAATTTTATAGTACATGATTAAGGAAATAATGAGTAAAGAATGAAATAAAGATTTTGTGCCACTTTTAACACTCTAAACTGAGTCACTCAGTTTGAGTTGAGGTGGTACATGGCCTCACACATGCCTCACCATACACAAAAGGATTTAAACTAGTGGTGAGGGCATAATAATAACCATAGGGATATGATTCCCTCTATGTCATAAGTCCATTAGAGTGACACATACAATAGAAACAATAACCATAATAAAAGGAAAAATAAAGAGATGCAATGAAAAAATAAAGCGGAAGTAATAACATCATAAAACATTATATAACACAATGGTATACCAAGATCCTAAAAGAATTCAAAAGCGATCTAAATATATAGAGGATGAATGTATAAAAGGAAAAAAAGAACAAAATAATAAAAGATCATCAATGAAAATGATCCAAAAGTATGTACTGTTATCACCTCTATACCTTCCCAAAAGAACCTACATATTTTTCTGTCATAGATACTTTACACTTGGCTAGATCCCTAATCATGAGATATTCACATGCATCAAGATTACCATGTAGGTTGTGAGAATAAAATCACAAGGACACCACCAATGGAACTCTAACATAAAAAAAACAAGTGTATAAAGGTGTATGCATCAATAAAAATTAAATACATAAGTAAACACACAATCCATGGAGTTATTGTGTGCTAAACAGTCTTCCAAAAATCCCAAACCATTCCAACTTCGACCCCATACTAGAAGGAGATTAAATCAAGACCTCAAAAGAAAAGTAAAACACATGTACGATGCCTTAAAACCTGGTCATGACCTCACCAATTACCCTAACCCATACCTCATCACTAAGGGAGGTCACTACGTTCATGTTGACCCATCCCTATGGACTATAGGTAGGTCACCTTGTAAAGACCCGTAAAATTAAAGGAATTTTTTTTCTTAATTTTCTTTGAAATTTTACAAGAACGCAGTTTCTTACGGCACCTGATTCTGAGGCCCAGTGTTCCCAGAATCATTTTCTGAAGTTTGGATCGGGTATGTTTAGTGAACGAACGAGCAGGCTTTTCAAACTTTTGAACCGGTGCTCGGAATCAAATTCCGAGGGCACCGATGGAATCGCAGTGCCGGTATTTTCTTAGAAACGCCTTTTCCGGAGTTGCGTTTGCTCAGGTGTGGTTTTTAATTTTTGGGGTTAAGTTAAGAAATAAAATATAGTGGTGCGACAACATTATTTTATTTCACTTAAAGCCACTTAAATCCACTTAAGCTAAGTTAAGCGGATAGGGTGGAACTCAAAATATCCTACCCACTTGGTAGGATATTTGTGAGGTGGGGCCTGCATGATCCCCACCGTTTCTTTCCTCCTAAGTAACACACCCGCAACACCCTCTTAATTGAAAGTCAACAGTGCGTTTTTCTAGTTAAGAAATGCCCCAATTAATTGGGCAGTTAAGTCGTTACCATTAATTCATTGAATTAATGGTTCGTTACTTAATTTTAATTTTCTAATTGTTGTCTTGAGAATAAAATAAGACCAATACTTGTTTCACTTGAGGGTTACTTGTTGAGAGGATTGGGAGAAACTCTCAAGATTGAAGATCTTTATCCTTCTTCATGAAGAACACGAAGAACGTGAAGAACGCGAAGAACGCGAAGAACGCTGAAACCTCGGAGATCGACGTCGACGATTCTCCTTCCGCGACGTTTCTTCTGCGACGTTCCTTCCCCGCGACAATCTTCGATCAACAACCG
The DNA here is from genome assembly GCA_963277665.1 of Viscum album. Classification (NCBI taxonomy): domain Eukaryota; kingdom Viridiplantae; phylum Streptophyta; class Magnoliopsida; order Santalales; family Viscaceae; genus Viscum; species Viscum album. The sequence continues at coordinate 770,591,855 of OY728131.1, forward strand.
ATTGAGGTAGAGGATTGCGGTTCTTTTAATTAATGGTGAATTATATCCTCGACATGGTTTCTTTTGGTGCATCTTAAATCTGTGTGATTTTTTTATCCTTGGAGTTTGACTACGCGACACTGTATACCGCGACGACAGCGGCGCCCCTTCCACGACGCGATGATCCTCTTCTTCCGCGACGGTCAATTCCGCGACGAACTCACGTTCGATGACAACGTTGAGGTAGGGGTTGAATCTTTTAAATCTTTGTGATTTATACCCGCGGTGTATGATTAAATATTTGTTGTGAGACTTTTTAAACCGCTAACGCGGTGAGTGTGGAACCATGAACAAGTCCGAACCCACCGCCCTTTTCGTTCTTGGTGTGCGGAACGGCGGACGACGACAAGCCGCACGGGCGATGTGAGATCCTCGCAGTGAAGGACGGACCATGAGAGGGCTTTTGGCGAAGACGGCGTGCAATTCCGACCACCAGAACTCGTCCGGTGGTCCGCGGAGCAACCCGTCGGCGCGCCCTGCCGGCACGACGGCAGGGGGCGGCGGCGCCCGGCGCGCCGCCGGGAGGAGCCACCGCGGCTGAAGCAGTGGCGGAAAGGCGTGGTCCCGCGACCGAGCGGGACCGGAGGGGCACGGGACGCGGCCGGCTACCGCGTCCGCTGGCAAGGGCGGCCCCACACGGGGTCGCGACTCCATCACGCGGGGGCAGCGCCCCCCCCCCCCCCCCCCCCCCCCCGCCCGCAGCTCTGCCGTAACGTCCGAGCCGACCCGTTGGCCACCCGGCCGGCGCCAGCCGGGTCGCGCCCAGGCCGGGCTGGGTCGGACCCGGGTCGGGTCGACCCGGTTCGGGCCGACCCAGGGGGGTGGGGCCGGGTCGGTCCGGGCCCAGACCCCCTGTTTCCGGACCCTTTTCGGTCTTTTGCCCATATCTTGGGCTACGGACCTCCGATGGACGCACCGTCAGTGCCAATGCGATCCTTGGATCGAGACAGTCGTTACGGTATATTACACGTAAGGTTTAGGAATACTTTTGGTTCGGCCGGGTTGGTTCGTACACGAAACCTACCGGGCCCTCGGAGCGGAAACACTTATATCTTGAGCTCCGGACGTCCGATTTACGTGCCGTCGACTTTGATGGATTCCTCTAAGTGAGACGGATCTTTTGGCTTATTACGCCCAAGGTTTGGATGCAGGTGGAGTACGGTCAGGTTGGTTTTGACTTAAAAACCAACCGGGCCCCTGGAATGAAAAAACCAATAACTCTCAGACCGTGCATCCGATTGACGCGCCGTCTGCGACGTTGAGTTCCTGTTGATGATACGGAACTTTTGGATACATCAACTCTGGACTATGTGTCAGTTTATGTATCAGCCTCTCGGCTCGTGGAGCGGACCCTCCCGAACGAGCTTGCTGTGTGCGGGAACCCTAGAGCTGGCTGCGACTGCGACGACGACGACGACTGTGCAGAGATCCTCAGTGGATTCGACGGCGACGACTACAACACTCAGCGATCCTACGTGGATCAGTGCTACAGATCCTGTGTTGGTCTGATCCTGTGTGGGTCAACGCTTAGCGGTCCTGTGTGGGCCAGCGCCTACATATCCTGTGTGGGTCTGATCCTGTGTGGGTCATTGCGGGGGTTAGTTACCTATCGATCCTGTGTGGGTCAGATCCTTTGTGTGTCTTTGCGAGGGTTAGTACCTTTTGATCCTTTGTGGGTCCGACGGCTTAGATGAATCAGTGGATATATATGATCATCTCTATCGTCTTACGAAGAAGTATACCTGTGTGAGCTGAATCCTGTTTTTCTTTCCTTTGTGGATTGTGTTGTGCTATCCTGTGTGGATTTACATTTTGCTTTCCTGTGTGGACTGGGTTGTACTTGGGCTCGGATGTTGGAGCGAACTGGAATTGATGACTTAGTTATATGTATGGGCATATACCTAAGCAGTGTCAGATGTTACTTGTGGTTGTATCTTTCCTTTGTGGATTCTGGGAGACCTTCGGGGGTCTCTGGGTCCCTTCTGAGTAGCTTATACTCACCCCTGCACGGGCTATGCCCGCACTACGTTGTGTTGGTTTTAGACGATGGACAATACTGATCGTGGTTGAGGCTTGCGGATCAGGACGGTACCTGGAGGTGGACCACTGGGCGGGACATACTCGGAGCGGACGGTGGGACTCGAGGAGCTGTGGAGGCTATATGTACTCACCCTTCAGGTGGGACTTCCAGTGGGCGGCTCGACGTTGCGGCTTTACTTTCAGTTGTTGTTTTCCCTTTCGATTTGTACTTTACTTTCAGTTTGGGTTTGTTTTCTGGCCCATTTAATTTTCCGCACTTACTGTTGTACCCAGTTTTTACTTAGTGTTTACTTCTACTGCTTGCTTTCTCTGTGGTGTTTGTTTACTTTACAAAGTCAATGCCTTCCCTTTTTACTGGGATTTACGCCTTGGTGCTAGTCGCCAGCCCCTGGCCTATGGAAGGCGGGCTTGGGGTAGTCATGGCACGGGCCCCGAGGACGGGTCGTGACACACCTCAACACATTGACCCATCCATAGAGACTCTAGTGAGGTATTATAAGGCACATAAATACATCCCTATAGACTAATGGGAGATCACAACCAAGAAGTAGTAATAGAGTGATAAAAACATACTATAAAAGTCTCACAATCTAGGTAAATCATCACCCATTCCCCTACATCATTTATCCTGATCATTAAAATATCAACTGATCCTGAATGAATCAATCAAGGCCCATTTCACCAAGAAAAAAACCCTAAAAATCAAAGTGGAATTCCTATTTCAACCAAGAATCAATCCATTGATCCCACTCTAAAGGGTCTACCACTTTTATATAGACCTACCAATTCACTTTTATACCACATGAATAAGTTTCACAGGGCTATGTATGCACCCACCTGAAAATCAACATATAAAAAATTATATGAAATCCATAAAATGGTATGGACTTCCTATATCAGGAACAATGAATGTAAAACACCAAAAATCACCACCCAAAACATACTTGGTATTCCAAATCCCTAAAATATGTCCCAAATCACACATTAGGGTTCTAGAAAAGGGAAAAAATAAAAAACAGGAAGAAACAAATATTTAAGGCTTGAATGATGAAAGATTTACCATGGGAATACCAATATAACAAATTAAGTTTTAATCATTGAAGAAATGATAATTGTAGAGAAAAAACCATTAAAGTAGCCTCTTTCATGCCAAAATATTTTAAGGGAGTCGAGGGAAGGAAGGGGGAAGGTTTGAAGGGGTTTATGGGGGGAAATTACCCCTTTGATATTAAAAAAACTGTTCAAGACACATTCCTGGTGAAATCCTTTGGTTCACACCATGAACTAATTTAGGAAGAACCCCATGGGGTTTTATATCGATTTTTCATAGTGTGGATCATGCCTTCACACCATGAATGCCTACCTATAACAAATTTTTAGATGAAAGTCTAACCCATTCCTCCCAAACCCACTCTCAATCTACCCCGACATCTCGAGTAACCCTAAAAATGTAAAATAAACATGTTTACACAACAATTAAAGGGAAACACACTTAAAATTTTCGGGGAATTAAAAACTACTCTTAAAAGGACTTATCATCCCTAGAAGTGTCTCTAGGGGTCTTCATTGAGAAACTGTGGACAATGTAGTTTTATATTCAACCCCACTCCCAATTTTCATCTTGGGTCCACCCATACTACCACAAAACCTGAACAAGGGGCACTATCTTTCCATAAAATATCTTCTCTATTTGATCCATGATCCACACTATATGTTCCTAAAATGAATCATCTTACACCAACTAAACATCATCAGTATTAATCATGTGCACATGGCCTGAATCATTCCTATGGAGTTTTGACACATAAGAAAAAAGTGTATACCTCAATGTAATGGAGGAAGATCCAACCAATAATCTACTATCCATATACAATCCATAATCTAAAAAAACCATGAAAGCATGGTGTTAGTTTCATCTTCTTCCTCAAATGTTGATGCCTCAACCGAGGTGACACCTAAAAGAATACCCAGTCACCCACAGAGAACTCCAAGGGTATTGAAATCCTATTATCATAAGAAAAAAAATCCAATATAAGTGGTAAATAATTTGTTTTGTATCAATTGAACCCACTCAAAAATATCTTACACTAGGTTTAGTGTAATCACTACTGACTCACCTGCCTCAACTCAACACAGTGGTGAACGACATGTCTACCATAAAGATCCCCATAAGGTTCCATTGAAATCAAACCCTAAAAGATTTTGTTTCACTTAAACTATAAAAATCAATAAGGCTATATTATGACCCATAAAAATTGAGTACACAATCCCTGAGAATATCCTTCATAATCTATAACATCTTCTTAGAATATCAATCTATCTGTGGGTGATATGTTTTACAAAGATTAAACTATGATCCCATCAAATTCTATAGGCCTTTACAAAACTTCAATATAAAACATGGATCCCAATCTAACAAGATACTTGTAGGAACACCCTGTGACCAAAACATTTCTTTCATATATAGTCTACCCAACACATCCACATACTAAGCCTATATAATTAGTAAGAAGTGTGTAACCTTCATAATCTGATCAATAACCACCCATACTATATCTTGACTCCTTGGAGTCTTGGTTTGTACCATAAAAAATTCCATCTTAACCTCATCCCACTTCCATTTTGACATTGGAAGAGGATGAAACAAACCACTTGGTCACTAGTTCTCTACCATTACCCTCTGACAGGTAAGGCAATGAGTGAAAACCCAAAAACATATTTCTTCATTACCATCCAATAGAAAATATGTTTCATATAATAATTCATTTTGGTTGATCCAAGATGTACCAACCACTATGAGGCACATGAGTCTCTCATCAACTCCTCCCTCACAAACATGGGAACCACAACCCTTACATGTACTTATAAAACATCATTCCTATCAAAGGACCATGCTGTGTCATAATTATCTCCCATCAACTGATCTCACATCACCTGACAATCTAAATCATATTACTAGTTTGTATTTACCCAATACACTAATAAAAAATCAATGATAATGGGATTTTAGGTCACCATCCCTTGATCCTTAGATACATAAACCTGGAAATCAGCTATCAAACCAATAATCTTCCACTATTCCTTTGATGTCTATAACCCCAATCTATATTATTTCCTATCAAGGATATCTAAGAAAATATTCCCCTTCCCCAAGGAATATTCCTTCTAGAAATAAAACATCTAAAAGTACTCAATCAAACATATCTATCATGGGTTCAAGTTGAATTGCGAAAATATGTATCAGAAGGTTTTGTGGTCAATGTAGATGGAAAACCTCTAAATAAAGATATAATAGCACCAAAAATTTAGTGTATAGACCAAAACAGCTAGTTACAAGTCACGAGTGGGTTAGTTAAACTTGTGGGTTCATAACCGATGAGACCCATAAGTGACTACCCAATCTCCCCACACCCATAAATCTCCCCCAAAAAAACTCCTAAAGAATCACATTTTACTATATAACTGATCCTTGGGTGTAGAATAATTAGAATCATAGTGGATTTCAACTTCCTATTTAACTCATATAAAACTTCCTCACATCGATCTATCTATATGATATTCACTCTCTTCTTGGTAAGCTTGATCACAGGTTCTTCCAAGTGATAAAATTCTTGGATGAAATTCTTGTAATACCCAACCAACTTAAGAAAACTCTGGATGCCAAACATATTTCTTGGTCTAGCCTAAGATATAATTGCCTCCACCTTCTCTAGATATATAGATAATCCTTCCTCCTAAACCATGTGACCATGGTTGTTCTAGAATTGACACTTTGAGAAATTAGGATAATTACTATGCACTTAGAGTGTACAAATGATGCTCTAAAGATGCCCAATACAAAACTCTAGGGTCTGTGAATACACCAAAACATTGTCAATAAAGGATATGACCAAAGATTCCTAGTAAGGGAGAAAAACACGATTTATGAGAGCCATGAAAAATAGTAGAGAATTACTCATATTGAATAGCATCTTGAGATAGTCACATAACATGTACTTGCTCTTAAATTTCATCTTTGATATATCCTTGTCCCTGACTTATAGATGATGATATCCTGATTATAAATAAATCTTAGAGAACCATAATGTTCCCATAAATTGATCAAAAAACTCATCAATTCTTGGTAATGGATACCTATATTTAATTTTGAATTCATTCAGTTTTTAGTAATCCATGTATAGTCATAGACTTCCATTCACCTTCTCAGTGAACAATATTGAAGCACCCCAAGGAGAAGTGCTTAGGTGAATGAATCCCTTTTCCTCCATGTCATCAATACTCACCTTAATATCTCTCAACCCTTCTAGTTACATATTATATGGGGGGATATAAATAGGCTACACACTTGATACAAGTTCAATCTAAAACTCAATACCCCTTTCAGGTGGGAGTCTTAAGAAATAATCTAGAAAAAAGTATTGGTAATGATCCCCTATTAGAGGGAAAATGGATATAACCATGACTTTGTTTGTTGCATGAACCATACCCACCACCTATGATATAATGTCTCTAATATAGATAAGGTATGGTTTTAGTCTTCTTGAATATAGATTCTAGTCCCTAATAATATCATAATCCTATCCCTTAGGGGAGGTAAAATATTTCCATCTCTGATATCAATCTATGTGATAACTGAAACACGTTATTCAATCTATTCCAAAAATGACAAAAAGGTCATATATAATATCATAAAATCCCATAGATTCATGTAGCTTGGAACCACCAAGGGAAAATCTAGGAAACTATAAATAAAATCCAATATCTTCATGAGAGGTCTAGCAAGGGATTATAAACTAGAAGAAAACATCATAGGAAAATCTAAACTAGAAAAAACATGGGAAACAATAAACAAGTGAGATGCCCCTATATCAAAAAAAGAATTATCGATTTTCAACTCAACCAAATCCATACAAATAACCATTGAAGATCCCTCTCTACCTTTTTCTATAATTTTATACAATGAATTAACCTTTCCAGCCTCATATTTATAGATCAACCCCTATGATCTCTAGATCACTAGAGGAACTAAACACTTTAGAGACTACAACTGATACCACTGAGATCCATGACATGCTTCACAACTATACCTCCCTGAAGAAGACTGAATATTCATATGAGTTACTTTAACTAATGATATTGAGGCCTATGTTCACCCCAAACCTCTACCAATACTCTTCTAGATAAGCCTTGAACAAAAGTACTAGAGATCCCCCATACTTCCACAATAATGGAACTCCTGTGGTTGGTTAGTACATGTACTGTAGTAATTCCCAAGTTTCCTATACTTAATGAATAATGATGGAGTACCTCATAGTTCTTGAATAGATTAAATCCTAACCTTATATGTCTATATATGACCACCCGAGAGTACCTCATCTGATCTCCTCTTCTTACCAGTTAAAGAAGCCCCCATAACACTATTCAGAAGGCCTCCACTGACGAAATGAGGAATCCACACTACACTATCCTCTACTAATACCTTATCAACCATGAGAACCTTGATAATTACATCCAAATAGGAGGTCAAGTCTAAATTACAGACCTGATGCCTCTCCTCTATAATAAGGTTGGTCTATAACTTCTTGGCCTACTGATCCTCATTACCATCCAATAATAGAGTAAATTGAATTAACTATCCAAAATATGTTTCATAGTCATCCACCAATATGAGCCCTAAATAAATATTTATAAACTACTTATCTTTATCCAACCTCAGTTCTCTAAGAAATAATTCCTTAAAATAGAGGTCCTTGAAATCTTCCCACATCAAACCCTCATGTCTCTCAGCCTGAATCATAACACCCCACCACCTATGAGAAAGTACTTGTAATATAAACTCCAACAACTTCACCCGATGATCACCATGAATCTATATAAGGTCAAAAATATCATCAATGTTCTTGATCCAATATTTGACATCCTGTGGACCATACATGACTTGGAATACTTGAGAATATTATAGCTAAAATTCTTGAGCATAATCAACCATCATAGTCTCTACCTTATGAGAACCTGCTCCTACCACCATACCAATGTAGAAAATACCCAACTAAAGGGGAACTACTATCTCGAATATAGGAGGAATAATTGGGGTATGATCAATATGACCAACCTAAACATCTAGAGGTAAGACTATAGAATTCTCTCCTCTAGGAATATTCTTACCATGGTCCTTAAGTGGCACTACACGATTTCAACAATATGACATTATCTTAAATGAAAAGATAGATAATCATAAATTCCATTAACAACTCAAATATTCAAAATAATTAAGAAAATTAGTTATCTCATACACATACAACAACACTAAGAACCATTAACTAAAACACTACCCATAACCACTCGGAATAAAACCTTGAAACCTACCCAAATCCCAATCCCACATCATGGTACCTTAACATTAGTAATAGTTATATATACATAAAAAAATATAGGCATTTTCAGGTTAAATTAATTAAATTTCACCAATGATGTATTTAGAAAAACATAAAATATATGATCACAAAAATTTAATTAATTTAAACCTGTATCAATCAGAAGCAAATAGACATATGACAAGTTAACATATGTTCTTATCTATGATTCATAAAATTATCTTCTCTTTCCAATCAGGCTAAGAGGAAAATCCCATAAACTATAACCGTACAATAAAACCAAAGAACCTCATAAAACCATAACATCACAACTAATTAAAATTAATCCCACTTCCTTAGTAACTCAGAGGTATTCTACACTAGTGCTGTCTAGGAACAAGCTTATCTCTAATACCAAATTCTCATCCATCATATATCTATTCTACCAATCCTTAGTTAGTAAGTCAAAAAGGGGCTTTGATAACATTTTCTAGCACCTTAAACTGAATCACTAGGTCTAAGTTGAGGTGGTACATGATCTCATGCATAAATACCTATAAACAAGTGGATTCTAACTAGTGGAAAGGGATTAAGAGGTTCTGTGGGGATGCTATTTCCTTTGTATCAGATGTTCATTAGAGTAATTCATATAACAGAAGAAATAAAAGTAATTAAAGTAACAAAAAATTTAATTAGTGGGAAAATAAACAGGAAGAAATAATATCATCATAACTTTATATAACATAATTAAATACAAAGATCATATAAGTAGTCAAAATGGATCCAATATATGGTGTATTAATGTACAAAAGAGAACAAAAGATCAAAATAATAAAAATAGGAATAGTTTTAAAATAGAAAATAGTATGTCTCAGTATCACCTCTATTTTTATCCACTAGAACCTTCTTAGTAGTCTATCATAGGGCCTTTTCCCTTAGCTAGATTTTTGATCATGAAATATACATGTGCATCAAGAGACCCTTATAAGGTGAGAGAATAAAATCAGTAGTACACCACTGGTATTCCATTAACATAAATTTAACAAGTGTATAAATGTGGATGCATTAATAAAAAATAAATGCATATGTAAACACACAACCTGTTGGGTCATCATGTGCTAACCAGGATTCTATGAATCACCAACCATAACTACTTGAACCCCATATAGGAATAAAGTCTATCAAGACCTTAAAAGGAATGTAAAACACGTGACCTACTCCTTACACCTAGGTTACAACCAAATAAATCAACCTAACTCATCCTTTATCACTTAGGAAGGTCACCACGTACACATAGACCTATCCCTACAGACATTAGAGAAGTCCCCTCAATACGTTGGCCTATCCTTTAAGATTATCCCCATAGGCTCATGGGAGGTCACAATCCAGAAGCATGCATGAAGTGTTAAAAATCATGCACTAAAAGTATAAAATCCCTAGGAACTCATCACCTAACCCCCTACATAATTTATCCTTATTATTATAATATAAATAAACCTTGAATGGATCCCTCAAGACATAATTTATTAGGTATACACCCCCTAAATCACCCATAAATCTATGAGGAATTCCTACTTTAACCAAGTATCAACCCATCACTCCCCTCCTAAAGGGTCTACCACGTCTATACAGACCTACTTGGACACTTTGATAGCATAGATATATGTATTATAGGGATACACATAAACACACATGAAAATTAATACACACAACTTCATATAAAATCCATAAAACGGAATGGACTTTTGAGAATAGGTGTGGAGAATGTAAAACACCATGAATCACCACCTAAAATAAGATTGACATGAAAAATCCCTAAAACAAGCCTCAAAATTGAAAATTAGGGTTCTAGAAAAGGGTAATAATAATAAACATAAATTTAAGTCTTAAAAAACACTAGATTTACCTATAAAACACCTCAATAATAAAAAAAATTTGAATTAGTGATGAAACAAAGATAGGAGAGAAAAAACATTCAAAGGGAACACATATACACTAAAATACCATAAGGGAGTCGAGGTAAGAAAATGGGATAGTTTAAGGGAATCTAATGGAAAAATAATCCATTAACCTTAAAAAATGACCAGGAAACATTCAAAATGTGAACCATATAGTCTCACCATGATCCACCATAGGCAGAACACCCTTGTGGTTCTGTCTTGATTCTTCACAGCATGAAGCATGAATTCACACCATGAATACATGCCTATAATAATGTTTTTGCTAAAGTTATAGTCCATTAATACTGAAACCACTCCTAATCTACCTCGACATCCATAACATCCCAAAATGAGTAAAATTCACATATTTAAGAAGAAATTAAATAGTAATGTTCCTGAAATCCGAGGGGCGTTACACCACTGCCTTCATCAACCTATGAAATCATAGAGTTTGGTTAGATTAAATTGTGAGGTGTGTATCCCATGCAGTCATATGGTACGATTATCCATGCTATAAATCATTATATATGATAAAATTCTTCTAGATTCAATGGTTTGGAAGCTTCCATATTGAATTTCATAAACAAAGTTTTACATATGATGTAATGCTCAAGAGTTCATTCCTAAAATAGTAGTATAAGTTATTTTAGAGTTATATATGATTCATGTATTAGATCATAATGTATGAGTTAATAAATGACCACCTAGGGAGCATCCTCATTAGCTATATAAATCCATTTCAATACTTTAGCAATATGGATGCATGATTGAACCCATGAAAGAACTCCCCAATGACCGATGCTCTCTTATCCTACATCCTTTATACCCAAGGAATTATCATGCCATAGAGAATGGAAATATCCCTCCCATACGATAAGAGATTCATATTATCTCATAGATAAACCATGGAGGAGAGATTATTTTTCCTCTACTATGATTTTTATCAAGTATAGATGAAGATAGTTGCTTCTAAGATCATCTATGTAATGTACTCTCTCTGTTATTATTCATTTTCATTTTACATAGTTTTCATTTATCTATGCATGTAGATATTTATTTAGGATTCTTGATTGATTCTATTTCATCTATTAACAGTTATTAGACCACTTTGAATCCTAGTAGTGGTATCAGAGTTTCCTATGTTTTTATATTCATGAAATCATACAAGAAATATTTTTTTAAATACCATATTACCTATCACATTTCTATTCAAAAAAATATGATTAGTAATATTGTTATATGGGTTTTTTATCATAACATATGATATGGGATATCATAAAACATTCCAAGGATTAAAACTTTGGATTTTCACTGGTCGTATGACATAACTTCTATCCATTTTAAAATACAATAAGATGCCCCAAGTCTATAAAAACAGATTATCACATCATCATTATGATATATATCTATATTATAAAATATGATAACTGTAATCATAAATGATGATGAAGGTATTAGTCATAAGATATGACTGATAATGTTTTTATCTATTTTAGTGGATGGATCCACCTGGGCCATTAAAAATTATTACATTTGTATACTATAATTTAGTTTATATCATATAATACGATTGGATGATAAAAATTTGTTTTTCATTATATTCAATCGAGAATTGAATTCATTATTTATAAATTATTTATAAATAATAGATAAAAGGAATTTTGGGGATATTTATTAATTTATAAAAAGTTTATAAATTAATTAATTATAAAGAGTTTATAATTAATTAAATAAATGTTTATAAAATAATTATTAATAAATATTTCTTAATATTAAATGTTAAAATTATAAAAAACTTTTAATAAAATTATATGACATTCCTTATGGATTAAAAATAAAGTGTTTATTTTTTAATCATAAAGTGTAATTTATAAAGAGTTTATAGATTATAAGATAATGAAAAATATAAAGTGTTTATATTTAAATTATGAATTCTTCATAATTAATTTGAATTGTTCAAATTAAAAGGGGGCCTTAATTGAAAAATTATTCAAACCTCATTAAAAACAATTTTGATGATTGATTTTATCAAAGGTTTTAATAATGTAAATATGTGATATTTAGATTATGTAAAATGTTTACATAATAAATATTGAAGTATAAAATTTTTATATTTCTTAAAATATCATATATTTAAAGTAAAATTTTATATAATAAATAATATGAAAATTCTACATTATGGAATGAATATACAAGATTACATTAAAAACTATGTAATGTCTATAATTTATAGATAAAATTTAAAGTCTTTATAATTAACTATATTTTATGAATTGTACATAAAATTTTTATCTCATGTTTAAATATTTGAAATGTTCGTTTTAAGGGTTATTCCCTACTTTATTCATAAATATAAATTTTTTATATTATGAATACGTGTATTCTTTAGTTTAAATTTTAAACCACTTATTTTATATTGTTAATACTTGCATTACATGCTAGGTACAATTACATAAGATTTTGTTTTCATCTACCCTAACCTCAGTTTGTTATTAAATCTATTAGATGAAATTTAACTTTTGAATATAGTTTATACATATTAGGTGTTAGAGTTAGTATTTATTGGATTCTCTCTTGATTAATGTGTCCCTAGGATGAGGGACATGAGGTTAAACTTCCCATTGTACTAGAGTTTATTCCTTATTCTAGAAAGTTGGTGGTTGGATATCTATCAATTTGAGCTTAGTTGTGTATTGATTATCAGTCTCATATAATTCTAAACCTTATATTTAAGAGTTCATGTGCCTTATGAATGAGTTGAATTTTGATATGTGTAAATATGTTTGGCTTTTATTTTTAAGTGAGTAACAAAAACTATGGGATATGTAGAGTTACTCATCAATATGATTTGAATATAATGATTTGGTGGAGGTAATAATATTCTAAAACTAAATCATTAGAGGCATTAAAATATTATGGGGTTAACATGAGATAATATAGTGAGATTAAAAACCATTCAAAATACTAAGTGTTATATTCCTTCCAAAGCACCACTTGTTAAGACCCCTATTTTCAAACTAGGTAGTTTCATGAGAATGTTGGGTTCGATTAGATTATATTATATAAGGAAAACAAGTAATGGGTAGACCCAACAAGTTAGCTTCCTTATTCTTGGAATTTTATTTGGGGTACACTTAGCTGGGAACCCTTAACTTTTAAGATAACATAGGATTAGAGTTGGGTGAATACATATGATGTATTTAGATAAAGAGTAATATTCTTAGAAATGAAATAATCATATATGATATTATTGATTTTTTATACCAAATATAGTAATGGATTATTTATGTCCAAAAACCATTGTAAGTCATGATGAAATATAGATCTTGTCCCACTAACAGATATGATGAATTTAAAAGGTTCTATCATTTTAGTAGGACAATATTTAATAGAATTCCTTATTAATAAGTAATAATACATGATACTCATATGATAAAATCTACTCTTATAGATAATAACATCATCATAAATCTTACCTTTGAAATTAATACTTAGGAAATAGAATCATAATGTAATAAACTCAAAGGACTGGTAACTTAAGAAAAGTTCCCAATTAAAGAAAGGTACTATGTGTTAACGAAACACCTTTATGAATAATAAAATTATTAAAGTTGTTAAATACAAGGAATATTGATTCTTATGAAGAATATAATGACCTACTTATGGTTTTAAAGGCATTATATTCTAAATGGTCTAAGGAATTTTAATCTCATATACTCAATATGATTGGGTATATCAAATGAAAATCAATATGAATATGAAAATGTATTAGAAATATTATATCTTTACTAAGGATTATTTTTGTTAATGGATTCTTATTGTTTTCATTTATGGCAATTTTTCAATATAGTGAATGGGTTTAAGAAAAACTTACCCGATATTTTCAGGTTTTGAGAATATATAAACTAGGTATATGATGGAAAATTCTCGGTGTAGTGTAGATAGTAAACATGTGTAATATTACAACCAAAAGGAGAAAAATTAGTTGGAGAGTCCAACAATGTTTCTCCAAGTATCATGCCAAGGTCATTGAAACCTAAAGGGGGAATAATTAAGGAGTAATGATTCCATAAGACATAATCCTCAAGACACCTTAATGAGTTTTGATAAACTCCATGGAATGTCCATGCTAGGTATCAGTGATATAAAATTTGATTCTTTAGTTTTTAAGGGTATGTAAAACCAAATTTATATTTTTCAAGTGTTTTAAATCTACAGAAGTTTAAAATCAAAGAAAGAATCAACATATATTGTACTTTCATTGAAATGATGAAGCAAATAGTTTCTATATTAAAGGTTTGAATGTAATGGAATTTAAAAAGCTCAGATAGAAACTATTTGTTTTGAAAAAATTATAAGGATGAAAATGTTTTATTTAGGATAATTTTTTTATCCATATATTTGTTAAAAGATGATGGAATATGTTATTTATACCCATAAGTGGAATATTATAATAAATCATTATTTTTAGAGGAAAATCTTATCAATGCATAGAACTCCATTTATGATATGTATAAAATAGTTTATTTGTTAAATACTCATACTAAAATGAAATAAGTGTTATTTATTAAACACAAAAGAGTTTTTATATCATAGTATGCTATTATTAATTGAATATAATGTTTAAGATATATGTGGTATTATGGTTAGAATTATAGAAGTTTAAAGTTAACAAATAAAATATTATATTAGTTTAAAATTAAAGTGATTTCCACTTAATATCCTAAATAGTTTAGGATATGTGATGATAAATAAAAAAATTAAAATTTACATTTAGTTACAGTGAGAAAGTGAATATTAATATTTAATAAAGGATTATTCTTTTTAAAGTATAATGTGACATTGAATTGATACCCTAAAAGTGTTTTAGTTTATTTTGGTAAGGACAAAGGTAAATATTTATATTTAGTTACCATAACATAGAGAATTTCAATTTATCCTATAGAATTTTGGATGTGCTGGTAAATAATAATGTAAATAGTAATATTATTTTTATAAGGAAAATTGTAATGAAATAGTTTTATTAATTGTGAGGTTAAACTTAGAAAAGTTATAAGTAGACAACCAAAGTTTACACTATAACATTTGATGTTTTGGAGTTAAGGAGTTTGAATATCTTCATGGAGTTGAAGATTTAGATTATGATTCCTAAAATCATACCATTATTCAAACTTACTTTCTTCATATATACTACTCACTATATAGTTTATTGAGAGGATTTTATCTAATTATCACATAGATATATGGAAAGAATTACATATAGATTCAATGAGATAACAAAACCCCACTAAGTGAAACAAACATAAGGCTAACCTTTTAGTTTATCATATATGATATGATAGATATGTTTCTATATAGGGTTATGTTAAGTATTATTAATAAAGTTAAAGCATATAAAATATATCATATTAAAGGTATTATCCACTTTATCATTCTTTTACATTAGTTATATATATATATATATATTTCAATAAACGTAATGATAATTGATGAGACCAAAGTTTTTTGTATAAAAATATCACATCATTTTAGATGAATATTCAACACATAACATTATGATATATACTAGATCCATAAAGGTTTAATGAATTTGGAGACTAAATACATAAAGATCTTATTTATGTAAATTATACATCATCTCTAAAAAATTATTCTTTATTTTTACCCTTCTTAACACACCCAACTTAAAACATTTATTCATTACCTAGGGAAAGGAAACATAAGAAAGGGTGAGATCATATGGTCAGTAAGGATAAAAAAGGAACATACCATTCAATTATCATATGTAATAATAAGATAAGAATAATCATTTGAGATTATGATCGTAACATTCAAATTTCATACCCTATTTATCATGGATCATAATCATGAATCATTAAATTAATATTTTTCATTTGAAAGATATGAATCATAAGAGTGAGAAATCTTCACTAATCAATCATGAACCATGAGTTTAAATCTTAATCATAAAAACATTTCATTAAAATGTGGCTCCATAATAGGAATATAAACCATTTAATATGTTAAGGTTAACTATTGTGACCATAAAAACATAGTGGATTAGGCATCAACACCTCTTTCACATATCATAATAGATCAAGAATCACCACTAGTTTTCCATAGTGGACGAGACATCCCTAACTATTTCCAATAGTGGATCAAGCACATAAACTCATTTTCCATAATTATCTAATGATATTAAATATTTTCCTAATTCATTGAAGGAATATATAATTTTGGGCCCATACATAACATAACTAAAACTATACAGATGTGTTCAGGAATATCATAAAACTTTCATCATATCATTATAATATAACCCATGGAAAGGAAATGAGTTTCATAAAAAACTCATCATAATAATCATAAACTATCAAAATAAAGAATAAGGATAGTATCATTATACCACATCCTCAATAAATCATAATTTACAATAATAATGTTATCTTAGATTAAAATACCTTTAAAAATGAACTGAAATAATTTTGAGTGAAAAACCCTTTTCATTTTGAAATCACTTTTGTAAAATCTAAAAATTTCCAAAATATTATGGAAAACATTTCTTGGGAAATAACCATGGAAACCTTTTTAATTATGATTAAAATATTTGAGTGGGCATGAGGATATGAATTTAGTTCATGTAATATATTTTAAAAGAAATATTCCTTTCAAATTTTTAATAAAAATTCAAAAGCAACTCATTTGGAAAATGATAAAAATATTACTATATTTTTTTTATAAAAAGTAAAACATGGGTGAAAATAGATTTATACATTCATAGGAGAAGACTAAAACATTCTTGAAAATATTTTATAGAAAACATGGATATGGAAGAAAAATATTTCCAACCAAAGAGGAAATAAAGTTTATTTCTCTTAAAAAAATATTCCCAATAATTTTAAATAATAAAGAGAAGGAAATAGTAATGTTACTTGAAAATACCATGAAAAAATATAGGAGAATAAAATTAAATGGATTTATCAAATAATGATCATATAATTTCTCAATGTAAATTCAAATAAAAACACTCCCGATTAAAATCGGATTAAAACATAAACCCCATACCACTTTGATAATCTTCGAATGAAAACTTCATGAAAGAGAGAGACTTATATGGATTTTTAAATACACATAATTTTAATGATAATAATAATAAATTAAATTCATGGGAATTATATACACCACATAAAAGAAACAAGTTTTTAATATGATATATGTATCACTAAAACAAAAGTTATATGTGAAATCCATTACCTCGAGTCTCGTATTTTTTCAGATGTATTTGAAACTCATGTATAATAAATATTGATTTATTATACATGTATTTCATAACTTTACCCATATATATCATACAATATATGAATTAATTATAGGATCTTATCACTAATTTGTAACCAATTCTTTAGTACTATTTTGGGTGATAACTACTCATTTTTCATCCATGTTTCGATTCGATAGTTCCGATCCTTATAAATTTCTAATGGTTTCATCATATAATTTTTTTAATAATTTAACGAGTATAATATGTAATAATTATGTACCATTTTGTAACTATTCATATAAAGTGGTGATGAAAAATGAATTACATCACTTCATGGAGATGGTAGTCCGTATGTACACGCGAGTGATGTTTCAATTTCCTGATGGATGAAATAAAATAAAGGTAAATTGAAGTGAATAAGAGTTTCATTTTTTGTAAATATGTATTGAAGTGCATAAGAGTTTCATTTTTTGTCAATGAGAATTAAATATGTGAATGAAAGGTATTGATGAAGAAGTTGGTGAAGCCTTAGAAAATTGTTGTTGATTCAAAGCATTGAATACCACACTTGATCAATTCTACAAGAGGATACAAGTCTGACGATTGTAGAATTGGTCTTAAAGTTCCATGACTTGTATCAAAGTGATACATTGTTACAACACTTGAATAAGTCCATGCAATACTCAATTGAATGAGGAGAGAAGTAAAGATCCATACACAATCACTAAGTGGATAAAGTGTTAAAGATTCATCCATTGAATCTAAATGGATTAAGTTTAAAATATCAAATGATTGTTTGAGATAGTCCTTAAAGTCCAAGATATATTTTAATGGAGAACAAATCCTTCACAATAAGGAGAAGCCATGAATTATGTTTTAATAGATGAGGCATGAAGAAATGATCCATGCATCATCCAAGGTTAGATTAAATAAATATGGAATATCTTTGTAATTCTCATTCCAAAAAGAAAAAGAAGAAGATAAGAAGGTTGGTGGTTTGAAATTTTTGAGATAATGAAGAAGGTGGCCATGCATTATTATTGAAATATACACTTGGTTCTTAAGAAAGTATGTAATATGGAATTACATAAAAAGGAAGGGGGAAACCATGAAGGACCAGCTGAGGACCTCACCCTAAGCACTTGGGGGACCCAAAGGTTAATCATGCTCTAAGAAAGCCCTTGAGGCTAGCCCTACATGAGGTAGGTGTGTGTGGGCCGTGTCTAAGCCCGTAGGTTTCACACGATGATGAACCCATGAAGCGTGTGTGCTAAGTGCGTGCCTGAGGAGCAGAGTGGGTTCTAAGAGTGCACCCACAGGGTGAACATGGTTCAGTGCAGTACCATGGAGGGAGAGGGGAGAATTATGAGCAATGTTTGAAGCGGATTGTATTATAAATAAGCTGCGTTCGCGTATCCATTTCGATGTGGGACAACTTTTTAAAAACACGGACGCAATCCTGGCCACTCATCTAATCACGCTTCTGATCTCATCCA
Organism: Viscum album; assembly: GCA_963277665.1. Taxonomy (NCBI): domain Eukaryota; kingdom Viridiplantae; phylum Streptophyta; class Magnoliopsida; order Santalales; family Viscaceae; genus Viscum; species Viscum album. The sequence continues at coordinate 770,610,984 of OY728131.1, forward strand.
CACGATTTATCTCATGTCCCACGTTATAATCTACACCATCTTTGATTGATTTAACTACCGAGGAGAGACCCTGAAGTTATCTTCAACCACCAAAAATTCTACAAATATCTCTCTCCATCTGCAAACTAGTGATGATGCCAATCCACTTTGATCGAGCTCCCAACCACCCTTGAAGCCCAAGTCTATTTCATGATGATCGTTTGGATGTAACGAACTCATGCATGAAATTTTATTTGTATGCATGCACCAAAATAAAGAGATAACATGTGGCTGAAGTAAACAGAGTTGCAAGGCTACATCAAGAATATCAACATGTTTGGAAAGATGATTCACATGCTTTCTTAAACGCATGCACACGAGGTTCTCACTGAGAAAGAAGGAACCTGGTTGAATGGAAATGAGATGAGATTTGTGGAAAATCATTAAACGGGTTTTAATAATTCAAAGATGAGGATCTCATCTTATTCAATGAAGAAATTTTATCAGGGTTTTGAATGAGATTTGAACATTGATACGCGCATTATTCCTTACCTATAAAGGGAGAGACCTCGATCGAGGATTGGGTGTTGCAAACTTTTAGAGAATCTATTGTTTATTAGAAATAGAGAATCTTACCAGAGAGGTTCTGTGCAGCCCTGCTATGTGTAGGAGAAGAAGATCCCGCAGGCGTTCAATAAGTGAAAATCACGCTTGAAACGTCCTTTCGAAGAAGAAGAGACCACACATTTGTGTGAATAAAACCCATAAACACCCAATTGGTTTTTCTAAACCCTAATGGTTCTTCTTGGAGGTGATCTTGTAGGTAAAAAAACTAATGCACTTGCACCCTTGTTTTTCTTTTTCGAAGGAAGAATCAAGAACCACTCTCGGTTTGTAAAGGAAGGAGCCACACACCATTTGCGGATCACGAAAAGAAGGACCGTGAACCATCTTGGTTCATGAAGGGAACCCATGCACAATCTTTGTGTGAGAACAAGAAAAGGGTAGTGTACACATACACTACCCTTAGAGGAGAAGAAGAACCAAAACACATTCTCTATCCATTCAGGTTTGTTCACAAAAAGAAGAAGGATAATGCATGCATATGCATGATTTGAGATACCCGAACAAGATAAAGGGTGGATCACACCCATTCGGGTTGTGTGTGTAAGAATAAGAAAAAGAAGGACGCATGCATGGTGGAGTTCATGTGCATTCAAAGAACATAAAATATTGTGTGTGTGCACATGTTAAGAAAAAAGAGGAAGAAATAATAATTAGCACACATAAAGAAGATCATCCATTCAGGCTTGAAGACACACACCCATATTGAACCTAAATCAAATAATAAATGTGTGTGTGCTAAGAACTAAAGAAAATAAAGTGTGTGTGTGATATTAAGTGACAAAAATAAAGATTAAGTGTTTGTTCTTAAGGAGTTATACCCATTAGGGTTTTCACACAAGCAAGAAGAATATTGTGCATGCATGAATGCATGTACATGCACACGTGAAGATACTTAAAAGAAGAATCACAATTTTTAGTGCACATGTGTAAATAAGAAGAAGCAATTCCATACAAATCATTCATGAAGCATAATTATTTCTGATGATGCCAAGTGAGTTGATCCTCAGTGTTTTAATAATCACATAAGTATATGTGATTCTTGACAAGAAAACGAGGAGAAGTTTTAGTGCATTCAATAGTTTCACTAAGAAGAAGAAATTGAGACATCCAAATACAATAAGTATTGGATCCCATGAAATCCATGCATGAAGTGAATGAGAACTGAGACTGAATCCAGATTGAATTAAAGAAGCTATTATATCTCAGTTTACAGTATTTGAGAATCCAAGAAGGAAGATAGAGCTGATATTGTTCAGGTTTATTCTTGTATTCTTGAAGAGGTTGTGTGCACCACTTGCACACATATAAGTGAGGCCATATCTTCATCAGGAGAAGAAAGAATTTCCTGAGCATTGTTGAACTGAGCACTGATCAAGAAAGTGATCAGAATTATTGAGCAAGGCCAACAGACCTTACCAAAGGCTGTTGAAGATTCTTGAAGAGATACACTGACAAGTGTGATTTAGAAAGCCTGTGTGGGAAGATCAGAAGATTGTCTACAGTGAATCAAAGAAGAACTTAAATAAAGAAGCTGCTTATGTGACTCGAGAGCTAAAAGACCCCTATGAGATTTTTGGAGGAGAATACTTCTTCAGTAGGACTCTGAAGCAGGCATGTGGGACTCTGGTAACACTATGTGAAGCTGTATAAAGAACCTCTGGTGAGACTCATGAGAGACACAGTTGGACTCTGTATCAACCATTTTAATTACTAACTAGATTATAGTATATAATTTGTGTTGGGGTGACTAACCAACACAACAAGGAGTAGGTATTTGAACCGAAACCTGTAAATCCTTGTGTTCAGTGCCTTTACATTTACAACATCATTCTAGGTAAGGATGAGAGACATAAGAAGACTTGATCAAAGTTTTAACCATCCATAGAGGTTTATTTGAAAATAGTCAATTATTAACAAGATTTAAAGGGATCAATGATTCACCCCTCCCCACTCTCAGTGATTCACACTGATCTGGGAACTTCAATTGGTATCAGAGAGAAGGTAACCTCTAAAAGATCCAAGGGAGTCTTTATGAAGTGAATATTTGAGGAGATGAATGAGAAACCTAAAATGGAGATTTCTTCCAAGACTCATGTTAATATAAATAAGAAACAAGAAAGTTAGATGAAGAAGAAGATTACTACTAATGGAGACACACCTTCTACTGAAGGTAATCTGAAAGGTACAACGTGTGATAATACTTATTATTCTTCGGATGAATCATGTTCAAGCTGTGACGATGATAGATCAACTAGTTATCTTCAATATGTACTCAAAGATCATCTAAATAAAGTTCCTATAGAAGTGTAAATACATATTTCTGTAATAATTAGTGCTCTTCAAGATGAAAAATTATAGCTGGAAGAAGAAAATGATTCCATGGAAGATGCATTAGCTAAAAGGGTTGGCGTATCCAACACTCTCACAAAACTAGTGATGTCAAAGGAAGAAAAAATTTCTATTTTCAATGAAATACATGCTCAAGTTACTGAATAATTGTTGGTAAGTATGTGTAAGAAAGAATTATTTGATATTGTATTTGTAGAAGATTTCCATGCAATTGAAAAATTGCACAAAGTCTCTATGGTTGTCAAAGCTGCTCAACTAGAAGACAGAGCCAACAAGGTGAAAGATATTGAATTCTCTTTTCAACAATTAAAAAATATGCATGAAGAAAAAATGATAAAGTTGAAGGATAATTGGTAAAGTAAGATGAGATCAGTTGAGGATGAGAAGAAATCCCTCAACATGAAGTTTTTAGAGTTGGAGGTGAAATTGAAGAACCAACAACCACTCTAAGCTGGAACTTCCCAAATAGATGAAAGAAGAGATGCTAACACTCAAGTTTTCATTGAGGAATATGATTCCAAGAGGAATATCAAATAATCCTCTAATACAATGGCAACATCCTCTAAGAATAAGGTATCCTATAACCTAGTTATTTCTGTTTCTACTAATACAGTTTCATATGCAAGTACAGGTTCAAAGATAAAAGCTGGGAAGATTTACATTGATAAAAATGTTGATACATCCATAAAAATTTCAAGAATGGATGCTGGTATGAATAAAAGGAACAACTCCCAAATGTATTCTCCAAAGGGAGAAAGACAATTCCAGAAACAACAATTCACTAAATCTATCCAGACTAATGCTACAAGTAAAAGAAAGAGATTTATTGGATATTTTTGGTATTATTGGAAGTTTGGGCATTAGGCCAATTATTTCTGGAATAATATATTAGCATATGAAAATTGTGGAAGGCCTACATTAAGGGAAATTAAATGTGAAGAAATGAAGCATCCTACAAAGAAAAGGAATAAAATACAGATGAAAAAGAATCTGTCTATCAAGAACAAATTTGAATATATTGAAGGCTTCTGTGATAATTTCAACAGAGGTGGTCAGAGTTATAATGAGTGCTAGTTTAGTACTACCATGCCTCAAGTAGTTCATAAGAATCATAGACTACAAAAAATTTAGGAGAAAGGAAAAAGAGTTGAAAAGTCTTCTATTGGGAATATGAAAAACACTAAAGTCAAGAAAACTATGAAACAAAAAATTCCCAAGAAGAAGTCTAAGATGGATTCCAAGAATGTCATCTTAACAAATAAAATATTATTCTACTATGGAAATAAAGGATATACCATATATCACTGCAAACAAACCATGTAAATGAATGGAAGTAAGATGAAACTAAAAGGAGAATCGATCCAGAAGAAGATGAGATTGATTGAAGAAATTCCTAAAGATAATAAGTTTACTAAGAAAAGAAAATTTAAAACACTGAAGAAGCCATGTGGAAGCTCCAAACTAGAAAATATTAAGGATTGTTTATTTATCTAGCCTAATAAATTTCAAATTTCTAGAGAATTGAAAAGAGATGAAGATGAAGTACTAGCTAAAGCACAGGAAAAGGGGAAACAAGTCATTCCACATGAAGTAAAATCTAAATTTCATGAGAGGTTGTCAACACATGATAACCCAAGTGTCTCACAACTACTTTGTGGAAGGTGAAAGAAGGCTAGAAATCATGAAAACAAGTGTTTAACTATTTTACCAGCCCAAATGAAGAAAATTGAACAACATGAACCAGTAAAATCTACTTCACTACTAACAGAAGTAAAGACAAACAATCCACACAAGTTGAAGGTGAATGGAAGTAAAGGGTCCATGCTGACAAAGAAATATCAAAATGTCAAATGGAGAGGAAAGACCAGCATGAAGAGTACCAGACACTTTAGAGAAACAAGAAAAGGAGTTCTTGGGCTGAGAGAAATTTCTCAACCCCAGTTCTTTTATTAAGAATCTCACAAGTGTTCCATATTATTCCATTATATTTTATTGTATATGTGTGCTTACATTATAGGGAATTGAATATAAAGGTCATTCTCCAAATGAGAATTTAATAAACAAAGTAGAGAACTTCAAGTTGGACTCATTATTAATGATTTGATAATTACTTAAAGTGTTCCACAGTAGAATATTATCAATATGAATATCTTGAAGATCATCTGATGATTATTTTCCACTAAGGAAAATCAAAGGGAGTTAACCCATTTAGGGGGAGAAAAAATTAAGGAGATAATATCAAGGATTATGTCAAGAAAAACCATTGAAATTCATATCATCTCAATAATCTGAAACCGAGGTATTCCAATCACACTTTTATCCCTTGTTCTTAATTGTATTTATCATGTAAATTAAGGGGGAGTTTATGATTGATGTCAATATGGGATGAAAGGGGGAGCTTTATCTTGCACTTGAACTTTTTAATATGTTTTGTTAAGTATGTGCAGGATTTAGCATTTCATTGATAAATCAGATTATCTCAAATACCTCGGTCAATAATTGAACCATTCTGAGCATGATATCACATGAATGGTTGTTTATGGACAACCCTAAAAACCTTGGTCATATATCTCTTGTTTTCTACACTGAGTTACCCCAAGTAGACTTAGAGTTTATTAACTAAAGGATTTTTTCTAAGTGAAACATGTGACATCATACCTCTCTCAAAAACATTCCAAAAGATATTATTCAAATAGAGGAGGACATTTTTTGAAGAGACCCCACTAAAACCTTCACATTTGGTTTCCAATTATGGGGAGAAAATTTTGGCACACATATTGACCCATTCAAAGGTTGCTTAAGTGATATTGACAACAAAATACAAAGGGGGAGATTGAAGTTCATAAAAGTTGAATTTGTTTTCAATATAGATTGAAGTGCATAAGAGTTTCATTTGTTGTCAATGAGAAGTAAATATGTGAATGAAAGGTACTGATGAAGAAGTTGGTGAAGCCTTGGATAATTGTTGTTGATTCAAATCATTGAATACTACAGTTGATCAATTATCCAAGTGGATACAAATCTGACGATTTTAGATCTGGTCTTAATGTTCTAAGACTTGTATCAAAGTGATAAATTCTTAAAACACTTAAATAAGTCCATGAAATACTCAATTTAATGAGGAGATAAGTAAAGATCCATCCATAGTCACTAAGTGGATGAAGTGTTAAAGATTCATCCATTGAATCTAAATGGATGAAGTTTAAAATATCAGATGATTGTTTGAGAAAGTCCACAAAGTCCAAGATATGTGTTAATGGAGAACACATCCCTCACAATAAGGATAAGCCATTAATTATGTTTTAATGCATGAGGCATGAAGAAATGATCCATGCATCATCCATGGTTGGATTAAAGAAATATGGAATATCTTTGGAATTCTCATTCCAAAAAGAAAAAGAAGAAGAGAAGAAGGTTGGTGGTTTGAAATTCTAAAGATAATTAAGAAGGTGGTCGTGGATTATTCTTGAACTAAACACTTGGTTCTTAACCAAGTATATAATATGTCCTTACATAAAAAGGAAGGGGCCAACCATGGAGGACCAGCCGAGGACCGCACCCCAAGCACTTGGGGGACCCGAAGGTCAACCATCCTCGAAGGAATCCTTGAGGCTAGCCCCACATGAGGCAGGTGTGTGCGGGCCATGTCTAAGCCTGCAGGTGCTGCACGGTGATGAACCAGTGCAACTTGGGTGCTAGGTGCGTGCCTGAAGAGCAGATTGGGCGCTAAGAGCGTACCCATAGGGTGAACACGGTACAGGGAGGTACCATAGAGGAAGATGGGATAATTATGAGCAGTGTTTGAGGTGGCTTGTATTATAAATAAGCTGCATCCACATCTCCGTTTCGATGTGGGATAATGTTTTAAAAACACGAACACAATCCTGGCCAGTCATCTAATCCCATGCCTGATCTCAGCCGCATGATCCATCCTGTGTTGCATGTTATAATCTCCACCGTTCGTGATTGATCCAATGGTCGAGGAGAGACCTCAAGGTTATCTTCAACCTCCTGACATCCCGTGAATCTCTTTCGCCATCTGCGAATCAGTGATGATGCCGATCCACCTTGATCGAACTTCCGACCATTGTTGAAGCTCAAGTCTCTTGCATGATGATCATTTGGATGTAATGAACACATGAATTCAATTTCATTTTCATGCATGAACCGAAATAAAGAGATGTCACGTGGCTGAAGAAAATAGAGTTTTGAGGCCACTTCATGAAGCTCGACATGTTTAGAAAGACGATTCACATGCATTCTTAAAAACATGTACGCGACGTTCTCACTGAGAAAGAAGGAACCTCATTTAATTGAAACGAGCCAAGATTTGTGGAAAATATTTGAACAGGTATGAAAAATTCAAATATGAGGATATTGAATTATTCAATGAAGAAATTTTATCGGGGTTTTGAATGATATTTGATTGTTGATATACGCGTTATAACTCACCTATAAAGAGAGAGACCTCGATCGAGGCTCGGGTGTTGCAAACATTGAGAGAAGACGTTATTTTCGGGAAACAGAGCATCGTTCCATAGAGGTTCTGCATTGACCTACTACAAAAAGAATAAGAAGTTCCTACTAGCTTTCAACAAGTTCAAAGCACTCTTTAAATGTACTCGCAAAGAAGAAGATACCACACCTTTGTGTGAAGAAAACCCATGAACACCTGACTGGTTTTTCTAAACCCTTGTGGTTCTTCATGGAGGTAATGCCGCAGGTAAAACAACTGGTGCACTTACACCCTTGTTTTGATTTTTCAAAGTAAGGACCAAGAACCATTGTCGGTTCATGAAGGAAGGAGTCGTGCACCATTTTCGGTTCATGAAAAGAAGGACCGTGAACCATCCTGGTTTGCGAAGGGAACCCACACACACCCTTTGCGTGAGAACAAGAAAAGGACAATGTACACATACACTTCCCTTGGAGGAGAAGAAGAACCCATACACATTTCCTATCCATTCGGGTTTGTTCACAAAAAGAAGAAGGATAATGAATTCATGATGCACATGCATGAATATGAATGATTTGAGATACCCGAACAATCCAAAGGGTGGATCACACCCATTTGGGTTGTGTGTGAAAGAAGAAGAAAAAGAAGGGTTCATGCATGGCAGAGTTCATGTGCATGCAATGAAAATAAAATACAGTGTGTGTGCACATGTGAAGAAGAAAGAGGAAGAAAGAAGAATGAACAAACATAAAGAAGACCATACATTTGGGCTTGAAGACACACACCCACATTGAACCTAAATCACATAATATGTGTGTGTGTGTAGAGAACCAAAGACAAGAAAGTGTGTGTGTGACATTAAGTGACAAAAATAAAGAGTAAGTGTGTGTTCTTAAAAAATTATACCCATTGGGGTTTTCACAAAAACAAGAAGGAGATTGTGAATGCATGCATGCATTCACATGCACACGTGAAGACACTTTAAAAAAGAATCACTATTGTTAGTGAACGTGTGTAAACAAGAAGAAGTAATGACATGAAACTCATGTATGAAACATAATTAATTCAGATGATTCCAAGTGAGATGATCCATAGTGTTTGAATAATCACATAATTGTATATGATTCTTTCCAAGAAAACAAGGAGGAGTTTTAGTGCATTCAGTAGTTGTACTAAGAATAAGAAATTGAGATATCCAAATACAAGAAGTATTGGATCCCATGAAATCCATACATGAAGTGAATGAGAACTGAGACTGAAGCCAGACTAAATTAAAGAATATATTCTATCAGAGTTTACAATATTTGAGAATACAAGAAGGAAAACAAAGATAATATTGTTTAGGACTATTCTTGCATTCTTGAAGAGGTTGTGTGCACCACTTTCACACATATAAGTGAGGACATGTCTTCATCTGGATAATAAAGAATTGTTTGAGTATTATTGCACTGAGCACTGATCAGGAAAGTGATCAGAATTATTGAGCAAGGCCAAAAAACCTTACCAAAGGCTATTGAATATTCTTTAAGATATACATAGGAAAGTGTGATTCAACAAGACTATGTGTGAAGATCAGAAGATCATATACAACGAATCAAAGAAGAACTTAAAGAAGGAAGTTGCTCGTGTGACTCGAGAGCTTGAAGACCCCTATGAGATTCAGGGAGGAGAACAAGTATTCAGTTGGAATCTAAAGTAGACCAATGAGACTCTAGTAACACTTTGTGAAGTAGTATAAATAACCTCTGTAACACCCCAAGCTTCTATGGTACGCTTCTCTTTGAATAATGCGATAGCGTGTGTTGTACGCAACATCGAGTTCTAACACACCACAACCAATCAAACTACCCGTTATGAATAGTAATACCCACTTTTTGAAATTTATAAATTTTATTTTTCAAAATGGACTTCATTTTTGGATTCGGAATATCGAAATTAGCCTAGGGTGAATTTTTGGTATTTTTCTGAAAAACTTCATTTTTTGATGAATAGTGAAACCACTAAGTGGTAGTTAAAAAACTGAATTTTCTATAAAACTTAATTTTACTGCTTCTTTGAATGGAATTTAGAAAATCCGAGAGACTCGGTTAATATCAAGGAGTAAAATGTGGTTCAATGAGATGAAAATAATTTTTGGTGAATAGTAACTTTTTACTTTTATTTACCACGGTTAAAAGTAAATAGGGTAATTAAGGGTAAAAATGATATTAATATTACCCTAACACATGTACTAATTCTATTGTACAAGTTTATCTCGACCAAAAACAACCTTAGGAATAAAATATTATCATTTAGGTCCACTTGGATTAGATTAGGACATTTATTATTATTTAATTCAAAGAAGAGTTAAAAGAGTTAAAATCAAAGTTTATTTACTAAATCATTTTTAATATAGGGTTATACATAAGATAAATTAGATTGTAAATATTAATTAGAAATATAAAATGATTTCCTACATAATGGTATTTTATTTATAATTTTTAGACATTAAATAATTTAATTTATTTATGACACAATGATGATGCAGTAGTTACCATAATAGTGAAAAATTAAAATAATTGATATTATAAATACCCAAATAAATATAATTTGAGACTTTTTATGAATTAAACTAATTTTATAGGTTAATATGACATGTTATGATTTATTTAATTAACTTTTTTTAAGTAATCATTCTGTTATGATTTTCATAAAAATCAATTTTCCAAATAGTGTCAAAATTGACATAAAAGAGTTTTTAAAAAAAATATTATATTATTAATTGATATTCAATTCCTAAAAATCTAAGGTTCGGCCAAGAGATTTATATCATGATAGGTGTATCATTAATGGACCACTTGGGGGTCTCTTTGAGGTATATAGTAAGTTTATTAACTATATAATAAAAAAAATACAAAGTGACATGGTAAGTGTCAAAGTAATTAACTAAGAGTAAAAACTAAAAGATAAAGTTAATATAATGACCCAAACCTATCTAAATTCTATTGGTTGAGTGGTTTTCGACCCATCCCCACCTTAACCTTTAAATTATACACTTTGGATCCATTATAAACCGAATATGAATTTATTATAAAATAATAATTCTAGCTTTTCCAAAGGTGCCCCTCACCCCTCTTATAAAAGGGCACCCCCCCTTCTCATTAATTCACACCTTCAAAGCCTTTTGGTTCGGCCAAACCCTGCCTAAATACTCTTTAAACTTACCTAAATACAACCTAGAGGCCTTAGTTTAATCAGAAATCCAACCTAAGAAGCCCTTTTGATCAAATCAAAAGGAAGAACCCGAAGAAGAGGTAATGTTTTCACCACCCTTTTTCAAATTCATTTCTTCTTCAACTTCTTCTTTCTTGGTTATTACAATTATAAAATAATGAATCTAGTATATCATATATACTGTAATATTATTATAAATATGGTACAACCATATTCAGTATTCTATCCATCCTTTGAATGACATGTCACCATACGTGCGTACGTACGGCTTACCGTCTCCACATTGTGGTGTAATTGTTATTTAATTTATTATTATTTGGATGGGTATAATAATGATTTTTAATTCATGTAAATAATAAATATAACATGATAATGATTCTGTATATATGATATACCATCCAATTATATATCATTTTAGTATCAAAAGAATGATATTGTCGCTCGTGCGTATGTACGGACTAACGTCTCCACGAACGCGATGAGATTCATTCTCCATCGTATCCATTCAAGTATAATTATTATTTGATGATTTAAAAATAATGTTTAAGGACTTGATATCATTCTGGATATGAATAAGATACAACCTATCCATGACAAACACGACTCATGTAACAAAACTTATAAAAGAAAACGAGTAAGTTAACACCCAAAACAACAATAATACTAAGATATTATTAACAAAGCAATGTTAAAAGATCATATATGATAACATAATAATGTATATGATTATTTTATAATTTAATAACAATTATTTCACCATTATACAGGAGGTTAACCCACCCCCAACCAAGGAAAAGTACAAGGTAAGGGTTTATTTTGCAATCTCTTCATTATCTGAGGTTGTTTATACGTAATAATCTACTGGGACTTCTTTATCATCCACATCCATGTTTCTTAAAAATGTATTTCAAAACATTTTTAATATTTACTAGAATATTGGTTAAAGTCATTTATACCCTTTTTGACTTTTATAAGTGGTTTATAGAGGAATATTTTTGTCATTTTCCAAACAAGGTCCTTTTTAACCTTTTCGACAGAATTAAGGTAAGAATGTTTTTTTAACTTATACAGAAGGTGCAGATATTTTCTGCCGTTATAAAATCATCGAAGCTTCCCTTACAAGCTTATAAGAATATTTTCAAAGAAAATGTTTTATTTTATAAATATATGACTCTTAAATGATTTCAAAATAGAAAGAGAAATTTCTCTAAAAAGAGTTTTGATTTCATCTATGTCAACATCTTTTGATGGATTTTACGCTTATTTGAAGTTGATTTATTATGATACAAAACTTTTATGTTGTATTGAAGGTTTTGTGATATGTTTGACTGTGGATGTGTTATTTTTATACTATTCATGGTTTATGGATTAAGTATTTACATTTTGTATGCTAGTTTTAATACGAATGTTTATGTATTGTTTAAACCTGTTCATATGAGGAATTCATTGGACTTAATAAGTGATAGGTGGAGCCCGCTATAGATCATCGATGCATCGGTAGGTCTCATGAGACAAACTAGTGTCTTGGCATAAGGCCTTGGAAAAATATTATTTGTAGTCTTGGCACGAGGCCTTGGCTATGTGGTTATGATAGTCTGGCATTATGCATTCCATTATTATAAAAGTGGTTATTGATATTACATGTGATTATTCGATTAGTAGAATATCCATGTGAATAAGTAAATGGATTTATTTCATTTTATTTTTTCCATACTATGTTGAAGTTCAAGTTTAAAAGGCTATTGTTTTAGTTATACATTGCCTTAAATGTTTATTCTTATTTATGAAAGTTTCCGCTATATTGTTATCCTTACTGGGCATTTGAGCTCACCCCTTTTCTATGTTTTATTTTTCCCAGGATGTGAAGAAGTAAATTATGAATGACCTGTAGGGATAGTATGAGGGGATAAGAGTGTGGACTATGGATACTATGTTGTTGTATTTTTCATTTTTATGATGTAATGTAAAACTTTATGAATATATCTAGTGTTTCCAAGGATACTAAACTAATCGGTCTTTAGAGATTTGATCTTTCTTGTGATCATGCCAATGTTATGTAATAATGCACCAACTCTGGGTAACTGCGGTCGGGGTGTTACAGTTGGTATCAGAGGAAGTTTAGTACAAACCTTGGAAGCTAGATTTAGATAAACTCTGATTAGAGCACATAGATTTAAGATGGACTTTGAGTATTAGTATAGAAGAACTTCCTAGAATTTTGGTATTGTAGAGATTTTGTGAGTTTTCCGAGCAATAAATCCCTGTCTAGATACGCGCAGGTAGAGGCGGCTCTGGCACAGATGTACCTAGGGGTAAAACCCAAAAACACCGCTTTGAGCTAGACTCGAACGGGAACTGGTGCACAACAACGGGCCTCACTGCACTCTTGGTTACGACACTCCCGAGGGATATGGTTAGGATAACTCTCATTTTCTTTATAAATAATTATGAAGGGTTTATGAGTATATACTTCCTCAAAGAAAACATTTGTATGATTATGGATTATATCCATAAATAGTTCAATTTATGTTAAGTGTTTTATAAGTATGGAATTATGTATTTTGATTCATAAACTGATCTAGTTTATGGAATTGTTTAGAAATGGCGCCTAGTGGAAGAAATGGGAACTGTATCAATGAACAAAATCCATGTATGGATTTCCCTCCTGCTCAAGATAATTATAGTGGAGATGGTGATGCAACTGGTGCCGATCAACTAATCACCATTCTGGGACAACTCACTCAGGTTATGAATAATAACCTTACCCGTATGGAGAACCCTGATCCGTAGCGTGGAGGATCAATGTTAGATCGCTTCATGAGGCAACAACCACCAACATTAAATGGGAGTACAAATCCCTTAGTAGCTGAGCAATGGATAAATTCCCTAGAGAAAATATTTCAGGCTTTGGGGAGTAGTGAAAGGGAAAAAGTTATCATGGCAGTTTACCACCTCACTAGAGATGCTGATCAATGGTGGTCATTTATTCAAAACACAAATGAAGATGATGAAGTATCAAATATGGAATGGAGGGAGTTCAAAGATCTTTTTTTAGAAAAATACTTTCCTCGTGACCATCAAGCAGATATGGAAAGACAATTTCTGAGTCTGAGACAAAAGGAGGATGAGAATGTCGCAAAGTATGAGGATAACTTTACAAGGTTTTCAAGGTATGCTGTAGATTATATACGTAACCCAAGAAGTAATATTGATCGTTTCTTTGATGGGTTAAAACCATTTCTCCATCGAGCATTAGTCTCACAATCCTTCTCGTCGTATGAAGACATTGTCTCATGTGCTATCAAGACAGAAAAGGAATTCTCTAAGTCTTATGACTTTAAAGAAAAGTAAGAGAAGAAGAGATCTGCTGATCAATCTGGGAGTGGAAATAAGGGGAAGAAGGGAAAGGTTGAATATCCATCCTGTGTTAAATGTGGGAAGAAACACCCCAATACTTACTTGAAGGGAATGGGTGTCTGTTTCAAGTGTGGTGAAAAAGGACACCAAAATCGTGATTGCAAAGGGAAGAAGGAAGCTACCAATGTCCAATGCTACAATTGCAGGGAGATGGGACATTATGAAAATGAATTTCCTAAGAGTCAGGGGAACTTACCTCAGAAAAGGCCAAGGGATCAAATCCAAGATTATGCTATCACTACTGCTGAGGTAGAAGCTCCAAAAGACATGGTGGCAGGTAATTTAATGGTTTCCTCAAGTTTAGCAAATGCATTATTTGATTCTAGATCATCGCATTGTTTCATTTCTTCCTAGTTTTCTAAGAAAATTAGATATTTCCAATTTGATTTAACAAGGGAGTTGTCAGTTAAAACTCCTAAGGGAAGTATCATTGCAACAAAGTTTTGTGAATCAGTCCCCATTAAGGCACATAAATGTTCTTTATCAGCTAATCTCATCATCATGCCTATGATTGAATTTGATATAATCCTCGGTGTGGATTGGCTTTCGGACTATGATGCGAAGATTTATTGTAAGAAGAAAGAGGTTACGATTCTTGATGATGATGATAAGGAACACCTTATCTTTAGAGCAGAATCGTCGCCACCTAATTCTTATATAGATCCACCCCCATTAGCTCAACTAAATTCAATTATTGGGGAGGAAGAGAATGAAATGACTATGGGTGAGAAAAGGAATGTTAAAATAGAGGATGTACCTATTGTGAAATAATATGTAGATGTGTTTCCAGAAGATTTACCTGGACATCCTCCAGAACGAGAAGTTGAGTTTTCCATTGATTTAATTCATGGATCAAGGCCTATATCGAAGACCCCTTATAGAATGGACACTGTAGAATTAGTTGAACTAAAGAAACAGCTAGATGAATTGAGTAATAAGGGATTTATTCACCCTAGTGTTTCTCCATGGAGAGCCCCTATTCTTTTTGTTAAAAAGAAAGATGGATCTATGAGGTTATGTATCGACTACAGGGAGATCAATGCTATAACAATAAAGAACAAGTCTCCCCTACCTCGCATTGATGATTTATTTGACCAACTACATGGAGTTTAATACTTTTCAAAGATTGACCTTCGATCTGGATACCATCAGTTATGTGTGAAGAAGGAAGACATTCTGAAGACAGCATTTCGAACCAGGTATGAGCATTACGAGTTTACAGTAATGCCTTTTGGATTGACTAATGCACCCTATGTATTCATGGATCTGATGAATAGAGTTTTAAAGGAATATCTCGATGAATTTGTGGTGGTATTTATTGATGATATATTGGTATAATCAAAAAGCTAATAAGATCATGAAAATCACTTGCGCATTATCCTAAAGACACTGAGAAGACTTGAATTATATGGGAAGTTTGGCAAGTGTGAATTCTGGATTCAGGAGATTTCTTTTCTTGGCTATATTGTCTCTAAAGATGGAATCTCTGTTGATCCTTCTAAGACCAAGGAAATACAAGAATGGCCTACACCGAAGAGTATAAAGGAGGTACATAGTTTTATTGGTTTAACAGGTTATTATCGACATTTCGTCCAGAATTTTGCCCGGTTGGATAACCCATTAACAAAGCTCACACGTAAAGGGATTAAATTTTTTTGGAAAAAAGAGTGTGAAGAATTTTTCTAAGAACTGATGAGAAGATTAGTCAATACTCCTATATTGACTCTACCATCGGGGAATGATGGGTTCATTATTTATAGTGATGCATCGAAGAAAGGACTTGGTTGTGTCCTTATGAAGAATGATAGGGTTATTGCCTATACATCACTACAGTTGAAAATTTATGAGCAAAACTATCCTACTCATGATATCGAGTTATCAGCTATGATCTTCGCTTTGAAGATATGAAGGCACTACCTCTATGGTGAAAAATGTGAGATTTATACTGATCACAAGAGTTTGAAGTATATTTTCTCACAAAAAGAACTCAAAATGAGGCAAAGGAGATGGTTTGAATTACTCAAGGATTATGATTGTATGATACACTACCACCCGGGGAAAGCAAACAAGGTGGAAGATGCTTTGAGTAGAAAAGATCATGGGGTTTTGAACAATATGAGATTTGAAAGGGATCCAATTTTCATGGATCTAGTGAAAATGGACATGGGAATAACCATGGAAGGTGAAACATCAATTCTTTTTCAAATGGTTGCCAACCCATCTTTACTAGAAATGATTAAGAGTTCTCAGACCGATGATGAAGAATTTGGAAAGAAGATTAAAGCTGTGAATGATGGGAGATTGAGAGACTTTGTGTATGAAGATGGAATTTTGAAATTTGGGAAGAGGTTTTGTGTTCCCGATATACCTGATCTAAAAAGGGAATTTCTAGATGATGCTCATAGTTCCAATTTCTCTATACACCCTGGGAGCACCAAAATGTATAGAGATTTGAAGGAAAATTTTTGGTGGGACAACATGAAGAGGGAGATCGCTGATTTTGTGTCAAGATGTATGGTTTGTCAACAAGTGAAAGCTGGAAGGCAACAGCCTGGAGGATTCATGCAACCTCTTCCCGGAGTGGAAATGGGACAATATTACGATGGACTTTGTCATGGGGATACCAAAGACTCCTAGAAGGAACGATGCAATATGGGTTATTGTTGATCGTCTTACCAAGTCAGCACATTTTCTTACTATAAGAGAAGATCTACCACTGGAAAGTCTAGAAAGACTATATACTGATGAAGTGGTGAGACTTCATGGAGTACCCCTATCGATTGTTTCTGATTGTGATCCCCATTTTACTTCAAGATTATGGAAAAGTCTTTAGAAAGCCTTAGATACTGAACTTCATTTGAGCACTTCCTACCACCCTCAAACAGATGGACAATCAGAATGAACTATTCAAACCTTAGAAGACATATTGAGATCCTGATCACTTGACTTCCAGGTTATATAGGATCAATATTTACCTCTGGTAGAATTTTCCTATAACAATAGCTTCCATTCGAGTATTCAGATGGCACCATATGAAGCGTTATACAGAAAGAGATGTCGCACACCAACGTGTTGGAATGACGTTAGTGAAAGAAAACTTGTAG
This sequence comes from Viscum album, assembly GCA_963277665.1. Taxonomy (NCBI): domain Eukaryota; kingdom Viridiplantae; phylum Streptophyta; class Magnoliopsida; order Santalales; family Viscaceae; genus Viscum; species Viscum album. The sequence goes on from OY728131.1 coordinate 770,628,129, forward strand.
GTCCGGAATTGGTGGAGGAAATGATGGAAAAGGTGAAGGTAATCCAAAATCACATCAAAGCAGCTCAAAGTAGGCAGAAGAGATATGTCAATAATCGAAGGAAGGATTTGGAATTTCAAGTCGGTGATCATGTTTTCCTGAAGGTATCTCCATGGAAGGGAGTCATACATTTTGTTAAGAAAGGTAAATTGAGTCCCAAGTACATCGAACCTTTTGAAATTCTAGAACGAACTGGGGATGTAGCTTACCAATTGGAAATGCCGCCAAGTCTCTTGAAAGTTCACGATGTGTTCCATGTATCACTGTTGAGGAAATACATGCCTATCCCAACATATGTACTCACCTATGAGGAATTATAACTGGAACCCGATCTATCTTATTGCGAAGAGCCCGTCAGTATTCTTGATACGAGAGAACAAGTACTGAGAAACTGGATGACGCGTCTGGTAAAAGTTTTGTGGAGAAACCATAAGATGGAAGAGGCAACATGGGAACCCGAGGAACTTATGATGAAGAACCACCCGAGTCTTTTCATGTGGTAGTATTCTAGAAATTTTGAGGAAGAAATTATTTGAAGGATGGGATAATGTAACACCCCAAGCTTATACGGTACGCTTCTCTTTGAATAATGCGATAGCGTGTGTTGTACGCAACATCGAGTTCTAACACACCACAACCAATCAAACTAGCCGTTATGAATAGTAATACCCACGTTTTGAAATATATAAATTTTATTTTTCAAAATGGACTTCATTTTTGGATTCGGAATATCGAAATTAGCCTAGGGTGATGTTTTGGTATTTTTCTGAAAAACTTCATTTTTTGATTAATAGTGAAACCACTAAGTGGTAGTTAAAAAACTGAATTTTTCATATAACTTAATTTTACCGCTTCTGTGAATGGAATTTCGAAAATACGAGAGACACGATTAATATCAAGGAGTAAAATGTGGTTCAATGAGATGAAAATAATTTTTGGTGAATAGTAACTTTTTACTTTTATTTACCACAGTTAAAAGTAAATAGGGTAATTAAGGGTAAAAATGATATTAATATTACCCTAAAACATGTCATAATTCTATTGGACAAGTGTATATCGACCAAAAACAACCTTAGGAATACAATATTATCATTTTGGTCCACTTGGATTAGATTAGGACATTTATTATTATTTAATTCAAAGAAGAGTTAAAGGAGTTAAAATCAAAGTTTATTTACTAAATCATTTTTAATATAGGGTTATACATAAGATAAATTATATTGTAAATATTAATTATAAAGATAAAAAGATTTCCTACATAATGGTATTTTATTTATAATTTTTATACATTAAATAATTTAATTTATTTATGACACAATGATGATGTAGTAGTTACCATAATAGTGAAAAATTAAAATAATTGATATTGTAAATACCCAAATAAATATAATTTGAGACTTTTTATGAATTAAAATAATTTTATAGGTTAATAGTAAATGTTAGTATTGATTTAATTAACTTTTTTCTAAGTAATAATTCTTTTATGATTTTCCAAAAAATCAATTTTCCAAATAGTGTCAAAATTGACATAAAAGAGTTTTTAAAAAAAAATTATATTATTAATTGATATTCAATTCCTAAAAATATAATTTTCGGCCAAGAGACTTATATCATGATATTTTTATCATTAATGGACCACTTTGGGGTCTCTTGGAGGTATATAGTAAGTTTATTAACTATATAAATTAAAAATAAAAAGTGACATGGTAAGTGTCAAACTAATTAACTAAGAGTTAAAACTAAAAGATAAGGTTAATATAATGACCTAAACCTGTCTAAATTCTATTGTTTGAGTGGTTTTAGACCCGTAACCACCTTAACCTTTAAATAATTCACTTTGGATCCATTAGAAACCGAATATGAATTTATTATAAAATAATAATTCTAGCTTTTCCAAAGGTGCCCCTCACCCCTCTTATAAAAGGGCACTCCCCCTTCTCATTAATTCACACCTTAAAAGCCTTTAGGTTCGGCCAAAAACTACCCAAATAATCTCTAAACTTCCCTTAATACAACCTAGATGCCTTAGTTTGATCATAAAGCCAACCTAAGAAGCCCTTTTGATCAAATCAAAAGTAAGAACCCGAAGAAGAGGTAATGTTTTCCCCACCCTTTTTCAAATTCATTTCTTCTTCAACTTCTTCTTTATTTGTTATTACCATTCTAAAATAATGAATCCATTATCTCCTATATACTGTAATATTATTATAAATATGGTAAAACCATATTCAGTATTCTATCCATCCTTTGAATAACATGTCACCATACGTGCGTACGTACAGCTTACCGTCTCCATGTTGTGGTGTAATTGTTATTCAATATATTATTATTTGGATGGGTATAATACTGATTTTTAATTCATTTAAATAATAAATATAACATGATAATGATTCTATATATATGATATACCATCCAATTATATATTATTTTAATATCAAAAGAATGATATTGTCACTCGTGCGTACGTACGGACTACCGTCTCCACGAATTCGATGAGATTCATTCTCCATCGTATCCATTCAAGTATAATTATCACTTTATGATTTAAAAATAATGTTTAAGGACTTGATATCATTCTGGATATGAATAAGATACAACATATCAATTACAAACACGTATTATGTAACAAAACATATAAAATAAAACGAGTAAGTTAACACCCGAAACAACGATAATACTAAGATATTATTAACAAAGCAATGTTAAAACATCATATATGATAACATAATAATGTATATGATTCTTGTATAATTTAATAAAAATTATTTCACCATTATACAGGAGTTTAACCCACCCCAACCAAGGAAAAGTAAAAGGTAAGGGTTTATTTCGCAATCTCTTCATTATCTGAGGTTGTTTATACGTAATAATCTACTGGGACTTCTTTATCATCCACATCCATGTTTCTTAAAAATGTATTTCAAAACATTTTTACTATTTACTATAATATGGGTTAAAGTCATTTATACCCTTTTTGACTTTTATAAGTAGTTTATAAAGGAATATTTCCGTCGTTTTCCAAACAAGGTCCTTTTTAACCTTTTCGACAGAATTAAGGTAATAATGTTTTTTTAAATTATATGGCAGGTGCGGCTATTTTCCGCCGTTATAAAATCATCTAAGCTTCCCTTACAAGATTATAAGAATATTTTCAAAGAAAATGTTTTATTTTATAAATATATGACTCTTAAATGATTTCAAAATAGAAAGATATATTTCTCTAAAAATAGTTTTGATTTCATCTATGTCAACATCCTTTGATGGATTTTACACTTATTTGAAGTTGATTTATTATGATACAAAACTTCTATATTGTATTGAAGGTTTTGTGATATGTTTGACTGTGGATGTGTTATTTTTATACCATTCATGTTTTATGGATGAAGTATTTACATTTGGTATGCTAGTTTTAATACGAATGTTTATGTATTGTTTAAACCTATTCATATGAGGAATGCATTGGACTTAATAAGTGATGGGTGGAGTCCACTATAGCTCCTCGATGCATCGATAGGTATCATGAGACAAACTAGTGTCTTGGCACAAGTCCTTGGAAAAATCTTATTTGCAGTCTTGGAACGAGGCCTTGGCTATGTGGTTATGATAGTCTGGCATTATGCATTCCATCATTTTGAAAGTGGTTATTGATATTGCATGTGATTATTCGATTAGTAGAATATCCATGTGAATAAGTAAATGAAATTATTTCATTTTATTTTTTCCATACTATGTTGAAGTTCAAGTTTAAAAGGCTTTTGTTTTAGTTATACATTGCCTTAAATGTTTATTCTTATTTATGAAACTTTTCGCTATATTGTTATCCTTACTGGGCATTTGAGCTCACCCCTTTTCTATGTTTTATTTTTCCCAGGATGTGAAGAAGTAAATTCTGAATGAGCTGTAGGGATAGTATGAGGGGATGAGAGTGTGGAATGTGGAGACTATGTTGTTGTAGTTTTCATTTTTATGATGTAATGTAAAACTTTATGAATATATCTTGTGTTTCCAAGGCTACTAAACTAATCGGTCTTTCGAGATTTGATATTTCTTGTGATCATGCCAATGTTATGTAATAATGCACCGACTCTGGGTAACTGGGGTCGGGGTGTTACAACCTCATCTAGGACTCATGAGAGATACACTGGGACTCTGTATCAACCATTGTAATAACTAACCAGATTATAGTGGATAATCTGTGTTGGGGTGAATAACCAAGACATCAAAGAGTAGGTCTTTGAACCGAACCTCGTAAATCCTCATGTTTAGTTCCTTTACATTTACAACATCATTTGAGGTAAGGATAAGAGACACAATAAGAGTGGATCGAAGATTTAACCATCCATAGAGGTTTAATTGAAAATAATCAATTTGTAAAAAGATTTAAAGGGATCATTGATTCACCCCTACCCCTCTCAGTGATTCACACTGAGCTGGGCACTTCATAAATAATAATTCACATTTATATAATTGTAATAATATAATAGTTATCCGATATATTCATTAATTACATCATTATAACCATTATTGAGAAGTAGTGATAAAAAAAGAAATGGATCACTTCCTAGAGGTGGTAGTCCACACGTATGCATGAGCAATGTTTTTTCCCATATGCTGTAAAAGTGGTAAAAAATGATTGTTACACCATAATAATAATAATAAATCATATTTCATATAATTAAATATTTATTTTAGAATGGATTCAATTAATTTATAAGTGGAAAAAAATAAAAATAAAAATTATAAGTACTTGGTTAATAGTTATACCTCTTTATTGAGAAACCACTTTTAGCCTACACCTTAAGCCTTTTAAGGATTATATTTTGGAAATAATTAAGGATATAGGATGTGGGTAGGGAATATAGGAACGTATTATATCAGTTCTTGGAAAATATAGAATAATAAAAATATGTGAGGAAGAGAGGAGAAGAGGTTCCCTTTTATTAGTGAGGAGAGGGGCACTATGTAATTACATAAAGTGTTAAATTAATATTAATGATTTTTTATAATAAAGTTTCTCAAAATTGATATTTCAAATATATGATAACAATAAGTTAAAATAATCTCATAAAATAATATTTATACAAGTTTATGTAATTTTTTATCCCTTATCTCTTAGTTTTAACCCTCTGTTAACCCTTTTGACAATTACCATAATATCAAATTTTTCTACTCTTTAAGGGTCAATAATGTTAATATAAAAGAATAAATGAACCATAAATGGATTATAGTTGATATTTTCAACCATATACCATTCAATTGGATGAATATGACACTTTTATGAATTTTAAATCATTTAATAAAATTTTATTCAATATAAAATATCATTAATATCATTTTTTGAACTATTCATTTTCTTTGACTTTAAAGTTATCAAGATAATTATGGAATTCAAATATAAACTATTAAAATATACTTATTATTTTTTATTTATCTAAAAAATTCATGGAACACAATAATTCACCCAAATTATATTACTTTTAATATTTTTAAAATCATTTATTTTATTTTCCTACTAATTGTTGTGTAAGAATTTAAGGTAACTATTCCATAAATAAAAAATAAAAAATATATTAATATGAAAAAAAATTAATTTTTATTTCATATAAAAATTTATAACTAAACATAACTTTGTTTTATCCTTATGAAAAAATATTAGAGATATTAAATTCAAGAGAGTGACATTTTGTATTTATCATTTCTTAAAATAATATAAAGGTCATAATAAAACAAAAATGACACCAAGTGGACATATTTTCAAAACTTGTATGATAATGGTCAAACTATATACATCCAATAGGATAAAAAAAAGTTTTATAGAAATTTTAAATCCTTATCCCAAAATTTTAACCCTATTTTACCCATTTTACCCTTATCGAGGTGAAAAATATTTTCCGAGGTTACTATTCATAATGAAAAAATAAAAGGGAACTTTTTACCAAATTTGATCCTTCTAATTCCAAATATGGAATTTATTTTTCAAGATTCAATTTTTATAAGTGTAAAAAAACATTTTACAATATGTGTGCAAAACGCAACAAAACTATTTTTTAGAAAAATGCATATTTTAACATAAAACTAGATTTATTTTTATTCCATGAGTAAAAAAAACTTTAGACAAATATTAAAATATTTTATTTGATATATTATTTATTAATTTAATTGAAATAATTCATTAGTATATATTAATCTAATTTATTTAAATAAAATCACATTATACACATAAAAATAGTTTTTTTTGAAAAACATCTTCATTTACCTTCAAACGATTTTATTTTAATTTTCAACCATTTAATAACAAATGAATTTAATTTATACATATGTAAAATATATATATTTATCATAATTTTTTTATCCCTGTTTATACCAACTAATACAATTACTAGGTGATAACTATCACATTAAATAATAATATTTCAATATTATAACATGGTTTGTTTAAACTCTGCGATGGGTGTAAAGAAAGATATAAAGAAATCAAATTTATTTATTGAGAAATATATCATAAAATATATGGGTGTTTCATTATAACCCCATTATAATAATTTCTCCCTCAAACTTCTGCAACTTCGATATAAACAACTAAGGATACTTCTGCCTCATCACATTCTTGGGTTCCCATGTAGCTTTATTTAATTTATGGTTTCACCAAAAACCTTTTACTAGGTTTTTGGTCTTGTTTCATAGGAAATTCTCTCTAAGATCTTGAATCTTCACTAGTTACTCATCATAAGAGATATATTTCTCTAGTGGGATGACCTCTGAGCTCATTACATGTGAATAAGCCAGTATGTACTTCCTTATTAGAGGTACATGGAACAAATTGTGAACTTGAGAGAGATTCAATGGAAGTGAAAAATGATAAGATACCGTCCTAATGTGATCAAGAATTTCAAAGGGTCCAATATATCTAGGTATCATATTTCCCTTCTTTTTAAATATCATAACCTTTTACAAGGAGATATTCATAAGAATAACTTGTCACAAACTTCAAACTCAAGATCTCATCAATGATTGTCAGCATAACTTTTTTATTGACTGTGATCTTCCTTTATGTGATACTGAATGGATCTAATATTATCTAACATCTCCTCAAAAATATTAGGTCCCAATAAATTTCTTTATCAATATTTATCCCAACATGTTGGAGTTCTACATTTCCCACCATAGAGGGATCTATAAGGATCCATCCGAATGTTTGTGTGAAAGACGTTATTGTAAGAAAATTAAACCATAGAAAGGTGTTCATACCAACCACATTTATAATATGTATAACATGATCTCAACATATATTCTATGGGTTTAATGGTACTTTTAGACTGACCATATGTTATAGGATGATATCAAGTAACAAACCTCAACTCTATATTCATAGCCTAATGAAGGCTTATCCAAAAATTCAAGGTAATCCTTAGATCCCAATTAGATACAATTTAGGGTGGTAGTTCATACAATATCACCACTTCCTTAACATATATCTTGGAATTCTGATCAAGATAGAAATATTCTCTAATAAAAATGAAGTGTAATGACTTCGTAAGGTGGTCGACTATACTCCAAATAACATTGTTCCCTTTATATATTTTGGGGAGTTTGATGAAAAAAATCCACGTTTATGTTTTCCCATTTCCATTATCTTATAGGTAATTATTATGACACCCCTTATATTTATTTCTCCTAGCCTTAACATAGTAATATATTATCTATTGAGATACATGATCTACAATATGATTTTTCATGTTATCCCACTAAAAATATCCTTTCAAATATATATACATATTCATAATTCCTTGAATAATAGAGAATGATGAACTATGATCTTCATCTATCAATTCCTTCTTTAATTCTTGTATTAAAGGGACACACAATCAGTTACTAAAAATTATCATTCCATTACAATCATGATTGAAATCAGGTTCATTTCTTACCTTTTTATGTAGTTCTACATCTTCCTTCTACACCTCTTTAATCCTCACATGGATAGATGGTTGAAAATTCTTGTAAGAGTGATAGGATATGTCCCCTTTCCTCAGGATTTCAAGTTCCATTTTATGGAAATATATAAGTATTTGATCTATTTAAATTCTTATCATAGAAAAACATGAATAGTCCTTTCGACCCAGAGTGTCATCCACCTTGTTCACCTTCCCAGGTTGGTAATGTATTGGGCAATCATAATATTTAATCAATTCTAACCACCTTATATGGATTGAATTAAACTATTTCTATGAGAATATATACTTAAAAATTTTATGATCCATATATATGTCACACATTTTTCCATACAAATAATTCCTCTATATCTTCAATGAAAAAATTACCACTACCAGTGCTAAATCATGAGTTGGGTAATTTTTCTCATGTATTTTCAATTAGTGTGAGGAATATGATATCATTATATCATCCTTCATGATTATAAATTCCAATACCATATTTTATTCATCACTATATATCACAATCCCTCAACACTATAGGGAAATATGGGGATAGGTTCACTGACTAAACTTCTCTTCAGCTCCTTAAAATTATCCTCATATTCATCTGTCCACATGAACTTAACCCCATTATGAATCAATTTATTGATTGGATTAGATATCTGTGATAAATATCTCCCAAAACATCCTTAATATAATTCTAATTCAAGAAAAATATAGATTTCAATTACCGTGGTTGGTCTAGGCCATTTCTTAATAACTTACATTATTTAAGGATCCATCGATATACCCTCACATGAGATTATATAACCCAAGAATGAAACTTCCTGAAGCCAAAATTAACACTTGGTAAAATTTTCATATAACTTCTCCTCCCTCAAGGTCTTCAAAATAATTCTCAAATGATATTTATGCTCTTAATTCCTCTTTTAATATATAATAATATTAAATATAAAGACTACTGAAAACTAATCAAGTTAATCACTAAAGACTATATTCATTAAATCTGTGAATATAATAGGGGAATTAGTAAGTCTAACTGGAATTACATTAAATTCATAATTCCCATACCTCATACAAAAAACAATCTTGGTTATATCCTCCCTTTTAACTCTTAATTAATGATATCTAGAATAAAGTTCAATCTTGTAAAAGCATTGAAATCTTCATAATTGATCAAACAATTATTTGATATGGGGTATAGGATAGTTGATCTTTATAGTGATCTTGTTAAGTTCCTAATAATCAATAAAAAGATGCATTAACACATATTTATTTTTAACAAAAAGAATTAGTGGACCCCAAGGTTATGCGCTAGGGCATAATAACCCCTTATTAAGATTCTCCGAGAGTTTCTTCTTCAATTACATCATCTAAATTGGGTCCATTATATAAGGAGTCTTTTAAATATGTATTACACTAGGTATGAGTTATATTAAAAACTCAACTTCATTATTTTGATTAAGACTAATACCTGAGCATCAAAAAAACACACTAGACATTAATTTTTCCATTGAATTAGAGTTAAATCACAACACATTTTCTTCCCGAAAATCTGGCATGACCCATCTGTAAGTTGAAAATTCATTTCAAAATAAAATATTCAAAAATAAATAGGTATATATAATATTTTAGAAAATCTCAGTTTATAGAAATATCTTCACTCTATCTCTGAGCTCCCTCACTTTCAAGAATATTAGAGTCCCACTAGGGACTCCATATAAATAATTAAATCTTCCAATAACCATAATAAAATGTAGTAAATGCATACTTGAATGACGTAATAAAGTATACTAAATAGTGAAAAACAAATAACCAACTTACAGAGCCCTAAATCAATAAATTTTCAAAGAGTGGTTAAAATCGAAACTATGAACTTATAACTAAATTATAATACAAGTGTGAGTATAAAAATACTAAGCCGGACACCACATGCCCTAACACATGCCAAATATTTGATCAAATATCCACCTTAAATCTAGTTTTAAATAGATATAAAGATAGGTTTTTCACATACACTTTAGATAAAAATAATATCATGTTATAATTACTTTTTCTAAATATACCCTTTATTTAAAAGAAGAAAATAAGGGTGAAATAAAAACTATTATCTAAATGAGGTAAAAACCTTCAGAAAACTAATGAGGCTCATATAGCCTAAAACCATTTTTTTCAATACAATATCTAAATCAAGGATTTTCTTTAAAATTATTTTCAAACCAATAAAAGAGGAAATTTAAAATCCATGCCCATAATATACCATTTATTTCTATTTTTATAAAACATTTTCAAAAGACTTTTTTAAAACAACACCACTTTTCCAGTTTAACAAACCAATTTTTCTAAATCATTTCAAAAAATAATTTGAAAAACAAACCCAATCCATAAAATGGAACAAGTCACAATAGGTACTCACACATTACAAATAATAGAATATGGATAAAAGGAACATGATGATAATAAATAGTAAATGAATATTAAATACCATTGAAAAGAATGAAACCCCCTAGATCATCCCAAAATAGGATCTAGTATCATGGGAAACATCATAAGGATCTATTAATAAAGTCTTGAACTAGAGATAAAGAATCTAGGACAATAATACTAAACTTTTCCACATCCCCTATAGTCTCATCAAACTATCTGGAAATAAACATCATAAGAGATACTTCATTACCATGGGATATAAAAAGGGTTTTAACTCATATAAACCACTATCCTCTAGGTCTAACCAATGAGGTACAACTAGAAAACATTCCCCATACAACCCACCACTACACGCTAGGTCTTTCTCTTATATATGTCACCTATTATATACATAATACTCCCATGACAAGTTAAATAGAGGTAAGAAATCAATAATAACATACAAAACATATAAAAAATTTAGAAGTAACTCACAAATCACCTCTTATGCCCTCATAAGAACTAGACCTAATCAAAACCATGCATAAGTATCCCAACATTCACAAAAAAATCCAAATAAACCCCAAGGTGTTACAATCCATAAAAGGAACAACAACAAAAAGGACTGTATTTAGGGGCTCACACTTTGAAAAAGTATTTAATTTCTAAACAATTTTTAAAAACATAGCGCTTAGGATTTCGATCTATTTCAATAACTTTTACAGAACCAATTAAAATATCATTTAAAACATTCTTTTAAACCAAACATTTCAAAAAACATTGAAATCTATTTAAATACACAACCTATTATCAATAAAATTGGAAAATAAAAAGATTCTCCTAAAAACCAGATTTTATTAAAAACAATTAAGGTTCCAAAACACAACCTTGAAATTTATTTCATGAACCAAACAAGGTCAAACAATTTTTAAATATTACACTTTATTCAAAGAAATATTAAAACCTTTATATAATACTTATAATTTCATGTATCACTTGAAATAATAAATAAAACCTTTGATAAATCACTTTGAAATCACAAAACATCTTTATACATTTTATAAACTATTTTAAAGATCATTAAGGAAATATTTCAAATGGTTGGTATGGACAGTTTAGTAAGAATAAATTTGAACCAAATATTCAACATTGTAAAAAACTTCTATTTATATAAAAACCAAGACACAAACTGATTTCCTTCATAGAAATCACATCAACAGAATAAATAATATGATTAGGAAATTAAAGACTAATTTTATAACACCAAGTAATAAATGATTAAATAATTAAAAGTTAGGGCATGGGAAAACCTACTTAAAACCATCAATGGGTGATCCATAGCATTGAATATAGGTTTAAGGGGACCTTAAATAGATAAAAACACTATAACTATAATAAGAACATCAAAATCATGTCATTATGTGACCCTAGGGTCCAAATAAGCATGACCCAGTTAGGGGAGAGTGAAAAACTAGGAGGAAATGGAAATGAGAGGGAATCAAAGACCTTGCCTTGATGATTCAACCTAGAATATAAAATAAATCACGTGTAAATTTTAATTGGAGAGGAAAATGGATGAGAGAAGATCTATCAAGGGAGAGGGGCTCAGACAAGGGGGTGAAACGCGTGAAATAGGAGGAGAGAAGGAGGTAAATCCTAAAAAAAATAAGATAAGGGAAAAAATAGAAACTCCACAAAATTATAATTCTTGGAATATTGAATGGTTTACCCAAATTATTTACCAAACCATATGGTAACCTTGTGGTCCACACTAGACATCACAAATGAACCCACACGGTTTCCCCTAGGACCTTGTACATTTTAACTAACCATGCGTTAACTATTATAAACAACGTCGACCAATTATAGACCCAAATGAATGGATGCTACACATTAATACCTAATCGCGAACAACCTCTTTGACACCCAATTTTTTTTTAAAAAAATTTAAATTCTAAGTCATAAATTTCTATAACTTAAAATAACCCAAAATAAAATAATTTAATACAAAATAATCTCCATAGTGACATGATGAGTTTCAAGTATGACATAAATTATAATTGTATAATAAATTATTATATTGAAATTATAAGTGTAATTATTAAAGGGTTTATAAATTATAAAATAATGTAAAATATAAAGGTTAAATTTTTTTTAAAAAAATATAATCTGTTCATAATGTTTAATTTTAAATATACAAATTAAAATGGTCTTATTTGTAAATTATTTAAACTATGTAAAAAGTGGGTTGATGAATGATTGATCAATAATTTAAATAATATTAATATATTTTATTTATATTATATAAAATTTTTAGATAATAGAAATTAAAATATAAAATGTTTATATTTTATCCAATATTGTATATTTAAATTCAATTACATTTAATTAATAATATGAAGGAGTTCATATTAGGTAATAAATATAATGTGTTTATATTTATCTAATTATCGAAAGTATATAGTGATTTATAAAGTGTTTTTAATTGTTTTTTTTTATGAATAGTCCTATTGTGTCCCCATTTGGCTATGTAATACTTTACAATATTTTTAATAATATTTTCGAAGCCAAGCATTAATACGGAACACGATTCAAAGGCCTGATGAGCCCAAAATTAATTTTATAAAAATAATAAATATATTAATATTATGTGCATGTAGTTTTCATGAAGAAGCAAAATAAATCCAAAATTGAGTATTGGATCAAAAATTAGATACCACCATTGAGTTCAGAATGTATGGTTTACCCTAGGTTAAATCTAATATTTTCTAGCATTTTGGGTTTGTGAAAAAGTCATCGCGGACGTAAATAATAAATTAATTGATAGATTACTTTATTTTTATTATGTAGATGTATAGACCTAGATTTTCTTCTATAAATATGTTGTTATAACCAATTTATAGGGTTAGCCTTATACCTATGATAATTGAGAGAAGATCATGGAGGAACATTAGCGGGCATCGAGATCATGGATCAATGATCGAAGTAGCATAAGCAATGCCAACAACAACACTGCTTTTGGATCTCATCAATGAAAATGATGTATGATTTTTATTCAACTACGATTAATCCAAATCATGGTAGGATGTTTTTTTTGGATTTATCCCATTATTATTTTCCCATTATGAACGTGAATAAATCACCTTACAAATTAATTCACGAATCAATTTTTTAATTCAAGTAATTGATTTATCTTCTTGTTGTATATGAATTGTTTTTGGCTTGGTTTATTTATTTATGATCGTCATTATAATGGTGATAGATCATATCTAACACAAAAAAAATTTGTATTCATTCCCAATTCTTGTGTTTCATGGTTTTATCACTCATTCTATGTGTAATCCTCATCAAAATTTATTTATAGTCAACAATTTATCGAAAAATCAAAAACAGATTGTCATATGTTCAATCATTGGTGAAACTAATTGTTTATGTGGGTCTAGATTTGAGATATTGTGATGGAATTATGATTCATGATGATATATGGTGAACAAGATTGGATTTGAGGCCCGCTTTTTTGGTTTTAGTATGTGGCATTGGAGAGGCGTGACAACGGTCAAATCCCATGCCGTGGGAAAGGAAGAAATTCGGTTGAAGGTGACAGATGAGCTCCTATGGTTTGAGATCCATGGTTTTGGAAAAGTTCGGAGATATATATCTGAAGGAATTTAGGAGGAGGTTTTGGAATGATGGGTGCTACAGTTAGGGTTGCAATGTGAAAAATGGAGGGAGATAACCATGGGAAGAAGAAGATAGGATAGAGAAGATAAAATGAAAAGGAAATAAAAAAAGTAAAGAGAAATTAATGGGGATAGGTGCTTCATTCTTGTATTGGAGAGAAGGGGTAGAAAGGTCCTAATTCATTTTAAATAATAATAATAATAATATTATTATTATTATTATCAAAATGAAATTTTGGTTGTAACTCCTCTGTATGGGGTCGAATTCATGTGTTGTCTATGAAAACATGACCCAAAAATTAATATTTTAATTTAAAAACCAAAGTTGGATACCTAAATCGGGCTTGTGGATCAGTTCCATGAAGTTCTCGATATTATTATAATAATTATTTTTTTT